>JAUPMV010000021.1:1900090-3100090 GCA_030848855.1 Branchinecta sandiegonensis | reverse complement strand
AAACAAACACGTAACGTAACTTGCTATTAGGGAGAGTTGAGTGTTCTGGATAATCGGTGTCAAACCCGCCCCCGGTGTTAACACGTAACATAACTTGCTTATCGGGAGAGTTTGAGTGTTCTGGATAATCGGTGTTAAACCCGCGCATAACACGGAGGCTTAAAGCGCTTTTAAACATAAACAAACAAAAACACACAAAAACAAACATTTAAACATTAACATAAACATAACACAGTGTTTGACTCTGGCAACTGAAAACGCTTTTTGCTAAACTCAGGGAAAACCCAAGTGTCTGAAAACGCAAATACCGTACTGACTTTTGTTGGTTGTTAGTTTCTTGAATTTCTTTGTTTCAAGTGTGACAAGGATGAGACGTAAAGAGTGGATAATAACCAAATTAACGAACCAAATTACGTTCAGATGTGACTGAATGTGGACCGGGCATTACGACTTCGGCGATCTTTGCCCGGTAGCCACCTTCGCAGACAAACTTCGATCTTGCTAGTCGACGGTCAGAGTTCGAGAGACAAAGAAACTGTAACAGGCGACCCCGAACTGCATTTAAAATGAGATCTTTGAGTCTGAAGGTAATTTAAAACTTCGACCAAAACGCAACTAATACTACTTTACTCTACGACCACCGACAGCGGTAGAGTACGCCGACAAAAAGGAGGGTGAAACCCCTGCGCCACGCCATAACTTCAATTCACAAAGATTTATATCCGATTCTCGCCATCATTTAGGCATTGCCACACAAGCACGCTATATTCATAATTTGGAACCAAAGGTCAGGATGTCATAAACATCTAACATCAGATCCGTGTCGACGAACAAGGAACAATGGCCAAACTGAAACCGTCGATATGGAAGTAAATATATAATTCATTCATTCATTTATTTGTTTCCCTCAAAGAATATATAATGAGGGGTATTAAAATAAATAAATAAAAAACTGTCACAAATAACTTTCAAAACAATAAATAACAATTGACGTACATTAAACAACACACTGTACTTGCTTAACTATTAACTTTTATCGAAAAACGGAAACAGATTCTTCAGAGTCAGAATATTAGCTTTAGCTACAAAATTATCAAATTTCTGCTGAATTGTAACTCTAACTTCTGGGTCATCCAAGTTTCTTCGTTTTATCCAGTTTCGAAAATATCACATACGTTTTTTTTTTTCCATGCGATTCTGTGTCTACTCCAATTCTTGACAACACCTGCATTGACCGGTTAAAAAAAAACGTCAAACATGGCCCAATTGCGAATCCCACCAAAATTTTTGGTCCCTAAATCGAACATGTAATCAACTTTAAAAAAAACTTTTGCTTTTAACGAACTTTGAAATTGAAATGATGATTTAATCCGTAATATCTTTAAATACATAAAAATAGCTTTGGATATGTCAATACAAATAAAGACACTTCAAGCACTATCAATCAACTCGTCAGGTCAATATTACTTATCTGATAACATTAAAATTTCATAAATAAAATACATCAATAAACGAAAGACAAGTCAAAATTACATAACGTATCTCGTATAAAATTTCTAAATAAAACAATCAAGTTTGTAAATACAATCGTCTACATCAATAAACAAGAACAAGTCAAAATTGCATACCGCAGCTAGGAACAGTTAAACTGTTTAATAAAGTATGGTACGAAAGACTTTAGGTAACGCTCGGATGAGTGTATTGGATTCTTGTTTTTCGGCAACTTCTTTTTTCGGAGAACTCAGGCAAAATGTCACGATGTAATTCGGACGCTAGTATTTTTGTGCCAAATCTCATGGTAGCATATGCCTCCTTTGTCTTAACGACGTGATCTTTAAGATCTCCAAGCTTTTTTCATAATCCTCATATCCCATTCCCAATATTACTTTGCATGCTCTCTTTTGGATCTGCTCAATTTTGTCATGTTGTTCTTCGGTGATTGAGCTGTGCCAAACAGGACATGCGTACTCTGTTAGGGGTCTGATGTACATTTTGTAGCATGTCAACAATGTTTGCCTGTTGAGACCAAATTTCCGCAGATTTGAAAAATACTTGAGTTGGCCAGATGCTTTGGAGACCACTGACTTAACATGAAAATTCCATCTCAAGTCACTGTCAATATTTAGTCCGAGGATTTTAAAGGGGCTTTTGGCCGGATTCCGGGCGAACTACTCGTCCGGCGAATTCTAACGAGAACATCCCCGCGATTCTCTCTTCCATCCCGCACGGCAGGCTTAAGCTGCGTTTGATTCAACAACCGTCATTCACCTACATTATCCTAAAATTGTCTATAGTAGTTATTCTCACGTTATTTCTCAACAAAAATGTTTTTCTTCCCCGAGCGAATCGAACATGAACAGACAAACGATTTTCATCATTGCTTTTAAATTCGACGGAAATCCTAGAAGGAAAACAAAACTTCCGTCGGAAATTTCGGATATTATCCGACGGTTTTGTAGAACTATGGCTACAGCTTTTAAATATATCTAATAAAATAATATAATAAAACGGCGTCTAGGGCTGGTCGTCGACAATGATAGATAACGATTGTTAGATCGAACGCGGCTTTGTTAGTAACCTAGCTACCAGAATGGGGAACTCTATTGCGGCAAACATTTACAGACCGACACTTGGAGACAGAATTTACACGGTCCCCCGGCAGAAAGGGCTTAAAGGACACCTGAATAAAGAGTACCAAGTATCATCCCTGTCTGTATGACTTCCATTAACATTGCCTGCAGAAAACCCAATCCAAATACGCAATAGTGGTCCCAAGCTATGATTTTTGCTCCATTTTGCATCTGTCCTTATTTCATTACCGAACAGTTTTAGAAATGAACTAATGTCTCCAATCAACCCTTCTTCTGTAACATTTTTAACCAATTAAGCCCAAACGTATATCCAGAAGAAATTCCAATACCATCTGGCCAGCGCTGTACAAGATTTGAATGAATTGCGCTTTTTGTCTTGGAGTATGCATGTGCAAACCTCCAGAAACGAACATCCCTATTTTGAAAACGTCACGCTCAGGAGAAGAATGCTCTCCGTGGCCATGTCTGTAAATGCATTCTCCATGGTGTGTCCAAGTATGGTTTCACTGTTCAGGTGTCCTTTAAAGGAAATCTCGCACTACATATTGTAAATTTTTGCTTGGATACCCTTTATTTGCTAGAAATACACCTGTAATTAATTCCCTTTCAGTTAAAGATCCTGCCCTGGCAAGTTCAGCAGAAATTTGATAATTTTGTAGCTAAAGCTAATAATATTCTGACTCTGAACAATCTGTTTCCGTTTTTCGATAAAAGTTAATAGTTAAGTAAGTACAGTGTGTTGTTTAATGTACGTCAATTGTTATTTATTGTTTTGAAAGTTATTTGTGACAGTGTTTTTTTTTAATTTATTTTAGTACTCCTCATTATATATTCTTTGAGGGAGATAAATAAATGAATGAATAAATGAATGAATAGTGTGTCTGCTGAGATGTTCTGGGGCAGTTGACTACTCAGCTATGCCTACAACAAATTACACAAGGCTTCGGCTGTTCTTACCCTCTTTCCATGCCCCTTGCCTTGTATGACAAACATGGCAAGATTTGCATAACCGGAATTCCGACCAATAAACTTCTCGGAAACAATGATTGGGAGCCTGATACGTCACGTAAAGGGAACAAACTTGGAAAACGTGATAATCAGTGTAGATTCCGGATTCCCTATCCCTCCACTCCTCCACGATGTTCGGATTGTGAAAACGAGCATTCTCAAGTCGGTCTATTCGGACCCCTCACATTCCTGCCGAGTTTCATCATCCTAGTACATCGTGAAGTACCGAACTCGCTGGATCACCAGAATCCCCCCCAACTCCCCCACAGTGCCCGAATCCGGTCCGGTTATGTTAATGATACATCAAAGACTTGTGCTTGTCCTTCCAAAACATTTCATCCCGATCCCTCCACTCTAAGCGTTTCCCAAGATTTCCGGTTCCCCCCTCTAACTCCCCCCAAAGTCACCGGATCCGGTTCGGATTTGAAGTGGGTCTTCTGAGACACGAGGTCTTCCAAAATATCAAGTTTTGTTAAGATCCGATCCCCCGTTCAAAAGTTACAAATACCTCAAGATTCCGAATTCCCCCCTCCCTTCACTCCCCCCACAATGGTCGGATCGGGAAATGACTGTTTCCAAGTTGATCGTTTTGGTAAATATTCTTTGAGCCGAAGCTGACTTTGAAACATTTATTCAAACAATGTTTACAACGGATACGTCAGCTACGATTCTTGATCAGGGATATTTCGGCCCTTCTTGGCAAGGGTCCTCGTCAGGCTGTCAATCCTCTAGCTCAGTTATTTATTACAGGTTTGTTTCCTTCCCCGACGTTGACCCAGAGGATTGACAGCCTGACGAGGACCCTTGCCAAGAAGGGCCGAAATATCCCTGATGAAGAATCGTAGCTGATGTATTTTCATCGTCATAGCTTATGTGGAAGTGCCCGAACTAGCAAAACCCAGACGGACCGACCGACAGACCTACGGACGGACAGAAATTGCGATCGCTATAATGTGCCATAAAAATTATGGCACATGTTAAAAATTACGCATATAAAAATTAAAGTAATATTGGAAGTCGGTCACGGTGACCTGAAAAGTTACTGGAAGAAAGGCCTCGCCCCTTACCCAGCTGATGCCCCCCTATCCAGCTGAACAAGACCAAAGGTTTTGATGGGATTCCAAAAGGGTAAAACTTTTAGAGTTCCTGGTACAGACAATCAGGCCTGAAAGACAAACAGATATGGATCTTTTATGATGGAAAATTATGGTTTAAAAAAACCCATTTTTAAATGATGTAGGTTTTTATGAAAGTATATGGTCTAGTTATTGTCAGTTGTAGACCGATTGTGTGTATTTTATTATATTTTTTTTTACTCGCCAGCTTTGGCGGATACAAATAAATGAATTGAACTGAATTGAGTTCAGAATGCTTCCTTACCCCCAAACCAAAGTTCTAATAACTTGAGAATTTAATTTCAGTCCAGCCAAATTCCCGGGTTTGCCTGTTTCCGGGCGAATTGTTTGTCCAGTGAGAAAATAAACTTCAGACTTAATCGACCTCTCAAAAATATTTTTTACCGAATTTCCGGTTTTGGTCGGATTGTATAGGCTAAACATCTATTTCGCACTGCATCACATGGGCTCGTATACTGAACGTCGAAGGATGTGAAGTTTGCCGCAGTTCTGCTCAACCGAATAAGCTACCTGTACCCAATGAGTCAAAAAATGGTCCAGTACCAACTCCAGCCATTCTGAAACTTGGAACAACAGACTCATAAAGTTTCCCGGGAAGGACGGGGATCGATACTCATTCCAGCTCCTCACAAACTCTAGACAACCGTCCAGGAATACAATTCCTCGCTTTGGAACTAAATTGGCCGTATATAACAAAGGAAACTCGATGGGGCGAGGGAAAAGTTTACTTGGCCTGTGAGGCCTACAAGACAATAAAAGGGACCGCGATCATATATAGGTGGCAGGAACGCCGTTGCTGCGGACACGACCCTAACTTGGGGGAGGCAGTAACTGAAGGCACAGCAAATGTATGGAGGTCCGCACGAGGAATCATATTTTGATAAAAACAACACTAGTGAGTAGCGCCAAGATTTGACAAAACTGATAGACTCGAACAGCAGCGATACTAGCACCACTAGCGATAGAGAACGTCCCTACTTAAACTCATTCAGCGGTTCACCAGCGCTGGCTCCGATAACTTCATATTCTAAACATAGCAAAAAAATGATACAGCCTCCATTGTTTCCTTTGTGTGTGCATGCCGCACCTTTGCTTTACTAGAAATTTACAAATCCGCAAGATTGTCTCGCTTTAAATGGTGCAAGTGTAATGGGCGGCATTACCAGTATAACGTGTTTCCAAAGCATGGAAAGCATAGGTCTCGGCGCTACTCCCTAATGTTATTTTGCTCTGTTTTGGTAAGAAAACGGTGTCCTGGAGTCTCACTGATGTCAGCTAAAGGGAGGGGGAACGGAAGATCGCTCGCTGCATCTGAGTGAACCGAGTTCACCTCCCTGCTCAGTGCTGTATTTTTTAGTTGTATTGAAAAATTGAATGATAAAAAATTAAAATTCCACAGCAGATCTTCTTGAACATGGGTTTTTCGCCAAATTCATGTCTGAAGTCATAGTGATGAGATATCCCAGAGGTTCTCCAGACAGTACAAGCAAAGGAAAGGGTTTTCCATAAAAGTGATAAGGCACATGACTGGCCCCCGCCAATCTTGAGATTGGAATTCGGGATTCCTATTTCTGATCTTTTCCGCCTCAGGCATAGCCTAAGGATCATTTAAGAAGAATTCTGTTGTTGTTCTGTTCTGTTTTCCCAGAGGTTCTCCAGACAGTACAAGTAAAGGAAGGGGTATTCCAGAAAAGTGATAAGGCACATGCATGGCCCCCGTCAATCATGAAATCGGAATTCGGGATTCCTATTTCTGATTTTTTCAGCCTCAGGTATAGCCTAAGGATCATTTAAAGCACAACTCTTACTAGAAATGATCTTTCCTCGATGAAATGGATCAGAAACAAAGGTTTTCGAATATAGCATTACTTTCCACCTCAAATTAGTGATTTTCTTGTTAGCTCTTGTCGATTACCTCCAGCCTTCCTGCTCCCCGACGCGGCAGCTGGGCGCAAAACGTTTGAAAACTGAACGCGCCGTGGTTAAAACGTTGGAAAACTAAGCAAATAAAAGAAGTAATAAACAGATGCTTCTGAGATCCTTGTGTGTGAAAGAGTTGTCAGCGGACGTTGAAGATTCCGGCTAAAGTTTCGTTGTGTGACGGGAAAAACTCGGTAAGGCCGAAAAAGCGCTAAAAAATCGTAGTCACAAAACGAGACATTGGAGAAAGGCGGGGATTTCAGAAGCTTATAATTCTGTATGGGAGCTAGGTATATTATGAAAAGCAGAATAAGCAAGAGGGGTCCTTTAAGAAGAATTCTGTTGTTGTTCTGTTCCGTTATAGGGAAATTTGTCAGCGCCACCGCGTCGAATGTGGCTTGACACTGATTTCTATGCCCTCTTGTGATTGACGAAACGTATAGCAGTTGAGTTTTAAATAGGAGAGATATAGGAATATAAAGCTTAAAACATATTATTAGGGAGTTGGCATATTGCAAGTGTGACGTTTTTGTCAGCCGTGCCAGTAACTTTGTCCATTAACTCTTTGTCTACGATAACAGTGTTTATTTTCAGTCGCTAAATTCTAATTTTCGTAGAATTTGTTTCCTATCCGGAACCGCATCAATCTTTCCTATTACCGTTTCGAGCAAAATGTTTTGTCCTGATCAGGAATCGAACGCTCGAGATAAGTAAGTAAGTAAGGTTTATTAGAAAGAAACTTGCTAGCTAATAGCTAATTTGATTGTCTTTACAAAAATTTCATTCTTTTAAACACTCACGAGTTACATAAATACTAAATACTACAAATATTAACGAGATCCGAGATTTGGAAGCCAATGACCTCAAAAGTACCAGAATTTTTTTTCTTAAAATCGAAAGTTTAATTTTACAGTTTTTTTTACATTAAAAACGAAAAAGAAAGACATAGAAAATAATCCAGACGGTTCATGTCGCCAGTTTTATTTTGTCTATCATTGCATCACTATCTTTAACTTGTACAGTGGGTCATATAAATTAATCAATAGGTATCATTAGTATACATATTTAATAAATCTTCAGCTTACCCGTGAGAAATATGCTTCGGAGGAACAAGCAGCGTTGCCACAACGCTCACCTCCGTCTCCGAGGAATCAATTTTCGACTCGATTCCCCAAACCGAACTTCCGGCTTCCGCACCCAAAATTTTGGCACCATCCGCGACTTTGGCCCTGAAAAAATAATTCGGAAATACATAAGCAATATAAATATTCCTTCAGCTCAAGCTGACTGCGAATCATATACTTGATAGTGCAAAACGGATACGTCAGCTGAGTTTTATTAGAGCTATATTTCGGCCCTTCTTGGCAAGGGTCAATCCTCTTCAGGCTCAAAACTGCTGAAGTTGGAAATACGAACTTGTGAGAAAATTTTCCCAAAAATGTTTTCCCACAAAATGTTTGACGTATCCGTTTTGCACTATCAACTATCATAAGCAGTAAATAAGTAAGTAAGTAATTTATTTCTGACCCGCCATTTTCAAAAGCGGAGTATGTAAAGTAAAATGTAGAAACTGGATTAAAAAAAAATGCAATATACAATTTTTCATTCTTCGGCCAGAAAAGTTGTTACCCTTATTGCGAAAGCTGCTGTGGCGTAAACCTATGTACACTAACGCAAAAGATATATTAAAGGACACCTCGCACTATTTACTCTTCAACTTACAGTATCTTAAAATATTTGAATACTTTAAAACTAGGCTGTGGTTTCAACAAATAACCCACCGTTTTGGCTGTTTTAAGCCTTTTCCGAGACCCGTTGACTTATAGCGAGGACAGGGAAGCACTTTACATAACCGTTTTTTCTGATGATAAACTCCTTGCAGACAACCGTCGACAGCGTGATACACATCGAAGGCAGCAAAACGCGGCAAGTGAGAAAATCAGCGTGGTTTTGATAGAGGGGTTAGAATGTACCGTACGAAATTGGGGTCTCCGGTTTAGAAATAAATGGAGTGATTATGGAAGTAGGTTGCGTTAGTATTATTGGTAAGACAGGTCTTTTAAGGAATCGACTGATGATGAGATAAACGGGAGTAACCATTATTAGTCAATAGAAACGATTAGTGCGACCACAACTGTACCCATTTTCTGCAAAATTCTAACGCCAGCATAAAATGCATAAAACAAGGATATTCTTCAGCGATATTTCGGCCCTTCTTGGCAAGGGTCCTCTTCAGGGTGTAGCTAGAAGAAACGAACATTTTGGTTGAGTTCCACCAACTTAACAACTGCTAACAATCGTTTAATTTACTTCGGGGCGGAGCTAACTGCAGCTTTAACGATCGTTAACTTTTCCCAGTTCTACAATTGTTAACTATTTTGTAACGATGCTCACCGACCATCGTTACAAAATAGTTAACAATCGTTAGGCTCTGGAACGGAAATTGTAGGTGGGCGGAGCTTAAATTTCGAAATCAGAAACGTGGAACGCAAAAAGTTAACAACTGTTAACAATTTGTTAACGATCGTTAAGTTCGGGAACGCAACCTTTATCTATGATTCCCAGTAAGCGTGGACTGAAGGTGTATTTATCCAAAAACTATACTGTCCTCATTAGAATATGTTCGCGCAAGTCCGTGATCACACACGCATTAATCCAGGGACAGCACAAGAAGCTTCAGATGCAGCCTACTGCCCCAACCAGGCAGCCCATTCCACGCCCTAAAGGTCACTTCACACTGATATGTAAAACGTTACGCTTCCGCATGCCTTACATTACGCTAACTCGTTCACACCTCCGAACTAGCGTTACGGTCAAATCTGTTTAACTTTCTTCTCGGTTTTTCATCGCTTTCATCGAAGGAACTTACTGCGGCTATTTTTCACAAATCCAAAGTCTCTCAGGACAAACTGGCAAATCTTTTAATCGAAAAGTTAGCTTTTGGGGATTTACTAGGTTTGAAACATAAAATGTTCTGGATATGTTAATGGCAATGAAGATAATTTTGTTTAATATTTTTAAAGGTTGGTGGTTTAAAAAAATTACAGATTAGATGAACTGATTAGATGGATTTGAACTGATTAGATGGATTTGAACTGATTAGATGAATTGAACTGATTAGATACGAATAAAACTGATTAAATGAATTTGCCTTCCGGCGGGATCACTGTTCCGTTGGCCGGCTTCTATTTGACTATTGTAGTGGTTTGCTAACTATGTTTAGCGGTCGCATTGTAAGCGAAGGGTCCTGGGTTCAAATCTCTGCTGAGAAAGCCAGGCTCGAAAGACTGAATTAGTCTTTCATTCATTACTTATAACTTAATAGATAACTTCATGGAAATTAGGTAAGATTAAGATTAGGGTAGTAGGATTTAGTCATCGAGGGAAGAGGAGACGTAGCATCAAGCTGGTGTCAGGTCTGGTTTGAAAAGTGTGGAAGAATTGCTACGCGGTTAAATAATGAACTGCAAAACAAAACGCTCATCAAGCGGGATTAGAACCCGGCTCCGCGCTCCGACACTCTAACCAACTGAGCTATCGAGGGGATTGTGATCATAGTGCGCGGCCTGGACTCGAACGCTGAAACCATAGGCTACGACTGTAACTCTGGCAAGTTCAAAACCTACGACTGAGAGTACAAAACATACAACATACAAAACACGATTCAGAGTGCAAAACATACACCATACAAAACATACGATTGACAGTTTGTACGAGAGTACGAGTCTCAATTAGTTTATTTTATATTTGCGATGACCTTGTTCCATCTTCACATATATATTCGACTGAACTGGTTTAGCCAGGGTCTAGCATGTTCAATGTACAAAGAACAAGGGATTTTGAAACGCCTTAGAAGAGACATGGAGGCTACTGGAAATTTTCCAAGGGATTTCCAACATAAATTCTCTAACTACGTCTAATTATTCCGGTCAGCTCGGGAGCTGGACGATCGATTAACTGCCGCATCTGACGTTGTGCCAAATTTGAAACTAAATGGTCGCAAAAGATCCATGAAAGGAGCTGACTGATACGGCAGATAGACTAGTCGGGGAGAAACCATTACCAGACGATATGAATGACTATTGTGTAGCATATCGGTAGGTACTTTTTGGGACCCCAAAACGTAAGTGGAGCGATGCCTATGACATCGCAAAAGTTGTCCGTCTGTCTGCGAGCACGATAACTCTCAAAGGGAATGAGCGGGAATGAGATATTTTGATGAAACTTGGTGTAAGGATTCTTTGGGTCAAGGGTAAGGTCAAGTTCATAGATGGGCCTTGTAGCCCTATATTTAGGGGTGGGGGAGGGGGTTCAAATTAAGGGGCAAACAAAATATTTTTAAACAGCTAATGTGATAGCCGATTATGGGGTAAAAAGACACGCTGAACACGACTGTGAAAACCATTTTTCACGCCGGACAAGTAGTTCGTCCGGAATCTGGCAAAAACCGGAAAACTGGTTAAAAGTAAAAATTTCATTTGAAGTTGATTAAATGTTCGATTTAGGGTAAGAAGACATGCTGAACACTTATGTGAAAAGCATTTTCTACCCGGACAACTAGTTCGCCCGGAATCCGGCCAAAACCGCAAAATTTGTTAAAAGCAAAAGTTTTATCTGAAGTTGATTAGATGACAGATTTAGGGGTAAGAAGAGACGCTGAGTCTGTATTTGACAATCATATTTTTACCCCGACGATTCGTCCGGAATAGGTTGTAACCGGATTTTTTTATAAATTAAAGTTTTATTTGAAGTTGATTAGATGTTCTTTATAGAGATAGGGATATACGCTGAATCCGTTTCTGAATTTTCTCTTTTTGCTGGACAATTAGTTCGCTCGGAATTCGGCCGAAACCGGAAATTTGGCAGAAGTAAAGCAAGAAATTTCGGTCAGCGTCGTCAAAATAGATATGGCTTATAGAGTTATATCTGAACTTGGTTTTGTCTGATGATTTGCCCGGCGAAGACTGGATCTGGCGAAGACAAGACCCAATTGTCTGGATCAAATATTAGATTTTTGGATCCCATCGATACCTTTGTTCTTGTTCCTTGTGCAAACATAGTACCAGTCAACATTATTCAAAACTAAAAGTAACATAAACCGAATTAACCCTTTAAAGCAAACTGGTCCATCTCAAGCCTGTAGTAATTAATCTTGGCTCGGTTTACACAGCTTTTCTTCTCAATGAAGAAAATAAAAGAAAAAATATATAAAAAGTTGCTCGTCTTTGGCCATAATCCAAATTTTAGATGCATCACAGTATTCAACGTGATAACGCTCATGTTCTACCCACTGGGTAGCGTGTTCATATTTCTAGCTACGACGGTACGAGAACGAAGAAATAAATCGAAATATCAGTGAAACAATAATAACATATACTACAACATTCTGTTGATAGTAGGTTACTGTATCGTTGTCTGCTGAATCTCGGCATCTCGGCAACTGAATCTTATTTTATCCTATCATAATAACAATAATATATTCCATTACATAATAATATATGCAATGTGTATAATAATATTTAATCTCTGCTGACGGGATTTCATCTCTGCTGACTAACTACGTCTAATTATTCCGGTCAGCTCGGGAGCTGGACGATCGACATTAACGCCATCAAACATGATATGCTGTCAGCTCGAGCTGAAATACACCGGTGCGGGACTGACGTCTGGCCGGTCTTCGAGGGTGCGAAGCCCCTCAGCACACGCTCGTTGAGGACGGAGCTGCCCCTCAGATCCACCTCTGTCTCTCCATTAACCTCGCCCACAAATGAAATGAGAAGTTCCACCCACACGAACTCAAAGGCGGAACTAATGGGATTTGAAACATCCTTTTATCTTAGCGTCCTTAGGTCTATCATCAGGCCGACCTATCAATCAGTTCGTAGTCAGAAAACGCCAAGCTTACGCCTACTGGCGCGCCAGGACTATTAAACCTGGGATACATCACTTTTTGAACCATTAAAGAAAAGACGCCTAAACTTAACAACAGATTTTGGTAAGAAAAGTCTGCAGTCAAACAGATTCCGCCACCTCCTTCCCAACTTACCCAACGAGACACTCAAATTTACTCAAGCCGTTTCCAGCATCAAGTACCGCACGTCGGCTCCACTCATTCTCCCCCCTTGTTACTAATTATTTTAATAACCAATAAAATTTCACGTTTGTTGTTCATTTGTGCCTGTTCGGTTCTTGATTTGTTTTGTATTTTGTCTTAAGTTTTGTGTTGATGGATTATTATTTAGATGTTGTTAGTTATAACTGTGTGTTTATTTATTTTCTCTTTGTTGCCTATTGTTTAGCTTTTGCTATTGTGGCAATTTTTCCATTAAACATTAAACCTTGTGGATGAACGAATTTTTTAACTCCAAACCGTCCGAGTGTACTGACAGAATATTTACCAGATGATGTTCCTGTTTATATTAATATTAATCTTTTCAAGAGTTTTAATCACTCAATACAGTCAACCGTAGGCCTACTACGAAAAAAGACCAAATGATTCAGTGGGATCCCCACGGCCTGCGTGCGTTTGTCTTTCTTGACCTAGTCAATATCATCTTTCCGAAATTGCGGTGTGACTATCAATCATATAAAAATTCAACACGGATGTTCATATCCCTAAATGCTCAGTCAAAGTAATCAGTTGTGCTCAGTAGCATGCTCAGAATGCTCAGTCATAGTAATTGTAATAAGATCACATGCCTATTACAGTACAAGACCAAATGCTTGACTTGAAACTATTTGTCTAATGGGGGCTGTAGAAAAAAGATGAAATTAATTTTTATTCAAACAATGTTTACAACGGGTAGCCTACGTCAGCTACGATTCTTCATCAGCGATATTTCGGCCCTTTTTGGCAAGGGTCCTCGTCAGGCTGTCAATCCTCTGGTTCAACTTCGGGGAAGGAAACAAACCTGTAATCTTCTAATGTCTAATCTGGATTACAGGTTTGTTTCCTTCCCCGAAGTTGAACCAGAGGATTGACAGCCTGACGAGGACCCTTGCCAAAAAGGGCCGAAATATCGCTGATGAAGAATCGTAGCTGACGTACCCGTTGTAAACATTGTTTGAATAAATGTTTCAAAGTCAGCTTGGGCTCAAAGAATATTTAGATGAAATTAAGCCGCTCTGCATAAATAAGAGACTTCCCATGAACAAAAACTTAAAACAATAAACATTCGTCACGTCAGAGTTATTGGTTGCTCCCTTCGTCTGGGCCCTCCGGTTGCCACTATAGAATAGCGTTTGGGAGTCTGGTCATTGCGAGGGTCAGTGTTGCCACTCGACCGTCACCGTCATCAAATGTGGGATTTCAATCCCGGGTGGGTCTTTTTCGCTCTTGATCCGGTGAATGTTTAATTTTTGATTAGTTTTGTTTTATTTCCTGCATTCCAGTTTAACCATCAATCCTATAGAAGTTACAACAAAAGACCACATGCCTACTAGGTACGAAATAAGACAATATGCTTCAGCGGGATATCAACCCTGAGGGGTTTTAGCCGCTTGATCCGGTCAATATCAGTTTTGCAGATTCCTGTGTTACAATCAATCCGCTAAGAGAATGACCAGAGGAAAATTCTGACCAAGAATGATCGCCTTATTTCCGGGTTTTGCCGGATTCGTCGTCTCGGATTTCGGACATCATTTCGGACAATCGGAGAACAAAGAGGTTGCGCGACAGAGTGAAATGCCGTTACTGGTTCACCAGGTTTCAGTTTCAGCACACAGTGAAGATAAAACAATAACCGTTCCCCCTTTTCGGATCCCAAAGAAGCTTTTGTCTAGTTTTAATCCCACTAGACCAACTATTATATTTATAGCAACTGCCAGGAAATTAAGCAAACTTCAAACAAATTTAATTGATGCTAATCCGGTGCAACAAACCTCTTTGAGGGTCTTCGTTATTTGTATTTAAAAAAAAAAAAAGTCATCGGTCACGTGTTAACTCAAGGGTTTATTACTTCAAAGGTATAATTAATTCAAGGGTTCAGACCGTCCTTTTACCTCAGCAATTCCTTCTGATTAGTTGATTCCACGAAAGAAATTTCCCACCCGTTTAGCAGCCCGAAAGCAAATATTTACACTGGAGAGAGTACATATGTTCTTAGATCGTCTGAGAATGTTTGCACAGCCCACTTATTCATCCAAGTGTGTTGTTAAGAAGAAAAGAAGTGCAAGCAACAGAGCGAAGGAATTCCTAACCTTCAGTTCGAAAAAAGAAGTCGGGTCCTTATTTGTTAATTTCAAAATTCGTCGTGGAAGAAGGAGATGATGACACCAGAACAGGGATCTTGTCTCTCAGCTCTTAAAGTTTAACAGAAAAGGGCTTAGATAGGACAATCTGGTTACCCATCACTTATTAACTTATAGAAGCTTGAAAACCCGACGAAAATGCGTTACTTCGTTGCTCCGCTATTCACAAATAATCGATTTTCAAATAGTGGAATTTCCTTCTCTGATTTGTCTGGTCTATGCGCTTTTATCTGTGTTGTAAACGATTTACGAAAAATAAGTGTTCGCCCAGTGAGCTACCTTCCGTAAGCTGATCAGTGGCCACTGAAACGCCGCGTATGTATTGAGATTAAATTTGTCTGCGTCATATTAGAAATTTGCATTGTGAGGACGACCGTAGATATTCTGAACGTCATTCTACAGCAAATAGTGAAACATAAAAAAATCCCTTAAAATAATTCAAAAAATGCAGTGTATTCCGTTAAATGATACAAAAATAAGTTGGCTTTTCAGTTAAACTTTAAGGAAGAAAAGATAATTAGAACAGGGGACCTGCCCTTTCGACGTTCTGCGGCTGCATTCGCAATACACTGCATTACACAATACACCGCATTTCACAGAATTACAAGACAAGAAAGCCGGAGTGACTGCCTTGAAAGAAGTGAACTACTAAAATGACCCGCGAGCACGAGGGGAGACACGTTTTTTTTTGCAAAAGCTACGAACTAGGGCCTAAAAGAGACAACACTTAGCTATTCTTTCAGCGCAAGCTGACTGCGAATCATAATTGGCAGTACTAAACGGATCCGTCAGCTGAACTTTAATAGAGCTATGAGGGGCTGGGCCATGTTCTCTTGAGGTGTGAGGAGCTTTCTAATATAAGGGGTACTCTTTTTCAGAATGGGTAGAAATGCTAGGTCTATAGTGTGTTTTGGAAACATGATAGAAAAAGTTATTAGTTTAGCAGAAAGTCGGTAGGATATTAAGTTAAGGATGTGAGGTTGTTTGTCACTTGAGATTGTTGTTTGTTTTGTTTTTCTGTATATGGCTTAATAGCTTTCAAATACAGATATATATATATATATTTGTCCGTGGACAGAGCTATTTACTGCCCGTGAACAGTTCATTTTCCAGCTTGAGCCTGGAGAAGACCCTTGCAAAGAAGGGCCGAAACCTCTTTTTAAATTCAGCTGACGTATCTGTTTAGCACTATCACAACACTTGACCCAACTCCCGCTCTCGGAACTGAGAAGAGAAACAAAATGGAATAACAGGCCTGAATGCAGAGGGTTGCCAATTCGCGGTCTAGCAATGTAGGCATAACCAGGACTAGGCAAGAAGAGATACTAGGCCCACGTGTTTTTCAAGTCAGGCCTAGCCGTGTATACCCATTTTGGAAGATGAAAAACCCCTCGCTTAGCTTTTTTGCAGTGTATGCATAACCAGGACTAGACTAGAAGAGATACTAGGCCCACGTGTTTTCCAAGTCAGGCCTAGCCGTGTATACCCATTTTGGAAGATGAAAAACCCCTCGCTTAGCTTTTTTGCAGTGTATGCATAACCAGGACTAGACTAGAAGAGATACTAGGCCCACGTGTTTTCCAAGTCAGGCCTAGCCGTGTATACCCATTTTGGAAGATGAAAAACCCCTCGCTTAGCTTTTTTGCAGTGTATGCATAACCAGGACTAGACTAGAAGAGATACTAGGCCCACGTGTTTTCCAAGTCAGGCCTAGCCGTGTATACCCATTTTGGAAGATGAAAAACCCCTCGCTTAGCTTTTTTGCAGTGTATGCATAACCAGGACTAGACTAGAAGAGATACTAGGCCCACGTGTTTTCCAAGTCGGGCCTAGTCGTGTATACCCATTTTGGAAGATGAAAACCCCCTCGCTCAGCTTTTTTGATACCCCAAACGAAAGTGAGGGATAGCTATGACCTGGTTAACATTGCCCGACCATCCGTCAGATTTCCAGAGATGACAGGCGTGAGAAGTTAGGCCTAGGAGTTTTCCAATCCACACCTCGCGGTTTGCACCCATAGTAGGGGAGCGGGTGGAGGTCGTTGAAGGTTGTTGAAGCTGCCTACTCCAGCTTCCAGGGGAGGGATTAAGAATTGTGCAGAACTATATAATTTCGTAAAAATCTCTGTACTGATTGTATTTGGTTGTGTTTTTCTATTTAATTCCTTTTCTTTACATAAGCGAAGTCCCAGTACATTGTGTCCCAATCCACCCCACCTTTATGTCCCAGACCTCCACCGGTCCTCAAGCATTGGGACAAAACAGAGGGTGTCATTTCTTTCCTAATAAAAATAAATACAGAAGGAGAAAAATAATTAAAAATTTAAGAGTCTTAGCCGAATCCCTAAGCTAAAGTTTGGTCTATTGCACAATGTTTTAGCTCATTCAGTTTTGACGCTATGGCCCGAAGACTGACTTTTGTCCCAGACCTCCACCCACTCCCCTACAAAGAGCACAGACCCCTCCCTACGCGAGAGTAAAAAATTTTTTTTTGTTTAATTGTTAAAATGACGAACGTTAGGCTACAGTAAATTTGCCATAATTATTATTTGATTGAAAATCTATTCTAATACTAAAAAAATCCCTGTAATTGCCAGCTTCAATCGCCAAGATTCACAGGGTCAGGGGCGTCCCAAGGGGGGGGGGGTGTACCCCCCCCCCCCCCCCCCCCACCTTTTTGAGATTCGGTAAACGTCATTCTAGAGTTGTTCGGTATTTTTTCGGTAGCAGAACTGTTCGATATACTTACGGGGATTCGGTAGTTTTACAGAATCCTAAATAGGCTTTCTGTATAA
Organism: Branchinecta sandiegonensis; assembly: GCA_030848855.1. NCBI lineage: Eukaryota > Metazoa > Arthropoda > Branchiopoda > Anostraca > Branchinectidae > Branchinecta > Branchinecta sandiegonensis. Next base: position 3,082,391 of record JAUPMV010000021.1, on the reverse strand, counting down.
ATCTCTTCGGTATAATGATCGGGATTCGGTATAATTGCCTGTATTCGGTAGTTATCACGAATTTGGTGAGAGAATTTACTGAAATCATTTGATAAATGGTTCAAAATTAAATTATTCAGTATTATGATTGGGATTCGGTAATTTATTAAGTATAATTTACAGGATTACGAAGTTAACCACGAACCCTGACTTTGTTCCAGTTTCGACGAAAGTATACCTAATATGAATATCGTTCAGTAGTCTTTCCATACCAAAACAATTCGGTATAATAACCGGGATACGGTAGTTATACAGAATCACGAACATGCTATCGGTCTAAACTTATTCGGTATAATAACTGGGATTCGGTAATTTATTCGTTATAATTGCCAGGATTCGGAAGTTACCACGAACCTCGAAACTCAGAAGAGGTCGAGTGAAGCACTGGTCGCAGACACAACGGATTATCTATGATATCACCGATAGTACTTACTTTTACTGTGGATCCCAAAAAGAATATATAATCATAAATATTTCGAAAGCACTTTTCGTAATATTCTCTATTTTGTGGAAGGGCGCGTCATTTGACGGGGGTTTTAAGACAGTTTTAGGATTGAGATTTCAAAACATTAAAAACTAGAATTTGGATGGAAATTAAATTGGGCAGGAAAAAGCAAAAAAAAATTTCGCCGGCGGCGCTCTCTATGTGATTACGGGTAGTATATTGACTAGACTACAGTTGCTAATGCTGCCGGAACGTTGCTCCATCCGGTTTCTGAAACTTCCAAGAGTCTCGGTATTTGATCAACGGTAAATGATAGAATTTGTAAGAGAAGCAGTTAAATTTTAGCCTACAGAAAAAAAATGGATTTCGAAAATTTTTCCCTGCGGCGCTCGATTCAATTTCCTATTGGCTATAATAGATAGAAGCTGTTACTGCAGTCATGCCCGGCAATATATTCTCCATGTGGGCTTATCGTCTTTCATGCTGCCCTTCGTTTCTGTTCCATAATTTAAAGCTCGAATTCTTAGTTCTAGGATTCGGTAAAATTGTTGAAAGATTCGGTAGAATTTTGGCTCTGCACCCCCCCCCCCACCGAAAATGCACTTGCGACGCCCCTGCACAGGGTGGACAGGATAGCTTTCATTCATATTCCGTGTTCATCAGAAATAAAATAAAATAAAGAAGAGAAAAAACACAATACTAAAAAACTACGATCTTCCATCGGAAGAAAAAAAAAATATTTTGAAAAAATAGCCTTCGACTTGATCTTATTCCTAGAGGAATAAGATGCCTCTAAACACTAAACTCCGGTAATCCCCACTGCTTGTTCCACGACACGTCCCCCGCAAATGCAGGACCAGGATACAAATAACAAGGATCGATAGGACAGGAGTCCTGCAGGAGAAAAGACAGAAAAAGGCGTCCCCCGACTACAAGTTGGAGATGGCAGAGTCTAAGACGATTCCGGAGCACCAGTCTTAGATGAAGAAGAATATGTCCGTGAGGTTACGTGACAGCTAGAACCCAACTACTCAAGCACCAACACAGAGTCAACAGACTAAAACTACTAAAACATAGATGCGTTTTTATATCTTAATTCTCGCACTTCGTTTTCTAATGCTCTTACAAATTAGTGTTTTTGTCTGGGGAAGAACTACTGAGAACGAGAAATGGAGAAAAGAAAAGCACTATCGAACCAAATTCTCGATTCTGCAGAATTGCAGACTTTTCCCTGTTCTCGTTTTTTGAAAAAAAAAATGAGATTTGGCTTAGGAGAATTGTGAGGAGAATCGCCAGGAGAATTGAAAAAACGCAAGAAAAGGACAGCATGGGCGAAAGCCCAACGGCCGCGAGTAAAAGAACTAAAATCAGGCTGGAAAATTAATAAGAGAAATAACAAGAAATGTATTTTGTTCAGTTCAGGGGCTTAGAGACCGTACGAAGAATCACACGGACGTGATTTTGGAAAAAGAATCGCCACCAAGCAAGTCCATGACACTGCCAGAACATTTTCGAACACCATTAAGTCTGCTAATTTTTCAAACCAACGGGTTGGATTCCGTAAAACTGTAACTGCGTGAAAAGGTATTACGGTTCTCAGAAGAAGCATTGCTGATTTTATTCGGTCAGGCCTGTCATCTCTTTGATCTTTTCCAGACAACCAATCGGCTTTTACTTTGGAAATTTCTTCTTCGAGGGAGGTAAGAGGTAAGGTTCGTGAGTAGGTAGTCGGCTAGAGGTAACGAATTGTGATGTATCGAGTAGCTAATACCCTGTTGTCGCAGTGAGATTCTCAACTCAAGGCAGTAGCCCTATTTGGGCAAACGTTAGCCTCCTTGACGAACATGGCTTCGACTAGTAGAACTTGATTAACACTGTTAAGCCTTTATAATACCGTTGAAAGTACTGATAAATACTGCTAAAAGCCTATCGAAGCTGCAGGATGGCCTAAATCACAAAATCTCTCGAAGGAAAGCACTATTCCGAAAAGGGGTCTTACTAATGTAAATATTTCCATGTAAAGACATACTGAGGACTACGTGAAAGGATTGTAATTCGAGGTTTAACCAGAATACAAGGGCCTGATTGTCCCCAAGTAATTTGACTCTTTTTATTTTAACCAAAACATGGGAAACATGAGACTGGGAAAATACCTGGGCCTCCAGATCCACAAACAAGATCGACCACAAAAATATCTAATCCGAAATGTTCGGTTTTGATGAATAAGACACCAGTCTAGACTACGTCACTTCGTTCGGTCGCGAGAATTGCCGAGGTGGTGCCGTACTAGGGCACTTTCCGCCCATTTTCCAAACTGAAACTTCCCATATATCAGCAACCAAAGGGGATAGGATTCTAATTCCAGTAATTAGCGCCTTTTTTCCATTCCCATTTCTGATTGGTCACGACAGAAATGTAAAGCGTGCGCTAATTTGTCCACCCTATTCCACGCTACGATAAAAGACCGGGTACCAGCAGTTAACCATTCATTCCCTTCCCAGAACCGGACGAGCCGGCAGCAAGCAAGTCAGTAGACGCTGGCAGGGTACTAGAACCCTAAGCAAGTAGCCTAACGACCATAAGCTACTGAGCAGAAAAGCGCAAGCCTTAGCAATTCAGTGTTTCCTTAAGTTTCGTTTGTTTCAACAAACCCCCTTTTTATGTAACAATAACAAAAGCTTATGGCGTTACAAAACTCACGTGTGGTACAACTGTCACGCTAGGAATTTTCAGATTCAGATTTCAGATTATTTATTAACACAAAAAAAAATAATATAATTCCTGGAACAAACTGCATGTCCGCCTGAAAAAAGGCATGCGGCCTATGGGAGCGAACTTATAAGTAAGGATCTCATTCAATAATACTTCTTTTTAGAACAAACGTGGGAAACATAATCATTTAAATACATTTAAGAATACCAACTGAACTACTATCTCATGAAAATTACTCTTTCAGCTGTTATTTAAACGACTGAAGGGCTGTTGCATTCTTAATACACAGAGGTATTTCATTCCATATCGCTACTCCTGCATATCTTACTGAAATCGGGACTGATCTGCTCGGATTCATAAGAATCTTCTGAAAGAATGTCGTAGCCTTGTCCGATAAGCAGGAACCTCTCTCCCCCACACCGGAACACAAAGAGGATATCGCCGTAGAACGTACGTGGAACGAACTGACATCCGAGCTTAGGCAAAGGAGAAAGGTCGAGACTAAGAATTAACCCTGTCCGAATACTCCGGATGCCATACACTGTAAAAGTCTTGCAGTATTTCCTACTGGGATTAATCTTGTCTCTAAAAAGATAATTTTATCTCTAATTTGGATTAATCTTATCTCAGTAGAGATAAGTAGTATAAGATCAGTAGAGATAAGATTAATCCCAGTAGCAAATACTGCAGTTAACTTTAATACTTACCGTACTCGGAGAAACTTTTTACAGTGTCGGTATTACCTTACGCATAAAACGTAGATGTTCTTCTATCACCCACACTGGAGTGGCAGATTCTTCTAGCTGTCGAATACTTTTTGGCACGTTCCCAGTTTTGGCCCATATATAAATGTATCAACTTATACTATTCCAAGTTTTATTAAAATTACCACTATGAATTAGAAACGCTCGTGTTTCAACAAATTATAATTGCATAGCTCCATTTAAAAGTATGCAATAGGTGTCATTACTTTGTTGCTGATCTGGATACTTCACATAGTCATCGCCCTGCTATGGTGTAATTTATCTGACTGGATAGAGTTAGAAAGTGTATATTTATAGTCGCCAATAGTTGGACATTATTTTTCTTTTCTTTCTTTCCTTTTTTATTCTTTCTTCTTTTCTTATACTGCATTTAGGAAAATGAATATATGAGCGAATATGTTTTAATAGCCAATTGGCCGTACAAAATACATGATGGTTACAATACACTTTACATCACTCAATGCTTATCTTATTTAACTAATACCGTACACTCTTTAAAAATTGGCATATTTTAAGTATCTTAGCTTTGTTTTTTGTTTCAAGAACATGTTTTGTCATCCAAATCGGCAACAAATATATCATCATCATTACTGAAATGACCAAATTGACCTCGCCACTACCGATTCCCGACTGCGCAGGACCATCTAACTAAAGGCAACAAATTTTTTCCCAGGCTGGAGAGGGTCGAGGGGTCAATCTGCTTCTTCTTAGGAGCCATCTAGTTGCTTATTTTTATTTGGTCAGGAATCGGTCATGGCGAGGAGTAAATTTATTACCATACCATCTGCAGTCTCCTCTCCTTTAACTCTCAGAGTATTTTTCAACGACAGTAGGGATATGGGCCAGGCCAATAGACCTTTCTCAATTCCCTTAGAAACCGTTTTGGAACCGATACGAGCACAGCCTGGCAAATAGAAGGGACCCTAATGGAAATTTGATGGAAGAGAGGGGTAACAAGGTTATAAGCGACGGGGAAGAGAAATTGAATAGGACCTGTCAAGTGTAACTTGTCACTGCAATCATCACTCAACCAAGAGAGGGGGACTTCAGATCTACCAAGGAATATGACTAAGTACTTTCAGGAGGTAGCAACACGTTGGTGCCTGTAGCCTACCGAAAAATATCATAGGCAAATAGTTAAAAGACTGATGGTACATTCAGATGAAGCTGGAAGAATTCACCGCTGGAGAGTGCCATGCCGTCAGTATAAGAAACACCAGGCTCAGTGTTGCCACTTATTCGCGGTATAATACCGCGATTCTTGGGGAAATACCGTATACAAATATAAGGTTGAAGCCAAGTTGACCGTTCATTACGAAAGAAATAGAAAACGGTGATTTTAATATTCGTTATTTTGTTTGCATTTGTTCAATCCGCATCGTTCTTCTGGTTTTTAGTTACATGTCGTTCTATGGTCTGTTGGTTCCGCGTCGTTTTTCTGTTGGTATTGTGTTGGATCTTATGATTTAGTTTTGTTTTTTCGGTGAGGACGGTTTGCCAAAACTGCAACCGAAATATCCCTCGCACATCATCTTAGAAGGATAACTAGCTGATCAAGAAAAAAAACCCGAAAATCACGGTTTTCTATTTCATTTATACCGTATACAATATTTCACCTGATGTGTGAATGTAACGAATTGGATGGGTTGAGGGAAGAAGTGTTTGGAAAAGGAATGTATGATGAGGAGCGGATGGTTAAAGTAATGAAAGATGAATGTTTTACGGGAGTTCGCCAATTGAGAAGATTCCTTAAGCTGTCGATGAAGCATCCAGAAAGGTTTATTTAGTTGGAATTTGGTGAAAAGATAATGTATTTGTTTTATTCTGTTTTTCTTTTCCTGTATTGTCATGGCCCTCGGGCTTTTTGTGCAAATATATCTTACACTTGTCGAAATTATGTCATAACCATACATTGACGGAGAAGTTAAAAATTCAAGATGCAAGTGTTACCCTTTTGGATGTTTTTTCGTCACTTTAAAAAATCATGGACAACAGGGCCCAACTAGCGCACGACGTTATCCACTGCTTCCTGGCCGAAGATTCAAAATTAAGTGTCTTTTTTGTGTGTTTATGTGTTTTATCTATTTTCTTCGTTTACTCCGCTTTTTTAAAATGGCGGGTCATAAATAAATTACTTTCTTACTTACTTATATACTTATATCATCCTGATGGGAGGTATGCTTGCCCACTTTGTGAGAAGGAGGAAGAAAATTTGGACCATTTCCTCCGTAAATGCCCGAAGCTTTCTGATTTAAGAAAAATTTGTCTAGATGGTGTAATTTTGGCACTTCCCGAAATTTTGAGTAACACTAACCCTACTGTTATTACTCGAGTGGGGGTGTATATAGACAAATGTTTAGAATCAAGAAGGAGTCTGATTGTTTAAGTTATAGTTGTGTTTTTGTTTGTTTGTGTATATGGCCCTTGGGCTTTTGAAATACACTGATCTATCTGATCTATCTATCATTTAACATCATATTGGTTATACTGCATACGCAATTATACCGCGCAATGGCGAGACGGGAATTCCAGCGTTGGTGAAATCGACTTCATAATACAGGAGGATAGATGTTAAGACGTAGAGCACAGCAAAATGCCAAAGCCAACCATAACAGATCCATTTTCACCAGGAGATAGCTGCTATTTAATTATATTAAGCTTAAATTAATTAATATTAAGCTTAAAATAAAGAATGAGGCCCAGGTACCGCAAATGCGCTAGCTAGCAAGTGTTTTCTCCATTGCAGCAAATTTTGGCGCATTTCGCTTGAGATAATTCACATACCGCTTCAGAAATTCAAAATCTCTAAAGGGACAATTTTGACACCTAAGGCGTATTCTCGCAGTTCCCCGTGGACTCTACTTGATGAGTCCCAGCGTCTTTGTTTGTCCCGGGACTCACTTACCGTATTCACGCGAGTCCCCACGGATGGGGCTCCGATTATCATCACCATCATCAAAAAGGACTCCCTTTCAGATTTGGAGCAATGAAAATGGTGCAATGAAAAATTAATTAAAACCACCAGAATCAACAAAACCAAAAATAAAATGGATCCAGACTAATTCGTCAACTGCATATTTTTTTTTTTTCAGAGAAAAATCCGTTTTGAAAGCATTCCCCGTGTTCTCGCTGTTTTCTGTACGCGGACTCCGCGTGGAGTGACTCCCTCTGTTCTCGCCGTTCCCTTCTATTCCCCGAGGAGTCCTCGGGGAACGGCGACAATACTTGTCTCTATTTTCCGAAATACACAAAATTCACGTCGTCGTCAAATTTTACCGCATTTTGATTTGAGGATACCGCGGAAAACCGGGCTTTCAAGAGGCCAGCACCGCGAAGCGGTTAAGGTCGAGTGGCAACACTGACCCTCGCATTGACTAGACTCCCGAACGATATTCTTCAGTGGCAACATAAGGGTCCAGACGAAGTGAGCAACCAATAACTATGACGTGACGAATGTTTATTGTTTTAAGTTTTTGTTCATGGGAAGTCTCTTATTCAGCAGAGCGGTTTAATTTCATCTTAGTTGCGTTTTCGCTGATACCATGGTATCTGTTACCACGGTAACTGGATCTGCAATTAGTCGTTTTTGCAGTTATCGTGCTATCTGATATACGGTGCTCTGCAAAAACGACTATTGCCGAAATTGTACTTTTCAAGTCATCCCAAAGGAAAAACAGATATCCAGCTACATCACTAAGTGCTAAACTTCTTTCTCACCAATCTAACAAAATTTGATGAAAGTGAGATGACTTTTCAGATAGCACGGCCAGTTACCACGCTCGGACCGTAGTATCTGAATATCTGATACCACGATAACTGGCCAGATACCACGGTAACTGCAAAAACGCCTTTTGACCGTGGTATCAGATACCACGATAACTGCAAAAACGACTTTAGACCGTGGTAACAGATACCATGGTATCAGCAAAAGCGCAACTCTTGTTTCTACAGCCCCCATTAGACAAATAGTTTCAAGCCAAGCAGTTTTCTAGTCTCTTTTATCTTTCTGGAAAAAGAAGGTTGACAGCGTTTTTCTTTTTTAAAGGACCTGTCTTACCTATAATAATAACGCAACCCACTTCCATAATCACTCCATATACAGTATTTCTAAACCCGGAGACCCCAATTTCGTACGGTACATTCTAGCCCCTCTAATAGAAACACCCTGATTTTCTCACTTGCCGTGCTTTGCTACCTTCGATGTGTATCAGGCTGTCGACAGTTGTGTGCGTGAAGTTTTTCCATCAGAAAAACCGGTTATGTAAATTGTTTCCCTGTTTTCGCTATAAATCAGCGGGTCTCGGAAATGGCTTAAAAATAGCCAAAACCGTGGGTTATTTGTTGAAAGCACAGCCTAGTTTAGGGTATTCAAATATTCTAAAATAGGCTACTGTAAGTTAAAGAGTAAAGTGCGAGGGGTCCTTTAACAAATGTAGCAAGGGCTATCCCCTCCGCATTCATATTCATTCCCGTTTCTTGTTATCAGCAGCAAGGGCCATCAAAGCCAGCTTATTTAAAGCTCAGGAGAGCAAAAAGCGCCAGGAGTTTATACTGAAGACACGCAACAGAATATGTTTTTTAGCCCATCAATACATGCCAAGGAAGCTTGCACGTCAGCAAGGGGTAACGATGTCTGTGTTAATTCGGTTCACCAGGACCTTATACTACCATCAGACTTGTAGAGTCCTCGTCTCTATATCCACACTCTTCATTTAGGGTCACATCTTCTCGCTGCCTGGTGTGGCGTTGAAGCTAATTTCCATTTGTATTATAGAGGGATTGCACCCTATCCATCGAAAACGTATCTGGGTCAATATTGGCTAGTGCTGACCATTAGGGAGCCAGGCTTTGCCTCGAAACCGACCAATCAGATGCGAGACTTGTTTTAGTGGTAAAAGTGCGAAGCCTTCCAAGATTTTATTTAACGTTTCCAACATCTGACAGGTCGGGGGCTGCAATCTATCGTATCGACTACTTCCGATACTGGAGTCTATTTCATTAGCTTAGTTTCCGATCATTGTCTTGGATCTGTCCAAAACAGAGCTCATAAAACACCGTGTCCTTCTTGTCGCAGCTACGCGTCATTTAGCGCGGAAACTGATGAAAGTTGTAAGGGGCGAACCAGGCTTACATTTGCCTACATGTCAAAACAGCAAAAAAAAAAAACGCGGTAAAAAAAAGAGAATACAAACCCCACTCGCCATGCAAACAAGAGCTAGAAGCTCATATGGCACTTGCAAATTTGTGTCAGAGGATGACGGGGAATTTGTCAACTCGTGGGTTTACCGTAATCCTTTGTAAGCAAAACCCTTGAGGCACGTGATCATAGGCCCTTGGTGATCATGAAAATGTGTCGTTTAGTCGAAAATTTTATTTGCACTTTGCAATGCGGCCAAGTTTATTTTCATGCAGCGGCCACTGCAACGAATTGTGATGTTCCGCGCGAGGGGTTGCGCACTGGTGCCTCATGGTGTACAAGGTCCCTGCCTCATGCCTGCCTCACGTGCCTCATGCCTGCCTCATCTGCCTCATGGTGTACACGAAATCGGCCAGTGCGCAACCCCTCGGTTCCGCGTAGCTCCGACCCTCCGCTCGTTTGCATCGGGCAGGGTATAGGGATCTATTCGACTCCGCATGGTCGTATTACAGAGATAGGGAGACGAAGGTTCGGGTGCTTATATGTTCTTGCTTTAATCTGCACTTTTCGATCTCGAGCAATACATGAGGGAAAATATTTGGTGCGCAAGGTGCCTCGATTGACCTACTGAAGCACCGGAAATCCAGATTTTGTACTGGAAAGCCTTTCTAGTTCTGCATTTCCTACAGAAGTAATAAGTAATTAATTTATTTGTAACCGGCCATTTCGAAAAAGTGGAGTAAATGAAATAAAACAAATAAACACATAAAGACACAGAAAAAGACACTAATTTTCAATCTTCGGCCAGGAAGCAATGGAGAAGGTCGTGCGCTGGTTGGGCTCTGTTGTCAATAATTTTTTATAGCGACGAAGAAACATCCAAAAGGGTAACACTTGCATCTTGAATTTTGAACTTCTCCGTCAATGTATGGTTATGGCATAACTTCAACAAGTGGAGCATGTACTTTGCATATTTAAAATAACATGATCTCATCTTTTTAATCTCCTTCTTTCGCAGAACATGAGTGACACAGGAACGAGAAAGTATAGAAGGTGCGCAGAATGTTTTGTTTCAACTGAAATTAAAAAAAAATATACTTTCCTTTTAAAAAGATTTCCTTTATTTTTTTAAGCATAGATAAAGACTACACTCAAAATATCCTCCCGATACCCCGCCCTTTGTATCCCATTGCCTAAAACTACTCAAATCCCTTCTTTCTTCCCTTTCCAAACCCGCTTTAAAGTAGGAGTTCTGGATCAGAAGTAGATAAGAAAATAATTTAAAAGCCAACTTACCTAACAGTCAAGGTAATGGGCCAAGCAGCACTCACAAGTCCACTGGTGTTCGCTAAGACCGTCGCGTAGAGATTCGTCTGGGGGTACAGGGTCAAATCCGGCGTCACTACCTTCACGTTACTATCAGACACGATTTCCACAAGTGACTCCTGGTCTGCTTTAAGCACTATGTTTCCTACTGACATAGATGGCAGCAGTTGCGTCGATGGCACACCTTTGATCGTAGCACACGTTTTTCCATGAACTTCGTACACTGAATATAATAGCTCTACGGTGTTTTTCACCGACTTAATTGGCTTTTTGCCTTTATGCATTTTTTTATTCTGGCGGTTTATCCCAAACCACCACTCGGTTGGAATCACTAAGGTGGCTAAACAAGTTTGCTCATGTTGATTCGGCTCGCAGGCAGTGGTACGCTTTAAACCACTATCGGCAGACCTCGCTTCGAGCTGAACACAAAAGTGGGTTTCGTGATCCACATTTTCGGCCATCACTGGAACTTTCCGCCGGAGGATTCCGGTGTGAAATAGTACCCGGACCACCGGATTATCCCTTGATACTTCGGTGGTTATCAAATGGGCCGTTACGTCATTATGAGTGTCGAGATTATCATGAGCGGCGTACTTTCCGGGAATGGTTTGCCGGGCGTTAAGAGGGCCGTATGTAGCCCGGATTCCGAGGGGTTCATTCGGCTTGACGATCAAGAATCTCTCTGAGCTTATCAGTAAATGGTTTGCATCTTCGCCTTGAAGAATGACGGATCCAGAGTTGTGGTGTGATGAAAGCTCAGTCAGAAAGAGTGCATTTTCCGGATTCTCTATGGTAATGATGTCCTGGTATGGCACTGGAAATGAAAATGGAATTGAAGAAAAGTGAGCGGAGTTCTAGAACTAGCACGGATACAGTGAGAAGAGGTATGTTTGCCTCAAACATATCCTAACTCATGAACAGTGCCAAAGAACATGACGAAACTCAAACCAAGCAAATATTTATGCACAGTGGAGTATACACAGCAAGCAATAATCTGAATAAATGAACAAGATAGAAAGAGAGAACTGATTCCCCAACACAAGCTTGTACCCCCGCCTGCAAAATCTTCAGAAAGATGCCTAATTCATTCGTTCCGTATTCACTAAACACTTTAAATGTACTTGATTTACGACCGTTTCTTATTTATTGTTTGTTAGTTTCTGTTTTATTTGTATTGTTAGTGAGTGTTTGTTTTTCCAATTCCCGCCCGTGTTAGCCTAGTGCTATTTAGGGTTGAAATAAAATTGATAGACTGATTCCAAACAACAGATAACTTCAGATGGGCGGAGGAGGGGCACAGCAAGAACTGGCCTGACCTGAAACTTGTTGCTGAATGAAATTTATTGCTTTTAAGAATAAGTCACAAACAAAGCATAAGAGACAAAAAGAAGAGAAAAAATGGCAATCAATGAGCGTGTTCCATCCTACTTACCGTAGTTACCACGCATTACATCACGAATTCTGGCTTTTTTCCGTCAAGGCTGGAACGATTTTTCTATTTTTCAGCAGGATATCATGCCACGGGCGAATCCGACCAATCACATTGCAGAGATGCGTAGTGAGGCTACTACGCTTACCACACTCCTGAGCATGGTAAGCAAATAGTAACTATTAGTTACTATTTCGAGAAGGTTGGAACGGTCAGCGTAGTAACTTTTCGTGAGGATGGAACGGAAATAGTAACTAATAGTAACTATTGTTAGAAGGGTGGAACACGCTCAATATGTTACACATCTAGATGTCAACACTCCTATTTACACACGAGGCAACATAGCCCTAACCACTGAGTGACTATTTAAAAAAAATTCAAATTAAAGCAAGTACTGTTGTGTTTTGTAATCTATTGCTCATTTGATTGTGTCCTCCACCAGTCAGGTCCGCATCCAAAGAACTGCAAAAGATTTGCATTCCAATAATGGCCGTCCAAAGTACCCCAACAGAAAAAAGACCAAAGGTGCAAATGGGATCCCAAAAATCTAATATTTGATTCAGGCAATCGGGTCTTGTCTTCGCCAGATCCAGTCTTCGCCAGGCTAATCATCAGAGAAAACCAAGTTCAGATATACCTATAAGCCATATCTATTTTGACGATACTGACCGAGACTTCCTGCTTTACTTTTGCCAAGTTTCCGGTTTTGCCCGAATTCCGACGAACTACTAGTCCAGCAAAAAAAGAAAATTCAGAAACAAATATCTCCTTATCCCTATATAGAACATCTAATCCACTTTGAATAAAAGTTTGACCCAAAAAAAATCCGGTTACAACCGGATTCCGGACTAATTGTATGTCCGGGTAAAAAACGATTGTCATTTGCAAACTCAGCCTCTCTTCTTACCCCTTAACCTGTCATCTAATCGAACTTTTGCTTTTAACAAATTTTCCTGTTTTGGCCAGATTCCGGGAGAACTAGTTGTCCGGCGAGAAAATTGTTTTCAACATCGTGTTCAGCATGTCTTTTTACCCCTAAACCGAACATTTAATCAACTTCAAATGAAACTTTTACTTTTAACCAACTTTCCGGGTTTCGCCGGATTCCGGACGAGCTACTTGTTCGGCGAGAAAATGATTTTCACCACCGTGTTCAGCATGTCTTCTTACCCCTCAATCGACCATTTAATCAACTTCAAATAAAACTTTTACTTTTAACCAACTTTCCGTTTTTTGCCGGATTCCGGACGAACTACTTGTCCGGCGAGAAAATGGTTTTCGCTATCGTGCTCAGCATGCCTTCTTACCCCATAATCGACTATCACATTAGCTGTTTAAAAATATTTTGTTTGTCCCTTAATTTAACCCCCTCCCCCACCCCTAAATGTAGAGCTATATAGCCCATCTACGAACTTGACCTTACCCTTGAACCAACGAATCCTCACACCAAGTTTCATCAAGATATCTCATTCCCTTCGAGAGTTATCGTGCTCACAGACAGACGGACATTTTTGCGATGTCATAGGTATCCCTCCGCTTACGTTTTGGGATCCCAAAAAAGGAACGTTCAAAGTAGTATACCAAATCAATTATTAGATTCTGGATCTCATTCCTTACGTTGACAGATAGTTTGACCAAACTCGGCTCTCGGTTGGTATCGAGTTCTTAACTTCATATACTCTTTCAGCCCGAGCTGACTCGAAGTCGACAAGAACAAAGGTTTCGATGGGATCCAAAAATTTAATTTTTTATCCAGACAAATGGGTCTACTAGATATCCCGTCTTCGCCAGACTCCTTGAACATTTTTACTATTAAGATTTAGAAACAATGGCTAATCATCACAGGCTAATCATCCAGAAAACCAAGTTCAGATATGGATTCAGCATGTGTGTATTTACCCCTAGGCTATACGTCATTTCTACTTTGACGAAATTGATCAAATCTTCCTGCCTTACTTCTGCCAAATCTCCAGTTTCGGCTGGATTCCGGGCGAACTACTTGTCTTGCAGAAACTAAAGCTCAAAAACGAATTCAGCGTATCTCTTACCCCTATATCGAACATCTAATAAACTTCAGATAAAACTTTTACCTTAACAAATTTTCTGGTTTCGGCCGGATTCCGTGCTAACTACTATCCGACGAGAAAATGATTTCATATAAATGTTCAGCATGTCTTCTTACCCATAAATCGGACATCTAATCAACTTTAAATAAAACTTTTGACTTTTAACAAACTTTCCGGTTTCGCCCAGATTCCGGGCGAAACTTGTCCGGCGAGAAAATGGTTTTCATGTTCGTTTTCAGCATGTCTTCTTACCCCTAAATCGACTATCTCATTATCTGTTCAAAAAAATGTTCGCCCCTTAATTTGAACCCCATCCACCACCCCTAAATGCTGAGCTACAGAGCCCATCTATGAACTCGACCTCGCCCTTGACCTAGAGAGTCTTCACACCAAGTTTCATCAAAATATCTCATTCCCTTCGAGAGTTATCGTGCTGACAGATGGACAGACAGACGGACAACTTTTACGAAGTCATAGGTATCCCTCCACTTCTGTTTTGGGATCCCAAAACAATTACTCAAAACGGTAAGTCAGCTAGGATATTCTTCAGCAATATTTCAGCCCTTCTTGGCAAGCGTTCTCTTCAGAATGTAGCTGAAAAAAAGGAACCTGCTGATTACACATGTGTTTTACAAAGTTCTCAAATAATTTCCATTAGACTATTTTATAGACGAAAAATGAAGGTGGTATAAAAATGCAGAGAGCAGAGATGCCGTCAAAGAGGACATCATATCGTTAAGGTGTTGCCAGACCAAGTGAAGAAAAAGCCAAAAAAATATCAAGGAGATGGATATTTGACGGTGCAAAACGGATAAGTCAGCTACATTTTATTCGAGCAATATTTCGGCCCTTCTTGGCAAGGGTCCTCTTCAGGCTCAAGCCGCTCAAGCTGGAAAATAAACTTGTGGAAAAACAATTTAAGATTCTTCTTTAAATATCAGCTTTTGAGAACTTCTTCTCTGAAAGTTGGTTGGGGTTAGAGCTGGTGCTGTGATTTTATTTTGGACTCGGCGACTGTTTTTGTTGTTCTATTGGGTGGTCGAAAGGGCAGAGATTCTTCAAGAGATTCAGCTTGGGCCGTAGGAACATCTAAGGAGATGGAATTTAAACTAAAGCATACAAGTCAAGAATGAGGTTTCAGTTTCAGTTTGTTCATTAACAAAAAAGCAAATCTTACATTGTAAACTAACTACACCCTAAGTGAGCACTGCCCGTAACAGGTAACAGTTTTCATTGATTTGTCAAGAAAATAAAAACAAGGAAAAACAAAAAAAAAGAAGGCAAAAGAAACGAAAAAAAGTGTAAATTAATCAAACAAAACATAGAGAACTATTGGTACAAAAAGCTAGGATCTAATTCGGTATTTTCCAATAAGAAACTTTTAATCTTACTATTGAATTCTGGTATGCTATTATAATTTTTCAAGGTATTTGGCAGATAATTCCATATTTTCTGACCGGTCAATTTGATTGAAAAACCAGATGATGTGAAACGTCTCGTTTCTGTAACTAGTTCCGATGCATGTTGAGTATCAAGTTGGTGAATTTCATCATTCCTTCGAAAAACCGACAGAAACGACTCAAGTGCGGTATTCATGCTTACTTTATATAAAGTTTCAGCAATTTTTTTTCCCAAAGTCGAGCCACATTTAATACCTTAAGTTTTATTAAAAACGGCTTCACACTAGGATGAGGCTCAAGCTTGCAAATCCCACAGCTCAACCAGGTGTATGCCACCAGGATTTGACAACCTCTAAGCATCTTCAGCAAACAGCTCAACAGAGTGACAATTGCTTGCAAGAACACCACAAGGTAAGGAAACAATGAGGAGCATTTTTTTCAAAACAAAACAGAAAAACATTTTGTGCTAGAACTTTGTGGGGATTTTTTTTTGTTAAAACAAAAACATACAATAGAATGCTTCTTACCAGTAATCTTCACATGAAATAACAGTACCATCCACAGTACCAAGTTTATGTACTGGCTCGTCATTTTAACAAGTTCTTGCACTACATCCTGAACATCAATCTGAAAATGAATTCTACCTGTTATATTTGTTGGTCTGTATACGCTTAGCTAGGGAGCACATCAGTTGGAAAGTCAATTTTGGCAATTTCCAGTTGACAATCCCAGGACAGTCCTCCGAAGCCCCAAAGGGCAATTTAGTGAACAGCAAGTCCTTCCGGACAAGCACGTTTTAAATTTAGGCGATCTTACCAAAGACAAGGCAGCTTTAAAAGGTTAGGCAAATACCAATGCGATTAAAATCGGAAGCAGGTGGTAGCCTAGCTGGTTACTGTAGCTGTACTGTAGCAGTTGGTAGTGGTTGGTAGTGGCTCTTCTGTATTTACTGTCCATAAATAATTTCAGATATAAATTTATAATGGTTTTAACAAACCAAGGAAGATGTTATGGTTATGAAGATCTGATGAAGAATAGTAAAACCTGAGTAAAACAAGCATTCAAATGAGATCTTAAAAAGGGTTATTTCAGAAATCAGAAGATCTGTCAATGGCAAAAGTGTAGAGATTGCTCCAGTCAGAAGCAGTCTACCACAAATCCCTGATTTTTGGATACCCTATGCCAAATGCTGGGTATGTCTAGCATTTGGCATAGCCTATGCCTAACGCTGGATACCCTATGCCAAATGCTGGATACCTGTTGGTCACCTAACCCTGACCTACCTCAATATAAAGGAGTTCTGATTGGTTGATTTTATAGCTTCACTCAAGCCCCGTTCACAAGCGTGCCTAGCACCTGGCATAGTGTATCCAGCATTAGGCATAGGGTTAGGCATAGGGTATCCAAAAATTGGGGGTTTTTGGTTGACTGGTCAGAAAGGTTGGCTAGGTCTACAGTATTCCAAAATACTCTACATATATGACTAAGTCCAAAACATGCCAGTGATCCTCAGGAAGAATGAGAAAACGTCTCATTAACGACTCAAACTCAACAATTCAATCCTGTGTCAACCAATCAAGGCGATCGTTAGGGACAGCTGTGGTGCCGCTTCTGGCTCTTCCGCTAGATTCACAGCAATTTTGCATCGCAAAGGAGAGTTTAGTAATTCATGGTAGAATGTTCTAAGCCATCCCATTTAGGTTCTATTAGAACTCTATTTTCCTTCAACACTCACCTGCTAGCAAAGCTGAAACCCTCTGATCTAAGTCCTTACACTTCCAACACCAGTCTCAACTTTTGAACTGATCCTTCCATTGCCAGTTTGTTGATGGCGGGACGTATTGCGTCTCGGTACGAGTAGTCCCAAAGCAGAAAAATAAGGCTGTGCTCCAGTCCCTTACAGTCCTACTCTCGAGAAATTTATTCATCCTATACAGAGATTTCATAAGAGAATGAGCCAGGCGAAATGAATCAACCGAAGGATATTTTATGGAAGAAAGTGCTTGAGGTAGAGGAGCAAACAGTCATCCTAAATGAAATCCTTGTCAGTCACAAGAAATGAAACTTTAATGTCACTTGCCCTCTGACCAATTTTGGGGGAGTTGACGGAAGGGAATCCGCGTGAACTGACAATCTAGATGTGTAAAATGTGTCCGAACTACTTGCAGCAGAGACTGGAGGAGTTGGGGGGGGGGGGGTCCAGAAATTGTGTAAGCGCACAAAAAAGTCGAAAGTACCAATTTTATACGGCCTAGATATTATGGTATTTGGCGTCCGGATCGGATTCGGCAATGGTAGGAGGGATGAAGGGGGTACCTGGACTTGGCAGATATGCTCCAATTCGAGCCAAACTTGATGAATGGAAAGAGACATGTCGGAGATGCGACGTTAATGTGTCCGAGTCATATTCGGCCGCAGTGGAGGTAGCTGGAAAGATAGTCCCGGGAATTTTGTGGCTCGCATAGGGGTCAAACGAGTGGAGCGATATTAAACTTCTATGAATTCAGAAGTATAATGGAGATCACATATTTTGGGGCTCAGACCGGATCCACATCGGTTGAGGCGCAGGAATTTTCCAAAATATGTTCAAATTTGAATGAAACTTGATGGGTGGCAAAAGAAACCACTGATGACTTTTGTATGTGTCAGAACATGATTTTTGACCACGGAGGGTGGGGTTTGAGGGGGCTTCCGGAAATGTTGTGGCATACCTAGGGATCAAACGAGTGGAGCAATTGGGATAAAATTTAGAAGGTGCAAAGGTCATATGCTCTGGCTGACTCATTTGGGGTCCCAGATAGGTTTGGCTTCGCCGGGGGGGAGGGGTACCGGAAATTTCCCGGAAATGCTCAGATTCGACTAAAACCGATGGGTGGTAAGATCAGACGCTTTTGATAACGAATTATATGCTCGAATATGATTGCACTGTGAGTTGGACCGGGTATTCTAGCAATTTTTGACACGTCTAGGTATCAAACGAATGGAACGATGAAG
The DNA here is from genome assembly GCA_030848855.1 of Branchinecta sandiegonensis. Lineage (NCBI taxonomy): Eukaryota > Metazoa > Arthropoda > Branchiopoda > Anostraca > Branchinectidae > Branchinecta > Branchinecta sandiegonensis. The sequence goes on along the minus strand of JAUPMV010000021.1, from coordinate 3,064,079 downwards.
GTGGAACTTTGAGGGTATGAAAATCATTTACCCTAGAAGATCCGTTTTAGGGTCTCGGGAGGATTTGACTTTTTCAGCGACGCTAGTTGGACGGGGAGGGGGGGGGGGTACCAGAAATGTTCAGACTCGAGTGAAAGTTGATGATTGAAGTTGAAAGATCACCCATAGAGGCTGGAAGGGGGGGGAGGGTATTGGCACCTACTCATAACAGGTGCCAAATGTGCTCGTATCTCTTGTTTAGAGTAACAAATGTGAAATGATTATGGAGAAGGTCACGCACTGAAATAACGAAACAAAACAGAAAATTAGGTTTTAATTTTGCACCTCTGACGTAGTGTGTCGAAGCTGTCATGAGCGCGTCTACTTTACTTCATGTTTCACTAACCACTTTTTTACAGGATTACCTGCCACTGCACTGTTTACACAATTTTGTAACCTGAACTTCCCAACTGAACTGTCAGGATCGCTTAATTTCAAAACGTGTTGTTTTCAGAAGACTTTACGCCCTGTTACCTATGGTTCTTAGTTTCATTTCTTAGTCCTACAAGACATTACTTGATTTAATCCTGCTGAAAAGGGGCGACATATCCTAACCATCCATTCAATCTCTTTACCTTAAATTACCTTAAAGGATCATTTACACGGCGGGAATATTTCCACGGAGACGTGAGTGGAAATTGTTCACACTCAATATGAACATAATCAAAATTATTGCTCGAAAATCCGATTTTGTTGTTGCTGACGTCAAAGAATACCCTTCGAAAAAAAAAAAAATCCCCGGGTAAAAAATTCGCGATATTGAAGTCCAAAATACACGGGGATTTGTTGCTGTTGCGGGGGAAAATACCCGCGGAGTACGGGTAAATACCCTCTGTGTAAACGTAGCTTAAACTGCACTTGGGAGCCATCTAAACTATAATAGGTCGCTGGAGAGTTCGTTTTATATTAAATGTGCCAGGCCGAGGCGTTTACTTGGAATCGTGATGTCTGATTTCGTGACGAGACGAATCGGTTCCTGCTCCGTGTCTCTCCGAGTCTAGTCCATGAAAAGGCGTCTCAAGTCCACCAGCTCTGTCACATGGAGCGTGTTCCACCCTCGTACCAATAGTAATTATTAGTTACTATTTCCGTTCCAACCTCACGAAAATTTACTACGCTGACCGTTCCAGCCTTTTCAAATTAGTAACTAATAGTAACTATTTGCTTACCACGCTCGGGAGCGTAGTAAGCGTAGTAACTACGGATCTCTGTCACCTGATTGGTCGGATTCGCCCGCGGCATGATATTCTGCTGGAATATAGAAAAATCGTTCCAGCCTTGACGACAGAAAGGCAGAATTTGTGACGTCATGCGTAGTAACTATCAAAGTCTATTCCTCAGCGTTGGAAAAACAACAACAAAGGAATATGGGACGAAGAGACTAAATAGAGTTTGCAGCCAGTTGGACTTTATCCTTTTCGATCGTAGACATCATGGCGGATGAAATGTTGGAACATTATCTTATATGACCTTATTGGTATTACAAAGCTATCCGTAACTTATCAGGATCAAAATACCATAGATGACACTATCAGTTATTGCGAAACTACCTAAATCTTTAACATTTTCATTTGTAATAAAATTCCACGAATTTGCACAAATTTCTAGCCCCTCATAAACCAATTCTTCCTTCCAAGTCCCTCTCCACATGATAGACATCAAATAGGACAAATAACCCCGGAAACAAATAGTAGGTACACTAACTAGTAAAGGTAGCAAACCCCTGATCGCCGACGGTGATTATAGCCTAACAGCCGATTGTTACGACAAGCCCCCTAGGTACATGTCTTACAATTAGGGTACCATCAAATACACAGGAAACAAATAACAGGTACACCAACTAGCAAAAGATACAAACCACTCATCGCAGAAGACGAATTTGTCGAACATCCGAATGTTGCTTATAAGTCCCCTAGATGCTCACAATCGGGATCGGCCTATTTTTGGTTTCAGTGTGTACCTCACTACTGAAGTTGTCAATCCCTCGAAACTTTCAAATTGGTGTGAAGGGATTTTTGCACCAAAAAACGGGATGAAATGTGATATCAGCTCATCAAGGGCTATCGATTGACATTGAAAAAAAATGTATCTGTAATAGTTCAAAAGTTGACTTTTTTTCCGTAGGCCAATTTTCTACACCACTTAGAAAGGAGCTGGATAAGCTCTAATTTCTTTAGCAGTGAGAGAATTTTTAAAGTTGAAGAGGCGCATATGATACCATTTCCCTACCGCAATCCCAAGTGCAAAATGGAACGATAAGCTCAGCAGAAATCAAGAACAGAAATGGGTGGAAACACTAGGTGGCAGCACTTTCGGGCCCATAGGAAAATGCCACTTTTTTGTTTTTATCAATTTTTATATTTATCACTAACCCAGATATATTGGCTGTGGTGCCGGGCAACTGCACATATATAGTACTTATAGATCTAATCCATCTTAAATTTTAAACTGGCGTCTGCCTGCTTTCCTGCTAGAACGGAACTTTCCACTCGAAAGCAGAAACATGGTGTGATGAAACGAAAGCTTGGCTACACAACTTCATATAGTCCTCTCTGACATAGGCTATACAGCTCCACTTCACTTCGCAGACCGTAGGCTCTGGCTCAATGATAAGCAAAAACCATCCTTTTTGGCCTCAGGCAAGAGTTCTACGGAGCTTTCCAAATTTAGTGTCATATTCATCAATCCGGCCTAGGCCCACACTTTTCGTAGAAACCGCACAGGTTTGACCCTTGCCACTTCCCAGCAAAAAGTTGAAATCGGCGGCACAGGAAAAAATAAAAAAAAATAAACAAGAGCTGGAAGCTCATATGCCACTTGCAAGACTGGGTCAGACGATGAAAGTAGGAATTCGTCAATTAGTGGGTTTGTTGTGGTTATTTGTAAGCAAAACCGTTGAGATAAGAATGATCATGGGTCCTTAGAAATTGCGAGAATGTATCGTTCGTAAAAAACTCTTTTATTTGTGCATTTGGTCGTGCTTGCGCACTTTAGCTAGAGACTCATCTGTAATGAACACTCTTGAAGCACAAATGATGATAAGCTCATTGGGATCGTGAAAAGGTATATTTTGCTCAGAATTATTGTGTGTACTTTAAGGAATTCACTTGTAAGCAAAACCCTTGAGGCAAAAACGATCATGGGCCCTTGGGGATCATGAATACATATCGTTTGGTTAAAGTTTTTTTTTTTACTTTTCGGGTGCTAGACTATGGGTGCTAAAAAAATGTTGGGCAAAACCCTTGAGTTTAAACGTATACATTGCTTAGTTTTTTTTACTTTGCGGTTAAGATTAGTACTTTAAGGGGTCGTCGGACCTGAGAAGTGACAATTTATAAGCCAATCATGTCAAGTCTCTAATGTCCAAGCAAAGTTTCATCGTTCTAGCACATCTGAAAGTACCTTTATTCGTGATCACCCCTCCCACTCCCCACCAACTCCCCTCACAGTGCCTCTGTCACTGATGTATCTAGTTCTTGTGCTTGTTCTTTCCACCAAGTTTCATTCCAATCGCTCCACTCAAGGCGAGTCACAAGATTCCCCCCCCCCCCAACTCCCCCCCCCCATTCTTCTGATCCTGAGCCTGACGAGGACCCTTGCCAAGAAGGGCCGAAATATAGCTCTAAGAAAATGTAGCTGACTTATCCGTTTTGACCGTCAAATATGATTCGCAGTCAGCTTGGGCTGAGGGAATATCAATCACCACAGTACGGAACTTCAAATCGCCCATACATGCCGCCGACAAGTATCCATATTAGCTGGAAAGAAGAAGAAGAGACAGGTGACTCCAGAATTGATCATCAAAAATATACGGATTCAATATATACGGATTCACCTTCCCAACAATAGTAACCATTAGTTACTATTTTCGTTCTAAGGCGTATTCTCGCCGTTCCCCGAGGACTCCTCTTGAGGAGTCCCCGCTTTTTTTTGTCCCGGGGGCTCACTCCCCGTATTCTCGCGAGTCTCCACGGACGGAGAATGCTCCGATTATCATCACCATCATCAAAAAGGACTCCGTTTCAGATTCGGAGGGGAATCAATTTTTGCTGGTGTTGGTGCAATGTACAAACCAAACCAAAAATAAGGTGGATCCAAACTAATTTCGTCAACTGCATATTTTTTTTTTCGAACAAAATCCATTTTTGACCGTGTTCTCGCTGTTTCTGTGCGCGGAGTCCGCGTGGAGTGACTCCCTCTATTCCCGCCGTTCCCTTCGATTCCCCGAGGAGTCCTAGGGGGACCGCGAGAATACGTCTCTAGCGTCGTGATAAGGTATTACGCTAACCGTTCCAGCCTTCTCGAAATAGTAACTAATAGTAACTGTTTTTTTTCACTCTCGGGAGCGTAGTAAGCGTGGTAACTACACATCTCTTCGATGTGATTGGTCCGATTGGCCCATGGCACGATATTTTGCTGAAAATAGAAAAATGTGTTCCAGCCTCGACGCCAAGAAGCCAGAATTTGTGATCGTGTTCCACCCAACTTACCGTACTACGCATGCCGTCACGAATTCTGGCTTTTGCCGTCAAAGGCTGAAACAATTTCTGTTTTCAAGCAGGATATCACGCCACGGGCTAATCCGACTAATCACGTTAAAGAGATGCGTAGTTACCACGCTTTTACGCTCCCGAGCATGGTAAGCAAACAGTTACTGTTAGTTAGTGTTGGGCAATATTTGGAATTTTCGATATATCGATATTTTCAATTCGATAATCGATATATCGATATCGATATTTCTTTAACATGTTTCACTATACGATATGTCTCGTTTCCCCAAAATTTACTAACAAAATTGTCGATAAATAGCATCTTGCATAACCTCAAACTCCGAATAAATAAGAATTGAATTACGGAAAACAAATTTCCTCCAATTTCCTCCAATTTCGAATACATAAATGTAGGTTATATTCGATTATTTACATTAATTATGAATGAAAAAATATCGTTTTCGATATCGATATTTACGTTTCGAATCGATATGTCGTTATCGATTTTGAATATCGCCCAACACTACTGTTAGTTACTATTTCGAGAAGTTGGAACAGTCTGTGTAGACTGTAGTAACTTTTTACGAGGTTGGAACGAAAATAGTAACTAATAGTTACTATTGTTAGAGGGCGGAGCACGCTCCGTGACGTCTTGCGTAGTAACTACGGTAAGTAGGGTGGAACAGACGACCAGCGCCAACCAAGCTAACCCGCGTCCTTGGACCATTTCTACATTTGTTGCACTTTGGTTGGTGTCAACTTTTGGCTTTTTCTCTTCTGTTAAAATGATGAAATACCATGAACGCTTTCTTGGTTATTACAAGAATAATCCGCCAATGACTCTGTTTTCCATTTCAGTATTTCTTTTTACACTTGTTACATTTTCGATGTCTGTTTTTGTACGCCAAAATCCAGTAAAAGATCCAGAGGCTGTGGTAAGTTGTATAGATCAGGTATAGATAGCCTAGGCTGTATTGACTGTGTTATTAGCTGCGTTCCTTGCACTCCAGGCTGTCTCTGGTGTTTAGTCACCAGTGTCGGTTCTTCCCTTAAAACGCGTTTTTTTTGTTCACCTGTGAGTTGATGAAAACTGGCTAACTCCTCGCTGAAGCTGAGCTCCCCAGCAGGTTCTGGTTAGTCCGCACCGGTGAGATAAAACCGGACACTGGTTAGTTCAAAAACGGGTCATAAGACTGGTGAGAAGTCACTGGTGGATGCAAAAATGGCTTATAAGAAAAACCGGAGACCACCGTGAGAACTCCTGTGACAAAGAACGCAGCTATTGTACAATAGAGGTTAAGAGATATGCTTCTTTGAACTCTTGAACACTTCTGTGACTTACGGAAGTAAGCTTTGTTTTTTGCCCTTTGTGCTCATCTAGATTTCTAGAAAAATTCTTGGCATATTTCTGTACAGTGTATTCTACAGCCTACAAGCACACCATCTCTCGACCATCCCCCCAAACTGCCCCCAACCCTTGAAGCCTGAAAAAAAGAGGTAAAATAATTAAAACATAGCCTATTCAAACAATAGTGTAACTATCCTAGTTCCCGAACGTCCTACCTCTCAGTGAGTTTGATGTTCAGAAAAAAAAATGAAAACCCTCTAACTTCTGATTGAACACTGGATTAAAATTTTGAAATTCACGCCTATTACCATAGACTAACGGTGCGTTTTTGTCCTACTCTTTATGTTCCCCCCTCAACTTGCGCTAAAAAATAAGGAAAGAAGCCAAAAGTAAATCTGATACGTGGTAAGAGCTCTTCGGCAATTCATTTGCTTTCGTTTTGATAAGTTTTTAAACTATAAATTTTGATACCATTCGAAAGCTTCTCTACAAAACATATATAACCCTTTATTGATGTCGCTTCCCATAACATATTATACAATTTTGGCTGAGGGTACTATCGTTCGGATACTGGTTGCATGCGTGCTTCAGTTTCGGAACGAAGTCTTTGAGTCACTATATTTGTGATTTCCGCCCATTTTTATAGTTTTATTGTCGAGGACCGCTCTTATAAATTGTTTATCAAGTAATTTGCTTACCTTTCAGGCTTTTACAAAAACGGAAAGAAAGGACTTCAATCTGAACGACGGATTCCGGTCCCCGAACGGTCGAAGAAAAATCGTTCAGAAAAACAATCCCAGTTCTCGAATGTACGGTTTAAGAATCGAAACGAGAAATATATGTGGGACGAACTTTCGGGGAAGTGTTGTGCCAAGTATTTCTATGTTTTAAGTACAAGTACCAAGTAGGCTGCTCCAGATAGGCCCCGTAGCCTAATATTTAAGGTGGGGGAGTGGGTTTCAAGCTAAGATTTAACTTACGGGTGAAAAAGGGTGGAAATCACGATAAATCTGTTTTCATCCTGGAAAACTAGTTTGTATGAAATCTGGCAAAAAAAAGACTTATCGGTAGTTTTTATAATTCCTTGATCAAGTGGTTCCAGTTTACGTGATCTGAGATTCTGAATCGATCATTTCGTTTTACTGTGCTTGGTCAGTACCATGGACGAAGTCAGGTGATGACCAGAAATTCAGTAGGCCTTGTGTGTTCAGTAGACCTCGTGTTATAACTTTGTCGAACAGAAATACTCTCTTGAGGTCGATGACTTCATACCATCCTCTCTGAAGGCTAATGACTTTATATCATCCGGTCTGGAGGCTGATACGACTTCGTATCATCCTCCCGTTTCCACCGCTAATTTTCTGTGTGAAGATTATCGTAATATAACTGACCGTCAGTCATAGAAGGATATGCTTTACGTACCTGTTGGAGAAAAGCTATACTTGGTTAACAAGTTCAGTATTTTTTTCGAGAATGTTGAAAATTCGCGCCTAGTTACCGAACCAAAATATTGAAACTGACTTTCCGCCTTAGCTCGTCGTTTCAAGAACGACAATGAAACAGCTGTTCAACCTCTCTGAAGGCTAATGACTTCATATCATCCTGTCTGGAGGCTGATACGACTTCGTATCATCCTCCCGTTTCCACCGCTAATTTTCCCTGTGAAGATTATCGTAATATAACTGACCGTCAGTCATAGAAGGATATGCTTAACCTACCTGTTGGAGAAAAGTTATACTTGGTTAACAGGTTCAGTATTTTTTTCGAGAATATTGAAAATTTGCGCCTAATTACCGAACCAACATTGAAACTGACTTTCCGCCTTAGTTCGTCGTTTCAAGAACGACAATGAAACGGCAGTTCAACAGTACAAAGAAAACATCTTATTCTCCGCAGTTCAACGCCGTACTTAAACGGCGTTATAGAAAATACGCTTGAAGTAAAGCTACGGTGGGAACGACGAAAACGAACGCAGCTAACCTTCAATTAGTGTTTACGCTGGTGGTGCGGCTCGAAAGACACAGTGTGCCGTTCGGAAACTGAACCAACTATCAGTTTCGGTTTTGATTCTAAATTCGGTAACTGAGATGAAAAATTCGGGAACTGGAATATGGGTTCCGAATTGATATCCCAAACGGTTTTCTGATCCCTTGGCATTCGGAAACTGAGAAATGATACTATGGCTGGGAAAAAATACTGTTTCCACCATCCGGTTCAAAGCAGAAAGGTGGCACGTACCAGTAAGTAAGCCAGTTTTAGAGCGCATGATCAGTTGATGAGAGTTTTCTTCAATCTGCTCGGGGAAATTTATTGCAATTTTTTAAATAGAAATCTGCCAGTAAGTGTGAAAATTGTTCGGGAACTAGGATAGTTACCCTACTTAAAAGGATATGTCATCTATAAATTTTTTAAATAGAAATCTGCCAGTAAGTGTGAAAATCGTTCGGGAACTAGGATAGTTACCCTACTTAAAAGGATATGTCATCTATCTTGCTTTGGCAGCGATATTTTGCCCCGTCTTGGCAAGGGTCCTCATCAGGCTGTCGAACTTCAGGGACAAGATTGGAGACAGAACGAACCTACAATAAATAACTGAAGCTTCTACCGACTATAAATATCCTGTTTGGGGAAGTTACTTTTAAATACAGTAGAGGTATGCTTATGTGAACGTCTGCTAACAGTGAACGATCGCCAAAGAAAAAGCTAAAACCCAAACCAGGCATTTTTTCCTATAAATACTAGTAATAATCACTAACGCTTTTGTCACTTTTTGAATATTTTGCTAAGTCATGGCTGAAAGTTACTCCGCTGACACTCCAATCCAAAAACTTCTGGCTCTTGGGCTCCGACCCTTCGGAACCCTTTCGGCCTGGGGTAGGTTGCTCCGGGTTGCTCTTCGTGGGTCGATCACGATGGCTCACACGACGTCGATGCTTCGAAGGAAATCGATGATTTTCTTGAAGATTCGTCGCTCTTCTTGGGCTGGGCGAACTGAGTCGATAAGCTCACCGATAGAGACTGGCCCTCCGGCTGTCGCGTGTGAGTTTCTGCACCAGCTAGCGAGCTCTGCGTTGGAGGGGCACTCGAGCACCAGATGCTATAGAGTTTCGGCGGCGTTGCTACAAAGCCGGCATCTTGGGTCCGCTGCCTTCTTCCACTGGAAAAGTTCTTTACGAAGAATCAGTGCCATGCTCTTAACTTTGAGATAGGCTCTGTTGTCATCTGCATCTCTGAAGATTGGCAGCAAGGGTCGGAGTTTCGTGCCTACTCGGCGCTGGCGAAGGAGGTCTCGGAAGGTGGCTGGTGTTGTCGGCTGATTTTGTAGACTATTCGCTGTTGAATTGGCAATCTTGTCGGCTACCTCATTGTATCTTATGCCTTGGTGGCTGGGGATGTGTTGGAAGTCTACTGTAACGCCAAGCTGCCCCAGGTCGCAGAGAAACTTCCTCATGTCCGCGATGTCCGAGTCTGGTGTGTCCCATTGGATGTTCCTTACGAGTTTTAGGGCCGACTGAGAGTCCGACAGGATGACAGCCTTCTGCGACGGTGGTGGTTTAGCCGTCAGCACACTTCAGCGCTTCATTTATGGCCGTAACTTCGGCACTCAGGATCGACGATCTTGCTGGGAGAGGCTTAGCCAGGTTTAGGGAGTAAGCTGGGATTACTGCTGCCGCCGCAGCTTTTTCCGTTATGACCGAGCCGTCTGTGTATATACGTAAGTGGTTAGCGTTTGTTGTTTGGATGCATTCCAAAAAGAGAGTTTGAATTTGTAAGGGTGAGTAGTCCGTGTTCTTTCCTTCAAGCAGTGTCAGCTGGACGCCTGGTTGTGCCATTTCCCACGGCACTGAAGGAGGAAACTTGCAAACGCGAGGGGCTGGGATTCTCCAATTTGGGTGCTGCATGGTAAAAAACTCCCACGAGCGGAGATGCGGGTTGGCAGGGCTTCTAAGGAAAGTGAGCTGGAAGATGTGGTGATCAGGGCCCCAGGCTTGAATTTTCGAGAAGTAGTTGGTGATTCGCTGCGTTGCTCGGTCTTTGATCGAAGGGAGACCCGCTAGTTGTCTTGCTCTGTTCCTGGCCGTGTGATGGTGGACCCCCAGCGCGATTCTTATGGCCATGTTTTGAACCATTTCCAGAATGGCGATGTAGCTTTTGCAGCAGCCTCTGTACACGACGAGGCCATACTCCATGCAGGGCCTTATGTAGGTGGTGTAGAACTTCAAAAGGGACGATGAGGAGTTAGCCCATTTGGAGTTCGTTAGACGCTTCATGATTGTCAATCTTGACAGGCACCATTTCTTCACCACGTCAATGTGTTTTCTCCAGGTCAGTCGCTTATCTAGGGTGATCCCTGTACTGTGGGATTTGCGATATATTGCACGTCAGCACATGCCATCTTCAATTTGGGCTGAGGTGTAGATTTCCTTCTGTGGAACAAGATTGCCTTCGTTTTCAATTGGGATCGGGATGCCTATCGTGTTGGAGAATGCTTCGAGTTCGTCGATGGATTTTTGCATTTTCGTTTCCAGGTCCTTTTGAGAGTCACCTGTCTCCCATATGTTCAGGTCGTCTGCAAAAGCTTCTGCCCCTGTTTCGTAGCTTGAAAACTCCAAATCCGCAAGCAGGAGGATGAACAGTAGGGGGCTGAGTGGTGAGCCTTGAGGTAGGCTTACTTTAACATCACGTGGCGTGGATGTCGCTCTATTGACTTGGACAGTGAACGTTCTGTCTGACAAGAAGTCCCATACAAATCTGACGAATTGGTCCCGGAATCCCATCGAAAGTAGTACTTGGCAGAGCTTCTCTTTTTGGACGTTGTCGTACGCCGCCTCGAAGTCGACTAGGAGGGCCAGTACCATTCTCTCCTCACTCTGGCTTCTTCTCACTGCTTCTTCGAGTGACAACAGGGTATCAGTCGTGCCCCGACCTTTACGGAATCCTGATTGTGACTTGGGTAGCAATTTGTTTGCTTCAGCGAAGCACTCCACTCTCCTCTGGATAATTCTCTCAAGGCATTTCCTCAAAACCGGGAGAAGGGAGATTGGGCGATAGGATTGTAGAAAGTTTGGAGCCTTCCCACCTTTTATCACTGGCCTGATTGTTGCGGTTTTCCAAATTCTAGGAAATTTGCTAGAATGCCAGCACTCATTATAGACGTGGAGGAGAGCTGTTAGAAAGCTTTGTGGAGCCTCCCTGAGCCACTTGTAGGTAATTTCGTCTTCCCCAGGGGCTGAACTCATGTTCAAGGAACTTATGGCTTGCTATACTTCTTCAAGGGTAAAATCTTTGGTGAGGCTTTCTGTAAAGCTTGGTTTTTTCGTACAGCTTGCACACTTTTGGAAGACTTCGAGTGGAGGGGATCGGGTCCCTGTCGAAGAAGTTCGCAAAAACTTCGGCTTTAAGTCCATCTTCATGGAGGGCGAATCCGTTGACCTCTAAGGATGGGATTGATTCCATGCCTTGTTGCTTTTCCCCTGTCATCTTGTTGATAAACTGGTGAATTTTCCTGGCTGGTGTGTTTGCATCTAGCCTTTCAGCGTAGCCTGCCCATGCTTGGCGTTTCGCCTTCTTTGTCGATTTTGTCAGTCTTGCCTCAGCTCGTCTCATTTCTAGCAATTCTGCAGATGTTCCATCTTTGTTGAATCTGTTTCTTGCCGATTTTTGTTTCGAACAGCCTCCTTGAGTTCGTCATTCCACCATGGCTTGGGATGCTTGTTTGGATGGATGACAGTGGGCTGGTTGGAGGTTTTAGGCATCGAGTGTTGGGCAGCGTGGGTGAGTAGGCTGGTTAGTTGGATGGCTTTAGCCTCTATGTCAGTGGTTTCCGATTCTTCGTCGTAGTTTGCTTGTTCCAGGAACTTCCGGTACACCTTCCAATCGGCTTTTGACGAGTCGAATCTGAAGGCTGGGGGCATCTTCAGATACCCTTCATTGCTGATTGTAGTGAGTACTGCTGCATGGTCCAGTTCTGGAATTATTTCGACTTTAGACTGTGGGACCTAGCTGGAGGTCAATGGTCGAGAAGCTTCCGTCCTTGAGAGAGAAGTGTGTCTTGAGGCCATATTGGGTTAGAATTGAAGGTCCTCCAACTCTGGTACTGCTTGTTCTAGGCTTTTGCCAGCTCTGTTCGAATGGTCCACATCTTCCCACATGTAGCTGTGGGAGTTGAAGTCACCCACTATGATTGTCTTTTGTCCCGAGACTTCTTCTTTTATGACTTCGAAGATATCGTTTTTTCCCATGGGGATTGTAGAGAGATGCTAACTTCATTACTCCTCCATGGGGCTGGTGGATGAGGACTCCTACAACGTCGATCTCATTTGGGTGTTCCTTAGTTGCAAGAGGCGAGTGGGCCATGTTACTTCTTACAAATATGGCTGATCCAACTCCCTTTCTTCCTGATGACCTGTCTTTCCTGTAGACCTGGTATCCTCTTAGTTTGAGCTTGCGGAGATGGTGCAAGTTTGTTTCTTGCAAGCAGATGATGTCCGTAGGATTCTTTGCCACCCAGCTAGTAAGCTCAGTTAAGTTCTGGTTTGAAAGGGATACCACATTCCACTGGAGGATTCGTAGGTTGGAGGTTCTATTACTCGTCATTGCTTAGTGTTGCTCCCCCTTCACTGGCTTTTGGTGAGGCATTCTGTTGGCTGGGGTTGCTACTTACACGTTGCTGATTTTCTGGAGTATTGGCTTCATTTCTTGGCGGGATTGAGACTGTTGTCTTGAGCTGTGGGAGTTCTTGAGTCGCCAGCTGCCAGATGTTTGCCCCGAGTAGGGTTGTTATGGCCTTCCTGGTTAGGATTGCCTTCACTTCGATGGTTTCGTTGCTGCTGATGATGATGTGCATCATAGCCAGGTACTTTGCGATCTTTTGCCACTCGGAGGGTCCGCCCATGGCGGCTTGGTTGGTGGGCTGAGGAGCTGTCAGAGTGTTGTTGCCGGCTGATTGTAGTTGCGTTCTCTCATGGATTGGCTGGATACCTTTCACCCATGCCTGGCGTAGGTTGCTGGTAGGTGTCTGCTGCTTGGCTAGGTGGGGCTGGCTAGGAAGGTACCTCCTTTGCTTTTTATAATTTGAAAAGTTTGCCACGAGGAACTCACCTTCAATGGATAAGATGGCAGTCCGAACCGGCAGATGCCATCTACAGAGGAAGGACCTTTTTAATAAATTTGAAATCAAAGAAAGTTAATTGATTTCTACTTCAAGTTTGTGCCAGGATAACCCTGAAATAGTTGGCTGAAATCAAGTTTGTTATTTTTCTTTTCCATTTTACTTTATTATATGCAAGTAAGAAAGCCAAGGTAGTGAAGCAGTTAAAAAAGTGTTCAAATAAGCATACCTCTACTGTACCACTGTATGTTGGTTGTACTGTAACATTGTCTGGACTCCAGACAACGGTTCCAGGAATCCGGAACCTTGTGGCACTTGTAAGTTTCGAACAGTGATCCGATTGTAGCGACACTTGGTGCATGTTCCATCCTTCTAACAATAGTAACTATTAATAATTATTTTTGTTCGTAAAAGGTTACTATGCTGACCGTTCAACCTTCTAATAGTAACTATTTGCTTACCATGCTCGGGATCGTAGTAAGCGTGGTAACTATGCATCTCTGTAATGTGATTGGTCAGATCAGCCCATGGCATGATATTCTGCTGGAAAATAGAAAAATTGTTCCAGCCTTAACGACAAAAAGCCAGATTTTGTGTCGTCATGAGTAGTAACTAAGGTAAGTAGGGTGGAACACGCTCTTGATGAATTGTAAAGAATATGGCATAAATGATACATTTATTCATGTACCTGAATCAGGTTCAGCCACTGCAGGGGGAGTTGGAGGGGACGGGATAAATATTGTGGCTCACATAGGGGTCAGAAGAGTGCTTTGGAATTAAAATTGGATTGTAGAAATGTCATATGCCCGAGATGATCCATTTGGAGCCCGACGGTGGGGAGATATGCCCTGCATGACCCATTTATGTGTCCGAACCAGATTCAGACATTGTGGGGGTATCTTTTGATGGTGGATGGTTGGAACTTTTGGAAGGGAACGTACAGTAACGTTTTCATATTTTGTCTTGCATTACATTCGTAACCAGTACTACATTGCTTAAATTACCTTAAATCGCACTTGCCAGCGAAAGGTAATCCTGTCGTGCGCTGGCTTAGTGATGGATGGAGAGGGCCGCATCTTTGGAATCCCATGCAGTTTTCCAAGGCTTCCGAGTCCAGTCTTTGTCAACCGATAACTTGAAGGCCTCCACACTATCTGCCATGACAGTGTTTTGACTGAGGGAATTCCATAGCGGTACCACTCGATTAGTAAAAAATTGGTTTCGCTTCTTGGTTGTAGCTCTCTTCCGGAAAAACTTCTTGGAGTGTCCTCGGGTTCGGGTGTTCTGTTCTAGCTGGAACAGGTTGGTGTCTGTCTCCAAGAGTTTGTGTGCCATAATGACGTCACCAAGTCTGCGACGGTAGCAAAGGGTTGGCAGGTTTAACTTCGTTAATCTTGTTTGATAGTCCAGGGTGCTATATCTTTTGATGCATTTAGTGGCTCTTCTTTGTACAGGCTCTAATATGAGCTCGTACCTCTTCTTTTACTGAGGCTAGTTCTAGAGCCTTTTTTTTTCTTTCAGAGCTGGAACAGTGTCATGAAGAAGTTTACGAGCCTAGAACTCTGTGTTTCTAGGGAGGATAAGAAACAAGGGATTTTACCCTACCCGACAGTTGACTTTATGAAAATTTCGGTTGGAGTTCCTGTAACAAAAGGATTTGTTGAGTTGGCCAAGAATTATTCAGCATTGGAAGGTGTAATCAGCTCAGAACTGCTTGGATTAACAGGTATGTCCAGGGACCTAACTGTGGCTCAAGAAGTGGGAGGCTGTGCCAATGGATCTGTGCTGACAGAAAATTGACAAATTAAACGAGACTTACCTAGGTGAAGTTTAATTGTAATTCCGACGATGGAGCATTGGCTGTAAAGTGAGAGTTCATCTGAGATATGTCGCGCGCGTACTTGGAGGCGTGGTGCACAAAGGCATACCAGTTTTGAAAGCGCAACCTAGGCGGAACACACACATCCACAAACAAACACTAACGGGTGGGGTAAAATAAATAGGGTGGGAAATGAATAACTCTCACTTTACAGCCAATGCTCCATCGTCAAAATTACAGTTAAACTTCACCTAGGTAAGTCTCGGTTAATTTGTCAATTTTGCCTCATGAGCATTGGCTCGTTCGAGTCCATCTGAGATTTGAAAGCCAAGTGTGTTACGCCATTGTTGTGACAAAAATTAACTGGATAAATCGCAGATTACGTATCCAGATATTTGTATTTACAACAAGCTCGTTTCTTTGTTTACAAAACAGTTATAGGAAAGGAAAATCGCTCTATAGTTCCCGAAGCCCCTGCCATCCTAACTGCCGAGTCCAGAGCATCTGAGCCTAGATTGCAAAGTGGCTCGGAGGTGATGATAGTAAGATCGACTACTCTACTGCTAGACTGGCTGCTAGTTTTTGGTCGATTGTTGGATTGCGTGAGCTTCTGAACCAGCGAAGGCTTGCACATGTTTTTAATGTTACAGCTTTGTCATAGTGTCTCCTAGCTTCTTCGTTCCTCCCAGTTTTTCGGCTTGCCGATACTTCGCATATTAAAACCCAATACTTTCCATTTTCTAAATGGTTGTGTCGTTTTTTATGGCACTTGCAGCCTCTGGCTCAAGTGCCATATACCGATCACAATTCCGTCTGTCGGTCTGTCGGTCGGTCCGAGTTTTTTGTCCCACATATCCGAGTTAGGGTACTTCCAGATGTGCTAGGACAATGAAACTTGGCAGGCATATCAGGGACCCGACCAAACTAACCTGGAAATAATCAGTTTCCCGATCCGACCATATGGGGGGGAGTGCGGGGCGCTGGAAACTTGCAAATTTAGGGCATTTTGTCACTTTTTTCTGAGTTAGGGTACTTCTAGATGAGCTAGGACAATGAAACTTGGCAGGAATATCAGGGACCCGACCAAACGAACCTGGAAATAATCAGTTTCCCGATCCGACCATATGCGGGGGAGTGGGGGCGCTCGAAACTTGAAAATTTAGGGCATTTTGTCACACTTTTTCGAGTTAGGGTACTTCCAGATGAGCTAGGACAATGAAACTTGGCAGGAATATCAGGGACCTGACCAAAGTAACCTGGAAATAATAAGTTTCCCGATCCGACCATATGCGGGGGAGTTGGGGCGCTGGAAACTTGAAAATTTAGGGCATTTTGTCACACTTTTTCGAGTGAGGGTACTTCCAGATGAGCTAGGACAATGAAACTTGGCAGGAATATCAGGGACCCGACCAAACTAACCTGGAAATAATCAGTTTCCCGATCCGACCATGTGCGGGGAAGTGGGGGCGCTGGAAACTTGAAAATTTAGGGCATTTTGTCACACTTTTTCGAGTTAGGGTACTTCCAGTTGTGCTAGGACCATGAAACTTGGCAGGCATATCAGAGACCCGACCAAACAAAATTAGGAATAATCATTTTTCTGATCCGACCATTTTGGGGGGGGGGGGGTGGAGGGCAGGGGAATCCGGGAAACTGAGAAGTGTGTAACTTTCGAACGGATGATCGGATTGTAATGAAACTTCATAACTGAAGAGAATATATATCTGTAATGTCCCGTTTAAAGTCTTGACCGGATTCGGTAGCCAGGGGGGAGTTGGGGGGGGGGAGACCGGAAATTTCAAGAAACGGTTAGAATGGAGGGATCGGAGTGAAACTTGCTGGGAAGAACAAGCATCTGCTCTAGATAAGTCCTTTAGACCATTGTACTGGATCCGGACACTTATGGGGGGGGGGGGTCCCGGAATTCCGGTGATGGTGTTTTTTTGGATTTTCACGATGAAACTTGGCAGGCATATCAGGGACCCAGTCAAACTGACTTCAAAATAAAAATATTGTCGATCAGATAATGGTGTGGGAGTGGAGGGAGGGGAATCCGCAGGGGAATCCGGGAAATTGAGAAGTGTGTAACTTTCGAACGGATGATCGGATTGTAATGAAACTTCATAACTGGACAGAATATAGATCTGTAATGTCCCGTTTAAAGTCTTGACCGGATTTGGTAGCCAGGGGGGAGTTGGGGGGGGGGGAGACCGGAAATTTCAAGAAACGGTTAGAATGGAGGGATCGGAGTGAAACTTGCTGGGAAGAACAAGCATCTGCTCTAGATAAGTCCTTTAGACCATTGTACTTGATCCGGACACTTATGGGGGGGGCCGGAATTCCGGTGATGGTGGTTTTGGGGATTTTCACGATGAAACTTGGCAGGCATATCAGGGACCCAATCAAACTGACTTCAAAATAAAAATTTTGTCGATCAGATAATGGTGGGGGGAGTGGAGGGAGGGGAATCCGAAATTTTCAGTCATGCGTAATTTTGGAATGGGTGATCGGATTCGAGTGAAATTTAAGAATTCAACAGAGGACATTTCTCCGATGATTTTTTTCATATCCGGACCGGATCCGGCAACTATTGGGGGGGGGGGGAAATACGTGCCCCGTTTAGAATGGAGGGATCGGGATGGAACTTTGTGGGAAGAACAAACAGATGCTCTAGGTAAGTCATTTGCTGAATCGGATTGGCTACGTGCACCGCGGGGGAGCTGGGTGGGGTGGGGGGGGGTGGACCGGAAATCTCGAGAAACGGTTAGAATGATGGTATCGGAGTGAAACTTGCTGGGAAGAACAAACATCTGGTCCATGTAAATCTTTTACATAATTTGACTGGATCCGGACACTTGAGGGGGGGGGAGGAGGGGTATCCCGGATTTGACGGTGCAAAACGGATAAGTCAGCTACATTTTATTTGAGCAATATTTCGGCCCTTCTTGGCAAGGGTCCTCTTCAGGCTCAAGCCGCTCAAGCTGGAAAATAAACTTGTCTAGACAAGTTTCGCAGTCAGCTTGGGCCGTAGGAACAGGTATCCCGGAATTCCGTTTTTTGGGGATTTTCACGACGAAACTTGGAAGGCATATCAGGGACCCGGTCAAACTGACTTGGAATAAAAAAAAAATCCTCGATATGATAATCTTGGGGGGGGGGGGAGTTGAGGGAGGGGAATCCGGAATATTGAGTCATGCGTAACTTTGGAACGGGTGATCGGATTCGAGTGAAATTTAATAATTAAACAGAGGACATTTTTCTCTTGTGACCTTTTTCATTTCCGGACCGAATCCGGCAATTATCGGGGGGAGGGCGGAAAATACTTGACCCGCTTAGACTGGTGTGATCTGGATCGAACTTCGTGGGAATGACAAACAGATGCTCTGGATTAATCATTTACAGAACCGGATTGGCTCCGGTTATTGTGGGTGGAGTTGGAGGAGGGGGAGGGGGGTCTGGGATTCCGGTGATCGCGTGTTAAGGTACTTCCAGAAGTGCTAGGACGATGAAACTTCGCTGGAATATTGGAGACTCAACAACATTTGCTTAGAAATTGCTACTTCCCAAATCCGATTATTCCTTAAAGTACCAATCTTGAACGCAAAGTAAAAAAAATACTTTTAAGCAATATATGCATTTTCGTGGATGCCCGTCAGCCCATTAGCAGTTTTGCCTCAAGGGTTTTGCTTACAAATGAAGCTCCAGCTCCCTTAGAGCGCGCATCTCAACCGCAAAGTCGAAACTTACTTTTGATCAATCAAATCATCTTGACACATGCAAGTGCCATATGAGCTTACAGCTCTTGTTCCCATCCCTTCCTAAGTCCCAACAGGTTGACGATATCAAGTTGCTTGGAATACACATCACCCATGATCTAAAATGGAATAAGCAAGTTGATAGCATGCTTAAAAAAGGTAATATGGCAATCCGGTCACTTAAACTCCTGGCCCGTTATGGAGTACCCACTGACCATCTGTTGGTGATCTTTTTGACTTTTGTTCGTCCAACCCTGGAATACTGTTGCCAGGTTTGGCATTTCGGGTTGACCCGTGAACAGTCGGATCCACTCGAACGGGTGCAGTTTAGATCCCTCCTTGTGGCCTCGAAGTCCCCTAAAGTCCCATATCTCGAATTGTTGAAAAGATTTAATTTAGAATTGTTAGCACAGCGCCGAAAAAAAGTTCTGTTTCAGTTTTGGTCTAAAAACGTTGGAGAGCCCTGGTCTACGAGAAATTCTTCCCCCTGAATACCTGCCTATTATGCCAAGACCGGCACGAGCTGCTGCCCAGCCTGTTCCTAAGTTGCAGCCAGTACCCTATTCCCATGACCGATGCAAAAAAAGTTTTGTTCCTTCGTTCATTGACCTTTTTAACGGGCATTCCGAAACACCTCCATAATTTAATCGTATTTCTGTTTGTTGTTATTGAATTGCAGATCTAGTTTTTAGTTTGGTGTAAATTTGACCAGATTATGATTTTTATTTATAGATGTTTTGATTAGTTGACATGTTACGTATGATAAAAGGTTTACTTAAAGTTTTATTGTGAGAAATATGTACATTGACAAAATGAATAACATTAGTTATAGTTGTTGTTAATCGTTAAGTTATACATGACGGAAGAAATTCAATGTTCGGCTTCGTCCGTGAGTGAATTTTTGAAAATAAATCGAATTGAATTGAATTGAAAAAAAAAAAATTGAATTATTTTAGCAGGTATGAGTTCAATACTAATATGATGGCGACTTATGGTATAAAAAACCCTCTTGAAATTATGATGAAAAAGAATGAAAAGTTTAGACGTAAGCTGCAAGGGCTCAAACATAATTTGTCATCTTTCCTCCATGAGTTTTTAAATTATTTCATTTTTTTTTGTTTTAATAATGTTTTTAAATTTTGTTTTAAAAGTTTTTTTTTCATTGTTTGCGGGGTTTGATCTGACTTGACCATTTTCATGTGTGTTTTTTTTTAGTTGTTCCGATGGACTAGAGTTTGCTTTAGTGTTGGTTTGTTTTTGCGTATTTATATAATCATTTATTTTGTTATCATCAACATAATAATAATAATACTTAATATAATAATAATAATAGGAAGCTTCTCTATGGACGGGCTTGACCTGAGCTATATCTCGTATGCGGACGACCTACTTCTTTTGAGTGCTTCGCTATTCGCGCTTGAAGACAATATCCATCTTTAGTCGATATGTATTAAAGCATTGGCCTGTCAGTTAATTACTCCAAAACTGAGTATCTTGTCTTCAATGGACGTGTTAATAACGATTCGCGGTTGCGTGTAAATGAGAACAATGTTATACCTCAGTCTACTTCGCTTAAATACTTGGGCCTTGTGTACGTTTCTGATATCCGTATGCTCAGAGGACGAATCTCGGATACCGCTTACAGAGGTATGTGCATTGGTTACGGTAAAGCTGTCGCACTAAAGAACACAGTAAATAGACTAATCCTAGGGCGCCTGTTCAATACTTTGGTCACACCGCACTTTCTGTACATTTCTCCATTTTGGGATTTGCTGAACATTTCCGAGAAAAGGCAAATTCGGACAAAATACTACAAACTGGCAAAATACCTTCTGGGACTCCCCCCGTGGGAGTCTAATTCAGCCCTGTCGAAGAAGTACCACATTATCGATGCTTCCGCGAAGTGCGAAATCATAGAGTGTCGTGCTAGATCCCGGGCTCTCAAAAACATATACGAATCGCCGTTGACTCGCCTAACGTATCTATAAGTTTTATAAAGTTTATGTAGTATTTCGTTTTATTTGTGTGTAATTCATTTTTCTTTCTTTCTATTACTCCGCTCTTTCATTTGTTGTATAGCGGGCTTCAATAAATTATTATTATACTGCAAAAATTCTAGACCAGATCAAGTTCAAGCTATTCGCTTGTCTGAACAAACAATTTCTAAATCTTTAGTCTATTCAGAATTAACCATGGTCTGAAGAGTTATTGGAAATATTTTCTTCGCTTTAAACACGGTTTCTTGATTTTAGTGGAAGAAATAAGCCATGCGGACATCAGGGTCAGCTTCAGTTTTGACTCAAAACCAACTGAATCCGCTGACACCAAAGATAAGTACGCCTGCATCACCTTGACTGGCCCTCGGAACCTTCTGAGTACTCTTCCAAGCCATGCTCAGTGTATGGAAACATCGGAGGGTCGGGCTACGGCCTTTGAGGGGAAGACAAAGAAAGGTGAATTACAGTGTGTGGATGGTATATCATATGAACTGGAGTTTGAAGAAGTGCCAGACTGGATGGTGTACTTATCAGAGGTGAGCTAGCGTCACTTATGCTTCGCCTTGGACTTGGTGCTAAAGCCGCGTTGTTTACTGAAACTGTTATGTTACTCTGAGTCCTGCTTCACCTGTGTCGAGTCCCGCGTTCGGAGACGGTTATCATACAAATATAGAGATAAACTCAAAGGAGGAACCAATAACCCTGGGACAAATACAATCATCGACACTGAATCATTGGGGTTCCAATATACAGTCCAGTACATTGTACAAATATAGAGATCAAAGGAGGAACCAATAATCCTGGGACAAATACAATCATCGACAGTGAATCATTGCGGTTCCGGTATACAGTTCAATACATTATTATAACAACATATGGTATTATGTAATTTACCCTCCGTTTCCATTACCGAACAAAATAGAAAAAACGAGGTTACATGTCGTTTTATTGTTTGTTGGTTCCGCATTGTTTTCCTATTTTTATTGTGGTGAATTTTATGATTTATTTTTGTTTTTCGCTGGGGACGGTCTGCCGGAGGTGCAACCGAAATATCCAAATTTCTTTATCCCTCGCACATCATCTTAGAGGGCTAACTAGCTGATCAAGAAACCCCACCGGAAAATCTCGTTTTCTATTTTATTTGCAATGAATGGTCAGATTGGCTTCAAACCTTATATTCCATTACCGAACCACTTAAAATTAAAATGTGACTGAGCTTGTTGATAGTTTTCAGAGCTTGGTCAGACTGGGCTCAAAAAGCCACCTATTCGACAAGCAACTGAAAATCCCTAGGGGACGTGAGATTTGATGGGCCTTGTGGCAGCTTGGGGATAATGAGCAGACTGCAATTAGGGGTCAATTAGGGTTCCTGTAACATAATTATACATGCTGTTTTGCTCTAATTCATCTCCTGAATTTATAACGACAACATTCAGAATTAGTTGTATTTATTTATTAATAGAAAAAGACGTCAAGCCGAAGCTTCTCTCTTTACAAGCACATAAACTTTTACTACATTTTTTAACACTGCACTATAGGCTACACTTATAAACACACAACAAATTTAAACTTAAAACGGTTCACATACGCGCTATTGCTGAAGGTTGTACCAGCAAGACGTTGCTTGAATGAAAGTAAATTTGGTTTGGAAACGGTCTCTACTTATCTTGTTCTTTTTTGTGTCTACTTTTGCAACACAAAAGCCAGGAAATGAGCCCAGTGTGACCAAGCTATCAGGCAACGAAACTGACAGCGTTTCAGTTGGTATTCGGTGACAATTTACCCAAAAAACACTAGATGGCATGTCATGACACTATGTCTGAAGCGAGGAGAGCAAAATAAAAAAAAAGAACCAAACGGTTCCTAACATATATCATTTGATAGTCGTGTTTGCGTGGGTGGGTTTTATTTATTCGGTTTTTGGATTGGACCCCTACTCTTGTTGAACAAAACTGGGAAAACCAGAGCTTCACAGACAGCTTTTCGGCACGACGATTATTGAGAAAAAAGACCGTGTTGATGAAAAATCGGCTGATTTTAAAGTTTAACTGAAAAGCAAAATTATTTTTGTATCATTTAGTTGAATAAACTGAGTTATTTGGATTCTGCTAAGAGATTTTCTTATTTTCCACTATCTGTTCTAGTAGTGAGGGTCAGAACATCTACGGCTGTCCCCATAGCGCAAATTCTACTATGACGTGAACTATTTGAATCTGGACATAAACGCGGGTTTTCAGTGGGCGGTGATAAGCTTGGCGAAGACTGCTTAGTGCCTGAATAAAAAAAAAATCATAAATCTTATTCCACTGTTTGAAAACTGATCGAAATCGAAAAAATCGAATATTTTTACGAGAAGCCGACTGTTTTAAAAGAAAAATCTTTCCAAGAACAAAATTGACCCTTTTTACGAAAAATCGTAATTTGAATTTCCATTCAGACAGGGCCGAAATAACGCTATTTAAGGTAAAAGAGGACAGGTAATGGGCATGCTGGTATCAAATAAAACGCAGCTTCAAAATATTTGCTAATGAAGTAATAGGCGCTTGGGTGTTTAAGTCTAACCGAAAACGACTAAGACCCGACAGTCTAGCTACACATCACTTATTCACTGAAGTAGGCCTAAAACCTGATAAAAATGCGTTACTCCGTTTGTCCGCTGTCCACAGATAATAGATTTCATCGAAAGAACTTAATCTTTCGGATTAGTGCCTCTATTCGCCTGTCCCTCTATACTTGAAACATTTACCAGCTACCGCCAGCCATTGCCGAAAAAATAAGCCGGTGCTAATCGGCTTTAATCGCCGCTGATCGGCAAATGCAGGCTTGTTTTCAAATTCGAAGTCTCCGCGTCTTGATGAATTTGGGTTTGCATGCAAGAGCGCACATTCTGAACGCCATTGCAAGAGCATGGGATGAAAAAATGTAAAATGCCTTCGATGGGTTAAAATGTTTCAGTGTATTCAAACCGAGATTTAAATATCAGATGTAAAAATAAGCTGCCTTTTCAGTTAATTTAAGGGATAATCTAGTGATGTGCTGACTGGTGGTGGTTGCTAGTGATGTGCTGACTGGTGGTTGCTGTGTGCTAGACTGCTAGCTGTCGTTTTGGTGTACTTTATGTGCTATGTGTGGCAAAACACTGCTTGGCTGGATGCTTTTCGTATAACAAGTAAGTAACCTGTCATTTTCTGCAACCATTTGGTGACCTTTCTGGGGTTTTCAGTTCGTCCTTTTCGTGTGTGCAAGTTTTTTCGGTCATTTTGTAGCTAGGATAAGCTATTCAGCTATGGTTTTCGGCAGTCGATAGTCAGCATGACTCCTTTTGGCGATAACCCTCTGCTTTTTCAGTGATGTGGGTCAAGTGTAACTTCCTGTCCTCACGCTTCTGACTCCAAATGATCTTGGACCGAATATTTAGTCTAGGCCCATCATTGCAACTGTATCTTGCATGCCAGACGTAGCCTAGTCATAGTATGAATAAGACGACGGTAATCCTTTCATTATCTTTGCAAAAAAATACACGGAATAATGGATCCCTTATCACTTCCACGCCTCTTTGTAACGTTGCTGTTCAGTAATCTTGCAATATAGGTAGTGAACTGAAAGACAGAAGTGCTTCTCAGGCTGGGTTTGAACTTGCGACCTTTGGCTTACAAGGCCACTGCTCTAACACCAGCTACAGTGGGCTTGTGAACATAGTTTGCAAACCACACAGTAGTCAGATATAGAGGGCTATAGGGACACTGGTCCTGCCGAAGTCAAATTCGTCTAAGCAGTTAAAATCTCCATGTCACGGGATTGGATACTAAAACGTGAAGACGGGTCCATCTTTCCTATTATTAATCCTGCAGTATCTTCGTTAATGACAGAAAAAATATAGCTGTGGTCGAGTACACTTTCAGTTAGATCAGCTAGAAGCTCCTAATCGGCGCATGAACTCAGAACCTCCGTATCTGGGGGGATAGCCTTTTCGTTGGCTGCAAATGAGATGTGCTTGATAAAATTCAGTGGATGTGTGAATTTGAATTCTCTAACGTTGTGGAAGGGAAAAGAAGAGAGCGTATACAGTATGAACTGGAAGTATGAACCGGCGGGTACAGTTAGGAGGTCCTTTTTATCGATATCCTTTGTAAACAGACTCCACTTTCTTTTCCAGGAAGAACGTTATCGCATATCCATGCATTTACTGGTTACGACGTGCTTCCTGCTTACAACAGTGATTTTCCTGATTTGTGTTGCGTGTGTGAAAGGTGCCAGAACTGCCCTTCCCGGTGAAGGTTACCGATTGATGTGAAGTGAACTACCAGTTGACCATCAGAAACTCTGGTGACTACTACACCTCTAAAACGTGATCAGTTCGAAGGAAAAAAAACAAACTGTGTCGTTGTGACCTCTTCCTTTTTAGTAGGAATGATACGATGTTGGGTTGGGCCCGGGCTTCATCCTCACATTGGGCGTGAGCTGATGTTGGAAGAAATGTACTCTGTGCCTTAAGTTCGAGGGGCTTACATTCCCTACGCTCAATTTTTTTCAGGCTTAAGTCAGATCCGTGAGTTTCTTAAGTTCATGTTTACGAGTGCGGCCTTGCATGTCCTTGTGCCTCCGCATGACGTATAATCTGCAGTTTACGATGTAAAATATGCAAGGTTGAGCCGTCTGACCCAGGTTGCCTGAGAAAAGACTTCAGACTTTCCTCCAGCTCCGCCATCTCGGACTCCTCTAAGAGCATTGCATTTGCTGTGAGTAATTCACAAGAAAGATTAGCTAGCTCCTAGAAAAGATGACGAAAGCAATGCAAATTGATTAGCTCGAAACTCAGCCGATGCCGACCAAACCGTCCTTTTGCCGAGGAAAACAAAACGAAGAAGAATACTCTTGATGACTAACTCTTCGTGTCGATGAAGAATCGCCGTGTGCGTTGCGAAGAGCCAGAAGTGTCACTGGCGCGACACGCAGTACGAGTCGTTGATTGGTTGAAATAGGACTTGAGTCAAGTTTGAGGATTAATTCGGGTGACATTTCTCGTTCTTCCAGAGGTTCACTGGCGTGTTTCCGACTTGTCATGCTTTCTTACTAGTGATGTGCAAAACAAGAGCAAGTCAGCGTGATAGAAGGAAAGCTATATCCGGTACAATCCTTGGATGGAGAAATTGCAGCCTCCCCGACAAAAACACAAATGGCACCAAGAAAAAGGTTAAAGGATATACAGTTCACACATCGAAATTTTCTGATCCTAGTGCACATCATCCGTAACACTTAAAAAGCATGTGAGGAATAGGATTAGGAATAGGAATTAAAATATGCGAGGAATAGGATTTTCGACTTAGAGACTGAATTTGCGTTTCGTAATTATTCTGATCCTGTATATTGTCGGAAACGTTCTTCTGCTTCTTTCTAATCCCGGTTTTGGAACGAAGTTCACTCGGAAATGAGAGCTTGAAGGCTTTAAACTATACACAAAGTTTAATATGAAACATCATGTCGATTATGATTCGAAGTTGCGAAAACCGACCAGTAGGATGGGTAAACATTGAAACCTTTGAAGTCTCATTTCCGATTAAACCCTTCTACAAGACTACGATTAAATCACCAAGAAAGGGCCGGATAAATGCTTCCAACAACTTTGTAGTTTAGAATATTTATTAAACGCGATTCAAACGAAGTCGAAAACCTTATACGTAGCAATGTTACATTATTTTGGACATGCCCTTTTCGATGATGGTGTAGAAGTATTCGTTTTTCTCGTGTATGTTGTAATCTCCCATCCCATAAGGCCACCATAAATTACAGCCTTTACAATAGAGAGATTGCACTCTACCCGATGAAAACGGATATTGCTGCACCATCATCACGGGATCGTAAAAAAAAAAAAATAACATTGGGAGGTTTAAAACTTTCAACTTTGAAATTAAATTATCGGCGTTTGATCATCATTCTGAGCCAGGGACTTGCTGGAAATGTTAATTGGGCTATTCCTTAATCGTATAATTCTATTTTGCAAAAGAGTTTCCATGGAAGGAAGAGCTTGAAGACTTTGAACACAAAAATTGGTCGGTTATGACGTGTCATTCAAAAATCCACCAATAGGAAGCAGGATTCGTTTCTGTAGTGAAAGTTTGAAGCCTTCAAAGTCTCCTTTCTGATCAAATTTTTCGGTAAAAGCTATGATTATAGAATTAAGAAAAAACAGAGAATAGTTTCCAGCTATTTACAGGTTATATTAGTAATAAAAGACGTATAATTTGGTATCAAAGCCGAAAGCCCTATACTTCACAATGTTAAATTACTATTTTTCTACTCCTATCCGTTTTCGTTGGGTAGGCTGCAATCTCTCTGTACCGCAGGAGGACCGTCCTGGCCTCCCGCCTCTAGTGAGATCTGGAACAGAGAGGTTTTGGCTAGGGATTTATGGGGGTCGATAAGGTCATTCGGATCAACAGCCAGTAGTCATTTGTGCCAGTAATAGGCTATTAGATACGCAGTACAGATAATGTTCTAGGTACTTTAGGTATGATTCGTTCCAACCCCCTTCTTGTAGTTACTAAATGCTACGCTTGTCGTTCGAACCTACTACAACAATCCGTCCCAATCCTTGCTGTATAGTGTACAAGGATCCTGAGTTCGGTGCTAGCTTTCAAATATGAGCGGGAAACTCAAATTCAGACAATAAAGCCGAGGAAAACCGTTCATTATAAATGTTCATTAAAAGTAGCTGCTGCTGATGGCTATGAAGCGTATTTCATAGAACTATTTCAGTAGACACGAAAGAACTCTAGGGCTAATCTCCATTGTCGCTTTATAAGTAACCACCGTAATTCCTACTGATGGAAGGCTACAGTACACCCTTTATGAATTAGCTATGACACAGTACATTGAGAGTGCGTTGCAGCACTAACTTGTAAGATATTACTAGCTATGATGCTGATGCCAGCGCCGTAATGTGGTAGATCAACGTCAACGGTCTCTGGGACGAAAATATCAGCATTTAACCGATAGGGGAGAAACAAAACCAAAAAGTCGAACGAAGGTTGCTGCAACACTTCACGTTGCCCAGGCAACGTAGGTCTAGTTTACTTATTACGGTGGCCTATAGAATGAAAATAAGGTTAAGAATAGTAACGGCTGTAACTAATAATTTACTCGTTGGAACGCTACCTGAACAACCTCCAGTATGCAAAGATCTCTTGTGGTTTCAGCGTTTGCTTCCCGGAAACGAGCGAGAATTACCGGTTTCGTTGGGAGTCGTAACTTTCGACTGGAATGTAAAAGCTCGTTGAGACAACTTGTCGAATTGAGAAACTACGACGGTATATTCTTAACAATTTTCAGCTTGTACGCTTCAGTTCCATCGTAAGTTCCAACGATCTGGGTATGATAGAGCACGTCCTCTCGTTCTGTGATCCTCAGTTTTAAAGTGTTTCGTTAGTTTGTACTTTGTTTTTACTTGCGCATATTACATTGGGTGGACCTAAAGTCCCGGTTTTGACGTTAGTGACATCTAGCAGAATAGTCGCAGTTTGAGCGTCCTAGCCGTTTTGCGGAGAGATGCCAGGAGTGCTTGGATCTTAGAGATCTTCCTCGGAACTGAGAGCTGCTGCCATTTTTTGGTAGTTGAATAATATATTTAATTGCGAAAACCAATTTGTTACGAATTGTGAGTCTGTTGCGGGTTGTGGTGACGGTTTCGAAGTGCCTTTGAGTGGCTGCGTTCGTTGCACTCCGGGTTGTCTCTGGTGTTTTGTCACGAGTGTCCGGTTCTTCTGTTATAACGCGTTTTTCGGTTCACCGAGAGTTGATGAAAACTTGCTAACTCCTCGCTGAAGCCGGGCTCCCGAGCAGGTTCTGGTTAGTCCGCACCGGTGAGGTAGCACCGGATAGTTCAAAAACGGGTTATAAGACTGGTTAGTAGTCACCGGTGGATGCAAAAACGGCTTATAAGAAAAACCGGAGACTACCGGTGAGAACTCCCGTGACAAAGAACGCAGCTAGTGTTATGTTCATTCCTTGAAGTTGGGCGGTGTTGGTTTCATTCCTAACAATTTGTTACGTCTCCTCAACACTGGTTAGGTTTTTGTGTTACTTTTTATACCGTTATCAGAACGATAAGAATAAAAATATTCTGTCATTTTTCGAAAAGATTGCTAAATTAGCTTCAAATCCGTGGGTCGATGTACTTCGGAGCCCTTTCGGTCGCCACCTTTTCAGGTGGTGACTTTAAAGCGTACTGTGGCAGGTCGGCTACAGAATAGTTGCGTTTTTGCAGATACCATGGTATCTGCCACCACGGTAACTGGATCTGTATTTAGTCGTTTTTGCTGTTACCGTTGTATCTGATATACGATTGCTCTGCAAAAACGGCAATTGCCGAAATTGCGCTTTTCGAATTCGTCCTAAAAGAAAAACTGATATTCGTAACAGCCAAACTTCTTTCCCACCAATTTGACAAAAATTGATGAAAGTGAGATGACTTTTCAGATACCATGAGCAGTTACCAAGGTCGGACCGTGGTATCTGAATAGCAGATACCACGATAACTGCAAAAACGACTTTAGACCGTGACATCAAATACCAAAAAGATACCATACCCCGAAAACAAAAAGTATTAGCCTACTTGAGAAATCGTAACGGTTATTACCGCGAAAGGAAATACGGTGACTGGGAAAACCGCGAAATTTATTACCGCGACAGGGTAACGGTAGATACTTAAATATGCGTGGTAATCAAGAGCCCGGTGGGTCTGTCGATTGGCTGTAAGCGAAGGATCGCAGTCTAAGACGCCATTCGAAGGTTATAGTTTCTGAACATTATCCAAAACTTGGAGGCACAGGACCCAAGTGCTACCGATTTCATTATGCTTTTCTAGAATAGGCTTTGTTTTTTACCAAAGATGATGAATGCCTGTTATGATTCTTTGTTTCTACTCTCAGCTGCTTCTTGTTCTCCCAACACGTTTTCTGTTTTTGAAAAGCTCGCGTCTTGCCTTTGAGATCCCGAACCATCCTTGACCAGTCGCGGAAAATCGAGGGACTACTAACTCAAAAGTCAGATTCTCGGAAACTGCCCGGAAACTGCAATGGTCGTAACGAGAATTTTTCTTACTGTCAATATCGACTCAGGCTACATTCTTGATATGTCAGCTAGCTCCCCGAGTCAAGTTTGAGTCAAGTTTTCTGTTCCTTTAAAGGACCCCTCTTGCTTATTCTGCCTTTTATAATTTTCCCAGCTCCCGTATGGAATTATAAGCTTTTGAAATCCCCATCTTTTCTCCATTGTTTCGTTTTGTGCCTACGAATTTGTTGTGCATTTTCGGCCGTGACGATGTTTGCCTGTTACACAACGCAAAGTTTGCCAGAATCTTCATCGTCCGCTCACAACTCTTTCACACACAAGGATATGAGAATCTTCTGTTTTTGACTAATTTTATTTGCTTAGATTTCGTACTTTTATCCACGGTGCATCCAGTTTTCAAATTTTTTTCGCCCAGCCGCCGCGTCGGAGAGCAGTAAGGGTGTGCAGAGTCGTCAGGTGCTAACAAGAAAATCGCTAAATTCAGATGGATAGTAATGGTATTTTCGAGAAAGTTTTTTTCTGACCAATTTCGTAGTGAAAAGATCATTTCTAGTGGGAGTTGTGCTTTAAGAACAGTCGATTCACCTTACAAACAGTTATTTTCTCTTAAAAACAGTCGATTCGAGTTTTCTTACATAAACAGTCGGTAAAAGTTACCAGCGAGTGAGTAAATACCTTCCCCGTCCTCCCTAGAAAAAAACCTCCCAGTTGAGGTTCTGTCGCCCTGTCGCGGTATTCATCTGCGGCTGACGATTTTCAGCATTGACCATCGCTGGTTTTGTTTTCTTGGAATCGTCCCGGTAGAGCCTAATACGGTGCAGGATGATAGGAATTGAAGCACTGGCGCACATCTTGTTAACTTTGACCATTCGTGAGGTAAAACTCAGTTGTTATTATCCCATCTAACATCAAGATAAGCCGATATCCTTCGACACCGGTGTACCAAATCAAAACCTAGACGTACTGGTCGTAATTCAGTATCAAATAACTGTAACCTACCCTCTCTTGTTGTTTACCATCAGTAACGGCTAAGAATTTCGGCATGAAACATTATGAGACAGAACAAATAAAAATGAAAGGAGACATTTCGAATATTGTCAAGGATATGCTTATTACACACTGATACTTAAAAATTGTAGATGTTACGTTGTTAATAATTCTTAGATAATTCATTATTCTGATGCATGATAGAAAGAAACTAAGAATCCCGGCGTCTCCGAACGGCATACAGGTTGTAGTCAAACATATTAGACAGTGGCAACCTGATCAAGTCCTGAAGGAAGTTAATATACTTGCGTTTTTCCTGTGTTTACTGCTGGTATATAGGGTATTGGTTTAAGCAGGAAGGGCGTATTTTGAGGCCCCCTACTGAAAAGCATTGTAACCAACTGCACACCCTCTTGGAGATGTAGACAAATTGCGGGAAAAAAGCATGCCAGAGTATGAACATTGCCTCTTTGACATTTTGAGTCGATGTCGTTTCGCCTTCCGTACATGCCTCCACGGTCCCTCCCGTGGTAACCTGATTAACTTTCTCCTACTTGCGATTCAAAGAAGGTGAACTGAACTCTCCATCATCGCGCGAAATATAATCTAAAAAACTATGCAATTACTCACAAAAGCCACAATTAAAAAAAAAAGGAAAATTCCTCTCAGTTCGGTACCAGTGCAGAGTCGATTTTGTGATCAGCACATAACTCACCGTAGTGAATGTGAATACTCATGATGACTAACTCTTCTTGTCGATGCAAAATCGCCTTTTACCTAGCAGAAGAGCCGGAAGCGGTATTACAGCTGCCCCCAAACATCGCCATGAGTGGTTAACACAGGATTGAGTCGTTGAGTTTGAGTCGTTAGTGCTACGTTTTCTCGTTCTTCCCGAGGATCACGGGCGTGTTTTGGACTTGGTCATATAGAACAGTGGTTCCCAACCTTTTCCGTATCGCGTACCCCAAATTAAGGTTCAAAAAGGTTGCGTACCCCTTTTTGAAGAATCATTGTATTCAGATTGTATTCTTTGTTCTACTATTCTACTAAGATCGGTCAAGATTAGAACGCCAAAAAGACGTCATTTGTGTCATAAATGGTAAGGAATTAATGTGTAAAAATATGTACAAATAAATGGGACACTTGAGGCTGCAAGGCTGTTCATTTCATACTTGTCCGTAAACTGGTCAAGGATCGGAAAGACACTTCTGCTGTTTCTTTGAAACTTCATAAGCCAAAACTCAAATTTCTTGACGAAACCAGACATTTTTGAATTCAGAGATTTGGGGCCTTCGCGTACCCCTTTGGGTACGCGTACCCCCGGTTGGGAACCACTGGTATAGAATATTTAAATCCCACCTTTCAAGGCTGTGATGTTGGTAACAGCCACCCACTGGTGGGCTTAAAGGTCTAAGAAAACGGTTTTAATGAGGTTCTGGGTGGTAGAACAAGAACTGTATATTTTGATAAAGCCTGGCCGATTTCTTTCGCTTTTTCGAGCGGACTTTCATGATTTGATTTTAATTTGGGTATGGACAGATCTCTTTTGACGAATCCAGGGGCTCCAAATCCGTATTTTTATGAGTGAAAGGGCAGCATACAAAACTGAAAATTAAATTTGGCCGGCAGGCTGATTTTATTTGTCATTGACTTTCATGATACTATCACGATTTGGCTACAAAAAGACCTCGTTTTCACGTCGGCACCAATTGACTAAAAGGGCATGTACATCTTGATAAAAACCAAAAATTAAAACTCAAACAAAGAAAAATAATTGTTAGAGCTTGAGAATACAGGTAAGAAAACTCGGGACACACTGGATCAGGATATTTTACTTGCTTTTCCTGCCGAACCAGTTTTGGGCCGGAATCCGACAAAACCGGAATTTTTTTGTGTTTTTGTACAGTTGATTTTCAGGAATTTGCTTCGGTTTGGCTAAAAAAAACTTTTTTGCGGAATGCCGTGGGAGCTTTTTCCCAGTTTTTTGTGGGGTGGGGTCTACCTCTGAGGCCCCTATGCGCCCCAATGTTGAAAGTTTCAATTACGTCAATCCGCGAAGCGTCCAATCCCTCTCACATAATTATATACTAGAGGTATCCCTGTCAAATTTCGAGATCCAAACCACAGACCTGATTATTACGAGACCCTTGTGAATTTAAATTCCAACTTTTGAAGGGTTGCAGTCACCCTATGGGAGAGGTGGTTTTAAATGAGAAGTCACATATCATCCGCCCAGAGCGCGGATTCATGCAATCTTGACAAGTAAACATATTATCGTTGAATATTGATTAGTTGATGAACCGGATAATAGTTCTTGGCAGAAAATTTCACGGCTCGGTGATAAAATAAGAGAAGTGGTGAAGGATTTGCAAGTTTTGTAAAGTTAATGATGTTGCCGTCTTTCGAAACATAGCCGTAGAGTTTAATTCACTCTTACCTGTGATCATTAAGTTGTGAGCACAGTGGCTCACAGTACAAGGTCAAGTACAAGCTCAAGTACAAGGATTGCTCCAACAGTAGGCTATACAAGAGCACAGTAATAATAATAAAAGTTGCGTTTTTGCTGATACCATGGTATCTGTTACCACGGTCTAAAGTCGTTTTTGCAGTTATCGTGGTATCTGATACCACGGTCAAAAGGCGTTTTTGCAGTTATCGTGGTATCTGGCCAGTTATCGTGGTATCAAATATTCAGATACTACGGTCCGACCGTGGTAACTGGTCGTGGTATCTGAAAAGTCATCTCACTTTCATCAAATTTTGTCAGATTGGTGAGAAAGAAGTTAAGCACTTAGTGATAAAACTGGATATATGTTTTTCTTTTGGGATGACTTCAAAAAGTGAAATTTCGGCAATAGTCGTTTTTGCAGAGCACCGTGTATCAGATACCACGATAACTGCAAAAACGACTAATTGCAGATCCAGTTACCGTGTTAACAGATACCATGGTATCAGCAAAAACGCAACTAATAATATATTTGTGTCCCGCTACAGAAAATCAGAGCGGACTACCAATAAAAGAAACAAAACAAACACTTCACAAAACAAAAAGAACAAGAAGCTAAAGCAACTCTGGGCGGGCATATACTTATAAGTTGTTGGTTGCATTTTTGTTCGCCTTTTCATTCACCGTCTTGATGGCTTTTTCCTTTTTTTGCGAAAAAAGGCCCAAAAACGGTTGAAATCGAAAGTCGAAAAGAGAAATGAAAAAATGCATAATAAAAATGCAACTGTCGGCTTTGTACCCTACTGTACTTTCGTTGATTGAACTTTTTTCTAGATTTGGTTTAAGGTTTCGTCCTGAAAAGTGTCAGCTCCTGATTTTTGGTCCCAAGCCTGCTGACCCAATTAATAATATTTTTAGTATTAGATGTATGATGTAGTCCTTAAGCCACTTGAATCTTTTCTTTATTTGGGAATTCCATATCGGCCATCAGTTTCCCTTTGCCGAGCTCATATGATGAAGTCTGTTCGGTCGAGAGTTTCAGCGAGCTTCGGTAGTGTTATTTCTATTCGAGATTATTTAACTAGGAGATCGTCTGCGCGCGTCTTCAGTACGGTTGCTCTGCCTCGAGTCCTTTTATTTTCTAGTTGGCTTCCGTATTTTTCTAATTCTAATATTGCGCACATTAAAACTACTTTTTTTAATTTTTCCATTCTACTTCATCTGCTATAAATTTGTACCATTTGAAAGATCCACTTCAGATTATGCGAAAAAAGCAACAAAAATTTCTGTCGAAAATGTCTTCTCTTACTCATAACCTATATTTAGCGGTTAAAGAGTAACTATAGTTATACGCGTGTGTATAATTTTATTTTCTTGTAATTTTAGTATGCTTTGGCCAGATTGTTTTTTAGTAGTTCTACATGTTGGGCCAATTTGTATGTATTTACTTCACTTTATACTCTCCAATCTTGGAGGTCAATAAAATATTTGGATTTGAATTTGAAGTTCGAAAGTTTTATGAAACTGGAAAAGAACATTAGAAACCCTTAGATTCCAAAACGGTATGTTTCTTTAATGTGATGACTGATTGCAGATGGCAGGCAGCTGGGCACTGGCTAGGCACTGTGCCAGGATCAACCTGCCAGGTGCTGGCAGCTACAGTCAGGCACAACACCCTCCGGATTGTATTAACATTTAACACGGATCCTTTTGTTAAAGTTTAACTGAAAAGACAACTTATTTGTCTATCATTTACACTGCATTATTTGAACTTTGTTAAATGATTTTTGTTTCACTATTTGCTATAGCATGACGTTCAGAATATTTACGGCCGTCCTCACAACTGAAAATTCTACTATGACGCGGAAAATTACAGTAGCTTACAAACGAGGCTTTTCAGTGGCCAGTGATCAGCTCGCGGAAAGTACATCACTGCGTGAACACATTTTTTTCGAATTCGATTTCTTCAAGCATATAACACAGATACAAGCGCATAAAGTTACCACAAATCCGACAAGAAAACTCCACCGTATGAACATAGATTATTCGTGAATAGCGGAACAACGAAGTAACACATTTTCATCGGGTATTCAACCCTAACAAGTGATGGGTAACTAGATTGTCCTATCTCAGCCCTTTTCGGCTTAACTTTAGACATTGTGAGAATATAGCCTATCTGTTATGACCCTTTTATGTGCTATCTTTTCACGAAGCGTAACATTAGAGTTATCATAATATAAATTTTGTCTCCAGACAACACTTATTAGGGTCACCACAGAAATGTCCTCGGCGTCCAACATAAAATTTATCAAAAGGATGCGCATCCATGTGTTATCTGTTATCTAAACTTCTGACACTGTTGGTTTCCTCCGTAGGGCATCAACTACCCAAATTCAAAACACTGTACCCCAAATATTCAAATAATCTATACAATGGATACGTCAGCTACGATGCTTCATCAGCATCTTCGGGGTACAGTTTGTAGATAAATATTTTCTGAGCCCAAGCTGATGAAGCATCGGAGCTGACGTATCCGTTGTATACATTATTTGAATATGTCTTTCAAAGTCAACTTGGGATCTCTCCAGTCTAAGCCGGTAAAGTATCCCCCCCCCCCCCCAAATAGTTGTCGGATCCGGTCCGAACATGAAAAGGATCACCAGAGACATGTCCTCTGTTCAGTTATTAAATTTCACTCGAATCCGATCACCCGTTCCAAAGTTAAACATGGCTGAATTTTCCGGATACCCCCTCCTTCCACCCCCCCCCACGATTATCGGATCGAGAAAATTTTTATTTCCAAGTCAGTTTGATCGGCTCCCTGATATGCCTGCCAAGTTTCGTCGTCAAAACTCCAAAACCGCCACCACCGGAATTTCGGAAACCCCCCTCCACCCCCTCCCCAAGTGTCCAATTGCGTAAACGATTTATCTAGAGCAGACGCTTGTTCTTCCCAGCAAGTTTCACACCGATCCCTCCATTCTCACCGTTTCTCAACATTTCCGGTCCCCCCCCCAACTCCCCCATAGCTGTCGAATCCGGTCCGGACTTCAAAAGGGAGATCAGAGATATATCATCTATTCAGTTGTTAAGTTTCATTCCAATCCGACCACTCGTTCGAAAGTTACACAGTACTAAATTTTTCGGATTCCCCCACCCTCCACTCCCCCCAAGATGGTCGGATCGGGAAACTGATTATTTCCAAGTTAGTTTGGTCGGGTCCCTGATATGCCTCCTAAGTTTCATCGTCCTAGCACATTTGGAAGTACCCTAACTCGAAAAGGTGTGACAGACTGCCCTCAATTTTTTAGATTCCCCGGCCCTCCCCCAGATAGTCGGGTCGGGAAACTGAATATTTCCAGGTTAGTTTGATCGGGTCCCTTATACGCCTGCCAAGTTTCATCGTCCTAGCACATCTGGAAGTACCCTAACTCCAAAACTGTGACAGACAAACGGACCGACCGACAGACGGAATTGCGATCAGTTCCGGGCGAACTACTTGTCCGGGTAGAAAATGATTTCCATATATGTGTTCAGCATGTCTTCTTATCCCTCAATTGAACATCTAATCAACTTTAAATAAAACTTTTGCTTTTAACAAACTTTTCCGGATTTTTGCCGGATTCCGGGCGAACTACCTGTCCAGCGAGAAAATGGTTTTCATAATGGTGTTCAGCATACCTTCTTACCCCTTAATTGACTATCTCATTTGCTGTTGAAGAATATTGTTTTGCCCCTTAATTTGAACCCTCCCCCCCCACCCCTACATGTAGGGCTGCAGATCCCATCTATGAACTCGAACGTTCCCTTGACCCAAAGAATCCTCACACCAAGTTCCATCTAAATATCTCATTCCCTTCGAGGGTTATCGTGCTGACAGACGGACGGACAAACAGACCGACGGACAACCAAAGGTATCCCTGCACTTACGTTTTGGGATCCCAAGAAAGACATTCGAAATGATCAACTCTTTCCGTTTAAAACTGCCGAAAATGCGATTGCTAATTGTTTGCAGACAATTATGTAGGATAGGTAGGTAATTTACTTTTCAACCAAACACCGAGCTGACCAAGACAAAAGGAAGATCCGAAGGACCTGCGCTGCAAATAAATAATAATTAAGATAAACAAGACCAAAGGTTTCGATGGGATCCCAAAAATTTAATATTTATAGACAATCGGGTCTTGTAGCGGTCCAGTGGTAATCATCGGAGAAGACGAAGTTCAAATATGGATTCAGCATGTGAGTTTACCCGTATAGCCTGCGTCATGTCTACTTTGACGAAAGTTCCTGCCTTACTTCTGCCAAATTTCCGGTTTCAGCCGGATTCCGGGTGAACTACTTGTCTTGCAAAAAATTGAAGTTCAAAAACAGATTCAGCATATCTCCATACCATCCATATCGCCATAATCAACTTAACATAAAACCTCAACTTTTAAAAAAAAATTCCTATTTCAGCAGGATTCGTGGTGAAATGTGTCCAGGTATAAAATGATTGTCTTACACGAACTCGGTATGCCTTCTTACCCGTTAATCGAACACCTAATGAAATTCATATAAAACTTTTACTTTTAAAAGATTTTCCGGTTATGGCCGGATTCCGGGCGATCTACTTGTCCGGCGACAAAATATTTTTCATATTCGGATTCAGCATGTTTCACTATCCTTAAATCGAACCTCTAATCAACTTCAGATTAATCTTTTATTTCTGACAAACTTTCCGGTTTTGGCCTGATTCCGACCGATCTACTTGTCCGACGAAAAAATCATTTTCATATTCGAATTCAGCATGTCTCCTTACCCCTAAATCGGATATCTAATCAACTTCAGATAAAACTTTTACTTTTAACAAACTTTCCGGCTTTAGCCGGATTCCGGGTGAACTACTTGTCCGGCGAGAAAATGGTTTTCATATTTGTGTTCAGCATGTCGTCTTACCCCTTACTCAACTATCTCATTAGCTTTTAAAAAATATTTTTTTCGCCCCTTAATTTGAAACCCCTCCCCTAAATATGCAGCTATCGGGTCCATCTACGAACTCGACCTTTCCCTTGACTCGAAGAGTCCTCACACCAAGTTTCATCAAAATATCTCATTCCCTTCGAGAGTTGACAGACGGACGGACAGACGGACAACTTTTGCGATGTCCCTCCACTTACGTTTTGGGATCCCAATAATAACTAAAACTTCCTGACCGACAAGTCTCGACCTGTAATACGACACATCTAAATTTTCGGTTTTTATGGCACTTGCAGCCTCTGGCTCAAGTGCCATATACCGATCACAATTCCGTCTGTCGGTCTGTCGGTCTGTCGGTCGGTCCGAGTTTTTTTGTCCCACATATCCGAGTTAGGGTACTTCCAGATGTGCTAGGACAATGAAACTTGGCAGGCATATCAGGGACCCGACCAAACTAACCTGGAAATAATCAGTTTCCCGATCCGACCATATGGGGGGGGGAGTGCGGGGCGCTGGAAACTTGCAAATTTAGGGCATTTTGTCACTTTTTTCTGAGTTAGGGTACTTCTAGATGAGCTAGGACAATGAAACTTGGCAGGAATATCAGGGACCCGACCAAACGAACCTGGAAATAATCAGTTTCCCGATCCGACCATATGCGGGGGAGTGGGGGCGCTCGAAACTTGAAAATTTAGGGCATTTTGTCACACTTTTTCGAGTTAGGGTACTTCCAGATGAGCTAGGACAATGAAACTTGGCAGGAATATCAGGGACCTGACCAAAGTAACCTGGAAATAATAAGTTTCCCGATCCGACCATATGCGGGGGAGTTGGGGCGCTGGAAACTTGAAAATTTAGGGCATTTTGTCACACTTTTTCGAGTGAGGGTACTTCCAGATGAGCTAGGACAATGAAACTTGGCAGGAATATCACAGACCCGACCAAACTAACCTGGAAATAATCAGTTTCCCGATCCGACTATATGGGGGGGAGTGCGGGGCGCTGGAAACTTGAAAATTTAGGGCATTTTGTCACACTTTTTCGAGTTAGGGTACTTCCAGTTGTGCTAGGACCATGAAACTTGGCAGGCATATCAGAGACCCGACCAAACAAAATTAGGAATAATCAGTTTTCTGATCCGACCATTTTGGGGGGGGGTGGAGGGCAAGGGGAATCCGGGAAACTGAGAAGTGTGTAACTTTCGAACGGATGATCGGATTGTAATGAAACTTCATAACTGAAGAGAATATATATCTGTAATGTCCCGTTTAAAGTCTTGACCGGATTCGGTAGCCAGGGGGGAGTTGGGGGGGGGGAGACCGGAAATTTCAAGAAACGGTTAGAATGGAGGGATCGGAGTGAAACTTGCTGGGAAGAACAAGCATCTGCTCTAGATAAGTCCTTTAGACCATTGCAATGGATCCGGACACTTATGGGGGGGGGGGGTCCCGGAATTCCGGTGATGGTGGTTTTTTGGATTTTCACGATTAAACTTGGCAGGCATATCAGGGACCCAATCAAACTGACTTCAAAATAAAAATATTGTCGATCAGATAATGGTGGGGGAGTGGAGGGAGGGGAATCCGCAGGGGAATCCGGGAAATTGAGAAGTGTGTAACTTTCGAACGGATGATCGGATTGTAATGAAACTTCATAACTGAACAGAATATATATCTGTAATGTCCCGTTTAAAGTCTTGACCGGATTCGGTAGCCAGGGGGGAGTTGGGGGGGAGACCGGAAATTTCAAGAAACGGTTAGAATGGAGGGATCGGAGTGAAACTTGCTGGGAAGAACAAGCATCTGCTCTAGATAAGTCCTTTTGACCATTGTACTTGATCCGGACACTTATGGGGGGGGGGGGGGTCCCGGAATTCCGGTGATGGTGGTTTTGGGGATTTTCACGATGAAACTTGGCAGGCATATCAGGGACCCAATCAAACTGA
Organism: Branchinecta sandiegonensis; assembly: GCA_030848855.1. Classification (NCBI taxonomy): domain Eukaryota; kingdom Metazoa; phylum Arthropoda; class Branchiopoda; order Anostraca; family Branchinectidae; genus Branchinecta; species Branchinecta sandiegonensis. The sequence goes on along the minus strand of JAUPMV010000021.1, from coordinate 3,024,114 downwards.
CTTCAAAATAAAAATTTTGTCGATCAGATAATGGTGGGGGGAGTGGAGGGAGGGGAATCCGAATAAATATTCTTTGAGCCCAAGCTGACTTTGAAACATTTATTCAAACAATGTTTACAACGGGTACATCAGCTACGATACTTCACGCCTCGCCTTCGGCTCGGTAGATATTTTTGTAATTACAGGTGCTAGCCGTATCCACGTGTTCGTGGGTCTCTCCGTCTACTCGGCCAACATATTTCTGGATTTTATTATTTCTGGACATTCCCGGACCGTTTGAGTAAGACAATTAAAAGTATGTGAAGTTAGTTGGAAATTCAGGGAAGTTGTTTATTAAGTTGATTAAAAGTTCGCACGTATCCTGAATGTAAAGGATGTACTGTTTTGTTTTGTTCATTTTCAGTTTTCCCATTGTGGGTAGAGATCCGTCTGTACGATTTATCATCTTCACTAGGTTTCCCGGGCTTCTGTGTCGGGTGGATAGTTGCCGTTTTCTAAATCTGTTTTTCTAAATCGTAGCTGATGTACCCGTTGTAAACATTGTTTGAATAAAAGGGAATCCGAAATTTTCAGTCATGCGTAATTTTGGAATGGGTGATCGGATTCGAGTGAAATTTAAGAATTCAACAGAGGACATTTCTCCGATGATTTTTTTCATATCCGGACCGGATCCGGCAACTATTGGGGGGGGGGGCGGAAAATACGTGCCCCGTTTAGAATGGAGGGATCGGGATGGAACTTTGTGGGAAGAACAAACAGATGCTCTAGGTAAGTCATTTGCTGAATCGGATTGGCTACGTGCACCGCGGGGGAGCTGGGTGGGGTGGGGGGGGGTGGACCGGAAATCTCGAGAAACGGTTAGAATGATGGTATCGGAGTGAAACTTGCTGGGAAGAACAAACATCTGGTCCATGTAAATCTTTTACATAATTTGACTGGATCCGGACACTTGAGGGGGGGGGAGGAGGGGTATCCCGGAATTCCGTTTTTTGGGGGATTTTCACGACGAAACTTGGAAGGCATATCAGGGACCCGGTCAAACTGACTTGGAATAAAAAAAAAAATCCTCGATATGATAATCTTGGGGGGGGGGGAGTTGAGGGAGGGGAATCCGGAATATTGAGTCATGCGTAACTTTGGAACGGGTGATCGGATTCGAGTGAAATTCAATAATTAAACAGAGGACATTTTTATCTTGTGACCTTTTTCATTTCCGGACCGAATCCGGCAATTATCGGGGGGAGGGCGGAAAATACTTGACCCGCTTAGACTGGTGTGATCTGGATCGAACTTCGTGGGAATGACAAACAGATGCTCTGGATTAATCATTTACAGAACAGGATTGGCTCCGGTTATTGTGGGTGGAGTTGGAGGAGGGGGAGGGGGGTCTGGGATTCCGGTGATCGCGCGTTAAGGTACTTCCAGATGTGCTAGGACGATGAAACTTCGCTGGAATATTGGAGACTCAACAACATTTGCTTAGAAATTGCTACTTCCCAAATCCGATTATTCCTTAAAGTACCAATCTTGACCGCAAAGTAAAAAAAATACTTTTAAGCAATATATGCATTTTCGTGATGCCCATCAGCCCATTAGCAGTTTTGCCTCAAGGGTTTTGCTTACAAATGAAGTTCCAGCTCTCTTATAGCGCGCATCTCAACCGCAAAGTCGAAACTTACTTTTGATCAATCAAATCATCTTGACACATGCAAGTGCCATATGAGCTTACAGCTCTTGTATTTGTTACTGTTTGAAAGTGTAATTTTTTTCTTTTTCTCCTTTGTACTCCCTCCTTTTTTGTGTTGAAATGACAGGTGGTAAATCAATAAATAACTTATATTAAAAAAACGAAGTTTTAGTAGTGCAAGAGAATATCTATTAGTTACAATTTGTTTTCTAATATTTTCCCCTTAGCCTTGTTCAGGTGTTCGTTTCCACTTTCAGAAGACGAACGAGTGTTTTTTCACGAATTTTCGTTTGTCATTGACCAAAAAAGTCATTTTCCTCAGAATTTACCCTCAGTTTGGTTTTGAGCAAATTCCCTCAACCTTTCGTGTCAAGCGAAATAGATTTTCGCGGGAAATTGAAATTGAGGTCACTATTCAGCACGTTCAAGCTTTGATTCAAAAGACGACACTGATGTGTGTACCCTTTATTCCTAACCACAATCCTTTATAAACCCCACCCCCCGACGGTATCTATTTAAGATTGTAATCGTATGCCATGGGAAGACAAGTTGTAAACTCATTACATACCGTACATAGTTTAAAAGCTTTGTCCTTTTACCAGGGTGATAATCGATCATAGGGGTAGTGAATAGGATCGTGGTAAATCTGAGTAAGTGCTGCGATATTGCTAAAATTACAGCCTTTTGCGAAAGCTGTCAGATAGATATGTGCACTTTCTGTGTTCACTTCTTTGTTTTTATGGCACTTGCAGCCTCTGGCTTTTTCGAGTTAGGGTACTTCCATATATGCTAGGACGGTGAAACTTGTCAGGCGTATCAGGGACCCGATCAAACTAACCTGGAAATAATAAGTTTCCCTATCCGACCGTCTGAGGGGAGTGGAGGGCGGGGGAATCTGGAAAATTGAGGGCGGTCTGTCACACTTCTTCGAGTTAGGGTACTTCCAGATGTGCTAGGACGATGAAACTTGGTAGGAATATCAGGGACCCGACCAAACAAACTTGGAAATAATCAGTTTCCCGACCCGACCAGTGTGTAACTTTCGAACGGGCGAATGGTTTGGAATGAAATTTAATAACTGAATAGATGATATATCTCTGATGTCCCGTTTGAAGTCCGGACGGGATTTGACAGCTATGGGGGACCCGATCAAACTGATGTGGAAATAAAAACAAAAATCGATCCGATAATCGTGGGGGAGTGGAGGTAGGGGGGATCCGGAATATTGAGTCTTGTGTAACTTTGGAACGGGTGATCGGACTGGAGTGAAATTTAATAATTGAACAGAGGACATATCTCGGGTGATCATTTTCATGTCTGGACCGGATCCAACAACTATTGGGGGGGGGGGATACTTTACCGGCTTAGACTGGAGAGATCGGGATGGAACTTTGTGGGAATGACGAACTTATATGCTCTGGATCAATCCTTTACGGAACCGGATTGGCTCCGGGCATTGTGGGGGGATTTGGAGGGGGGCGGAATTCCGGTGATCGCAAGTTAAGGTACCTCCAGATGTGCTAGGGCGATGGAACTTGGATGGAAGGTTAGAGATTCGACGAGATTGGCTTAGAAATCGTCATTTTCCAAGTCCGACTATTCCTTATGTAGGCTTACCAATCTTGACCGCAAAGTAACAAAAATAATTTTAAGCAAAATACACACTTTCATGATCCCCATGAGCCCATTATCATTTTTGCATCAAGGGTTCTGCTTACAAATGAAGTTCCATTGCCTGGGATTTTCAGTCAAACTGCATGCGTCATCTCGTTCAAATAAAGGTTTATTTGGAAGATAGTTTGTGTTCAACAACCTTATAATTGAAATATTTTTATGGCACTTGCCTTCCGGCCAAGTGTCATATCACTTTTCTGTCGGTCTATCGGTCTGTCAGTCCGCTGTTTTCGAGTTAGGATACTTCCAGATGTGCTAGGACGATGAAACTTGGCAGGCGTATTATGGACCCCACCAAACTAGCTTGGAAATAGTCGCTTCCCCAATCCAACCATCGTGGGGGGAGGGGGATGGGGAGGAGGCGAAAACTAGAATTTATTGGCATGCATAACTTTCGAACGGTGATCAAGTCTTAATGAGACTCTGAACCGCATCCCATGAATGCGGGGGGGGGGGGGGGGGGGGGGTCCTCGGAATCAGCAGTTGAGTTACGTCCAGGTGGGATAGGACAATGAAACTTGGTAGGTATATCAGGGACCCGACCAGATTAACCTGGAAATAGTCAATTTCCCGATTTGACCATCTTGGGGGGGAAGTGGAGGGAGAAGGAGCCCTGGATCTTCAGGTATGTGTAACTTTCGAAAGGGTGATTGGATGTTAATGAAACTTGATATCTGGAATGCGTCGTGTCTTAGATGTCTCATTTCAAGTCCGAACTGCATTCGATGAATATAGAGGGGGGAGTCGGAGGGGAACCGGAAATTTGTGTCACGCCTAGAGTGGAGCGATCGGGATGAAACTTTGTAGGAAGAACAAGCACAAGACCTAGGTACATCATTTTATAGAACTGGACCAGATTCGCGCACTGTGGAGGGAACTGGAGGGGGGTCTAGAATTCCTCTGATCGCGAGTTAAGGTACTTCCAGATGTGCTAGGACAATGAAACTTATCAGGAGCATCAGAGACTCGACAACACTGGCTTAGAAATTGTCACTTCCCGGATCCAGCCATCCCTTAAACTACTAATCTTAACCGCAAAGTACAAAAAATACTTCTAAGCGAAATAGAAATCTCCACGAGCCCATGATCATTTTGCCTCAAGCGTTTTGCTTAGAAATGAATTTCTGCATCTTAACCGAAAAGGGAAACAAATACTTTTCCCAAGGGCCCATCATCATTTTTTTCTCAAGGATTTTCCTTACAGGTGAATTCCTTGAAGTACAAAAAATTATTTTCCGTTTCCGTAAGTTCCCGATGAGCCCATCATAATTTTTGCCTCGGGGTTTTGCTTACAGATGAATTTCTAGCTCCCTTAAAGTGCGTATCATCACAGCCAAGTTGTTATCTCGAGGGTTTTGCTTACAACTTATTGTAAGTGGTAATTTCGTACTTTCGTGTTCTGACCGAGCCTAGCAAGTGCCATATGAGCTTTAATCTCTTGTTCACAAAGGTGGAGAACTTTTCGCCTTGAAAAGTCAGATAGTCTTTCGTTTAATCTTTTCTGCCTCCCCCCCCCCCCCCCCGTAAAACGTCTGCAAATTGCTGGACCAGTTGAGATATCTCTCAAAAGATTAGACACTGTGACAAAATGCACAGTTCTGCGTTGCTTGTCGCACAGTTTGTATAGATTTCGCAAAACGCAGAATTTCGCGCGAAAACCCAGCCCAGACCCAAACCCAGCGTGCAGATCCCAGAGAAAAACCCTCCTGAGAGAAGAACCCTCCTGCGTACCGGGTTTGGCAATAAAGCCTTGACAATCCCCGTTTTCAAGATTTATTCCCCCCGCCTTTTCTTCAAAGACCCAACTCCCAGAAACTCCCCACCCTTCAACCTCTCCCACCAGTGCATGGGAGATACAGGAAGAGTTTCATACCTGCTTTTGTAAACCTTATTAACCGGTGATTTGTGTATTATTTTGTTGTGTTGACTCAGCTTTTCGTTGACGATCGTTTTTCATCTGACAAGTGTATAAATAACCTGACGTGGAGCGCTAATTCGGCGCCACGCGCTGTGAAAGCCATTTTTGAAATAAAAGTCTCTCTCTCTCTCTTAGATCTGTCTCGATAGGCATGAAGAACAAATAAGCACCAGAACCTCCGTCTCCCTATCTCTATAAGACGACCATGCGGAGTCGAATAGAGTCCCTATGCCCTGCCCGATGCAAACGAGCGCAAGGTAGGAGCTTCGCAGAACATCACAGTTCGTTACGTCTACAAACGGCTATATCGCAGTAAAGCCGGGAGAAGAAATTTCGAAAGTAAAAGCCGATTGGTTGTCTACCATGGTAAAGTGCTGCAGAGTGGGTCAGCACGCCTGCTGTACTTTTTCCTCTGATATGCGCAGCGACGAAGAGGGAAGTAAATGGGCAACAGCTTAAAGCTCAGCATTGCAAGTATCTCCAGCTCTTGTCAGTTTTGTCGGGATATCGTTAGTCACTTCATGCAAAGTTGCACATCAAACAAATTTAGACAGATACTGTTGGCCTAAAATAGAGAGTGAATTGGGAGTGAAATTTTATTTTCGTGAAAAAAGGTGAAATGGTCGCTTTTGGTCAGAATCACTGTTTCAAAAATGTATTCCGACAGAAAACTAATCTAGTTTTTACGTTCTCTCTCAGACCTCAACATATTTATAGCTGCTATATCAAATAAATAATGGACAATTCAGTACCGTAGAGCTAAATGAATTACATCACAAAAAAAGAAAAATATGCCAAAACGAGTCCAAACGAAAATCAGGCGTAATAATACTTAGTTCCGTTGTGCTTCCAGCAATATGTAAGACGTAACTACCTCAGTTGACAGTAAAAACCCGCGATTTGATTCGAGTGCATTTGATCTATGGCAAAATTGGCAGAACGTGTAATTACGCGATTCCGCGTTGTTTTCTTGTATTTTCTGGAATTATCACACTATTGTGCGACAGACTGGACGTTTTCTGCATTAGAGCGAATTTTATGTCATACGTAGGACAAGAGCGACAAAAGATAAATTGAGTGACAAATCACACTATCGTGCGACATGTGGCAACCCTGGCTGCATGTACCAAAGACGAATGTTCTATTGGCTCAGTTGTTCTTGCTATTACTTTGTGCACCCTTTAGTCTCCCTCCCTCCAGCACAAACAAGAAGTGTGACTAAGTAGTAACTTGACAGTTTCAGTTCGCTCTGGCCTGCGGACCACGGATATCCGCGCTCTCCTCCATCCTGTTTGTCTCCGCGAGAGTTCACTGAAGCGCCGCGGCGAACGCGAACCAAGAGCGAGTGAGTCAACGTTGTTGAGTTGGACCGTGAAGAGCTAGAGGAGCTACTGGCGATGTTAGAAGGATAGATAGTCGAGCTAAACCACGTACTAAAGGGTAAGTGTCAGTCTACCACAAATTTCGAATGTTTGAATAGGCTCTGCCAAACGCTGGGTATACCTACAGTGTTGAATATCAATCAATCAATTAGCTGTATTTCAGCACAAGTGCCATAAATAAAAAAAAAAGAAAAACAAAGAATAGCCTAGGCCAAACGCCGGCTACCCTACGCTAAATACTGGAAACCCTAACCCAACAAAATGTTGACGATCTGAGTGAATTCTTGTTGAATGAAAAAATACAGTTCTTGAAGAGTGTATGCAACTTGTTGGGGAAAATTGGACCTCAAAAGTACCTGTAAACAGCCAACCCAGAAGTATCTACCCAGTTAGTAAGTGACGTCGCGAGGTCCTTGACGACGATCGGCAACGTTAATCAACAACAACAAGTTCAGAAAACAACACTGTCAGAAGTTTCATAAGAGATAACACGAGGATACACGGTTTCAACAGATAATACGTAGCAAATAACATTTCTGATGTTATCTGTTGTGTTTCAGAATGTTATGCATAATAACCGTTACCATCAGCAAGAACCGAAAAACCGCCAAAAAAGTATCTGCTGAGTTTTCCGACATCATGACGATAAGGAATAAAGTCAGTACCGTAGATGCATTTTTGCCTCTTCCTAACAAAGCTATTTATGCATAACACTTCATGCATAACGTTTTCAAACACAACAGATAACATCCGAAGTGTTATCTGTTACGCATTATCTGTTGAAACCGCGCATCCTCGTGTTATCTGTTATGAAACTTCTGACAGTGAACCCATCAGAATTGGTTTGTAATGGGTTAGGTTAAGGTAACCGGCATAAGTGTCAGTTTAATGGTCAAGAAGTCGTCGAATTATTTCTAAAACGAGGCTTTTCTGATTTTCTCATTGAAACACTGAAACGGAGCACCATGTTCTTGCCTTCTGTCTTGTTAAGCTGATTGTCATATACGAATTCAGCATGTCTTCTTACCCGTAAATCTAACATCTTATCAAATTTAAAGAAAACTTTTACTTTAAACAAATTCTCCGGTTTTGGCCTGATTTCGGCCGAACTATTGTCCGGCGAGAAAATACTTTTCGTATTCGGCCTCAGCACGTCTCCTTGCCCCCAAATTGAACCTCCAATGAACTTCAGATTTAAATATTCTTTGAGCCCAAGCTGACTTTGAAACATTTATTCAATCAATGTTTACAACGGGTACGTCAGCTACGATTCTTCATCAGCATTTAACTTCAGATTTAACTTTTACTTTTCACAAATTTTACGGTTTTCGCCGGATTCCGGATGAACTGTTTGTCCGGCGAGATTCAGCATGTCTCCTTACCCCTAACTCGACTATTTCATTAGCTTTTAAAAAAAAAAATTTTGTTCAAATGCAGTCCAGTGGTTGCACTCGGAGACGAAATTTGCTGCGAGGATGCATTGGAAATATTTTTCAGCTCCGAATGATTTCGCGCGGGTTTGTAATGGTTTCGCACGGGTTTGATTTCCAATGTCTCTGGAGAAAATCGAAAAATGTGTGGTATCAGGTGTGCTACGAAGGATGAAGTTGAACTTCAACCGGTTGATTCGAGGTCGCCTTTATAACGCTCTAGTTATTCCGCATGTTCTCGCTCTGTTTCTGTTTTGGGTACTTTTAGAAAGCCATAAGGGTCATTTCAAGTTTTCTGCTTCGAGTACCTCTTTGGACGAAAATACTTCATTTTGTGTTGAATGCAGTGTTCTTGATCCTTGTTCTTGTTTCTGCAGTCGCTGGATCCTCAGCAAAGCCTGTACCAAACATTTCTACAGACAGACATTTTTTTTTAATTCATAAAAAAACATATAAATTAAACAAACAATTTATCATTACAGCCACTTTTAAGACAAAAGAATCCTGATTGTGGCCGCAATTCTAACCACCATGAATCCGCTATATCATTCCTTCATTACCCCCCCCCCCCCTTGGGGTGGGGTAAAAAAATCAATAAATAAATAACACTAAATAAATACCCTTTACTCTTATCACACTTCTTTCCTTTTCAAAGAATGGGATTTAACCATTCTCTTGAATGATGCCAGACTTGCAGCCGCTCTGACCGATTCTGGAAGGTCATTCCAGACGCTAAGGTAGGTTATGTGTTCTTGTTCTTTGTTTGTTAGACTAGTGCGATTTTTCTTTTTTCTTTATACTCCATTTGCCACACTTCTATGTTTGAAATTGGTAAATAACCATTCGTTCATTCAATCGCACTCGGTGGGAACGTAGCTTTACAGCGCCCTAGTTTGGCGTCCTAGAGCGACTCGTATACACAAATACTGCTTCATTGATAAATTCTCCTTCATTCTTCATTCCTCCTCCTTCATCCCAAGCTGACTGCGAACCATATAAGAACTATGTTATTTTGCCAACTAGAAACTACAAAAAGACTAACAAAACTTATGCACTGACATACTTAAATAAACAATTCACCTTAAATACTTAAATCCTGGCACAGTTCATTAACGATAAATTCAGCTTTGATTCAGAAAGATTCTGAACTGTGTTTCAAACTAGTAGGATCAGTTCTGCCATTTGTAAACTGTTCTGTTTCGACTAAAGAATTGGCGCATTGCCACTTTCTACACAGGGTTGCCACATGCCGCACGATAGTGTGAATTGTCACTCTGTTGTATTTTTGTCAGTCTTGTCCTACGTATCGTAGGACATAAAAATCACTCGGTATTTCAGAAAATGACCAAATGTTATATTTTTGCAGTAGGGATTCCGACCAGAAGTGACTGTTTCAAGTTTTTTTCATAAAAGCAAAATTAAGATGAGTCATTTTTATAGAGGTGATTCCGACCAAAAGTGAACATTTCATAAAAAGTAAATTTCACTCCCAGTTCATTGATGTGGCAACCCTTTTTCTACATAGCTGATACAACTACCATCCTTTTATTTGATCCACACTATTTTTGTAATGTGATAATGTTAGACAAGTCAATACAAAAGAAAGAATAAAGCGCGATGTGATGTGAGCCTGTTTGACAATCTGTTTACTTGTCCTCTCCCAATGTGAACCAGTCCTGAATATATTTAGCAAGGAATGAGCCAGACAAATGGTTTCGAACAGACAATACAAAGAATCACAGAGTCTATCCTCCATCAGTAATTTTGTAATTTAAAGTTAGTATACGTCAAATACCAGAGAAGCCCATTATCCCCAATCTGTGCTACTACTACTACTTACTACTCACGTTTTAAGGGCTATAGGTCTTGATAGTATTTGACAATAGAAACTTCCCAAAATGAATAAAAAAATTAAAATAAAAATCTAGAGAAGTGGGGCAGGTAGCTATGAAGAAATCGTAAAGATTTTTCGTAGAATTTTTACCTTTTTGGTTCTGACTACCAGCCCCTCCTTTATTTCATCCCCTTGTCGGCTCACTTCACCTCTCGGCATTCCTTCGGATTGCTTGAAATTTCCAGACTCTAGGGAACTATTCAAGCATGCAATGCTATCTTATGAATCTCTCATTCGCTTGCAGCTTTGATTTTTCTTGAGTTATTTATGACCAGAGGGATTCATGTGTGAATGAAGCGTCACGTCTAATTAGAGGATTGTCTGGATTTTTGCCAAGGTGGATCGTCGAAACAGAGGTAATATGATTTTGTTGTAAAATTTAATGTCAGGAGTAAATCGAATTTCCTAACTAACAAGTAGTAATAATAATAAATAGCGTCACGTCTAATCAGAGGATTGTCTGGATTTTTGCCAGCGTGGATGCTTTTCTGTGAAAAACAGGTAATATGAATATTTTATATGATATTTAATGTCGGACGTAAATAGAACTTCCTGACAAACAGTAATATAATAATAATTTTTGGATTACTTGCTATTGAAAAGTAATAAAATAGGAGATAAAAAGCTACAAAAGGAAACAAGCAACGATGACATCATTTTTTATTTTCAGCTGATTTAAAACCCGCCCTTTCGGAAGTCCATTACTGTCAAGAACCCTACTTAGGAACTCAGGGAAGTGGTCGCAGGGCACAGTATCTCGAAACTGAGAAGCCTACAATGCCGCAATCCATTTGGTTCTCCCTCTACCCCGGTCCATAGCAATAGCGATACAAATCCTCAAAGGACCAATTTTTTAATGGTTCCAGTGAGACAAAGGGGAGAACCCTTCGAAAGCTAGAGTAGAAGCGACAGCCCCTAGCCTAGGGTCGTTGCCAGCGACCGATATTGCAGGTTTGAACTTGAGAAAGATAATTGTAAATCACTTAATATTAAATTTTTATTTTGCTTGTCCACCACAGAAGGAAAAGTGTCCTAGTATGGACACACAAGAAGATTAATCACACACACCGCTCGTCTAAGGGCATTTAAAGCAGTTTTTTCTAGCCGATTCTTGCTGATTCTTGTGGTAACCGCCCAGTGCCAGTGCATTTATGTCTTCTCATGGGCGGTTACCTATCATGATGGTTTATTATGTAATTTAGTAATAAAATAATCTAATCTAAATCTAATCTAATCTAATCATCTAATCTAATTTTATTTGCGTATTTTTAATACTTATCATTGGGATCGCTTAGTACCTATCCATCAGAAATGTGTTTAGAGTGAACGAGTTCTGAGGAGCTCGAAAGGTTTCGCCTTTTGTCAAGAGCTGTTTTTGACGTTTTTTTTTCGAAGTTTGATTCATGTGTCACAGTGTCCTCTTATCTTGGAGGTTTTCCAGTCACCAATTTGCTGAAAGTGTTCAAGCTTTTTTGGCTGATTAATTTCTTCAGAGCATTTTTGCGCTGAAACGTTCTTGGAACCGGTACGACAGGAAGAAATAAAGAATATTTAACGCACTATTACATGGTGATTCATCGGATTGCGGTTTGGTTGTTCTTGTACTAGTTCTGCTGATTTCGTTTGGATGATTCAGCTCTACTCTGTTTTTTTTTAACCGTTTTCTTTTGGCAGTGGTCCCTTTTTTGTGGATCATCAAGTAATCGTGGTTTCCGAAAGTTTTGTATTTTTTGTTTATTTTGTTTATTTAATATAGACTACTGGCACGTCCAGCACAGTAAAAACAAAGATAACAACTGACTAACAGTGACAAAATTTATTAAACATCAGACGCCCAGGTTTAAAAATGTTTCAACCATTTTGAATGAATGAATGAAGGGTTTATTACAAAAAACTGGAATCTTCAATGCCCAGAGGCGAACCTGTAAGGACTAATTACCCTCGAAACAAAACATCAACAACAACAAAATTTCGACAAAAATAAAGAAAAAAAAGGAAAGAAAGAAAGCAAGTAGCTTGACTTACCCGGGTCCCCGGTCTGGGACCCGGTATATAAAATAAAAAATATAAAATGTTTCAACTATTGTTTATAAAAAAAATAATTTTAATAGTTTTATTTAATTTGATAATTTAAAATATGTAATATGAGATAAAATATGAGATTCAAATCATATTGGACAGGAAGAACCGAAACGATACTACGTGGCAAAAAATAAGTGTTTGTCTCCCATTGAGCTTCCTTTAGACACACGTTAACAAAGTTGATGGAAATGGAAACAAAAAAAGGAAAATGACCAACTAGAATGAATGAAATATTTTATTATCCAACAGCAACACAAAGGGAAAAAGGATAAAGGAGGGGAGAAGGAAGACGGACAAGATGGGTAAAAAAGGAAGGAAAAGAACAACAACAAGAAACAAGACAACATTAACCTTGACACAAACGATTCTCGTTAGAAAATAATATTTCAAGGGGTGAGCAACATCCATATTAGTAATATTAGTAATTCATGTTTAATAAACGAGTCCCACATATGCAAGAGAAGAACAACGGAATTTTCAAGATTCAAAAATTATTTGAGAAAATCAAGATTTTAGCTCTTTTTCGTTGTAGTTTTTGATGAAGTAGGAGACGTATGACTTGAGATAGCGCTGGCATTACTGAAATGAGGGCTTGCTAGGAAGAACTATCTTTCCAGACCGTGTTCCTGCTGAGTTTCCTCGCTAAAGGTGGGGGGGGGGGCTCAAGGACCGAGAGTCGTCTTCTATATCGTTACCAGTGTCAGGCAGGTCAGTTCCTCAGCAGTAGTCCATAAAGCCGCTTTGACATTGGCGCGTCGTTACGATGCATCGCGTATGTATTTATCTTGCGTTGCGTACAGGTTGCGTAGCGTTTCTTTCACACCTGAGCGAGAACATGTCACCCTGGATGCGTATTTATGTTTTCCTTTTTCGGTTTCTTTTGCCAAATTTTCATTTCTTTCATCAATTAGTAAGTTTTTTGTAGGTTTTCTTCATCATTAGTAGGTTTTTCTTCATTATTAATAGGTCTCTTCAGTTTCTGTTCAAAAACATAAATTTTCATTGAAAAATCTGATGCGTAACGCGTTGACGCAACGTAAGAATAGAACTTGGTTCAGTTCATGCGTTGCGTTTTATTTGTCTGCGTAAGCTCTGCGTTGCGTCGCCGCAACCGTGGCGCAGAGGTTGCGTAGCTTAGTGGGAAGAGCTCTTCGCGTCAATGTGAAAGCAGCTTAACAGTTTCCTTTCCTTGAAGTTAGGAACTATATCTGTAAGACTGTATCTCTGTAGCTATCTCTGTTCCGATTCATTTTGTGCCAGCTTTTTCTTATCAGCATTTCTGTACTGTCGTTTTTTGCCTCTAATATAGCTTGTGCCAACTCTGTGCGAGCTCTGAAGATCAAACTGCTCTCCATTCCGGGGGCGCCATTTTTTTTTTTTTGGGGGGGGGGGGGGAGGGGGTCCATGGCCCCCACCAAGATTTTGGAATCTTCCTCCTTGTTGCTATTTTCGGCCATAAAACAGGTATATTCTACCACTACTTTCAATTTTCCCCCAAAGGAGTAATTACGTTTTGTGTCTTTTTACCCGAAAGTGATCTTTCCCCCCCCCCCCAAAGCTTACTGAAATGGCGTCACTGTATTCAGTATGTCGCCCAGGCCCGTATCCAGGAATTTTTTTTTTGGGGGGGGGGGGGTTGCCTGTGGGTCGGACAAAAAAGTAAAAAAAAAAAACATAGATCAGAGAAAAGCCTATAAAAATGACTATTTTTGTATGTTTCGGGGGGGGGGGTCAACCCCCTACCCCCCCCCCCCCCCCCCCCCCCCCTGGATACGGCCTTGATGTCGCCGATAAATTTCTACAGAAATTGAGCAGTCGAAAATAACTGGCAATTCTGAAATTGTCTAGACTGATAGTTTGTCAGTGTCAGCGCATCCGTGTGACTCATCGGTTTTGAATTTGGCAAGAATGTCATGTTTTGCTTGCCAAACATGTACCCAACTTAAACTTGTAACTGTCCTACATGGAATCGTAACGGCTGTTGTCTTAAATTATGCCATAGCCAATTGCAGGGGGGTCTTCAGAATTTATTGCATTCCGAATATGGCGACACTTCGTATGTGCTTGGTCATTAACTTTCCTTGTAATTATTTAAAGTGTAACAACTTCGAGACAATTAGTTGAAAGAAACCGACATTGCCGAATATTTAGCTTTTTTATTTTATTTTATTTAGTATACCAGCTAAATAATTCTCTTTCTCTAAGTTTTTTCTGCTTGACGGGGTGCGGACATCGCCGAGTCATGTATTCACAAATTCTAGGTCATTCCACGGTCTTTCCGAGTCCTGGTTTTGACTGGTATTGTGAAATCAGCTTCCTTAAAGGACCTGTCTTACCTATATTACTAACGCATCCTACTTCCATAATTACTCCATATATTTATAAACCCGGAGACCCCAATTTCGTACGGTGCATTCTAACCCCTCTAACAAAACCACGCTGGTTTTCTCACTTGCTGTGTTGTGCTACCTTCGATGGGTATCACGCTGTCGACCGTTTTCTGCGGGAAGTTTTTCCATCAGAAAAACCGGTTATGTAAATTGTTTCCCTGTTTTCGCTATAAGTCAACGGGTCTCGGAAAAGGCTTAAAACAACCAAAACCGTGGGATTTGTTGGAAGCACAGCCTAGTTTTAAATTATTCAGATATTTTAAAATACTGTAAGTTGGAGAGTAAATAGTACGAGGGGTCCTTCAAAGAATGTTTATCTTTCGAACTACCCTGACTCATTAGTTTATAATTATTGGCTTATTTCCCACCAGAGTGCACAAAGACGGAGTAATTTAATATTTGATGTAACAGTACGACTGAGAAGTGTTCATGTGAATCCACTGGATTCGCTAATTTACCTGGGGTTACTGTAAATCCATCAAAGAAACCCGTGCACTACTTATAAAGCATATACGTAAAAGAATTACAGGTGCATACGGATCTGTGGTATCTAATAAGCTACGTTTTCAACGACCCATCCTCGCGGCTATCTACCGCCCAACCTCACGTCCTGTATACTGCACCTTTTTGGAGACTTTTCACCAAATCAGACAAAAAACAAATCCGGTCAACAATCTATCGTTTTGCCAAATATATATTGCGCCTCCCCCCTTGGACGAGAAACTGTAAAATTTCCAGTCGTTATCAAATTAGTGATCCACTAACAGCAGTGGAGAAACAAATAGAAACTTATAGCCAAAATATCGATCCCGACTGGAAAAGCCTCTTGGTTTAGTTGTATTGTAAAAGTTATATTGTGTATTTTGTAAGTTATTCTCTTTCATGTTTTCCTTTCTTTTTCTCTTTTTTCCTTGATATGATTACTCCGTCTTCGTGCCTTGTGTTTATTTTGACGGGTCATAAGCTAAATCATCATCATCAAGAAAAAGAAAGCGAAAGAAAATAAGAAAGAGCATGAATGGTAAACAAAATTCGTAATTACGTCTCGTGGGTCACTGAAGAATTGCCCAATATAGGATATGCGCGGGGTTGAGGTTGTATCTCGCCTTTCCATTACAGTTCTGCAGGGACTGGTCGCGCTACTCCATACGTGCTGATAATACCATTATTACCCGTACATAGTGTCTGCTGCACTGGGTAATTTTAAAGTTTGACTGAAAAGCCAACTTATTTTTGTGTCGTAAATTGAATACACTGCATTATTTGGAATAGGCAAAGGGATTTCTTTAGTTTCCACTATCTGCTCTCATTATGACGTTCAGAATATCTGCGGCCGTCCCCAAAGCTTAAATTCTACTATGACGCGGGAAATTTTAATCCTAACATAAACGCGGCTTTTCACTGGGCAGTGTTGAGATTGGTGAAGATAGTGCTTGAACAGATAAAAAATCATAAATCTTAGGCATACAACAAAAATTAAAGCGCAAAGAGGTGCCACGAATCACACGGAAATTCTACTATTTGAAAATCGATTATTCGTGAATAGCGGAACAGCGAAGTAACGCATTTTCAGCGGGTCTTCAAGCCGATTTTAGTGAATAAGTGATAGGGAACTAGATTGGCCTATCCCAGCCCTTTTCGGTTGAACTTTATGTGGTTACTTCGATACATTTTAACATGGTATGTCATAATTCTCCCTACTTAGAGGTTCACGCTAAGCAAATTTAAAAGACTAAAAAATTGGTCGACTAAACTCTGCTTTTTGTTGACAAATATGTACTATTCAAGCAAAATCGCAAAATATTGCATGTTTGCCAGAAGTCGAAAATGAAAATCGAACTAGAAATAATTCAAAACGTTAACAAATTTGCATTGGAAATGAAACAAAATCACCCGTGTGTGCGAGCAGCACCAACCGTGGTGCCGAACCGATGTTGCTGGTGCTACGATGTTGCATGCCGTATATTAAGCAGTAGCTTTCAAACCTCTAGGACTGTCTATTACTCTTATCGTTATGTTATGACAGAACGTGATGTGTTCAAACCGCAAAGTAAAACCCTAGTTTCATGCACAGTAAAGACTATGATGGTCTGTAATCTAATGTTGCGTTTTGAGACCACCCGGCTGGCTCAGATCATTCTGATCGTGAGTTGTACTTTCGAAGATCTCTTCCGTGCGAAAACGTACCTTATTCTCACGGTAGTTTGTTAATTACCTTTCCTTACGTCTACCCTTACCCATGCTCCGGAGTGACCTCACGTTTGGTATTTACCACGAACATCCATCCCTCTTCTCATGTTTGCGGTCTTTGTGTGGTAAGCCATTGAGGGTTGAGAACAACCCCTGATTCACGTCTTTGTGATTTCCCGCAAAATTCTGCGTCATGCGACCATGACGCAACTTTATTTGATTAAATTTCTTCTACAGAACATGCATAGAAAATAATAGGATATGAAATAATAGAATATAAAGCAAGTCATAAGTAAATAATGCAAACTTGTACGACAAGCGACGCAAAATTTTGTGTTTCACAATGACGGATGTCGCGGGAAATAAAGCGGCTTTGATCCAGTTTTTGTCTCGCTTGAAAATTTGACCGGGCTCGTTGACTGACATTTCCAAAGTCCTCGAACCAACTCGGCTCCTACTTGGGACGGTTTTTTATATTTTTTTTATAATGAAATTATTTTCATTATATATACAAATTTCCGTCTTCCGTTCCGGCTACTCGAAATACACACTCAAACTCTTCAAATTTAACTACTTTACTGGAAACGGTCAAAAGGATAAAAAACAAAACGCCCACGACTGCAAGGGGCTGCTCCCATCTTTAACACATTCAACTAAAAAACATCACTAATAAATAAAAATCATTTAACCAACATATTTAAAAATACACTGACACGGCAGCAGCAGCATGTGAATCTGGAATTTGTTTTGCTGATCTTTGATAATCAGAACTGCCATCATCATTTCATCCTGATCTGAGCTCCTTATATTTCCTCACTTTGCAACTGGCGATCCGAGAGCAAGAGGTAAACGCTGACACCACCGGAACAAGACCATAAAGTCGGAACATTAAATACAGCAATTTCCGACGTTTTATTGCAGTTTATTGCTCATTTTTGCAAAGCTGTCGAGTTCCCACCCATCCACTCTTGATAGTATGTCCATTCACCTGCCCAGTGCAGCATTGCTGAGGGGGTCGAAGAAATGCAGACCTGGTGTACGACTGGTGAGAGTGTTTTCTGGCAAAGCATTTCACAAGGGAAGAACTATGTTGGAAGATAACGGCAAGGGCCGTATCTAGGGGCGGGGGATTAGGGGGTTGACCCCCCCCCCCCCGAAACATACAAAAATAATCATTTTTATAGGTTTTTCCCTCTGATCTATATCTTATTTGTACTTTTTTGTCCGACCTACAGGCAACCCCCCCCCCCCCCGAAAGGCAACCCCCCCCCCCCCCCCCCCGAAATAAATTCCTGGATACGGGCCTGATAACGGCTGTCTAACCCGAGTTGGGCAAAACTTCCGCTGTAGACTTCGAAAGTGATTCCTGGTCCGCACCTGCTGATCAGTTATGAAGAGGGAGGGAAGGCAGTTGGAGTTGGAATTGAAATAACAAAAACGAGATTTTCGAGTGTTTTTATTGGTCAGCCAACTATCCCTCTCAGATGTATAATGTCGGATATTTCGGTTTCACTTCCGGCAACCGTCTTCAGCGACTGACAAACTAACTCACCAAAACTAAAACAACATAAACTGCAAATTTTTTGCCCTTTGACCCTTTTGCAAAGTTATTTGCCATTGCCCAGGAGCTCCAAGTTTCTGCCTCTTTGACCATTTCTCCGCATTCCGTCTAGGAAGATTTCTTTAGACCCGATTAGTCCTTTTTCTTTTATGTTTTTTTTTTATTTGTTCATTTACTTGTTCTTTATCTTGTTCATTATTGAAAGCTCATTGTAATTTTGTTCTTTCTCAGCACTGCGCTGTTTCCCTTTTCTTGTGTAGTGGGTAAACAAAACATCATCATCATCATAAGAGTGATGGGACTCAGAACAATCCAGTGACATGCGACAAAAACCAGAAGAACGATGTGGAGTGAACAAACGACACTATGACCAACAAATAAAAATGAAACACTGAATATTAAGAGATGCCTGGTTAAAGACTACTGTGCAAATGTACAGTTATGTGATTTGTTTACAGTTGCTTTGTGTATATGTACACTTTTGTGAATTTTGTAGTTCTTAACCAGAGAAATCGCAGAAGCTTTTACTCGGAAATAAGCCAGACACTTGTTTGCATCTCATTGGGTGTCGGAGTCACTTCAAAAATATCATCCTCGCTGCGCTCGGTCGATATTTTTCATAACTTGCCTCGCCTTCGGGTTGTATAGGTTATTTTAAATATGGCTATTTAAACTGGGCTATTAAATAATATGGCTATTAAATATGGCGATGACGGAAGTCAACCTTTAATATCTTCTTGGAAAGTATTTGCGAGGTCGTTTGCGGCTAGTTTTGAATCTTCCGAATAGGGTCTGAGCTGAATCTAGCAGAATGAGAGTTATAAGCGTTGGCTTTTAAGTACTCTTCATCACTGTTAAGAGTTCGAAGTCCCTCGACTTCTGTTATAAATCGTAACGAATCTGACACTAACTGCCATTTTGTATGAAGGGTAGAATGTTTATGGCAGTATTTTTTACCTAAATTTACCCAAAACGTGAGGGTCTGAGCAGAGCATGGATCACAGATTTGGGAACAATGGTAGACCAAATAAGAGATTGGTTACGGTTTGAATTTTGATATAAAATAGAGAAGGTTTCGTTCGTTAGCCTGATGGTTTATTCGATGGGTCCGGTTTTGAGTTGGATCCAAGGTTTCGTCACGGGATTGGCCATATTTTGATCGGCTACGTTTCTAAAGGTTCCACGGGCAAACCACTGTATATGGTTAATTTTCATAGCCGGGGAGACCGCTGTTCCCATATAGGCTACCATATTACCATACTATGTGGTATGACTATCCAGCACTTCTTTTGTAAAAAGATAATATGGAATAAAATAATAAATTAAAAAAAAAATATATCCGTGGTTTCAATTGTGACTTGCAGCTGAAGTCTTAGTAATTTCTTAGCAACTGGATATATTCGTCACATTCTTTGCGAAAGTTCAGACTTAATATTTGATAGTGCAAAACGGATACGTCAGCTGAATTTTATTAGAGCTATATTTCTGCCCTTCTTGGCAACGGTCCTCTTAAGGCTCAAAACCGCTCAAGTTGTAAATACGAACTTGTGGGAAAAGAAGTTCATTTTTCAACTTGTGGGAAAACAAGCTCATTTTTTCCCACAAGTTCGTATTTCCAACTTGAGCGGTTTTGAGCCTGAAGAGGACCCTTGCCAAGAAGGGCCGAAATATAGCTCTAATAAAATTCAGCTGACGTATCCGTTTTGCACTATCAAATAATTATTTATTTTTTATTTATTTCAAAATATAGCCAACCGGGGCTTCTACATAACAACTCATTTTATATAGACTAAAAAGAGGAAAGAAAAAAAGAAATATGCTGAAGGCACAAAGCCTCCAACAAACAAAGTACACAAAACTCAATCAGGATGGGTCGAACCCATAGTAAATATGATTCGCAGTCAGCTTGGGCTGAAGGAATATTTATCAGCCTTAAGATATTTATTGAATCCATATCTTTATAACAATAATAACAGTAATAGTACATTGCATCTTAAAAGTCACTCTAGGCTCTACATATCACGAACTTGTGTGATTGGGAATGTTCGTGCTGAGCGAAGCTAGAAACGTATCTACTACTACACGCTTGAAGCTATCACCGATACAGCAGTAACTGTATCTTCGGTAAGACTATGTGCGCAATGGAGGGAAGGTATAACTTGGCAGGTCTATCAGGGTATGGTGAATCACAAAGCTTTCAACCTTCCCAAGCAGGGACTACTTCCAAGGCCAGCAAAAATATTCACACAAATAAAAAAAAAATCCATTTTAAATTTGGGGCTACACCAAAGCTACTACCGCTATCCATGAGTCGACCGGTATAAATGACCATATTGTCCGCTTTAAAACTATGCTTTTAAATATATATTACTTCATGATTGCATAGAGAGTACGAAACAAAACAGAACCATACCTTGAGCCGGGCAGTTCATTTTTATTTCTGGTTCAGGTTCTTTTAGTATTTGTAATACTTACACACATAAATAATTTTACACTCCTGACATAGAGAAAAGTAACAGTAGGCAGAGAAAAAATAACAGTAACTTACTCATCAGTTCAAACTCATAATAAAATAATAATTAAAGAAAATGTGAGAGTGATTGAAAACTTGCACCACTTCCTTTCCACAGGCTGACTTCCTTTCGTGGGAGTATATAGTCCTTTTTAATTGCTTAATTACTTGAGCAGAAAATCAGCATTCCGTCCGACGCCACTAAATGCATTGAGAAGCTAAGTGAACTTTGACTTTCTTTCTTTGTTCTGTTTGTCGAAGTCCCTTCATCTTCCGGGCAACAATAGAGATCCATTGATTTATACATGCTCTGTCGACTTCAGTCATTTCCTGTTTGAAGTCCGAGTTTTTGTGAGAGAAAATTACCTTATGGTACGCTTGAGGAGTCTTTGGCTCCCCTAGTGGGGTGTTGCTTGTTTTCTAAGGACTTTTGGAAGCATTCTCCCCAGATCGGCCCCATCACTGGATCATCTGGTGGCGCGATTCAGAACTACGAGGTCGGGCTCTGTCGGAGTATATCTCACTAGCAGAATCAAACATCCTGCCCTGTCAGCCCACGAAATTATTAGCGAGTTTTTCAGTCCTGAACCCGTTTAATATGCTTGTCACTGTGTAAAATTTTTAAACTGTATGAAAACAACGTAGTCATGTTTATGTACATTGTTTTGTTTAGTGTTTTAAGATGTGTATTTATTTTCTGTATTTTACTCATACTCCGCTGTTATACAAAAAGCAAAAATAAAATAAAAGAATAATAGAAGCTGGTGTATAAACTCCTTGTAGATTGCCACGGAGCTACCGAAATTTGTGTTCGTTGGATAACCTGTAGACTAAAATCGGTGCTGGCGTCTGTTTCCAAATATTGGTGCTGACGCGTGCTTTCGACTTCGTGCGCACCGTGGTGTCATCCTTCTTTTTCATTGGATAACCTGTAGACTAAAATCGGTGCTGGCGTCTGTTTCCAAATATTGGTGCTGACGCGTGCTTTCGACTTCGTGCGCACCGTGGTGTCATCCTTCTTTTTCATTGAGTGTTTTTTTTCTGTTTTTTTGTGTGATGCATTGTACTTTCTTTAGTTCTTTTTCTCTCATCACTCCACTATTTAAACATGTAAATTGGGTCATAAATACATATTATCATGTTATGATATTATTGTATAACAAAAGGTATTGTTATACAATGTTATACAAAAGGTATTTAACAAAAAGTTTTGAATCCGGACCGTTAGACAGGGTGTCATAGAGGCAATAAACTTAGGAGACAAAATAAATATGGAAATGGATGAGGAAAGGAAAATAGTGGATGAGAGTTGTGATTGAAAGGCAAGATATGAGCGAAAGGGAAATCTTGAATCTTGAATAAAGGCAAAATTAACTAGCATAATTTTCATGTTATCCGAAGTGTTGGCTTGACATTGCGGAAGACCCAGAAATCTGGTATTCTGGGACGTGGGTAGGTGAACTGACTGGTGGACGAACTGACGGGTTCTAGTGGTCCAACTGACGTGTAGACGAAGAGACGGGTGTCGTAGATGAACCTGACTGGTAGGCGAACTGAGGTTTCACTGCATTGATGGGTCTGAGGACAGGAAAACTTTTGGATTGATGGGTCTGAGGACAGGAAAACTTTTGGATGTCAAAGCCAATAACCCCTACGGTACATCATCACTACCACGGGTATACCGGAAAACCGGGACGTTCAGCCTCGTAATTGGCGTTGCAGGAAGTTGATGTTGTGAGAAATTGGTCTTTTGTCCGAAAAATTTGAGGAAGTTCTGACAATAGCCGGTTGTTACAGCACGGTGGGCTCGTACGGTCAAAAATACAAATGCTAGGTTTTTTGCGTTCCTTTTTCCTTAGATTTTAGGGATTTTGAGTGAATGGAAGCGGCTGGTTTTTGACGATGATTACGGGAGACACATATCCTTGGTCGGCACTTGAGGACCACCCTCAGAGAAATGAGCGGCTTTCTTTTTGAAGTTCTGATCTGGAAATGTTGGATGTCACTGTGTATGGGTGTCTCTCCTCTCGGATGTTATTATTAAATGGCGCAAATAGGGCATTCATTTCGATTTAGATATTAATTTCTATCATAATCAGTGAGGCATTTTAAAAGTAAATATATATTGCGCCTCCCCCCTTGGACGAGAAACTCTAAAATTTCCAGTCGTTATCAAATTAGTGATTCACTAACAGCAGTGGAGAAACAAATAGAAACTTATAGCCAAAATATTGATCACGGCCGGTAAACCCTCTTGATTTAGTTATATAATAACAGTTATATTGTTATTTCGTAAGTTATTCTCTTTCGTGTTTTCCTTTCTTTTTCTCTTTTTCCCTATTATTTACTCCGTCTTCCTCAAGTCAAGTTCAATGGGTTTATTAACAAATACAAAATAAATCATACATAACAAAAACACTCAGTCCATTTCTGGACGCCGAGTACCACAATCTTTACATTTTAGACATAATACGCAGAGTGGTCACTGTTCCTACTCTCAGACACAACCTTGCCTCTCAAAAAACAAAAAAAATAACCAATTACCTTCCTGCACCTTACCCCAGGGGAAGCCACCTGGGGTCCTGCCTTGTCTTTATTTTGACGGGTCATAAATAAAATCATCATCATCATAGGTTTGTTACAAACTGTCGTTTTCTACGTTTTCTTACAAACTATCAACAGGATGAACACGATAAGATAAAAAATATCATAAACACTCCTTGAGCCCAAGCTGACTGGGAAACATATATTCAAACAATTGATCAAACGGATACGTCAGCTACAATGCTTTGGTAGCGATATTTCGGCCCTTCTTGGCAAGGGTCCTCGTCAGGATGTCGAGCGTCAGGGACAACGTTGCCTGCCAGGTTTTTCCATTCCCCAACGTTGTCGACAGGCTGACGAGGACCCTTGCCAAGAAGGGCTGAAATATCGCTGCCAAAGTGTCGTAGCTGACGTATCCGTTTCATCCATTGTTAAACATAAAAAATATTAATTGTTCAGAAATATGAAGACAAATGGTGCGAAATATTCGAAGATCTGGAGAATGTTCACTTACCTTTCTTGTTTCATCGGGTGCCCCTGAATATTGGCTTGGCTTAAACACCAAGTCTAAAGGCTCGGTTGGTTCCTGTTTTGAGACGGGTTGTAGTTTTGCTATATCGTCCTAACAATATACCTTCTCCTGCCCACTAAAGGTAGACTATCATACATGTATACGTTTATATATTTATATACGTTTGAAACTGGTAAGGAATAAATATTAAGGATTCTTGTTGTGTATAGTTAATTGTCTGTTATTTAAGTCATAGGCTAGGTGGATAGTCGTAAGTTGTTGTGTTTAGTTATTTATTTATTAGATACAAGTAGTATTAATAAATTGCAGCACAAGTCCTTAGGACTTTCTTTTTGCTGCAATAGAATATTAGTAATGTTATTTTATTTTATTATGGCACTTCCCCGTCGGCCAAGTGCCATATTGCGATCGCAATTTCTGTCCGTCCGTCGGTCTGTCGGTAGGTCTGTCTGTCGGTCTGTCCAGGTTTTGCTAGTTCGGGCACTTCCACATAAGCTAGGACGATGAAACTTGTCAGGCATATCAGGGACCCCAAAAGATTAAGTTGGAAATAGTCACTTCACCGATCTGAGCATCGTGGGTGAGTGGAGGGAGGGGGAATCCGGAATCTAGAGGTATTTATAACTTTTGAACGGGTGACCAGATCTTAATGAAACTTGATATTTGGAAAGACCCCGTGTTTCCGACGACCCGCTTAAAGTACGGACCGGATTCGGCGACTTTGGGGGGAGCTGGAGGGGGGACCAGAAATCTGGAAAACCCTTAGAGTGGACGGACCGGGATGAAACTTGGTGGGTAGAACGAGCACAAGTCCTAGATATGTTTTTTGACACAACCGGGCTGGATTCGGGCACTGTGGGGGGGTCGAGGGGGGGGGGGGGCGGAATTCCGGTGATCCCGCTAGTTCGTACTTCCGGATGTGCTAGGACAATGAAACTTGGCAGGCATATCAGGGACCTCAAATGATTAAGCTGGAAATAGTCACTTCCCCGATCCGAGCATCGTAGGGGTAGTGGAGGGAGTGGGAATACGGAATCTTGAGGTATTTATAACTCAACGGGTGATAGGATAGCAATGAAATTGGATATTGGAGAGATCTTGTGCCTCAGACGACCCATTTAAAATCCGGACCGGATCCGGTGACCCCCGGGGGGGGGGGGCTGGAGGGGGAAACCAGAAATTTTGGGAAACGCTTAGAGTGGAGGGATTTTGACGAAACTTGGTGGGAAGAACTTGCTCAAGTACATCGATACATCGTTGACATAACCGGGCCGGATTTGGGCACTGTGGGGGGAGTTGGGGGGGGGGGGGGGGAATTCGGTGATCCCGCGAGTTTGGTACTAGGACGATGAATTTTGGTAGGCATATCAGGGACCCGAACAGACTGCCTTGAGAACAGTTGTTGATCCGACCATCGTGGGGGGCGTGGAGTGATGGGGAATCCGGAATCTAGTGGCATGCATAACTTTTGAACGGGAGATCGGATTTGAATGAAACTTGGCAAGTGGAAAGAGCTATCGTCTCAGATGTTCTGGACCGGATCCGATACTTGTGGGGGGAGTTGGAGGGGGCCACCGGAAATCTCGTGAAACGCTTGGAGTCGAGGGATTGGGATAGAATCTGGTAAGAAAAACAAGCATAAGCCCTTTAGACACGTTCTTGATAGAACCAGATCTTACCGGGGCTCTTTGGGGGGGAGTTGGAGGAGGTTTCCAGGAATTCCAGTGATCGCGAGTTATGATGATACATATGCCCTAGATGACATATTTTAGGGTTCGGACCGAATCTGAGCACGGTGCTCGAGCAATTTCCCGAAAAATGCTCAGATTCGAGTGAAACTTGATAGGCGGTAAGAGAAGATGCTTTAGATGATTAATTTATGGGCGGTACCGGAAATAGTGTGGCACGTTTAGGAATCAAACGAGTGGATCTAAACTTAAAAGGTAGAAAATTAATATGCCCTAGATGATCCCACGCAATGCCAGAAATACTCAGAATCGAGTAAAACTAGATATCCTATTTCTAGGTATTTTGTGACATTCTCATCTACTTTCTTGCATCACCTACTCGTAACAAGTGCTGTATGAGCTCGTAGCTCTTGTTTTCAAAGTTTTGGTTAAAAATAAAAACCTACCTACCCGATCAGGTGTAGACCGGCACTCTATCAAGACCCGATTGTCTGGATGAGAAGCCCAGTAAATATTCCTCCTTGGGATCCCATCAAAACCTTTTGTCGTCCTGATGCCTTTAAATGTGAGTATCTGGATTCACCTTTTGCCTTTTTCCAGAAAATGTCAAAACTAGACGGTAGCGACTACCGGCGGAAACTTGCAGAATTGGCAGGAAGATTGCATGATTTTCAGATTTCAAAACTTAGCAGACCGAGGAAAGGTTGTGGGTCTGCTTTCGCCCCGAGCCCAACGCCGAGCGAGATGAGTGTCTATGGATTCACGAAGTCGCAGTCAATGGTGAGTCACCTTAATTCATTCACGCATAATACACTGTAAAAAGTTTCTCCGAGAAAGGATTTTGACTGCAGTATTTGTCACTGGGATTAATCTTATCTCTGCTGGGATAAGATTAATCCGAATTAGAAATAATTTCTATCTCAGTAGAGACAATATTAATCCCAGTAGCAAATACTGCTAGATTTTTTCTTACACTGTATCCCTCGAAGAATGTAGTTCCCCCTCCCCCATTTGCTGCCCTTTTATTTTATGAACGAAACGGAGATTCGCGTTACAGATGTTCGCATTCGATGGAGCGACAAATTGTACAAGCTCTGCGAAAAAAAGACGTTAAATCTTTGAAGACGTGTTATTACAATCATTGTAAATTTTTGATGTACCTTCCACGTTCCTGCCGCAACCACAAATTAGTTCAGAAGTTCGACGTCCAAGATGTCATTCGTTCACTAGAGAAGACGTCAGCGTCCTACATCCAGGTCATCGAGTACATGATGTATTTCATGAATTTTTCAGGCCCAGTTAGAAATTATGTTTAAATTTTGTGTGTGTATACTGTTATTTAACTTGTGTTGTTTTTCTTTGCTCTCTTTACGCCGCTGTCACCTTGTGTATTTGGCGGGTTACAAATAAAATATATAGATGCAGTCAATCATTCAATATAATTTAAACGATCATTTGTAAATGAAGGAGACAATAAAGAGCAACAACCAGCAGTGTTGCCAGATCGTGGTAAAATAGATAAGCCGCGACCTTTGAAAAATACGCCAGAAAAATCTACACCTCCCAAAAACTCAATGATCAGCACGGAACCCCAAACATTTTTCGGTCTTCGGTCGCGACGATCAAAACGACGTAAAAACAGTCGATTTTTCTGAAAAACAGTCGGTTTTTCGAAAAGATAATCAGTTTTTCACATCACGTCAACAAATCCGCCAGCTAAAAAGAAAAACAGCCATGTTTTACGCCACACGCCAGTTGCAAAAATATTTACGCCAGTCTCCGACAAAATCTGTCAGATTGGCATAAAATCCGACAATCTGGCACCACTGACAACCAGTTTGACTGAGAGAGCGGGGACTCCTAGAAAGAAACTTCCTCAACAAACCAATTGTCCATTTACACACTGCGTAAAATCCGAGCGTATTTTGAAATCCGAGCGTATTTTGAAATCCGAGCGTACTTTTAAACCCGAGCGTATTTTACGCACGTTTTGAGCTTGAAAACATTTCTAGCAATGCGGACGTATTTGAGAAATCGGTCCGTTTTGTATCTGAATACGTCATATTGCTAGAAATTTTTTCAAGCTCAAAACGTGCGTAAAATACGATAGGATTTCAAAATACGCTCGAATTTTACTCAGTGTGTAAACCCACCATAAGGGTGTTTTTCCGCGAGCAAAGTGTTTGTGGCTCGAAAAGAGTTTCCGCGGTCGTTTGTATGGCTCACACGTGCGTTTCAGTGACCAACACGATTTTTGTGGCTCGCTTTGTCGCTCGAACCCGACAAACAACTGTCGAGGTGGTTTTCGACTTGTGGCTCGAATTTGAAAGGAAATTCAGATTTAGCAGCAAATAAATTTAAATAATTTATTATAATTTATTTATCACTCGAATCAGACAAAACAACTGTCGAGGTGATTTTCGTTGTGGCTCGAATTTGGAAGGAAATTCAAATTTAGCAGCAAAATAAAGCCTAAATAATTTAATTAAATATTTTATGAAGCATATTGACTGAGGATCCTTTTTGCACAAAATGGTAAAGATTGAGACTTCATCTTTATCTTGGAATTCCTGAAAAAAAAACAGACTAAACGGCGTTTCCGTGAGTTTAAATTTGTGGCTCGACTGTGTGGCCCACGATTGTGCCGTGAAAAAACGCCTAAATCATGGTAGAAATGCCGATGCCCAGACGAACAGCAAATCTTCGATACTCAAAGGACAATTGCAACCAGGATTATTATACAAGCCACGACATGCTGACATTGCTCACATACATCAAATTAATCAGAAGTAAGCTGACACATGAAATATCTCTGACAGCAACTTGTCCAACGATACCTCTGATTTTACTAGTTATGTGGGGTAGTTTGGGTAATTGCACATGATATATTCGCTTCCTGGTGGCCACACATTCCTCGCAAGAACAGTAAAAGCCATAAGCTCCGAGCTAAACACGGGGTAATGCTAATTGGGGTGTATACGTCATGCCAGGCGCATCTTTTGTTCTGGACAGCAGGCAAGCTTGCTAGACTTACACGTAATGGATGAGGTGAAGCAGGCAATACGACGGTTGAGCGGTCGGTCGGACCCACGGGGGGGGGGGGGGATGGTGCAAGCTATCCCCCCCCCCTCCCCCCCTCCGGTCTGCGTCTTCGGCACTTGAGACAAGCTGTTATATTTTTTGTACCCACGCTATGTACAACAAAATATAGTGGAGTAGAAAGAGTATAAACAGAGAAAAAAGTACAAAACGTTTGATACATCTACTATCAATCAGAACAGTAGAAGTTAGTCTAATTAGACAATCTAATTAGCCGGCGACAGACGTGCCTAAACTAGAATTCTGACGTAAATCAACGTTTGGACTGCTAGTAAATGTAATAACGTTAAGAACTGTTGCGTGGCAGGCTCGAATGGTGTCAGCCAGTATTTTCTAGTTCTTATTTCTGATTCTGCTTCTTCTTTCATTTCTATCTACTCCTTGTGTCTGCCATGCGCTGTTGTAACGAGTGAAAGATACAAAAGTTGAACAAGAGTTGAAGTATTTGCCAATTTGAACTTCAACTTTTGAATGCGGATTAGACCTGGATAACTCATCAACAGCATCGGTTGCTTCTAGATAAACGTGAGACGATTTCCTGCACTGCCGGCTTGCGAGGCTTATCGATATGAACGATCCTGCTCGGAATGAACTCAACGAATATTGCTTTGGAATATATTAGGAAAACTAAACGTTTGGATTTGGAATTATGATTTGATTTTCTAATATATTTTTTTTTGTGTTTGATAATGGAATTCACAGTATTTAGTTTTTTTTTCTTTTGATTTGTTGTTTGTACAAAATTATGTGATTTGTAGTTTAATTTAGATGTTGAGTTTTGTTCCTTTGTTAGTTGTGAAATGCCGTAAGGCTAAATCACGTAATAAATTATTCAAGCTTCTTCAGATTAAAGAAGTTAAATCGGAAGCATTCTAGCATTTACGATGTCGAGCTCCATCAAAGTCGCGACTTTGATGGGGGGGGGGGGGGACTCGGTACGAGCGTCGTGACATCTATTGGCGCGATTATGAAGCACTCGGATGTACTAGCCCAAAGTAAATCTTAAAGGACCCCTCTTGCTTACTCTGACTTTTAAAATATACCTAGCTCCGTTCTGGAACTGTAAGCTTCCGGAATCCCTGCCTTCCTCCATTGTTTCCTTTTGTGCCTACGAATTTTTAGTGCTTCTCCGGCCTTGCCGAGTTTTGCCAGTCACACAACGCAAAGTTTGCAGGAATCTTCAACGTCTGCTGATAACTCTTCTCACAAGATTATGAGAATCTTCTGTTTTTTACTTCTTTTATTTGCTTAATTTTCCCACTTTTTAACCACGGCGGGTTCACTTTTCAAATGTTTTGCGCCCAGCCGCCGCGTCGAGAAGCAGGAAGGCTGGATAGAGTCGACAGGCGGTAACAAGAAAATCGCTAATTTTTAGGTTGAAAGAAATGGTATTTTCGAGAAGGTTTTTTTCTGATCCATTTCATCGTGAAAAGATCATTTCTGGTAAGAGTTGTGCTTTAAAGGACACCTCACACTTAGTCACGCTACATAGTGTTTCTGCTAAGATGTTCAAATAGTTGACCAATTACACACGGCTTTGGCTGTTTTTAGCCTCTTTCCATATCACATGCTTTGGATGACAATCTTGGCAAAACTTGCATAACCGGTCTCAGAACGAATTAGCTCCTCGGAAACAATGAGCGGGCGCATGATAACAAACGTAGCAAGCGTGATAATCAGTGAATTGCTAATGGAGGAGACAGGATACACTTATGAAGTGAAGAATTATCGGAACGAGAATGAATGGAAATACTATTGAACTAGAACGAATTACTATTAAAAAGTTAACAAAAAATATGTCGAAGAATCCATTGGTGCGATTCGAAGCACCCGTATGTACAAGCTCAAAATAGATCTGAAGAAGAAAAGCAGAAAGAAAAGTGTTTAGCTGGTATATGGATAAAAAGTAAAAAATAAAGCTAAATATTTGTTCTGAGGTATTTTCGTTTTGTTTTGAAGCAATTAGTCCCTTACAGGTTTGCCTCTGTGCATTTAAGTTTTTTTTTAATAAACCCTTCATTCTCTCTTAAAAAAAATCAGCTATGGTTTTCATGAAGGAACAGGGTATCCAATAATCTAACTGTGTGATGTCTTTCCCACTGAATAGTTCATGAGCCGATGGGATAGGCTGACTGGTTGCCTAAAGGTTCAAATCATTTTCTCTTAGTTCTGAGTAATATTGGCTGGTTTTAAAATTACGCATAAAGTAAAGGTGCATTATTTTTAACAGTAGTCGTTACTAACAATCCGGCATCAACTCACTCTACATTTTCCGCCATTTCAAATAACCGCTTCAAGTGCACTATGTTAGTTCTGTGGTTTTCAGCTACATAACAGTCTCAGCACAATTGCAGAGAAATTTGGCCGTAAATTAGCAATTCCAGCGCCTTAGAAATTAATAATAATAATTTGTTACGTCGTACCCATATTTTACAAGTGAATATAAGTGGAGCAAAATAACACAATCATGAAAGCAAAATCTCAAATAATCATACAAATACACTAGAACACGAGAGGATAGCTGGGAGCGAATAAGCTAAATTATTTTTAGTCGTCAGTGCGGTATTTTGGTTCTGCCGAGTTTTCAGCTGTTTCGGTAAACAGTAGACCAGAGAAATTTGGCTTTATAAAATATAGTAATCTCAGCAATTCTCTAACTAACAGTAATAATTTATGTCCAACCCACATTTCACAAGTGAATGTAAGTGGAGTAATAATGCGGAATGGAAAAAAAATATCAGAATATCCATACAAGGAACACGAGAGGCGCTTTCGGATACGCGCGAATGAGCTAATTTATTGTTGGTCGCCAGTATCCTGAAACAGAGATTCTCGCGTACAGAAAACAATGTTCCAATTAAAATTAATGCGACAAGAATCAACAAATAAGCATACATCTCGGCGTTTTCTTCTCAAAACACGACGCCTCCTGTCTGCTTCTTCATCCATTGTTACCTGCACGCGACTCTTTTAATTTAGCCGCCAAAACCAAATTTACTGCCTGAAATTCTAATTAATTTCTCAAGCCCGCGCGAAACACGAAGATGGGTATAGCCCTTAAAGGTAGAAGCCCTTCTCTAATGATAGGTAGGTTTTTATTTGAGCTAAACATTAATCAACAAGCAAAACTTGGCTAAACATCTACACTTTGCAGCAAAAAGAAAGTCACAATGGCTTGCGCTGCAATTTACTAATATTGAATGCAACTAATAAATAAAAACTAAACTTGAAGACTTACGATTTTCCGCCTAGTCTATGAATTTAGTAGAAACAAACTCATTATTTGACAACAGAGCCCAACCAGCGCACGGCCTTCTCCACTGCTTCCTGGCCGAAGATTGAAAATTAGTGTATTTTTCTGTGTCATTATGTGTCTATTTATTTTCTTTCATTTATTCCGCTTTTTCGAAATGGCGGGTTACAAATAAGCTACTTACTTATTTTGACGCTACAGCTCCTCGCCCCGAACAAATGAAAAAAAAAAACAAAACAAAAAAACATGTTAACACGGAGCGTCCCGAGCCTTTCTTCATGGGGGGGGGGGGGGGGGGGGCTAACCTGGTAAAATTGAACGAACCGGTACCCGGTTACCTGAACACAGCGAATTGCCTTCAAGAAGCTACAGTATAAAAAGTTGTATAGTATATACAAAATCAACTCTAAAGAGAAAATTAGGAGCGTGTTCACGCTCTTCCACTTCTGTTTTTTTCAGGGATTCGCCGTCACTAGCTCAAAAGAAAAAGTAAAAAAAAAGAAGGATGTAGCCTACCCAGGACAAACTAAAGCGCCTCCGTTGAATCCGCCTTTTTTCTGGCTAGATTAAACTACTTTCCATGCAAATTCTAGTTTTTAATGTGGTTCAAGCCCCAAAAAATTCCAAATCTCAAACGCCAACTAAATGCCGCACCCTACTGCTAAACAGAAGACTGAAGATTGCGAAAGTCGCCGCAGGCGAAATTTTGTGGAAACACTGATGATCAAAGTGCCTTTTTGCAACCCCAAGACTACCTATTGGTATCCCTATCGATATCCTTTCGTTGGTTCCTTATGTTTTTCTCCTCTTCTGTGAATTTTCTTTTTTTTGGGATGAATTCTCTTTTTTTGGGATCCCAAAACGTAAGTGGAGGGATACCTATGACAAGCAAAAGTTGTCCGTCTGTCTGTCTGTCTGTGAGCACGATAACTCTCGAAGGGAATGAGATATTTTGATATATATTTTGATTTTATATATATATATATATGCAGAAGATATATTTTCTTCTGGTCAAGAGTAAGGTCGAGTTCGTAGATACATTTATATAGATACATTAGGAGTTTCAGATTAAGGGGTATTATCGGGGCAAGGATACATGCTGAATCCATTTTTGAACTTTATTTTAACAGTAAGAATCTTCAAGGAATCTAACAAATGGCGAAGACACGACCAAATTGTTTGGATCAAATGTTAGATTTTGGGATCCCATCGAAACCTTTGGTCTTGCTTTTCTTGGCATACCCAGTTGGCCTGTTTTTGTTTTGCTTTCGCAGAGGGTGGTAAACACAAATCATGTTTGCAGGGGGGTATCTCTTCTGTACCTTGGCACTTTCTTTCATATAATTACAAAGTAACTCCGATTCTCGTCTGCTTCTTTATCTGTTGTTACTTGCACGCGACTCGTTTCATTTTAGCTGCCAAAAACAGATTTATTACCTTAGAGCGTGTTTCACCCTTCTAACAAGAGTAACTATTAGTTACTATTTTCATTACAGCCTCGTAAAAAGCCACTACGCTGACCGTTCCGACCTTCTCGAAATAGTAACTAATAGTAACTATGTGCTTACCATGCTCGGAAGCGTAGTAAGCGTGGTATCTGCGCATCTCTGTAACGTGATAGGTCGGATTCGCCCCTGGCATGATATTCTGCTGGAAAATAGAAAAATCGTTCCAGCCTTGACGGCAAAAAGCCAGAATTCGTAACGTCATGCGTAATAACTACGGTAAGTAGGGTGGAACACATTCTTAATCTCTAATTAGTTTCTTGCGGAGAAATCCTCGTCTCACCAACTTGGAAGCAGTCGGAAGTTGAAGGGCTTATGTTATACAAAGTCGGCAGATGCTACCTTGGTACAAAAACGCCAGTTTCAGATTCATTATCTAAAGTAGAAAGGTCATCACTTTTTTTTGTAATTGTTCGAGGCTTGCTCGGATTCAACGAAGCGTGAACAGTACTGCAGCCCTATTTAGTAATTGGGGTCTGGAGGCTCGGCCAGCCAAATGTTATGTTCGTGTTTGTTCACTTGTGACGCATTGTTTCATTCGCCAAGCAAGTCGAGTTCTTTGTTTTGCATTTCTTAAGTTGAAGATTTAGAAGCAGTACTTATGGTCAGAGGCTCTTTTAATTTTCGGGGTCATTGTTTTACATTGGACCCGGTGAAAATGTTTGAAGACAATATAGAAACAGATCAAGGTTACCATATTTTTCATACAAAATTAATAAAGCTGGTGGATTCCAAGTGAAAAGTGACCAGTTTTTTTTAGCCAGTTAACTGTAATGGTCGACATACCCGATGAAAAATGTATAACCTGCGTAGTTGTATGATAGTTGCACGAAAAAGGTGCATGTATTGATATATTATATAAAGAATACTATCATTTAATGTGTCTAGACTGGGCCAGTCTTAAGCAGTAGTATCCAGTAGCATCCTGTCTTGTTACAGTAGCATCCAGCTTTGCTAATAGTAGCATGCAGTAGAATGCAGTAACACGGCAACCTTGACATAGAAGCATTTAGTAGCATCAGTTCGTACGGCTTGCTACTTTTTCGCACAGCTTCATACTACTAATTTCAATAAATATTTCATCGGGTATTTAGTGTCAATTCGGCGCTACGAGTTGGATCAGTGAAACTATTTAGCTATCTATGTTCGTCAAGATCGAAAATTCTGTTGTTATAGGCCTAAGCTGGATAGTAACCGAGAGATGCAAATTAAAATAGGAGTTTTGATTCCTGTACTGAAAGTGGACCGTCAATCATGGGTCAATCATACACAGACACTCATACCCCGGAGCATTAGCTTTGCATCAAATTCAGCATTTTCCAATTTCTAAACGCTCCTGGCGGTGAAGTCCGATTGGAGACGCTACTCCGAATTGACGAGTGGTAACTATTCACCAGAGCTAGTGTATATGATTCTGGTATAAAGATTATTGTTATATACTCCTACCGCTGACTATTATTGATAGATAGATAGTATTTTAAAAGCCCAAGGACCATATACAAAAAAAAATATAACTTAAACAAACTCCTTATTAGTTCTAAACATTTATCTATATACACGCCCATTCGAGTAATAACGGTAGGGTTAGTATTAATCAGAATTTCAGGAAGTGACATAAGGCGTATTCTCGCCGTTCCCCAAGGACTCCTCGGGGAATCGAAGGGAACGGCGAGAACAGAGGGAGTCACTTCACGCGGACTCCGCCTAGGAAAACAACGAGAACACGGACAATGCTTCTAAAATAGACTTAGTTCGAATAAGAAATATGCAGTTGACGAATTAGTCTGGATCCACTTCATTTCTGGTTTTGCTTATTCTGATTCTTTTTAATTAATTTTACATTGCACCAACACCAGCAAAAATTGATTCCCTCCTAATCTGAAAGGGAGTCCTTTTTGATGGTCGTGATGATAATCGGAGCATTCCCCGTCCGTGGGGACGCGAGAATACGGGGAGTGAGTCCCCGGTACAAACAAAAACGCGGGGACTCCTCAAGTGGAGTCCTCGGGGAACGGCGAGAATATGCCTATAATTACACCATCTAGATAAATATTTTTTAAATCAGAAAGCTTCAGGCATCTATTATACTCTATCTACTATATGCACCATTTTTTTTTTTTTTTTTTTTTTTTTTAGCGTTTTACCAATCATCTAGGCTGGATTTTTCCAGTTCCCGAGTTCTCAATCTTGCTTTGTGTGACGAGTTTTGCGCGTCAACTCGTAGACGCGTCACCGAATCAAGTCCAAAACACGCCAGTGAATCTCGGGAAGAATGAGAAACGTCGCTCGAACGATGACTCAAATCTTGTGTCACAACCAATCACGGCGTTCGTCGCCCGATGAAAAATTATTTGACTGTGTAGGTGTATGGTAGTTGTACGAAAAAGTTGCATGTAGTGATATGTAGTAGTATGGAATACTTAGATCATCCGACTGGTTTAATCTTAAGTAGTAACATCCGATAGCATCCAATCTTGCTGTAGCAGCATCCAGTTTGCTAGTAGTTGCATGGAGTGGCAACAGTTATTACTGCATGCTATTTTTTCGTACAACTCCATACGACTAATTCTCGAAAATTTTTCATCGGGCAGGGCTAGCTGTGGTGACGCTTCCGGTTCTTCCGCTAGGTATGGGGCGATTCTCATCGGCACGGGGAGTTAGTCATCTAGCGTATTGGAAAAGAGCGAGTTCCATAAGGTGAATAGTTCACTGCACTGTAAAAAAAAATTTGCAGTGTTTGCTACTGGGATTAACCTTATCTTTATTGAGATAAGATTACCCCTAATTCGGATTAATGTTATCCCAATAGAGATAAGATTAATCCCAGTAGCAAATACTGCATCCTTATTCGGAGAAACTTTTTACAGTGTGGTCATTCAAAATTCTAATTTCGCGCTCAGGTTTTCAAAGCTACCGTGCTTCGGGTTCCAGTAGGTTAAATGACACCTCGAACTGCGTAGTGTTTCTGCTAAGATGTTCTGAAATAGTATTATAGTTCACTTTAGTTCAATAAGAGAGCGCTTTAAGCTCAGCCCTTATGTAGCTCAGCAGATGCTTTACTCAGTGTAAATTCTGTTAGTGTGTGTGGTTTTCTAATTAAGTTTTTTGTGTTCTTTCCGTTATTTTTGTTGATAGTAATATTCTTTTTTCATTTCTTTCTTGTTCTTTTTCTTCTTCTTCATTTAATTACTCCGTCTTTTTGTACGTTTGTGCATTATGATGGGCAATAAATCTATTGTTGTTATTAACAGTTCACTTTAAAACTTAGCTATGCTTACAGAACATTACACAAGGAGTTTGGCTTTTTACCAGTTGTCTAGGCTGGGCTTTGCCAATTCCCGAGTTCTCAATCTTGTTCAGATGACGAGTTTTACGCGTCAATTCCTAATAGCGTCCCCATAGTCGTCACGTTAATCTGCTAGGAATGATTGATTCGAAAAGGGCGAGTTCCGTGTAGTAATTTGTTTAAAGGCATTCTTGGTCGTCTGCTCCCGCAGGCCCATTCGGGCTTTCCTGCAGTCAAAAGGTATCGACTACATGTGTAAAGGATGGTAATAGGTTTTTTTTAAAAAGGTTTGTTCATGTAGTTTAATTTGTAAAAGTTGGTTTATGTAATAAAGAGTATTGCAACGAACTAAACAAGACCAAAGGTTTCGATGGGATCCCAAAAATCTAACATTTGATTCAAACAATTGGGTCATGTCTTCGCCATTCAGTCTTCGTCAGATTCCTTAAAAAATTTTATTGTTAAAATAAAGTTCAAAAACGGATCTCTTAGAAAAAACTTTGAGTTTCAACCAAATTTCCATTTTCAGCCGAATTAGTGATGCACCATTTGTCCCGCAAGAAAACTAAGTTCAGATATGGATTCAGCGGACCTCCTTACCCCCTCAATGAATATTTTATTAGCTTACAAAACATAAATTTTTTTACCGTAAATTCGAAACCGATCCTCTGCCTCTAAAGATAAGAACTTTACCTGTACTTTACCAGTGAATCCCCATTGAACAACATCCTCGCTAGAACAGCATTATTTACACGTTTGAACATTATATAAGATAAGATAAGATAATTAGTACCTTAAAAGCCCAAGGGCCGTGGCAATACAAACAAACGGAAACACAATGACAAACTTATTTCTAACTACCACTAAAACAACAAAAATGATCTCTATGAATCGTTGACAGCTCGGTTGACAGCTTGAGAAATCTACCCACTTTCTTTATAGTACCATAACACTCGCTCTTAAACATTTGCTCCATCCATTCCTGATCGCACTCATTTACTCCAAATATTTCACTTCTCAAATCATTCAGTTCCCTACAATCATACATAAGATGTCACACACACTCATTCATATCTCCACAAATTAAGGACCAATTCTCCCAATCGGCCTACCAGTGTAACTCCTCCTATCTCCCAGCGGTAAAATATCAGCACGCATACTAATTAATAATTTCAATTCCTCCCTATCGAAACTCGCTTTAAAATAAACACATTCACCCCATGCCCCTTTCGCCTCTGTATAAAACCTTCGAGAACCCCTTCGACGTTCGATTACACGATTCTTCGACGTCAACAGAATAAACAAATGATTGGCGGCATCCACGTGCGCAGAGCTATAATCATTTGAGAGTAAAGGGGTAGGACCACTATAGCCGAAAATTGGTCTACAAGTTTTGTGTCCGGTTTTCACGGATTCCTGGTGAACTACTAATCCGGCAAAAAAAATAACTTTCATATTCGGATTCAGCATGTCTCTTTGCCCCTAAATCAACTATCTCAATAGCTTTTAAAAATTATTTTGTTTGCCCCTTAATTTGAAATCCCCTCCCCCACCCCTAAATGTAGAGCTTCAAGCCCATCTACGAACTTAACCTTACCCTTGACCCAAAAAATCCTCAAACCAAGTTTCATCAAAATGTCTCATTCCCTTCTAGAGTTATCGTGCTCACAGACAGACGGACATTTTTGCGATGCCATAGGTATCCCTCCACTTACGTTTTGGGATCCCAAAAACTACAACTTTACTTTTCAGAATTCTAATTCCACGCTCAGGTTTTCCAAGCTGCCGTGCTCCGGTCCCAGTAGGTTAAATGACACCTCGAACTACGTACTGTTTCTGCTGAGATGTTCTGAAATGGGTGGCCACTTTACAACTAAGCCATGTCTACGAAAAATTACAAACGGTCTTTGCATAACCGCGGCAAATTTTTGCATAATAATAATAATTGAGGCCCGCTATACAACAAATGAAAGAGCGGAGTAGTAGAAAGAAAGAAAAATTAATTACACACAAAGAAAACGAAACACTATATAAACTTTATAAAACTTATAAATACGTTAGGCGAGTCAACGGCGATTCGTATATGTTTTTATGGCAATTGCAGCCTCTGGCTCAAGTGCCATATACCGATCACAATTCCGTCTGTCGGTCTGTCGGTCGGTCCGAGTTTTTTGTCCCACATATCGGAGTTAGGGTACTTCCAGATGTGCTAGGACAATGAAACTTGGCAGGCATATCAGGGACCCGACCAAACTAACCTGGAAATAATCAGTTTCCCGATCCGACCATATGGGGGGGAGTGCGGGGCGCTGGAAACTTGAAAATTTAGGGCATTTTGTCACTATTTTCTGAGTTAGGGTACTTCTAGATGAGCTAGGACAATGAAACTTGGCAGGAATATCAGGGACCCGACCAAACGAACCTGGAAATAATCAGTTTCCCGATCCGACCATATGCGGGGGAGTGGGGGCGCTCGAAACTTGAAAATTTAGGGCATTTTGTCACACTTTTTCGAGTTAGGGTACTTCCAGATGAGCTAGGACAATGAAACTTGGCAGGAATATCAGGGACCTGACCAAAGTAACCTGGAAATAATAAGTTTCCCGATCCGACCATATGCGGGGGAGTTGGGGCGCTGGAAACTTGAAAATTTAGGGCATTTTGTCACACTTTTTTCGAGTGAGGGTACTTCCAGATGAGCTAGGACAATGAAACTTGGCAGGAATATCACGGACCCGACCAAACTAACCTGGAAATAATCAGTTTCCCGATCCGACCATATGGGGGGGGAGTGCGGGGCGCTGGAAACTTGAAAATTTAGGGCATTTTGTCACACTTTTTCGAGTTAGGGTACTTCCAGTTGTGCTAGGACCATGAAACTTGGCAGGCATATCAGAGACCCGACCAAACAAAATTAGGA
This sequence comes from Branchinecta sandiegonensis, assembly GCA_030848855.1. Taxonomy (NCBI): domain Eukaryota; kingdom Metazoa; phylum Arthropoda; class Branchiopoda; order Anostraca; family Branchinectidae; genus Branchinecta; species Branchinecta sandiegonensis. Next base: position 2,984,567 of record JAUPMV010000021.1, on the reverse strand, counting down.
ATAATCAGTTTTCTGATCCGACCATTTTTTTTTGGGGGGGGGGGGTGGAGGGCAGGGGAATCCGGGAAACTGAGAAGTGTGTAACTTTCGAACGGATGATCGGATTGTAATGAAACTTCATAACTGAAGAGAATATATATCTGTAATGTCCCGTTTAAAGTCTTGACCGGATTCGGTAGCCAGGGGGGAGTTGGGGGGGGGGGGAGACCGGAAATTTCAAGAAACGGTTAGAATGGAGGGATCGGAGTGAAACTTGCTGGGAAGAACAAGCATCTGCTCTAGATAAGTCCTTTAGACCATTGTATTGGATCCGGACACCTATGGGGGGGGGGGGGGGGGGTCCCGGAATTCCGGTGATGGTGTTTTTTGGATTTTCACGATGAAACTTGGCAGGCATATCAGGGACCCAATCAAACTGACTTCAAAATAAAAATATTGTCGATCAGATAATGGTGGGGGAGTGGAGGGAGGGGAATCCGCAGGGGAATCCGGGAAATTGAGAAGTGTGTAACTTTCGAACGGATGATCGGATTGTAATGAAACTTCATAACTGAACAGAGTATATATCTGTAATGTCCCGTTTAAAGTCTTGACCGGATTCGGTAGCCAGGGGGGAGTTGGGGGGGGGGAAGACCGGAAATTTCAAGAAACGGTTAGAATGGAGGGATCGGAGTGAAACTTGCTGGGAAGAACAAGCATCTGCTCTAGATAAGTCCTTTAGACCATTGTACTTGATCCGGACACTTATGGGGGGGGGGGGGGTCCCGGAATTCCGGTGATGGTGGTTTTGGGGATTTTCACGATGAAACTTGGCAGGCATATCAGGGACCCAATCAAACTGACTTCAAAATAAAAATTTTGTCGATCAGATAATGGTGGGGGGAGTGGAGGGAGGGGAATCCGAAATTTTCAGTCATGCGTAATTTTGGAATGGGTGATCGGATTCGAGTGAAATTTAAGAATTCAACAGAGGACATTTCTCCGATGATTTTTTTCATATCCGGACCGGATCCGGCAACTATTGGGGGGGGGGGGCGGAAAATACGTGCCCCGTTTAGAATGGAGGGATCGGGATGGAACTTTGTGGGAAGAACAAACAGATGCTCTAGGTAAGTCATTTGCTGAATCGGATTGGCTACGTTCACCGCGGGGGAGCTGGGTGGGGTGGGGGGGGGGGGGGGTGGACCGGAAATCTCGAGAAACGGTTAGAATGATGGTATCGGAGTGAAACTTGCTGGGAAGAACAAACATCTGGTCCATGTAAATCTTTTACATAATTTGACTGGATCTGGACACTTGAGGGGGGGGAGGAGGGGTATCCCGGAATTCCGTTTTTTGGGGGATTTTCACGACGAAACTTGGAAGGCATATCAGGGACCCGGTCAAACTGACTTGGAATAAAAAAAAAATCCTCGATATGATAATCTTGGGGGGGGGGGGGAGTTGAGGGAGGGGAATCCGGAATATTGAGTCATGCGTAACTTTGGAACGGGTGATCGGATTCGAGTGAAATTTAATAATTAAACAGAGGACATTTTTCTCTTGTGACCTTTTTTCATTTCCGGACCGAATCCGGCAATTATCGGGGGGAGGGCGGAAAATACTTGACCCGCTTAGACTGGTGTGATCTGGATCGAACTTTGTGGGAATGACAAACAGATGCTCTGGATTAATCATTTACAGAACAGGATTGGCTCCGGTTATTGTGGGTGGAGTTGGAGGAGGGGGAGGGGGGTCTGGGATTCCGGTGATCGCGCGTTAAGGTACTTCCAGATGTGCTAGGACGATGAAACTTCGCTGGAATATTGGAGACTCAACAACATTTGCTTAGAAATTGCTACTTCCCAAATCCGATTATTCCTTAAAGTACCAATCTTGACCGCAAAGTAAAAAAAATACTTTTAAGCAATATATGCATTTTCGTGGATGCCCATCAGCCCATTAGCAGTTTTGCCTCAAGGGTTTTGCTTACAAATGAAGTTCCAGCTCCCTTATAGCGCGCATCTCAACCGCAAAGTCGAAACTTACTTTTGATCAATCAAATCATCTTGACACATGCAAGTGCCATATGAGCTTACAGCTCTTGTTTAAAGTCCGGGATCTAGCACGACACTCAATGGTTTTGCACTTCGCGGAAGCATCGACATGTGGTACTTCTTCGGCAGGGCTGAATTGGACTCCCATGGGGGGGGGGGAGGGTCCGAGAAGGTATTTTGCCAGTTTGCAATATTTATTCCGAATTTGCCTTTTCTCGGGAATGTTTAGCAAATCCCAGAATGGAGAAATGTACAGAAAGTGCGGTGTGACCAAAGCATTGAAGATGTGCCCTATGATTAGTCTGTTTACTATGTTCTGTAGTGCTACAGCTTTACCGTAACCAATACACATACCTCTGTATAACCGTTCTCCGGACGAATAAGCTCCTCGGAAACAGTTATCAGGCGCAAGAAACGTTACGTAAAGAGAACAAACGTGGCAAGCGTAGTAACCAGTTTTGCTAATAGAGGAGATAGGATACACTTATGAAGTGAAGAATCTCCGGAACGAGAATGGATGAAAATACTGCTGAAGTAGAATTACCGTAATTACTATCAAAAGTAAGACGTGTCCGTTGAAGATTTATCCGAGCGGATGCGCGGTTTCAATAGATATGTAATCTGTTGTCGCGAAAATTTGTTATCCATGAAATACATAACAAGTATTGTCGGGAAGAGCCGAAAAACCGCCGAAAAAGCATCTGCTGAATTTTCCGATATCATGACGACAAACAAAAAAAGTTTTAACGTTTGTCTTGACAGCAGATTACAGCCGAAGTATCGTCTGTTGAAACCGCGCATCCTTGTGTTATCTGTTATGAAGCTTCTGACAGTGTAGCAACCCCTGAGTATGAGTTGTTGATTGGACCTGGCTAGTCTCATGAATAATAAAGTGAATCAGCATGATTGTAATCACGATTACCATACTCGCAACCGACAATGTTTTTTAACTTCAGTTGGGACGAACACAAAACCATAAACAGACCAGGCAGACCGAGATTAGTTTGCGGTGTTAGGGATTGGCAATACTAATAAAACTCCAGGAATTTAAACATGTTAATTTGTGTCTTTTTTTCCATTTGTCGTTTTTTTTAATCCGTGCATCATCTGTTTCAGCATGTATCCCACATATTTTGTTTTTTTAGCATCATACTTTTTGGGCTAGGTGTTACTCCTTAACTCAGTGACGTTGATACTCCAAACATTTAAAATTACCATTTAACGTGATTTGCACACTTTAAAAAAAAAATATCGTCACTCTTAAAACATGCATTCACTGCATTTACTTCATAATAAAATGTATTATACTCCTCCAAAAGACTCCTGTCCCTCAACTCTAAAGGAAGAAGAAGACGAAGTGCGTTAGAAATGCTGTCCTTTGTCGTTTTAACTATTATTGAACTCTCTTAGCTTTATTTACTTTACTTAGTTCTTTCATTAATACTATATTATCTAACGATTAGATTCCTTCTTTCTAATTTTATTTAATTTATTTTTGTTTCTAATTGGTGGAAAGAATTAGTTTTTGTTCTATTCTTTTTCATATTAATGTATACAACTTACCTCGTTGAAATTCTTGTGCTGGTATATGTGTTTGATCTGATAGAATTGATAGTTATCTTATCCTAAAATTCTCGTGCTGCTGTTTGTTTTTGTTTTGATCGTTAATGCCTTAAGCTATTTTTTGTTGTTGTTTCGTGCTACACGTCAATTAGTTAATTAACAAAGCGTCATTTTGTATGCTGACGCTTTTAAGCCATTGGATTTTTACCATCGTCAGTAAAGTTGTAGCCTAACTTACCTTATAAAAAAAGGTCGCAGAAAGGAAATCAATTCGCCCATAAAAAGTTTCCTCCAGGATGAATGAATTTTGCTAGCGTTCCTTCAGCTTAGGCCACGACTTGGTGTTATTATTATTTTTTATTTTATCGTGTGGAGAGTTTGGTATGGCGTGTGTAAGTATACGGAATGGAACGAGTCTTTCTTTATTTTGTGTGTGTATTTACAGAGGAACGACTCATTTATACTATGTTCATATAGTGAGTGTTTAAAACGGGGCCGAGCTAACGAGCTCGTATCCCTGCCGGCCCCCAGTGATCAAAATATATTGTCACGAAGTATTTTCGAAATAAAAGAACCTGAACCTGAACATGAACCTGAACCTGAATCTTTTTATTTACCCACTTCTATAAAATAGAAATAGTGGAGTACATAGAGAACTTATAATACAAATTTACACTTCAAACAAACGGACAAGACCGTGATGCGGAGGAAACGCCGCGACCGACAGATTCCTATGCAGCTCGTCAAGTTTAACAGTTATTTTTGTTACTGAAAATTTATTCATCATTTTTCGGTTTTTATACCAAATTGGCGATAGTACTTACTTGTACTTTGCACCGGAACCAAACGATTGCCGCCTCGCTCAGCGTACATGAATTTTCAAAGGCGTACATGAATTCTCTTCCTTAAAATTTGGCCAGAAGCTGACCAACCCTCTGCCAATACTGCAGAAATTCTTTAACCAAGTAATAATTATATAAAGCCGACAAAATAGGGGTCTTGATAAATATTTATAGTTTTTTGTATTTCGCTCGTCTTATTAAAATTGTTTTGTTGGCCTAATCCGCGTTTGTAGACTAAAAAGTCGGTTACCTGCATCGGCGCGGAGTGTTGCGGTAGGATTTTCGTCCTCAGCACAAAAAGGTTATCTAGAAAGTTCTTCAACCCTTCTGCAGGCCATGAGCTATCCCCCCCCCCTCCCTGTTTGGACGTTATCGCGGTTTGAATGCCAGACCATACAGGCCCAATGTCTGTTTTTTTTTGCGTTCGCCCATCAGTACTCTTGATGACTAAGTCCAAAACACGCCAGGGATCCTCGGGAAAAACGAGAAAATGTAGCACTAACGAGTCAAATTCAGCAACTCAATCCTGTGTTAAGCAATCACGGCGATGTTTGGTAGCAGCTGTGATACTGCTTCCGGCTCTTCCGCTAGGTACAGGGCGATTTGCATCGGCAAGAAGAGTTAGTCATCAAGAGTATTCCTTGGTTGACATCCCGGTGTCCTTCGCTAAGAGGGAACGGGTTCTGATGAGAGAACTTCTTTAACCAGGCGGTCATTCGGGCCGAGGAAGTCATAGTCGAGCCAAGTGGTTTTATTCCAGCATTTGTTGAGCTGTATAGTAGCAAATAAAGCCAACCCTTTCAATCGTATTTTTTTTTAATGAAAATAGCAAAGCGATTAAATGCATTTTCTTTATTTTAGTGTTCTTTGACATTTCTTTGAATAATTATTATGCTTTCCTTTTGTGTTTTCTTTTCGTGTGATCTTGCGTTTCTTTACTTTACTTTTCATATACCGCATCATTTCCTTTTTTTGTACCATTGCTAAAAAATAAACATTACATTACATTATTTATGAAGAGGAAAGGTCGAATCCGGAGGTGTCTGTGATAGTTATTTTTGATCGTAATATTCTACTCTATTCTATCCAACTTGTTTATAGTTTATTTCATATAGATGACATTATTACGTTACCAAAATAACGAAAACAATAACTCATACGTCATTTCCAATCATGGAAACTATGCGAGAGCGACAAGCCCCCCTCCACCTCAAAAAGTTGATAGATTATAATTAGAAGTTACAAGCGTCACGCAGTGTCTTTTCTCAAGGATTTGAAGCCGTATCTGACCTTGTTAAGAAAGTTATGGAGCCTAAGTTCCTGAAGAGCAAAGCTCTAGTTGTTTGAGAGAATTTTCTAGAAAGTTACTTTTCCAGGCTTCTCTGCCGGTTCTTGGAAGTCAGAAGAAATCAAGGAAAGAGGGCGAGCCCGAGAGGTTGAAAGAGTTGGAAACTGTCGAAGCCCAGGTAAATGCAGTTTCATAATTACCTTAATTACCTTAATTTGTACTTCGGAGCAAATTAAGATCGAATTGAAGTGAAGATCTCGGGAACGAGAATGGACGGAAATACATCTGGAGTAGGATTAATTATTATCAAAAGTAAGACGTGTCCTTTAAAGATTTATCAGAGCTGCAATTTCATAAGTTTCATAAGAGATAACACAAGGGTGCGCGGTTTCAACAGATAACACTTGGGATGTAATCTGTTGTCGCGAAAAAATGTTATGCATTAAATGTTATGCATAGCAAGCATTGCCAGGAAGACCGAAAAACTGCCGAAAACGTATCTGCTGACTTTTCCGATATCATGACGGCAAACAAAAAAGTCTGCAAATCCTTTTTCGGCGGTTTTCGGATCTTCCTTGCAATGCTTTTTGTGCATAACAGTCAACGCATAATGTTTTCAAAATCACAAGAGAATACATTCCAAGTGGTGTCTGTTGAAACTGCGCATCCTTGTGTTACCTGTTACGACACTTCTGACAGTGTGGTTATTGGATTCGGTGTAAACGCTTAAAAATTAAAGCAACTGTACTAAATATTAAAACGTAAACAGTACATAGTGCGAAGGATCCTTTTAAAGTTTAACCGAAAAGGGCTGGGATAGGACGATCTAGTCACCCATCACTTATTCACTTAAGTTGGCCTGAAAACCCGCTTAAAATGCGTTACTTCGTTGTTCTTCTATTCGCGAATAATCGATTTTCAAATAGTGGAATTTCCGTGTGATTTGTTGTACCTCAATGCGCTTGTATTTTTGTTGAATGCCTTACGGGAAAGATTTATGATTTTTTTTTTGTTCAGGCGCTAAGCAGTCTTCACCGATCTCACCACTGCCCACTGAAAAGCCGCGTTTGTGTTGAGATTAAAATTTCCCTCGTCATAGTAGAATTTACGCTGTGGTGACGGCCGCAGATATTCTGAACGTCATAACTAGAGCAGATCGTGGAAAATAAAAAAAATCCTTTAGAGAATTCATATAATTCAGTGTATTCAATTAAATGACACAAAAATAAGTTGTCTTTTCAGTAAAACTTTAAGGTTTAACCGAACAGGGTTGAACTAGGACAGTTCAGTAAACCATCACTTATTCACTTAAAAAGATTTAAGGACCCAGTGAAACTTCGTTACTGTGTTGCTCAAGGTTTTAAACCATTCGATGTTTTTCTTCTCTCCGGTTCAAACCCTGAAATAATTGTAAGTGCAGAGTATCGTATTATTAATCTTTTTGTATCAGTTATAGTAAGAATAAAAAAACCTTGAACCGCTATTCACATAATCGGTTTTCATCTACTGAACTTTTTTTTCGGTGTGTGGTACCTCTCTCATCAGACCCGTATCCATGAATTTATTTCGGGGGGGGGGGGGGGGGGGGTTGCCCGCGGGTCGGACAAAAAAGACACAGATCAGAGGGAAAACTACTGCAGAAAATAGATCTCTTTTGGAGATCAAACATTTCCTGGGCTTCGCTTCGTTAGCAACTGAAATGCACAATTTTGTTGAAATTAAAATTCCCCGCGTCGGGGTGGACTTTGAGCTTGGTCACACTGGGCTCAAAAAGCCGCCTATTCGACAAACAACCGAAAATCCCTAGGTGACGTGTGATTTGATGGGCTTTGTGGCAGCATCGGGATAATGCACAGATTGCAATTAGGGGTCGATTAGGGTGCCTGTAACATAATTAAACATGCTGTTTTGCTTTAATTGATCTTCTGAATTTAAAACGACAACATTCAGAGTTAGTTGTTTCTTGTTCTTTCTTCTACTTTTGCAACCCAAAAAGCCAGGAAATGAGCCAAGTGTGACCAAGCTCTTTGTTTTGTCGAACCAGCAGTGCTTATTCTGAACGTCCCCACCAGAGCCCTATAGGTGAAAAATGAAAAATCCGTTAGTAGAGCAAAAATTATTCGATGTATTCAGATCTATGTAAAAATCGATATAAAATTAAGCTGGCTTTTCAGTTAAACTTTAAGGAAACCACAACTTAGTGGTTGTAGGGTGCGTGACTAAATTAAATTAGAAATAACTTTTTTTTGTATAGCCACCAGGAAGCATGCGTTAATCATAATCCGAAGCTGCGAACTTAATAAGGGTCTTTCAAGATAATTGCCGAAATTTATGGGTATGGGCGGGATATAGAAAAAAGTTTGCGTCAAAATAACAGGTGAAAATGTACTATACTGTTTTAGGTAATGAAATTGAATGACCAGTTTTAGAATGATAATAGTAGCCAGCCATATAGAATGCTGAAGCGAGAGGAATTAAGGGTGGTAATAGTAAAAGGAATAACAGTAATACAATGCAAGAAACAGCCCGTGGTTCGCTACAATGTTCGATAACTACAAACGTTCCATTACCAGCTATTCATTAACGATTCACCATGCTTTTGGAAGGAGTTTGAGAACCTCGGCATCACGGAAATGCAGAATTAAGCGGAGCAAAGGGGTTGTAGACTCCCCAATTAGTGTAACTTGAAGGAAGTGAATGTTTGTACAGCATTATCATCATTATTTATGAAAAATATGTGGAAGAAAGGGCTTGCACAAATTATGAAATAGAGTCTATCCAGATGGTGGGCAAGCGAAATACACTGTAAAAAGTTTTTCCGGATAAAGATTAAAGTTAACTGCAGTATTTGCTACTCGGATTACTCTTATCTCTACCAGGGACCCATAAATTTCCTGTAATGACTCGCCATTCAGGGGGCTTGTCAATAAGAGATTTCTGATGCGCTCTTGACCGAGCGTCATATTGTTCGAGAAACACTCACGGGGATAAAATACCCGACTATCCAGATTGACAAAATATTTCGCAGCTGTTGTGCTGAACTAGGAATATTTCTCTGTAATGGAAGAGTATCCTGGATCTTTTGTCCGAGCTTAGGTACCTGGTGGTATGCTGAATAGTCTCAACAAATTTTGTCTATCTCAGCAAGAACGCCGATTCGACCCAAGCGGAATTTTTGGAAACTAGGTGAGGCTCGGGCAACATAGAAGCATAGGAATTGACAAGCCCCCTGAATGGCGAGTCATTACAGGAAATTTATGGGCCCCTGTCTCTACGCAGATAAGATTAATACCAAATAGAGATAAGATGAATCTGAGTAGCAAATACTGCAGTTAACTTTAATCTTTATACAGAGGGACTTTTTCCAGTGTAGTCACTCGTCAAACACAGTAAATAAGAAATATTTCCAATCTAACTAAATTTCGTCTTCAAGGGGGCTAAAGGTAAAAAAAAAAAAAATCGCAATAGCGTGTTATCTGAGCCTCATTTTTGTTGCATGCTGCAGGTCCACTTCTCGGCCGATTCCGGACTGATTCTTTCTACATCCATTTTTGCACTGCAGCGCTTCTCGGGAATCACGGGCTTGCTCACCGACCTAGTCCGTGCTTCCCTGCAAGATGCTGCAGTGCTGCCGCTTCAACCAAGAAGAAAGTGAATCCAAAAACGCGTATTGTGCAAAAGCAAAGAAGTGCTGCAGCAGCGATGCGGCAGCGCTATTGGAACAAAAACGAGGCTCTGGCTTCTCGGAAAGACTGGCTCTCCACCTGAACCGCGAAATTTGAAAAAGAGAACAAACGTGACTTTTCTGGCCTCTCCTCTGGTCGAGGCCGAGCTTCGTGGCTACAGCCATATTTGATGATAGTGATGATCCTTATAAGGGATCAAATATCCGACATTTTTCCCGCCATGTCCCTCGGATTTTTAGGAATAAATTCATTCATTCAGTTTCTTTCATTGGTGACATTGTTTTGATGCTGGTTAGCTTGTTCATGTTGTTTTGTTAGTTTTTATGGCACTTGCAGCCTCTGGCTCAAGTGCCATATACCGATCACAATTCCGTCTGTCGGTCTGTCGGTCTGTCGGTCGGTCCGAGTTTTTTTGTCCCACATATCCGAGTTAGGGTACTTCCAGATGTGCTAGGACAATGAAACTTGGCAGGCATATCAGGGACCCGACCAAACTAACCTGGAAATAATCAGTTTTCCGATCCGACCATATGGGGGGGAGAGCGGGGCGCTGGAAACTTGCAAATTTAGGGCATTTTGTCACTTTTTTCTGAGTTAGGGTACTTCTAGATGAGCTAGGACAATGAAACTTGGCAGGAATATCAGGGACCCGACCAAACGAACCTGGAAATAATCAGTTTCCCGATCCGACCATATGCGGGGGAGTGGGGGCGCTCGAAACTTGAAAATTTAGGGCATTTTGTCACACTTTTTCGAGTTAGGGTACTTCCAGATGAGCTAGGACAATGAAACTTGGCAGGAATATCAGGGACCTGACCAAAGTAACCTGGAAATAATAAGTTTCCCGATCCGACCATATGCGGGGGAGTTGGGGCGCTGGAAACTTGAAAATTTAGGGCATTTTGTCACACTTTTTCGAGTGAGGGTACTTCCAGATGAGCTAGGACAATGAAACTTGGCAGGAATATCACGGACCCGACCAAACTAACCTGGAAATAATCAGTTTCCCGATCCGACCATAATTCCCAAATCCGATTATTCCTTAAAGTACCAATCTTGACCGCAAAGTAAAAAAAATACTTTTAAGCAATATATGCATTTTCGTGATGCCCATCAGCCCATTAGCAGTTTTGCCTCAAGGGTTTTGCTTACAAATGAAGTTCCAGCTCCCTTATAGCGCGCATCTCAACCGCAAAGTCGAAACTTACTCTTGATCAATCAAATCATCTTGACACATGCAAGTGCCATATGAGCTTACAGCTCTTGTTTTTTTCGTTATTTATCGTTTTGTTTTTTTCATAATACTCAGTATTAAATTTCATTCATTCATTCATATCGACTTTAATCCTTATATTGAAAATTTTTAGTTTTGAGCCCAAGCTGACTGGGAAGCGTATATTCAAACAATGGGTAAAAACGGATAGTCAGCTATGATGCTTTGGTAGCGATAGTTCGGCCTGTCTTGCCAAGGTTCCTCGTCAGGCTGTTGAACGTCAGGGGTTGGAAGAAACAAAGTTTCAATCTTTGCAGGTTCGTTTGCTTTAACCAGAGCAAAACAACACTAGAGAGTAGTGCTAAAACCTATGCTCCCCATGCTTTGCAAACGGAACATACTCGTAGCGCCGCCCACTATGCTTGCGGCATTTAAAGCGAGACAAACTTGCAGGCTTCTAGTAAATCAAAGGTGCGGTCTGCACACACCAAGGAAACAATGGAGGCTGTATCTTTGTTTTGCAATGTTTAGAATACGAAGTTATTGGAGCCAGCGCTGGTGAACGACTGAATGAGTTTCAGTAGGGATGTTCTCTATCGCTAGCTGCTATTCGAGTGTGTGTCAATTTTGTCAAGTCTTGGAGCTACTAACTAGTGTTATTTTGCTCAGGCTTTAACCACGGTTAAACCACGGTTTTGCTTTAAAACTGAACTGGAAAGGTGCTTATTTTTACGTCTGATATTTGGAAACAGCGAAATATTTTGACTCGTCGAAGGAATTTTATATGTTTTCACCTGGGGCTCTAGTAATCAGAATCTAGCAATCAAATACAAGAATTTTTTTCCGCAATGGTTTACATTTATAGTTGGTAAATATTTAATGCGTAGAGGGACAAGCACATAGAGGTACTACATATCCGAAAGAATAATTTCTTTCGGTGCAATCGATTATCTGTGGATAACTGACAACCAAAGTAACGCAGTGTTATCGCGTTTTCAGGCCTAGTTACACTGTAGAAAGTTTCTTCGAGTAAGGACTAAAGTTAATCGCAGTATTTGCTACTGAGATTAACCTTATCTCTACTGGGATAAGATTAATCCGAATTAGAGGTAATCTTATCGCAATAGAGACAAGATTAATAGAAGTAACAAATACTGCAAGATTTTTTTTTACAGTGTAGTTGAATAAGTGATGTGTAAATAGACTGTCAGATCTCAGCCCTTTCCGGTTAAAATTTAACCACGATAGTATAATTTGCAGAATCAACTTATTTCAGGGTTTTCTAGTGCTATAGATCGTGGGTACTTCCGTAAAGTAAGCTATTTAGCCCCTCATTCAAACCAGTGGACTCGAAGATTGATTTTTTGAAAATTTGAAACTTGATTTTTTGAAAATTTGATATGAACCCGCGACCTCTGGGTATCAGAACCGACACTCTAACGAAACGTGCCATTAGTCCATTTATAAATTCCGTTGTTGGTTTCACTTTTGATCAATGTTTGAAAGTTATGTCTGCACTTGCCCAGTATTTTTCTGGTTGCATTCGAATTCTCAGGCTGCCTTTTTCACAGTGTTTAATTTAATTGTAAAACCTGTTTAGGAGATAGATTGTCACGACTCTGTTATAAAACACGCTCGCCCTTGCAAAGGTTACTTGCTTGATTTTGTGACAAAAAATATATTTTTTCGACAAAAGAACATAGTTAAACACTTGGGATTTTACCTCTTTGTAAACTATATATTTGTATTTTTATTGACTCCTCAGAACACTATAATCCGATCATTCTACTCCTCGTGAATAGAAATAGAAACCAATGGTAGTAATTTCGAGTAGCTTGATCATTTGGGGTTGTAAAATTTGTAATGAAGGAAAATAATGGGGAATGATAAAAAAGGATTTGTTGGCAACAGTATTTTAATGTTTTGCAGTCATGGATTTACAACCAGACTATTGATGTGTATTTTAAGACACTTTGAAGAAAAATTAACGAGTCCATGAATGGTTGAATATTTATTAATTCTCCTTTTGCGGAAAATATTTACTATTAGTATTCCGCTTTAAAAGGTGAGTAGATATCACCTGCTCAAGACAGAAAGTAAATATTAACAAAACATGTTTATAACGAACAACTAAGCTAACATTCACTACTCAAACTCTCTTGAAATCATCGCAGAATTCTGCGAAAAATTTTGGCATAGGTGCGATTTCCTGCTGCAAATTTTGTCGCAGCTATGGACCTGGGGAAAACGGTAAAAATGGCAATATTCTGCGAACAGTGGTATTTTTCTTTAACTGAAAAAGGTGGAATATGTTTGGTCCGAGAAACTTATTTTCGATCTATGTCAGGTTCAAGTTCAAGTTCTGTTTTATGATAAACCAAGGACAACATAAAGAGCCAATTTTGCAGATAGAGAGGGCTCAAGGCAAAATGGCGGGTCAGTCTTCAAGGTAGGCACTAATTCTATCTTTGTGTAGAAAATACATTCAAAATGTGGAATCCTGAAACTGAAAGTATGCTGATTTGTCTAGTCTAAGAAAAATATATATATAAATATTTGTTGCACAACTCTCAAGGGAAGCACAAAAATTAATTTGTGTAGAAAATGCATTAAATTTCGTAAAAGTTAAACAAGGAAAAATGCCATCTGAGGGGCGACGAGCTTTATGAACCTAGCGAACGTCATCTGAGCCTTCCTTTAGTTATTTATTATATTTATTTATTTATCACCTGTCGTTTTGACAAAGAAAAATGACCGAGTACAAAGGAAAAACAGAACAAATGGAAAACATAATACTTTCACACATCAACAAAAATCAAAATAAACTCATCAATTGAATATATTTACAAATACAAATACCTAAACATAGAGAATTTTGTCTAAGGTTTATGACAATAGTTATCCTTTGACAATAGGCTACACTAAAAACAATCTTGCAGTATTTCCTACTGGATTAATCTTGTCTCTAATGAGATAAGTAGAAGTAGAAAATACTGCAGTTAACTTTAATCCTTATTCGGGGAAACTTTTTACAGTGTAGCTGTGGTCAAATGCATTCATTGTACAAATTCGGAACATTAGGACCAGAACAAACCAATTATTAGAGAAATCGCTAGTTAGAAATCGTGCCAGTTTTTGCTACTTTCTATAGAAAAGAATTGGCTGACCGATTTTTTTGTCTTAACAGATGGCTAACATTGCCCAGTCGCTGAGCCAAAAAAGGCGACGTCAGTCTTCCATTGCGTCGAAGAATTCGAAAGAAATAATAAAAGAAGTGAACGACATGAAGAAATTACTGGAGACAAGAGAATCGATAAAAGAAAGGTAAGAAAACTGTTCAGCGTCAAAAGTTATTTTCTTGTAACATGAAGGGTGCGTTGATATTGAAGGTCAACTTCCGACATCGAGGTTGATATCGGATTATAACAACGAGACAGCCATTGGAATTAACCTGTCCTTTTATTTATTTTTTGAGGTCAGGTTCTACTTTTCAATAGTTGAGGAAAAGTGCTCGATGAACTTCTGCGGAGGTTGATACGGCTTCGTATCATCCTCTCTGGAGGCTGCTATGATATCGCATAAAACTCCACAAAACTCATTGTCATGATATAACTAACTACCTTTGGGACATAGGAATATATACACTCCATCCCTGTTCGAGAAAAGTTATTGCTAAATTAGGTCCAGAATTGATTCCACTATTTGCCCATGATGAATGAATAAATTATTTATTTGCACATTAAAGCCATAAGGCCATCATGCAACAAAAAGGATAATAACAAGCTATTACTTAGGCTACTTTTCAAATCACTTTACATACATTATAAACGTAACCTCTTCATCAGAAGAAATGTATCCGGTGTTAGGAAGTTAAATTTAGGAACTTCCAAAAATTTCATATTTCTTTAAAACCTTTGTTCCCCACCATGCCTATCCATACGACCCACTCTACCTTTCCCCTCCCTTTGTCCCTGCAACTCTCTTTGTCCATTGTCCCCGTTTAGGAACTTCCGAAAAGAATATATTTATTTATTTAAGAAAGTTGGCATCAGTCGTTTCTCCACACATGAAACAGTAGGTGCAAGGCCGTATCCAGGCGGGGGGGGGGGTTAGGGGGTTGACCCCCCCCCCCCCCGAAACATACAAAAATAGTCATTTTTATAGGCTTTTCCCTCTGATCTATGTCTTTTTTGTACTTTTTTGTCCGACCCGCAGGCACCCCCCCCCCCCCCCTCCGAATGGCAAAACTCCCCCCGAAAAAAATTCCTGGATATGGGCCTGAGTAGGTGGGTAGGTACTTTATTTGTCCCAGCTTCCTTCCGGTTCATACAAGAACAGTCAAGACGTGAAAGCCTTTATGATGATGGAATTTTATTTAAAATTTAATTTTTTATTGAAACAAAAATTGTATTATACAAGAAGAAGGAAATGGTGCAGTACAGAGAAAGAAAAGGAAAAAATTACACTGAGCTTTCAATAACTTAACAGCGTTATATTTATTTATTTGATGTGCTGGTAAGGTGGATAAAGGTCATTCCAGTCGTTTGCCTCTCTTTCAGAGAAGAAGTTTTGTCGTGCCGTTTTGGCGCTGAACATGATTTTGGTGAAGAAATTGTAATGTAGCCTATTGATTTATTTCGATCAATCAATTAATCTTGGGTGCGTTCCAGAAACTTAACAACTGTCAACAATCGTCAATTTTATTTCGGGGCGGAGCTAACTGCAGCTTTAACGATCGTTAACTTTTCCCAAATTCTACGATTGTTAACTTTTCCCAGCGTTGCTCACCTACAATTGTTCCAAAATAGTTAACAACCGTTCAGCTCTGGAACGGAATAGTAGGTGGGCGGAGCTTAAAGGACAACTGAACAATGAAACCATACTTGAACACACCATGGAGAATGCATTTACAGACATGGCCACGGAGAGCATTCTTCTCCTGAGCGTGACTTTTTCAAAATAGGGATTTTCGTTTCTGGAGGTTTGCACATGCAGACTCCAAGGCAAAAAACGCAATTCATTCAAATCTTGTACAGCGCTGGCCGGATCGTATTGGAATTTCTTCCAGATATATGTTTGGGCTTAACTGGTTAAAAAACATTCCAGAAGAAGGATTGATTGGAGACATTTGTTCATTTCTAAAATTGTTCGGTACTGAAATAAGTACAGATGCAAAACGGAGCAAAAATCATAGCTTGGAAACACCATTTCGTGTTTGGATTGAGTTTTCTGCAGGCAATGTTAACGGAAGTCATACAGATAGGGATGATACTTGGTACTCTTCATTCAAGTGTCCTTGAACTTTCGAAATCAGTAGCCAGAACGCAAAAAGTTAACAATCGTTAACAATTTGTTAATATTTGTTAAGTCCTGGAACGCAACCCTTGTCTGTGCATAGTAATTGTATATGGGCCGAGCTAACGAGCATGTAGCCTAGTGATTGATTTATACTGTTATGGAAGTGCTTTTTAAATCGAAGAACCTGAACCTGAATAAGGGCCATATAAACTAACAACAAAAGTAAAAACAAACAACAATAACAGCTGAAAGGGTCTAGGTCTTCTCGGACACAGAAAAACCTTACGACACTTAAAGCGTGTTCCACCCTACTTACCGTAGTTACTACGCATGACGTCACAAATTCTGGCTTTTTGCCGTCAAGGCTGGAGCGATTTTTCTATTTTCCAGCAGAATATCATGCCACGGGCGAATCTGACCAATCACGTTACAGAGATGCGTAGTTACCACGCTTACTACGCCCCCGAGCATGCTAAGCAAATAGTTGCTATTATTTACTATTTCGAGAAGGTTGGAACGGTCAGCGTAGTAACTTTTCACGAGGTTGGAACGAAAATAGTAACTAATAGTTACTATTGTTAAGAAGTTTCAGTAAAGTTTGAGGGGCAATTTTTTGCCCCAATCTCATGTTTATAACATAGATTCAAAATTGCATTGCCCTTTCAGGGGTACATAGTAGTCTTCGAATTTGTATTAAAGTGAAGTCATTGCGTGGCATTTTGCCTTTTGCACCCGATTTATCGGCCCACAAACATCCCCGAAGAGGAAGATTAGTCATGGCCACGGCTCCCTACCCCCCCCCCCCCCCCGAAATGGCACCCCTTTCTTTTGCACTTTATTTATTTGAAAACAGTAGAAACCGTTTGAACGAAAACGTAATTACACGAGTTGAAACCAATTTTCTGGTAATCGCTTACGCTCGATCATAGTGTCCTAGTGTAATTGTATCTTTACTTCTTTCAGTCTGTATTTGTTCGATTTCTTTCTACCCCGTTTATGTCGCACTTTTGCACTTTTATAATTAATACCATTGTTATGGTTGATATTATCTGTATTCGCGAAGCGTGACATTTGAGGCACATGTTTTCACACAGAATCTAGTGATCTGATCTGGACACAGGAAGGCATTATCATAAACATCCAGTTGGTCGTGTTTGAAACGCCAGATCTCAGGTGCAATATGTCATGTACTTCGTATAGGAAGTGTCGATATAATATAACCTGCTGTTTCCTGGCAAATTTAATTAAAACAATACCATGACCTTGACATTTAATTATGCAAAAGGGCAAACGAAAAAGCCCTTATCTCTTTTATAGCTTCGAACGCTTACGAAAAAAGATCAATGCCATTCCCACAGCTGATATGATAAAACTTAAGCCTGTGTTTCTGTTTTAAACGCAAAATTTTTTCGCTTTACCAATATTTGCGCATTCAGTTTATGAGTTCTTGAGTGATTCTTGAGTGACCCCATTATGAGTGCAAGCCATACAAACGTTCTAAACTTTAAAGTTTAACCGAATAGGAGTGACGACTGGGATGCAACAGTGTAGTAACACATCACTTATTTACTTAGATAGACAAGACCAAAGGTTTCGATGGGGTCCCGGAAATTTAATATTTGATCCAGACAATTGGGTCTTGCAGATATCTGGTCTTCGAACATTTTTACTATTAAAATTTAGAAACGGATTAAGGGCGATGGCTAATCACCTGAGAAAACCAAGTTCAGATATGGGTTCAGCATATGTGTTTACCCCTACACGTCATATCTACTTTGACGAAATTGATCAAAACTTCCTGCCTTACTTCTGCCAAATTTACCGTTTCTGCGAACTACTTGTCCGTCAAAAAACTTTGGCTAAAAAACGAATTCAGCGTATCTCCTTACCCGTACATCGAACATCTAATCAATTTCAGATAAAAACTTTCAAAAAAATTTCAGGTTTCGGCCGGATTCCGACCGAACTGTACGTCCGGGTAAGAAATGATTGTCATATACGGGTTCAGTATATCTTCTTACCCCTGATTTGAACATCTAATCAACTTCAAGTAAAACTTTTACTTTTGACAAGTTTTCTGGTTTTGGCTGGATTCCAGACGAACTACTTGTCCGGCGAGAAAAATATTGTCATAATCGTGTTCAGCATGTCTTTTTACCCTTCAATCGACTATCTCATTAGTAGCTGCTAATAAATATTTTGTTCGCCCCTAAATTTGAACCCCCACCCCTAAATGTAGGACTAAAGAGCCCATCTGCGCACTCGACCTGTCCCTTAACCCGAAGAATCCTCTCACCAAGTTTCATCAAAATAGCTAATTCCCTTCGAGATTTATCGTGCTGACAGATGGACGGACAGACGAAGTCATAGGTATCCCTCCACTTACGTTTTGGGATCGCAAAAACCCGATAAGAATGCGTTGCTTTGTTTGTCGTTACCCACAGATAATCGATTTCACCGAATGAACATATTCTTTTGGATTTGTGGTACCTCTATGTGCTTGTCCGTCTACGCTTGAACTGTTTACCAACCACAAATGTATACCATCACCGAAAACAAAATGAGAATGTCCGATTCCTTGCAAGACGTATCCTTAAATCATTTCCCTACTTTTCTTCAGGCGTAACTTCTTCGATATCGCATCTTTAGCCCTGGAAATACAGGCAATTGTTGAGATTCAAATTATCTGTGTCTGGATGAATTTTGGGCTGTCGTTTAAGCAGCGCGCATTCTTAACGTTATTAGCTACTAGAGCCCCCGGGGTGAAAAAACACAAAATGGTTTAGATGAGCCAAAACATTTCAGTGTGTTCAAATATCATATTTAGAAATAAGCTGCCGTTTCATTTAAACTTTTAAAAGGCCTGTTTCCCCCTGCTTTCCGTCTTTCGACTTAATCTTGTCATGCATGTTTGTCATTTTTGCATGCCTGGTGCTTTTGTTTTACCAGAACTATCACGAATCAGGAAATACATTGATACCACCACACACTGACCAAAGAGAAATTTTTTTCATCTGTTTTATTGAAGTTTTATTGAAAGCGTAGCGTATTTCTTAGAAACGAGTGAAATGGGAGATCCCAGAGTTCTATGATGCAAGGCATGAGGGGTTGTTCCATGGCGATTTGGCAATGGCAGTGGCGCGCCGAGGTGTACACCAGTTGGCGGAGAGTGAGCAACCCCTCGGCAAGGCATGCAAATGTTTGAGACTGAAGATATCCCATTACATCCTCTTGACTTTTAACACCAGCGAGTTTTGTCTACATTTGTGAATGTCCTCCAAGAATGTCCCAAGGTATGGCAGGACGCGAAATTGTGCTTCTGTTTTAACCCGAATAATCACATATACATAAAAAGATTGATACTGCTACACAGTCTTCCCTTCAAAACAGTTCCTAAACTTTTCCCAGGTACATATGGACGTGGAGCACATGGATATGTTCATTACTTGACATCATTCCGGCTGAAAGTGTGGTATAATATGTAAATTACATATATGTCAGTTGGAAACGATTAGATTTAATCAGCTAAACCTAATAGAAGCCCTGAAGACGCATCAAACTTAATATACGGCGTAGGCTGTACTATTTTTGAATTATGCAAATATTCCAGCCTAAAGCCGGCAGATTCAAAACCCCTGCTGTGCCGTACTAATATTAGTATGTGCCATACTATTAAGACTAGATGAAAGGTTTTGGGCATACTGTTTTGATGATGGATATGTGACGGGTCCGACAAAAAAGCTAAAAGTACTGATAGCAGAAATCGAGGAGTTGCTCACTCCCAGAAACGATAAATATTTCCTTCATTTGACAGAGGAAAAACGGATAGGTCAACTGCATTTTATTAGAGCTATATTTCGCCCTTCTTGGCAAGGGTCCTCTTCAGGCTCAAGCCGCCCAAGCTGACGTATCCGTTTTGCACTGTCAAATCAGAAACGATGTACACCACGTGGCGCTGTGGCCTGTAGTGGCGCCCGAGGTGTCAGAGAGATGGTGGAGAGTCAAGAGTGAGCAACCCCTTGGCAGTACAAATGGATGGCGTAAGTCAAAATAGCGTACGGAAAAAGTCGGGCTGTAACAGTCGGACTGTTATCTGCCGGACGCTCTTAATTGCATATGATGTGCCCAACGTTGTCGGCCAATCGGTAAAAATAACCGAATCCGCGCGAAGCGCCACGGTTTTTCGTAAAAAAAAGTTGATTTTTTCATGAAAACAGTCGGTTTTTAATGAAAATTATTCGATTTTTCATCAAAAGATAGTTAGTTTTTTGACACAGTCGATTTTTCTGAAAATCGGTCGATTTTTCGTTAAAAATTTCATTTTTTTTCTTGAAAACAGTCGTTTTTTCTTCAAAAACAGTCGGTAAAAATGAACAGCCAGTCGGTAAATACCTTGTCCGCCCCCCAAACATTTTGCCTAGTAACGCCTCTGGGGCCTGGTACTAGTAGTAGGTCGAAAGCCAAAAACCTTAGAAGTAGGAAATACAGGAAAGTCCTGTTGTTGAGTTATAAGTTAGGTCCCTCATAACTCTGTTGACATTTCGACTTATCTCTTTGCAAAATCATCATAATTTTCCTGAAAAGTAATAGACAGCATTGTGTAAATATTTGACGGTGCAAAACGGATAAGTCAGCTACATTTTATTAGAGTTATATGTCAGCCCTTCTTGTTAACGGTCCTCTTCAGGCTCAAGCCGCTCAAGCTGGAAAGTGAACTTGTGAAAGACAATTAAAAATTCTTCCTTAAATATCCGATTTTGTGAACCAACCAATTTTCAAAGAAGAACTTCACAAAATCGGATATTTAATTAAGAATCTTTAATTGTTTTTCACAAGTTCATTTTCCAGCTTGAGCCTGAAGAGGAGCCTTGCCAAGAAGGGCCGAAATACAGCTCTAATAAAATGTAGCTGACTCATCCGTTTTGTACCGTCGAATATGGTTCGCAGTCAGCTTGGGCTGAAGGAAAATCTATTGTGTAAATATATTTATGCCAGACAGTACTTATGCCAGATAGTAGCCTATTTGTGCCAGATACACTGTAAAAAATAATCTTGCAGTATTTGCTACTGGGATTAATCTTGTCTCTACTGAGATAAGATTTTCGCTAATTCGGATTAATCTAATCCCAGTAGAGATAAGATTAATCCTAGTAGCAAATCCTGCAGTTAACCGTAATCCTTACTCGGAGAAACTTCTTACAGGGTTGTCTGGCTCGTCGATTTTCACGAAACGCTTTTAAGGGAGTTGTCTTTTTTCCCTTTTGAAAACCAGGCCACGAAAGTACCGTTTACATGATAATATTTCTTGTCACGACACTGTCTCATAACTTAGTAGAAAATTCAAAGTAATTGAGCTTTTCGATAATTATTTGTTCTTTTATGAATTAGATTTATTGCTGACAATTTTCGCCTAAAGTCAATGAACGAATTTTTGAAACCACAAATTGGCGTTAAGACATGGTGAATAGCCAAGAAAGTCGGAAGATGTGATCAGTTTCAATGTGCATTTCGATTGTTTGAGTGTTTAGAAGCTCTGAGCTGTTGACAGACGAAAGTTTGGTTTAAAATCAAGTAAGTTGTTCTTCAGCCAATAGTAAAAAATCCAGCTGGTATTTTGCTAGCGCAGCGATTTGTATTTTTTAGGTATTCGTTTTAACTAAACATAAATAAGAAATTCTTATATTCTTCACAGTAAAAGGGAAGTTCTTAAAGCACAACTCTTACTAGAAATGATCTTTTCCCTATGACGTGAATCACAAAAAAACCTTTTTGAAAATACCATTACTTTCCACCTAATACTAGCGATTCTCTTGTTAGCACTTGTCGACTATATCCAGCCTTCCTGCTCTCCGATGCGGCGGCTGGGCGCAAAAAATTTGAAAACTGAACGTTCCTTGGTTAAAAAGTGGGAAAACTAAGCAAATAAAAGAAGTAATAAACAGAAGATTACCACATCCTTATGTGTGAAAGAGTAGTCAGCGGACGTTGAAGTTTCCGGCAAACTTTTCGTTGGGTGACGGGAAAACTCGGCAAGGCCGAAAAAGCGCTAAAAATTCGTAATTAGGAAACGAAACAATGGAGAGAGGTCGGGATTTTAGAAGCTTATAATTCCTTATGGGAGCTAAGTATATAATAAAAGGCAAAATCAGCAAGAGGGGTCCTTTAAGGACTTTCGCTGCAAATCACTAGTATAAATAGTTAAAAAGAATTAAAAATGACTCACAATTACACCTGAAACTTTTATTTGCAAAAAAACGAAATATGGACTTCCCTTCTCCAAAAATAAACAGTGCTGCTGAAGGAGTATTTTTATTGGAAAGAATAGAGAAGTTACTACATACATTGTAGTTTAGCAGCCCTCTCCGCGCCCTTTTAGAGTTAAATGGGAAGTTTTTTTTTCAATCCCAAAGTGTACCATGATGAGATTATTCAGTTGTTGATTTACATATTAGAAATTACTACAACATTGGACATTTGAGGGATACCTTAGCGTGCGGTCATCTGTGGTAGGCGACGCAAAACGTCAATACTTTTCTGAAAAGTTTAAAGTTTAACCGAAAAGGGCTGGGATAGGACAATCTAGTTACCCATCACTTATTCACGTAAACTGGCTCGAAGACCCGCCTAAGATGCGTTATTTCGTTGTTCCGCTATTCAGGAATGATCGATTTTCAAATAGTGGAATTTGCGTGTGATTTGTGGTACTTCTGTGCACTTGTATTTTGTTGTAGGCCTTGCCAGAAAGATTTATGATTTTTTTGTCAGGCACTAAGCAATCTTCACCAATCACTCCACTGCCCACTAAAAAGCCGCGTCTGTGTTGAGATTAAAATTTCCCGCGTCATAGTAGAATTTACGCTGTTGGGACGGCCGCAGATATTCTGAACGTCAAAACAAGAGCAGATAGTGGAAAATAAGAAAATCCCTTTGCAGAATCCAATAATTCAGTGTCTTCAATTAAATGACACAAAAATAAGTTGGCTTTTCAGTTAAACTTAAAAAAAAACTCCTTCTTAGTTCTAAACATTTATCTATATACACGCCCATTCGAGTAATAACGGTAGGGTTAGTATTACTCAGAATTTCAGGAAGTGACATAAGGCGTATTCTCGCCGTTTCCCAAGGACTCCTCGGGGAATCGAAGGGAACGGCGAGAACAGAGGGAGTCACTCTAGGGAGTCACTCTCGTTTGCGATTAACGGCTAAAAAAATATTCCAGAAGAAGGGTTGATTGGAGACATTTGTTCATTTCTAAAATTGTTCGTTATTGAAATAAGGACAGATGCAAAATGGAGCAAAGATCATAGCTTGGAAACACTATTTCGTATTTGGATTGGCAATGTTAACGGAAGTCATACAGATAGGGATGATACTTGGTACTCTTCATTCAGGTGTAATGTTTTTGGGGGAAAAGGTATTACCGACTGGCTGCTCACTTTTACTGACTGTTTTTTAAAGAAAACTTGTTTTGCAGTTAATGCTGTTTTGAAGAAAAATCGACTTATATCAAGGAATAATTGACTGTTTTTAAGAAAAATCGGCTATTTGTTCAAATAATGTATACAACGGATATGTCAGCTACGATGCTTCATCAGCGATAGGGGTCCTCGCATAAGGGTCCTCGTCAGGCTGTCAATCTTCAGGTCCAACGTCGGGGAAGGAAACAAACCTGTAATCATTTACAAACATGTAATCATTTACAGTTTTGTTTCCTTCCCCGACGTTGGAGCTGAAGATTGACAGCCTGACGAGGACCCTTGCCAAGAAGGGCCGAAACATCGCTGACAAAGCATCGTAGCTGACGTATCCGTTGATACATTATTTGGATAAATGTTTCAAAGTCAGCTTGGGCTCAATGAATATTTAAAAATCGGCTGTTTTTTTTAAGGAAAATCGACTGTTCTTTGGAAAAATAATCAACTGTTTCTAAGAAAAATCGGCGAGTCTCTGCACTTCACACTAGTTATTTTTTGTTTTAACGACTGGCAACAACATTGGGGAGGGGGGGGGGGGGGTCCCCCGTACGTGACGCCTCTGACGGTCTGCTGCGACGGTCTCTGGTCTGCTGTAAATGAAGTACTTGTTTTCGTAAAGCCGTCGCGACAAGAGCATCAACTGCTGCTCTCTGAATTAGCATTTGTAATTTGTAATGGACTGGTGTTCGCCTATGACACATTAATTTTAGTAGACCTGGTCTAGGCAGGAGTTCGATTGCCGGTTATTACCACCCATTGCTCAATAACGACCGCCTGGGATGACTGGGTTCTTTTTAATCTTTTTCATGTGAATGGATGGTGCTGAAAGCGCTTTTTCAAATCGCACATTTTTGTTAAATTATGTGCGATGGAATTTGATCCAAAAGAATCTGAAGCTATTTTTTACTGTCCACGTGTTGAATCAATTACGAGTTTTCGGTTCAACTCAGGACCAGGATACATCTATGTACCTGCTCTTGGCGTTCGTGATCACTTACTTCTTCTTTAAAGGACACCTGAATGAAGAGTACCAAGTATCTTCCCTATCTGTATGACTTCGCTAACATTGCCTGCGGAAAACCCAATCCAAATACGAAATAGCGTTCCCAAGCTATGATTTTTGCTCCATTTTGCATCAGTCCTTATTTTAGTACCAAACAATTTAGAAATAAACAAATGTCTCCAATCAACCCTTCTTCTGGAATATTTTTTTCCAGTTAAGCCCAAACATATATCTAGAAGAAATTCCAATAGGTACGATCCAGCCAGCGCTGTACAGGATTTTAAAGAATTGCGCTTTTTGTCTTAGAGACTGCATGTGCAAACCTCCAGAAACGAACATCCTTATTTTGAAAACGTCACGCTCAGGAGAAGAATGCTCTCCGTGGACATGTCTGTAAATGCATTCTCCATGGTGTGTTCGAGTATGGTTTCATTATTCAGGTGTCCTTTAAAGAAATGCAGCCCAATAGTATCGCTTAAACATACAGACAATTATTAGAAGCCTATTACAAATATTTATTACAAAAATTTATTACAATAATTTATTAAGCCTGTTACAAAAATTTTGATAACAGATAACGCATATGTACGCATCCTTGTTTTAAACGTTATGAAATGTATCTATTATGGCCACTTTAAGTGTTACGTTTTCGAGACAAAATTTCTGTTATGACCCTTTTATGTGTATATTTCCGCTAAAAAGATAATATTTGAAACATTCAATACAGTAGGCTATTCAGCGAAAAATAACTGTTTACAGGTTTTACGATTATAAAAATTACTGTTCAGCATTCAAACTCAGCTCCAATCAGTACCCCCCCCCCCCTCACGTCCCGCCACGAACCATCCAACCCTCTCCTTCCGGTTTCATCTATCCTTCGTTCACTATAAAAGAATTGAAATTCCACAGTGGACTATAGAGCCTGAACTATCATACAATCATATCATATACTATCATACAATTATTAGTAGCCTATTACAAATATTTATTACAATAATTTATTAAGCCTATTACAAAAATGTATTCAAAAATTTATTACAATAATTTATTAAGCCTATTACAAATTTTTTTATAACAGATGACGCATATTTGCGCATCCTTGTTTTAAACGTTATGAAATGTATCTATTATGGCCACTTTAAGTGTTACGTTTTCGAGACAAAATTTCTGTTATGACCCTTTTATGTGTATATTTCCGCTAAAAAGATAATATTTGAAACAATACAGTAGGCTATTCAGCGAAAAATAACTGTTTATAGGTTTTACTATTTACGATTATAAAAATTACTGTTCAGCATTCAAACTCAGCTCCTATCAGTGCCCTCCCCCCCCCCCCCCCCTCACGTCCCGCCACGAACCGTCCAACCCTCTCCTTCCGGTTTCATCTATCCTTCGGTCACTATAAAAGAATTGAAATTCCACAATAGACCATAGAGCCTGAACTATCATACAATCATATCATATACTATCATACAATTATTAGTAGCCTATTACAAATATTTATTACACTAATTTATTACGCCTATTACACAAATTTATACAAAAATTTAGTACAATAGTTTATTAAGCCTATTCCAAAAATTTTGATAACAGATGACGCATATTTGCGCATCCTTGTTTTAAACGTTATGAAATGTATCTATTATGGCCACTTTAAGTGTTACGTTTTCGAGACAAAATTTCTGTTATGGCCCTTTTATGTGTATATTTCCGCTGAACTACATCCCTTCTCCTGTTCGGTGTCTGTACCCTCGTTCTTGGCCCGCAAGGACTTACTTTTTACTCAGAGTTTGTTTAGTTTTTGTTATTGCCCCCAACAAAATATTTGATATCACTCTACGGGATCGACTAAAAAGAGGCACGGCATAGTGCAGGAAGCACAAGTATTAAAAAGAGATTATCAATTATTAGAAGTAGACAAGTAAATGAGAGCTTTTAGCTCCAGAGCCTAAAAGAAGGCACGTTTGAACATTATTCCCGCCTCTCACTCTGAAACCTTTTAGTTTTAGTTTTCGTCCATCTTTTTAGTACTCATGCCTCCTACACTATGTCGTACCGTGCCTTGCCTCGTTTTAATCGATCCCTCACTCTCCCGTGCTCTGGTTGTTATAGAGTTGTGGTCAGATCCTTTTATCTTATGACGACGGTATTTATGGCTTGAGTTCGCATCTTATTAGGATACTGAATATCCTAATATGTCAGTGTCAGAACTGGTGACCTCTTGTTGATACTTATTCCTCTAAATTTTGTGTTACCCGTCAGAAGGAAGGATGGTAATTTTCGAAGTGGCTTTGTGTGGTAATGTTGAGGCTTCATCAAGAAATTGCATGAATAATCAACATTTAAACCAAGGGATACCTGATGAATTTGTTGCTATTTGGATACGGAGGCTTAGTCGATTAATCAAGGGATTGATTGGGTTTCTCTTTATAATACGGTTTGATTTGCATGACATCATACATTGGGTGTGTGCTGACCATTTTGAAGTTACTATGTTCAACTAAGATTGAGTTTTGTAATTGGCTGGGTGCTGGGGTGACGATCAGTCTAGATTGGGGTAAACCTATCATGTTTGAAATTGAAGCTCTTTATTTAAAGATAAACATATCGTTTATTTATTTATTTCGTAGCTGTTTTTAGCCATGTTGAAGAGAGCAAAAATGTTGGTATTTTTTGTAATACCTGGCTTTGGGGTTTTAGCGACCAATCGGGATTGGTGTTTGTGTTCAAACTTTGAAGCATTCAAGGTCTTACTTCCATGGAAACTCTTTTGCAAAAATGGAATTTTAAGTTAAGAATTAGCCCAGTTAACATTTCCAGCAAGTCCCTAGCTCAGAAGGATGATCAAACGCCGCTAATTTAATTTCAAAGTTGAAAGTCCTTTACCTTCCAGTGTCAAATTTACGTTGTTATGCTCCCGTGATGGTGGTGTAGCAATATCCGTTTTCGTCTGGTAGAGTGCGATCTCTCTGAACCTGCAAATTACCTGCAAATTTGCAATTACAGGCGAGTAGGATTTCTCCTAATGTACGCCTTCATGGGTGCTGCCTTGTTTGATTTCTAGTCAAATATCAAATAAAAGATGTAAAAATAGGCTGCCTTTTGAGTTAAACTTTAATTGTCTATTTCAAGGCATAGATTAGTAGAAGCATATTTATTTTTTAATTGTTCCCCATTTAACGGGTCGTCGGGCCCTTCGGGATTTTGTCAGTGTTCAGACGTTTATGTAATTAAAAAACTTGAAGAGTTGAACAAACTTGGCACAGACCAATGGAACGGGACATCCAGATTTAAAGCTAGCAGAAAAAGGGCTTACACCTTCCCGCATCTTGAGCTTACATCAGTCAGGTAATCAATCCGTCAAGTTTATTTTCCAAATAGCTTAAAGCTAGAAGAGAATATTTACGAAATACAAAGACACGAAAAACATGGTATTATCTCATCTTTTAAAACTCAACTTCCATGTTTTGTGTCTTTTAAGTGGCCTGAGGTAGAAGAATATCGTGTGTTTATGACATCATATTTGGCACAATGAAAGAAACCTGTAAGTTTTCTTCCTAACGGATAATATTTTCATTTCTTTTGTGGCTTCCGTATGACGTGATGCTTTTCATTAAGTTAAGTTTTCCTTGGCTTCAGTTTTGGCAGTGAAAGTGTCATCTCTATGGTGTTCTGAAATTGATCGTAGTCCACTTGTAGACAACGATTCTAGGCTAGGCATTGTCGGCTCTACCCCGGCTCTGTATAGGTTCTCCACTTCGTATCGGTGGGAGGATAGCTAATAGCGAGGAAGAGGGTAGCCTCTAAAATAATAGATAATCAAACATGTATATATGTATAACTTTTTTCGAACAGGTATGTAATGCATATCCTCCTATGACCCACGGTCAGTTATTTTACCATAATCTTCACACAGAAACTTAGCGGTAGATATGAGAGGATGATATAAGTCATATCAGCCTCCGTAGAGGATGTTATAAGTCATATCAGCCTCCGGAGAGGATGATATAAGTCAGATCAGCCTCCTGAGATGATTCTGTGCGAAAAAGTTATAACAGTTAACACACCTCCATCTCGGTTGATATCTGAATAACAACCTCGACGGCCATTTAAAAATATCAACCTCGCCTTCGGCTCGGCAGATATTTTTCATAACCTTCCTCGCCTTCGGCTCGGATAGGTTATTTTCAATGACCGTCTCGGTGTTATTTTCCGATATCAACCTCTATGTCTGAAGTTAACCTTTAATATTTTTATTTATCTGTTATTTCCGATTTTGAAATTTTGTGGATTTAAGTAAAGTTTTAAATGTACTCATATTGTCTACTGTCTGCAACAAAATTGCACAGAAGGGCACAGGTTACGCATCAAGGTCGACGCATGCTTTATTCATCCTCAAGTAGCAGATTGGGTGCAGAACTTCCTGACTGGACGCAAGCAGAGAGTCCGAGTCTTCGGGATAGCAGGTGAGGAGGTCTTGTCATCGGAAGCCGAAGTACTTAGTGGAGTCCCGCAAGGGACAGTACTGGGACCAATCCTCTTCAACATATACATCAACGACGCCCATCAGCTTCTGAAGAATCCCATGCCACAATACGCAGATGACTCGAAACTAATTGCCAATACCTTTACGAACACCCTTCAAGAAGATCTCAACAGTTTAACTGACTGGTCAAGTGAATGGAAATTAGAGTTCAACCCAGACAAATGTCGTGTACTTCACTTTGGATACAATAACCCTAAGCGACAGTACCAGATGAGAAGACATGGATCAAGCACCCCAGTCCCAATCCCTTCCACCTCAGAAGAAAGGGACCTCGGAGTTATTGTGGACGACAAACTAAAATTCCACGCTCACACCAAAAAGGTAGTGGCTAGCGCCAATCAGACCCTAGGGATGATAAAACGATCAGTCGCATCCCGCAAACCAACTGTCATGCTGAAGCTCTACAAAGCTCTGGTCAGGCCCAAGCTGGAGAGCGGCAATGCCCTCGCCTCACCCTATTACAAACAAGACAAGAAACTAATCGAAGGTGTCCAGAGGCGAGCAACAAAATCCATCCAAGGCCTTAGAGCACTACCTGATGAACAACGACTGCAGAAACTGAAGATCCCGACACTTACTTACCGGCGGAAGAGAGGGGAAATGCTACTAGTCTACAGAATCCTCAACTCTAATTGTCTCCCCTCCCTCTTCGCCCCCGACAACCACTCACGGACTAGGGGCCACTCCCGGAAACTGTCCAGAAGGTCCAACACCTCTCGTGTTCGCCAGCACTTCTTCAGTAACCGAGCTGTTCCTCTATGGAACAGCTTGTCCGAACCAACTGTCACCAGCGAAACACCCGAAGGTTTCAAAAAGCGACTCGACGAGGACTGGCGCGGACAGCCCTGGAAAAAGGACTGGTGCGCACCGGAAGCAGCAACCAGATCATAGCACCATCGTCATCCGCAAGCTACTCATCGGGACAACATCCTTATTGCTTGCAAGTGCAATTTAAGGTAATTCAAGTAGTTCAAGAACAAAAAGAAAATTCACTGAACGTCATAGTGTAAATAACAGGCTAAGTTCAAATGATAATAAATACTGCAAAAAAAAAGTTTCTGTTAGATTTGATTCTGCGTGTGTGAATTTATGGGCACTAGTGTTGAAATGTGTAGCCTACTGATACAGATATTATTCTATCCTATTTCTCTGTTCTATTTTTCTTAATTTTCTTCGGGATGACTGCGTTGTTTTAATTATTTTGTTCATGCTTTTGCCCCTGTTCTGTTATGTATGGTCTCGAGGCCGCATTCAGGTTGATTGATTGACTTTTCTTGCACCGAAGTGGGAAAAAAAGAAACGAAATTTTAAAAAGAGCCATCTTAGGAACCATTGTCCAGTGGAGATTTCAGATACGTTATTAAACTTGAATTCTGGCATTCTGAGAAGGCCCTGAATTAGAAATTCTCGTCAGTTCTTTTATCTACTTGAAAGTTGTATGACAACAATTATTTATCATGGTTTTCTTCTAGAAAAGAAAAGAAAAATCATGCTGGTAACCATGCTTGACCGTAATAATTAAATACTGCTCATTGCTCACAAGATAACTAGACCACGAATGTCTGCACTTGACTAGCATGTCGATGTTAACTAAAGACGTAAATGAACCTCCATCTGAATCGCCAGTTCTTAAGAAATACCGAAATTCGTCACGATGCATAATCACCAGAATAGTAGCCTGAACTATTTGTTTTAAGTAACTCGACTGTGTCATTTTAATTGCGTAGCTTCGCCTTTCAGTGGCGTCGGTTTTTGTCTTGTAGTGACTACGATGGCAGTATCTGCCAGTTCGGAACTAAAATTTCGAAGATAAAATTTGTCACGGCCGCCTGAGGTTTAGATTTTAGGCCTAGAACTGTGAATCGCACGCTCGACCGACAAGCTGAAATTCACCAAAACGCATTTTTGTCTTTTTTCTGTAACTGGGATCCCAAAACGTAAGTGAAGGGATACCTACGACATCGCAAAAGTTGTCCGTCTGTCCGCACGATAACTCTCGAGGGGATTGAGATATTTTGATGAAACTTGGTGGGAGGATTCTTTGGGTCAAAGTACAGGTCCAAAAACCGAAAAAATGGGTAAAAGTAAAAGTTTCATTTGAAGTTGATTAAATGTTCGATCTAGGGGTAAAGAGACATGCTGAACACGATGGTGAAAACCATTTGCTTGCCGGACAAGTAGTTCGTCCGGAATCCGGCAAAAACCGAAAAGTTGGGTAAAAGTAAAAGTTTCATTTGAAGTTGATTAAATGTTCGATTTAGGAGTAAGGGGACATGCTGAACACGGTGGTGAAGACCATTTTCTTGCTGGATAAGTATTTCGTCCTGAATCCGGCAAAAACCGAAAAGTTGGATAAAAGTAAAAGTTTCATTTGAAGTTGATTAAATGTTCGATCTACGGGTAAGGAGACATGCTGAACACGATGGTGAAAACCATTTTCTCACTGGATAACTAGTTCTCCAGGAACCCGGCAAAAACCGGAAAGTTTGTTTAAAGCGAAAGTAAAATCTGAAGTTGATTAGATGGCAGATTAAGGGTAAGAAGAGACGCTGAGTCTGTATATGACAATCATTTTTTACCCGGACATATAATTAGTCCGGAATCCGGTTGTATCCGCAATTTTAAGTCAAAGTTTTATTAAAGTTGATTAGATGTTCTTTATAGGGATAAAGAGATCCGCTGGATTCGTTTCTGAATTTTCTTTTTTTTTGCTGGACTAGTAGTTCGCTCTGAATTCGGGCAAAACCAGAAATTTGATAGAAGTAAAGCAGGAAGTTTCGGTCAGTATCGTCAAAATCGATATGGCTTATAGAGGTGTATCTGAACTTGGTTTTCTCTGATGATTAGCCTGGCGAAGACTGGATCTTGCGAAGACAAGACCTAATTGTATGGATCAAATATTAGATTTTTGGGATCCCATCGAAACCTTTGGTCTTGTTTCAAATGCCTGAAAACAAAAATAGAAATTCATAAAGATTCCTTCAGTCCAAGCTGACTGCGAATCATATTTGATAGTGCAAAACGGATACGTCAGCTGAATTTTATTAGAGTTATATTTCGGCCCTTCTCGGCATGGGTCCTCTTCAGGCTCAAAGCCGCTCAAGTTGGAAATACGAACTTGAGCCGGAAGAGGACCCTTGCCAAGAAAGGCCGAGGTGTACAACCTTACGATTCGGTATTAGAGGTGTCCTCAGTTTTATTCCAATCGGCTTGACAAAGTAGCTCATTTTATTCTTTGGAATTTCTAGCTGAATTTTGAATTTTGCGCCAAATTTGAGCCACAAAACGGAAAACAACTCGGTAGGTGTTTGTCAAACTTGAGCAACAGTGCGAACCTTGTTGGTCACGGTAAAACTTGTGGCCTACTCAAACGAACGCGGAACCACTATTTTTGGCCACATCCCCCGATGAAAAATTCTTTAGCTGTGTAGTTGTATGGTAGCTGTACGAAAAAGTTGCATGTATTGATATGTAGTAGTATGGTATACTTTGATTTAACATGCCTCCGACTGGGTTAATCTTAAGTAGTAGTATCCAATAGCATCCAATCTTGCTGCAGTAGCATCCGGTTTGCTAGTAGTACCATGCAGCGGCAACAGTTAATATTGCATTCCAGTTTTTCGTACAACTCCATACGAGTGATTCTCGAAAAAAATTCATCGGGCCTCTTTGTAGGAGCGCTGGAAAAAGTCCATGGGTTTCTCGGTTCCGGTCTCGCTCTGTCCGCTTAGGGTGGGTTCCAACCTCTTACCATAGTAACTCAAAAGATGTCGTCACTATCGTTACCTCCTATAAATCCTAATGTGACGGCGATTAAAGCACAAATTTTACTAGAAATCAGGATCGTTTTTCGAAAACCCCATTTCTTTCCACTTAAAATTACCGATTTCTTGTAACCGCTTGTCGACTCTATCCGTCCTTCCAGCTCTCCGATGCGGAAGCTGTACGCAAAATATTTGAAAACTAAATGCGCCGTGGATAAAAAATGGGAGAATGAAGCAAAACAAAAGAAGTCCAAAACCGAAGGTGGTCTACAATGTCTTCCAAAATGAAATATAATACTTTGAAGCTTCGCATTTCCTTATTGTCATATAGCTGCTGACCGACCTTGAAGCTGCTTTCACATTGACGCGTCGTTGCGATACGTTGCGTATGCGTTTATCTTGCGTTGCGTATAGGATGCGCAGCGTATCTTTCACACCTGCGCGAGAAGCTTTCACGCTGGATGCTCATTTACATTTTCCCTTCTCGGTTTCTTCCGCTGTGTTTTAATTTCTTCCACTAGTAGCAAGTTTTTCTTCATCATCAGCATGTTTTTCTAGTTTTTCTTCAAAAACTTCCATCTTCGACAAATCTGATGCGTATACGTCGACGCAACGCAAGAATGGAACTTGGTTCTATTCTTGCGTTGCGTTTTATTTGTCTGCGAAAGCTCTGCGTTGCGTCGACGCAAGCGCAACGCAAGGCTTGCGTAGCTCAGTGTGAAAGGCAAACGCGTCAATGTGAAAGCAGCTTGAAGCTTTCGGCGTTTGTGTTGCGTAGTTTTCAAAACCCGGATAGGGCTGAATTTTGAGATTTCAGTCTACTGAATTTTCCGATATCATGAAGACAAACAAAAAAGGGGTCAGTTGCATTTTCGATTTTTTTTCGGCTCTTCGGCAATGCTTGTAATGCATAACATTTCATTCACAGTGTTTTAAAAACCACAACAGATTACATCCCCGTAGTTTTGTCTGTTGAATTGTTTTCTGTTAAAACTGCGCATCCTTGTGTTGTCTATTATGAAACTTCTGACAGTATGGAGAACCTGTGAGAATCAGATTTTGGGCAGCTATCTTACATTTCTTGAAATCTCTTTTTCTTACGTTAGGTCAACGGCGACTTGTGTCTTGAACTTAAGTGTATAGAAATCTGTTGTGTTTTCTTTTCGCACATCTTAGCCTTTGTCCGCTTGTTCTTACTGTAGAACACCCGTGCATATGAATGCCTTGAGCAAGTCGTAACGATTGGAGATACCAGTTGTCAACTGATACGGAAATACAGGGGTTCAAAATCTCGTTTTCTTACATTTCAAAGCCGCTTTTTAGAGATCGTAGCGAGCCGAGGGACTGTATTTGAGGCAAAAATTGATAATGATGATGAAGATGATTTTATTTATGACCCTTTCCGAATAAATACAAGGCACGAAGACGTAATAAGGAAAAAAGAAAGGAAAACAGGAAAGAAAAAAAAAACTTACGAAATACGCAATATAACTTTTACCATACAACTAAACCAAGAGGGTTTTCCAGTCGTGATTAATATTTTGGCTATAAGTTTCTATTTGTTTCTCCACTGCTGTTAGTGGATCACTAATTTGATAACGACTGGAAATTTTTCCAAGTTTCTCGTCCAAGGGGGGAGGCGTAATATATATTTAGCAAAACGATAATTTATTTTATAAGTAGTGAACTAAAGGACAAAAGTAATCATCAGCCGGGATTTGAACCCAGGACCCTGTGCTTAAAAGGCAGGCGCTCTTACCATTTGAGCTACCGAGGGGTTTGTGAACAGAGTTCGCAAACAACTACAATAGTTTGGTAGAAGCCGGCAATAGGAACAGTGATCCCGCCCGAAAGCAGATTCATCTAACCAGTTCACATCCCCATGTCACGGAAATGTGTGGTCCTGGTGGGTCCTGGCATTTGTACGTGGCTCCGAAAATGGAGTCCTAGACTTCTAAATTCTATTCGAAACATAGGTTTCTGGTTATTGGACACGGTACAAGTCCCTTTGTGTAAAGTGCCATCTATGTAGTATTATTTGTAATTTATTTATAATAATTTATGTATCTATTATTTAACTCAATTTTAATACTGAACAACAGTTACCTCAAATTTTGCTTTTTCTTCTAGCTTACGAAGTGGAACACCTGTCTATGAAATCAGTAGCAAAAGTTCTGATGAAAGTGATGAAAATGAACGAAGCTTGATCCTCAAACACTTGGCTAGATCTCAGTTAGAATCGGAACAAAGAAAACAGACGGCGAAAGCTATAAAAATGGCTCTGGAGAGCTTGGAATACTCGAACAGGTAATTTTTCTAATCCATGCTGATTAAAGCGGACCACAAAAAATGGTCTTTCTACCACACATGCAATGCTAACCATCCCTACTGTCACTATGAATGTTCAAAACCACAAAAACACTGTCAAAGAATGGGCAAATAAAAAAAAACACCAAAGTTCCTAGGTTTGAAATAATAAGGTCTGGACTAAGTCTCAGCCCATTATCCAGGACTGCCGTTATGGCACGTAGGGAGCCAAGGATCAAAATAATAATTTCCATCTAATGCTCCAACTGTTTATTATAAATACAAATTAATTAAAAGCCCAAGACCAGTGGGGTATTTCTGAAGACATACCAAATATGATCAATAAAGTCTCATAATTCTTTGCTAATCAAACGTGGAAAATTTCGTCATCTGGAAAAGAAGACGTTCTGCGTGGGTTTTTCCTCGAGCCAAAACAGCAACCCGGCAATCAAGTTCAAATCTAAATAAACTGGTGGCTTGCGATCAGCAAGAGAAGGTAAACAGAGAGCGTGTTCCACCCTCGTACCAATAGTAACTATTAGTAACTAAATCCGTTCCAACCTCACGAAAAGTTACTACGCTGACCGTTCCAGCCTTCTCGAAATAGTAGCTAATAGTAAATATTTGCTTACCACGCTCGGGAGCGTGGTAAGCGTAGTAACCACGAATCTCTGTCACGTGATTGGTCGGATTCACCCGTGGCACGATATTCCGCTGGAAAATAGAAAAATCGTCCCAGCCTTGACGCCAAAAAGGCAGAATTTGTGACGTCATCCGTAGTAGCTACGGTAAGTAGGATGGAACACGCTCAGAATGCTTAGATTGGGTCTTTAACTTGTGAAATCGTACGCTGAAATTTCCAATTGTCGGAGCCGGGTTCGTTGAAATTTGTCTAAGCAGGAGCCGGGTTCGTTGGTGAATTTAACATTGGAGTAGAGCCAGGTTCGTTGACTGAAATCAAAACAGTGATCCTGCCTCAGAACAGACATAGACATATTTTTAATTTCATCAAAACAAATAAATTAAACAAACAATTTACCATTAACGGCCACTTTTAAGACAAAAGAATCCTGATTGCGGCCGCAATTGTAACCACCATGAATCCGCTAGATCATTCCTTCCTTACTCCTCTTAAGTCAGGGATCCTGACTTGAGGAAGAAGAAGAAGAAAACCAAGAGAACAGGGATTCTGACTTTCTCGATTTTCGGCCTAGCTTGCAGCTGCTTACGCAGCCGAGTAATTTGAGATAGACTGCGGGAGATAGAATTTGAGATAGACTGCGTCAGATAGAATTTTATATAGACTGCGGGAGAGATACAGCTTGCCGGATCATCTTGATGCTGCAGATAAACTTTTTTCTAATCCTTCGAACCACCCTTGGAAGGGTTTTTTGTTCTAGTTCTTGTTCTGTTGTTGTTATTGTTGTTCTTTCTTTTTATTTTTTGATTCATTATTAGATTAGTTCGTTAGAAGTTAGTTTCGTGTTGTTTTTTGTATGGCGTTATGTCTTTCCGTATATTACTTTTTCCTCTTTTTTGTATTTATACTCCGTCTTTCTCTTTGTGAGTGTATGATGGGTCATAAATAAGTTATTATATTGTTATTATATCTCATCTTATAGAGGCACTTTTTCAGCCATATATTTGTGTCCCACACAGTCCCACACATTTGGGAATGTAAGGAAACGGAAGTGTATGTATATGTAACACACTCGACCGACATGACATCTGTTTCCGCCGTCACTAAAGGCCCATTCACAACGGGTTTTTAGCTAATACTCGGTACCAGCCAGTTCCGGAAATCGCTCTGAAACCGAAAATTAGTTGGGTTTCTGCCGTTCGCATTTGAAATTGGTGCCTGGTTCGGGTACCAGCTAGTCTCGGACCGAAGTTGAAATCAGTTCAACTTTTGAGAGTACTAGCCAATCAGATTACTTAGAGGAATACTTAGGAATATTCCGATTGGCTAATGCTGAACCACGTCAGACCGAAGAACAGTGACCTAAATTTACTTTCGTTTTCAAAACAGCAAGGAGTGGATGTGATTTTATCCATTGGGCTTGGTTCGAAACTAGCCAATCAGAATATTCCTCAATATTCCCCAAAATAATCTGATTGGCTAATACCCACAAAAGTTGAACTGATTTCAACTTGGGTCCGAGACTAGCTGGTATCTGAAACTGGAACCTGTATCAATTGCGAACGGCAGAAACCCAGCTAATTCTCGGTCTCAGAGCGATTTCCGGAACTGGCTGGTACCGAGTATTAGCTAAAACCCGTTGTGAATGGGCCTTAAGAGCCGAAAACGCTGGAATATTTTTGTAGAATCCGGAATGTAGCTTGTAGCACCAGCACGGCAGATGTATTAAGTCCGGTCTTCACCTCCCGGAACTTCCGGAATCTGGGCTTCCAGATTATTCTTTGACGTCTTCTGTAAATTGCATCTGGAATATGAACGGGTCCAAAAGTATATCAAAATAATCCGGAAAAAGAGGCTTTTGAACTTCCGGATTTCCGGATTTTTTAAGTATCGCAGAAGAAATTCAAAAAAAAATCTCGGAAAATCTGGGAACCTAGATTCCGGAAGGTGAAGACCGGACTTTAGGCTTTACCGGGAAGTACCAGTCTTGTAAGATAATGGAAGGTTTTTTTTTAAAGAGGGAGTGAGTTTTTACGAGAATTTTTAATAGAAAAAGGAAAAGTTTGAAAAGAGAAGTTAAATTTAGAGTTGATAAAGTAGAAAAAGATAGTAGGTTTAAGACGAAAGTGTAAGTGACCTTAAAGAAGGCTAAACTGTTAGGTAAATTTTGTATTAACGTCACCGCGTTGGAGTTGGAGACGTAGCCACTTGTTTTAGTTCGATCTGAAGCAAGATGAAATGAAAAAGAAGCTAACGCGGGATTTAAAAAAAAATAAGATAATAGAGCACAGTGTTCATGTGTGCTTTAAACGATCAGTATCTCCATGACGAAGTAAAGTATTACCTCCCTTTTTCTTTTTGAATAAAAATAATTATA
The DNA here is from genome assembly GCA_030848855.1 of Branchinecta sandiegonensis. NCBI lineage: Eukaryota > Metazoa > Arthropoda > Branchiopoda > Anostraca > Branchinectidae > Branchinecta > Branchinecta sandiegonensis. The sequence continues at coordinate 2,946,529 of JAUPMV010000021.1, read as the reverse complement.
TTTATATTATTTTCAGGTCTCATTCGAAAACAGAGGCTGCCAAAATTGATCTCCAGAACCAGTTGGACAAAGAAGAAGCTAATCTGAAATGTCTCAGAGACGAGCAAACGGCTCTTGTCCAGCTCATTGCTAATCAGGCTCAGCCTGAACCTCGAGTCATCAGCAACTTATCAGTATATAAGTAAGTCCTTCTACTCTTACCACTTTAAATACCTTTCAAATTCAAATCGTTTATTGACAAACCAACTTCATAGCTTTCTTCGTTAGAAGATGCTAAATTACGCTGGGCACACAGTAATAAAATAAATATGTTACACTAATTATTCACTTTGTTAAAAGTCTCTGTAAAAAAGGGCACATACGAGTTCATGAACCTTGAAGTTCGTCCTCTGACAGGCACTAGTTTGTTTGACTGCCTTGGTCAGCTATTTTTCGGAGCATGAGGGGGGGCGGGGGCAATGATCGGTTGTTCTCATTTGCCAACAGTTTTTTTTTCTTCAAAATTTAGCATCAGTTCTGTTCTTCGGTTGTAGAGGCTCGGGATTCTCAACACAGACAGTGCTTGCTCGTAAGACTGATGGCCAGTACCCATTATAATTTTCGTTGCGCGTTTCTGTACGGATTCGAGCTCTTCCGATAGATAAACCATGTTTGTACTTGGGGTCCCCATACCGGGCAGCAGTATTCCAAAAGGGGGCGCACGTGGGTAAGGTATGCGAGGCGAGTTCAGGAATTGTAAAACCAAGCCTACCTGGATGCGGTTCGGCGACGCTGGGATTCTTAAAATGCTGGCTGGTCCCCATATGTGGCATAAGGCTCCCAATTTGGGTATCGTGGGGGAATTACATTTTTTGCAATTTTCCCCGGGTCGGGTCTCTGTATAGTGTTTGGTTGCGTCTCGTTGGGTATTTATTTCAATTTTTTGTAGTTTATATGGCCCATATTGGCTGTCGGTGAGATCTAATAAGTAAATAAATAGTTTCCTTCAGTGAGCATAATTGAACATCACTGAATAATTGGCAATTTGATATGAATAGTTTTTTATATTGACGGTGCAACACGGATAAGTCAGCTACATCTTATTAGAGCTATATTTCGGCCCTTCTTGGCAAGGGTCCCCTTCAGGCTCAAGCCGCTGGAAAATGAACTAATATTTTTTTATTGAATATTTTGTTTTTTTATTTGAACATTTTTTATTTACCCACTTCTAAAAATATTAGTAGTGGAGCAGAGTGGAGAAAAAAAGAGATACAACATATATTAGAATACACTTTGAACAAAATATATCAGTGATTCAATATCAGCATATTTTAGTGTCTCCTTTCATTTTGGGCTCTATTCTTACGCGAAATTCGCCAGATTCCGTCCAAAGTAACGACAAGCAAGAAAATAGCCAGATAGGTTGATCCGCTTCAGCATGTCAGTTTACCCAACAATCGATACTCAATACGACTTTATTAGGAAACTGTAAGCACTACCGAAATCCGTTTTTTGCCGGATTTATGTGTTTTTTTCTCTCTTTTTTGTTCGAATATCTCCGAATATCTCCTTATTTTACTCCATCTGTACCATTTTGGTATTTCGATGGGTAAATGAACGTCAATCCGACAGGAAAGCTTTCCTAACCCTATTTTTCCACTATAACCAACCAACAAACTTTCCACGAATTTCTGGTTTTGCCGGATTCCCCGCAAACTAGGCTACTTGTACACCAAGAATCAACCCTACATAAAAAGAAAAACCATAACCACTTCTACCAAACTTTCGTCGGCAGAATATTTATCATAAGGCAGGAACATGCAAAAAAGTACAAACCAGTCAACTCAATATCAACACAAATATATCTCGCTCTCTTGCGTCATCTAAGAATCAATTGAAAACTCGCACATGTGAAAAACGTGTATATAGGTGTGTTTAAGATGTTTATGACTACGGTATGTAATTTTGACCTGTCTTTTGTTTATTGATGTAGGTTATATAACAACTTATGATTAAAGCCAACAAAGGGCCATACATCAGCATTCATTCTCGCACTTAACTAACAAAATTGACCTTCAATGTTACATACAATAAATATTCCTTTTTACCCTTCTACTATTAACCAAATTAACTCCAATCCAAGCTTCCAGTGTACACTTAAAATATTCGATGAACTTGATTATTTTATTTAGAAATTTCAATGTTTTCAGATAAGTAATATTGACCTGTCGAGTTGATTGATAGTGCTTGAAGTGTCTTTATTTGAATTGACATATCCAAAGCTATTTTTATTTATTAAAAGGTATTACGGATTAAAACATTATTTATTCATTTATTATGTGCTAATAGATGGACGGACGAACCTTACGAAGTCATTGGTCACTATCGTTTTGGGATCCCAAAAAGGATAGTACTCTATGGTTTCAAGGTTCGAAAAGCTAGAGGCCCCTCAGGTTCCAACTGTCTATTTTAAGCGCTCATGTTTTTTGGGACTTCGATCCTATCATTCCCATCGCCGTTTGGGTTGTTAAAATCGCAAAAACCCAAATCATAATTCCTTTCAGCTCATTAGACCATCTACGGTCCGATAGTTTTTCGTGTAGCTAAAACCCTTTTCTTTTACTTACTGTCGATTTAGTAATCGTAATTCGCACCATGTCTTTTGAAATTCAAAGTAGGACTAGAAAAGGGCTAGAAGGGATTAGGGCAAAAATGGTCTGAAGCGGTTAAAATGTGCAAATTTTTACCGCAAGAAATGTTTGTATTTTAATGGGTTCCTCGCACTTAGTCGTGAGTTGAGTCGATAAGGGAGCACAGACGGTTAACTGATTTATTAATCTTTTGGAAATTTAGCTCTGGGAAATTTGTACACCACCTTCTGCGCTCCTTCTATACTATTTCGTTCTGGTGTCACTCATGTTCTGTGAAAGAAGGGGATTAAAAGATTAGATAATGCTATTTTAAATATGCAAAGCACCTGCTCCACTTGTCGAAATTATGTCATAACCATACATTGACGGAGAAGTTCAAAATTCAAGATGCAAGTGTTGCCCTTTTGGATGTTTCCTCGTCGCTTTCAAAAATCATGGACAACAGGGCCCAACCATCGCACGACTTTATCCACTGCTTCCTAGCCTTCCTAGAAAATTAAGTGTCTTTTTTGTGTGTTAATGTTTTTTTATTCATTTTCTTCATTTACTCCGCTTTTTGAAAATGGCGGGCCATAAATAAATTACTTACTTACTTACTTACTTACTTACTTCCCAGTGACAAACAAACAAAAATCATTCCTCCTCTAAAATGGTGAAAAAAACACCTGAGCAAGTAGAAATGTATTAAATGTATTCTAGTGTACTAAACAATCATTAGTTCAGAAAATGCAGCATGATTTTTATAGTCGAGGGTTCTCTGTGCTTACGGGATGCCATACTAATAATAATATAACTGCAGTAAAAAGGCTTTCGCCTCTGTTAATTTCTCGAGACACTGTGTACACTAAATTGAATTTCAGCCAGGTGACGATCCACGCCTGCTTTAAACTGATTGATATTTTCGGCATTTACGACATTTTCGGCGAGATTATTCCAATATTCCACGATCCGGTTTTTGAAGCTCCATTTTCCAATGTCTTTTCGGAATTTCTCACCACGAATTTTCAAGCTATGTCCTCTGAGACCATTGTGATTGAAAGGGAGGACATCATCAGGCCTTATGTTATCATAGCAACTATCTTAAAAGTTTCAATCAAATCACCTCGGAGAAATCTATAAGATAAACTGGGTAATCGTAATTTTTTAAGTCGATGTTCATAAGGCAGATGGCGACTGGCTGGCATTGTTTTTGTTGCTCGTCTCTGAACTTGCTCAATCGCGATACTAATAATAATAATAATTATTTATTTTTAACCCACAAATCGTACAAGACGAAAACAGTGGAGTACAAAAGAATATATGAAGACATAATTAGGCAAAACATATAACACATACAAACAAATTCCACTTAAAAGTCAAACAGACGAATAAGCCCATGGGAGGGCGACAGACGCGCGTACGCCGTTTCGGACAGTTTTCTGTGGAGAACAGACAATTTCTCCGTGATATCCGGTAGCGAGTAATTACTAATAATTTTAGAATTTCTTTGCAAAAACGAAAATAAGAGGATCGCATAGCTTTAATATCCATTTTCTTTAAAACAGGATAGACACCAGATAGAAAAAGAACAGAATGGTCGCTGAAGGAAGAGTAAAGTTTGCCAAGAGCTTTCCGATCGTATTTCCCCCTGTTAGCAACAATTTTCGAATAACCCAGTTGAATTTTTAGTCTACAATCGGAAAGAACGTCCTTGTTAAAAGAATGTCCTTGGAAAGAATGTCCTTGTTATAGAAGGGCCTCGTTGTTACGTGGCCATATTCAATAAGTGGAAGAGCAAGGGCCTTAAATAAAATAGGAAACGGGGAATTGTCCTTGAATGTAAATGTCCTTCTCATAAGGTTTACAATTCATACTGTCAGAAGTTGTATAATAGTTAAAATACGGATGCGAGATTTCAACTGATAAGACGTAGGATGTTGGGTGTTATGCTTTTCAAACGTTACGCATTGAACGTTATGCGTACAAGAAGAGCAAGAAAAACGTTACGCATTGAACGTTATGCGTACAAGAACAGCCGAAACACCTTCGAAAAAACATCTGCTGATTTTTTTGTTAGCCAACATGATATCGGATAAGTTAGCAAAAAAAATTTCGGTTGTTTTTCGGCTCTTCCTGGCAATGCTTGTAATGCATAACGTTTGCAAAATCATTGCAGATGACATCCCAAGTTTTATCTGCCGAAACTTCCATCCTTGTGTTATCTGAATGGTTCTGACAGTTCAGAGACCGATCAGATTCCGAAAGGCAGGTTAATTCTTAAATTTATTTGAGTTTAACTTTTAGATATATTTTTTAATTTTAAATTTAGTTAGTTTCTAGCTTTCGGAATGCCAGGGACCGATAAGTTTTCGGAAAGCATACCCGATGGAAAATTTTCGAGAATTAGTCGTTGGAGTTGTACGAAAAAGTAGTATTCAGTAGTAACTGTTGCCACTGCATGCTATACTACTAGCAAACTGGATGCTTCTACATCAAGATTTGATGCTATCGGATACTGCTACGTAAGATTAACCCAGTCGGAGGCATGTTCCATACTACTACATATCAATATATGCAACTTTTTCGTACAACTACCATACAACTACACAGTCAAAGAGTCAAAGTTGAACACCTTTTGAGCAATTTTCTAGATGTCTTGTAAGATATTGTTGCTGTTCTGTTTTGTATTTGTTACGGAACTACTGGCGAAAATCAGCTTCAAATGCTTTAATCGTAAGTTAGTCACGGCAGGCTATATTATCTTTTCTCCGTCTGTCTGTCCGCCCGTTTGCACGATAAACCTCAAAAAGCGGAAGGCATTTTGCTCAAATTCTGTGTGAGGGTACTTTAGTCGTAAATTCAGTGGCGGTGGAGGGATTATAAATTGCGAATTTGTCTCAACTCTTTCGAGAGTTATCTTTCTGACAGACGGACATACAGACAGAAGGATAGGGGAGGGGGAGGGGTTACAAATTCAGAAATGAAGCAGTAGATCTTTCTTGTAGGTGGAACTGACGCTTCTGGTCAAAGTTTGAAAAAAACGCCCCAATTCCTTCGAGAGCTATCTTGCTAACAGGCGGACAGACAGACAGGAGGTCGGGCAAGCTTTACGAAGTGACAGGCATACTGTCACTGACTGACATTTAACTTTTTTCATGATATTACAGATTTTTGAAACGTCAGCAGTAAATAAATGACCTAAATTAATCAAGTTTTGCCAACACTCCTCGGTCAGTGGCTCATTGACTTGGCACCATTGCAGCATTCCTCCATTTTTATATTTGCTTACAGCAGCATCGAGTAGTTTAAAGCACCCATCTTCAAATGTTTTCTTGTCATGTTGAATTTATCTGAATATGACAATCGATAATTTAAAAATTTAGCCGCAGCATACCAGCTTGAATTCCAGTATCTGCACTCGTATCGAAACGAAAAGCCGCAGCATACCAGCTTGAAGTCCAGTATCTGCACTCGTATTGAAGCGGAAAGTTTACCGCAATGTAAAACTTGGTTAAAGAAACATCTCCTTGAGGGTAGTTTGTGAGTAGAGGGTTTGGAAGACGAGATAGGACTAATTGACAAATTAGTTAATTAGTTTTTAGTTTATTTTAGTGAAGGTTTGATTAGTTACATAATATGGTAGTAAATGTGTACCGGTTGCGTTTTTCAAGCATATATGTGCTTTGTTTGTAACCGGTCGTCAAGCCGGAATAATTTTTTTTTAGTAAAGTTGTTGAATCCTGAAAATACTGAAATCCTCGCATTTTATTGAATAATTATGCATAATTTGACACAATTCTTTAGGTATATCAGAGATGACCCAGAGGCGTATCAGATTCGAAATGCGCAGTTCGTGTACAACCCAACGAAGCCCTGTGCCCGGTTCGAGGTTGACGAATCGGGTCGCGGGGTATACGTCAACGCGGCAGAGGAGGGAACCAGGCTGTCGAAGGAAGACAGGTTAGTGCGACGAGCAGCTGCCACCCCTCAGGCACTATTCTGACTCTAAAATTTGTTTCTACGCTTTTTAAGTTACTTTTCTCTTGAAAGACCTGTCTTACCTATACTACTAATGCAACCTACTTCCATAACCACTCTGTATATTTCTAAACCCGGAGACCCTAATTTCGTACGGTACATTCTAACCACTCTTCTGACTCTAAAATTTGTTTCTACACTTGTTAAGTTATATTCTCTTAAAAGACCTGTCTTACCATAATACTAATGCAACCTACTTCCATAATCACTCCATATATTTCTAAACCCCGAGACCCCAATTTCGTACATTCTAACTCCTCTAACAAAACCACGCTGATGTTCTCACTTGCCGTGTTTTGCTACCTTCGATGTGTATCACGCCCTCGATGGTTGTCTGCGAGAAGTTTTCCCATCAGAAAAACCGGTTATGTAAATTGTTTCCCTTTTTCGCCACAAGTCAACGGGTCTCGGAAAAGGCTTAAAACAGCCAAAACCGTGGGTTATTTGTTGAAAGCACAGCCTAGCTTTAAAGTATTCAAATATTTTAAAATACTGCGAGGGGTCCTTTAAGTTATATTTCTCTTAAGTTATAAAAAACCTTGAGAAATGTGAAGGGAGGGATTTTAGGAAATCAGGAGTTTTCGGACTAGAATCTTTGTTTGACAAAGTTTTTATTGAGTACACATAATTCGTGAATTGCCTGGATTTGCCATTAGGAAAGTCTTTTTTAGTTCCCAAAGATATTGGCGGGAAGTTGAATGTACATATTTTAAATGATGATATTTTGTTAGTGATGAAGGAGTTAAATCTTTCTAGAAATGACGTTTTGACGATGAAATGGCTCGGAGATGTCGTTTTTCAAAAATACCCTTTTTTGAAAAATGGGGGGGGGGTCCTATTTTTTTATTTTTTTTTGCTGGACACAGTTCCTTAGGACTTCGCCTAATTTTGATTTTTTGTGCCTAATTGGGTCCCTGAGTAATTACACTAGAGCAATTACACTAATTACACTAGAGTTGACAATGGAGGAATAAAATCCAGCAAAGCATACCTCTACTGTACCATACCATACCTCGGGGTTAATATTCCCGGCCGGAATCCGGTCGCAACACGAAAGTATCCGGTGACTTTGTTAGAGGGTCAGTTTACTGCGCGTTGAATAGAGACATGCTATTTGTGGAATAGACGGTGTGGATATAGCGGACATTTTCGAACTAACCAAATTGCACCATTAAAGTGAGAGTGGAGTCTTCTGCGGGGCAAAATTATATGTTTTTTTTCATATGTTGCTAGTTTTTGGCTCGATGGCTGTATCGGCCTGAATAATAATAGTGGTGTAATGTAACTCCACCAAAAAGGCTTTCGCCTCATAATGAAACAGGAAGTTTCAGAATCGCTAAAATACACCACTGGAACTAGTTAAATGGCCAGCACAGAGTTCGGTCAAATCTCACCATCTCCAATCCCAATCCCCCCCCCCCACACCATCACCACCACGACCAACTGTCAGAAATCGGCTGGAAAGAATGGCAAGTTCCAGCGTACTCATTTCTGTCCTCTGACTACATAGCAATTGTGACGTTGGCATTTCGGTTTTGGAGCAGTTGGAACGCCTCGAGAGGATCCAGTACCGGTCTTTACTAATAGTATCAAAATCCCCCAAAATCCCGTACATTTCTCTTCTTAACGAGTTTGGTCTCGCATCTTTGTCAAACCGTAGACATCAACTTTCTACCAAAGAGGATCCAGTACCGGTCTTTACTAATAGTATCAAAATCCCCCAAAATCCCGTACATTTCTCTTCTTGACGAGTTTGGTCTCGCATCTTTGTCAAACCATAGACATCAACTTTCTACCAAGTTTGGTGACCAACTCCTGGAAGACCCCAACCATCGGCACATCCTTCCCCCTCCTCACATTCCCGACCGCATAAGGCCACAGAGAATGGCAGCATAACCAGTTCCTAAGATCCCGGGCAATTCATGCGCGGTACGAAAGAAGTTTTGTCCCTTCCTTTGTGAGTTTTTTCAACGCGAAGTTATAAATTCTGTTCCTCTTTTTTATGTTAATTATTGAAGTTTAGCGCTATAATTTGTTTCAATTCTTGCTCTTGTATAATTATTGAATATTTGACAATGTAAAAGCTCAATTGTATATAGTTGTGTTTGACGAGAGAATAAATATTCGGTTTTTTGTTAATACCGTAAAGAATGTTTTTCGAATAATAAAGATTGATTGACTGATTGATTGATTGACATATGCCAATAGAGTTGTTCCAAAGTTGTGAAATTGTCGAGTACGCCATGATTATTTATTACGTGCATCCACGTACTATGATGATGACACAGATTTGACTTAAACTATATTCCAGGTTGGTGGTAACCGCACATCGTAAATTTGGTTCTAACCACGGTCGTCGATTTATGACATAAACTTTCTATCTATCCGTCTAAATCAGCATGATGAGAATTTGCTGCAATTCTTTTGTTAGGATGACTGGAAAAAATGACGACGTACTTAAAGGACCTATCTTACCTATAATACTAATGAAAACTACTTCCATAATCACTCCATTCTAAACTTCCATAATCACTCCATCGAAATTGGGATCTCCTAAACCCGGAGACCCCAATTTCGTACGGTACATTCTAACCCTTGTAACAAAACCACGCTGATTCTCTCACTTGCCGTATTCTGACCTTCGATGTGTATCACGCTGTCGACGGTTCTCTGCGAGAAGTTTTTCCATCAGAAAAACCGGCTATGTAAATTGTTTCCCTTTTTCGCTACAAGTCAACGTGTCTCGAAAAAGGTTTAAAACAGCCAAAACCGTGGGTTATTTGTTGAAAACACAGCATAATTTTGAAGTATTCAATTTTTTTTTAAATACTGTAAGATAATACTAACCGGCTCCACCACATGTGATGCCTCACTGATAGATGCCACTGCTGACGTGTGTGGAGAACAGTTATAAGTTCACGCGCGGTTTGCCGCAAAAAATGCCTCATTGGTTTGGCTGAAAAAACTGGTCGTGTGTTGTGGTATAATTAATGGGCAATTTTACTGTAAGTACCTTAACCACTTTGACGTCTGAGAAAACTGTCGGTCTTTTTATGTTGGTTTGTGGGTAGATAAACTCCAAGTCCACTCGCTTATGGTATACTTGTCCTATATTGTATGTTGTCGTGGAATCGCCAGTAGGTCGGAAATCTGGCTGAGAAGCTAATGTACTTAAAGTTTAACTGAATGAATGAATTAATGATTTTATTAACCCATTCTAAACACAAAATGTGACTAATGGAGTATAAGAAGGGAAGAAAAAAAAAGAAAAACGAATCACACTAAACTAACAAATAAACAAAGAACTAGCACAACTAGCCTACTTTAGAAATGCCTGGTACAGGCTATGCTTGGGATCCAGGGACTGTAGGAACTTTTTTCTACGGATGTTGATTGCATCCGTTGGATCAAGAACACCGTATTTAACAATTAGTGAAGTATTTCTCGTCCAAAGAGGTACTCCAAGCAAAAACTTCGCAAACTTGAAGTAAATAACTCTTTTTGCTTTCTTTTCCTTCAGTGTGAAAAGTATCCAAAAAGGCGACAGAGCGAGAATGTGCGGGATAACCAGAGCGGTATAAAGGCGTCCTCGAATAAACCGGTTAAATTTCACCTTAGCCCCACAGAGCGTACCATACGCTTTTCGAACTTTCGTAGATAGATCAGAAATCAGACCCGCGTGTCGATTTTTAAATCTGGAGCAATCGGCAGACCTAGATAAACAAGTACCTCGGACGGGCATATTTCCTGGTCCTCAAACCTAACCGACCGCGATGACGATTTACCATTAAAAATGTCTCGGATCCGACAGTCTAGTTAAACATCAATTAGTCGCTTAAATAAGCCCGAAAACCCGATTAAAATGCGTCACTTAATTTGTCCGTGATCATGGATAATCGATACGAATGAACTCACTCTTTCAGTTTTGTGGTACCTTTATGTCCTTGTCCCTCTACGCTTGATATATTTACCAACGACAACTCTAGGCCTAAGCCATATCGTAACATCTTCTTTTCATTTCTACAAAGCGTACACATGTCACACTGGAATTGCAGGCCTTTGTTGAAATTCAAATTCTCCGCGTCTGGATGAATTTTGTGTTGTCGTGCAAGCAGCTCACACTCTGAATGTTATTACTAGAGCCCCAGGTAAAAAATGCAAAATCCCTCAGATGAGTCAAACTATTTCACTGTAGATATCAGATGTAACAATAATCTACCTTTCCAGTTAAAGTTTAATTACAGAAATACTTCCATATAAACAAGGAAAAGAAAACAACAATACAAAAATGCATAAACTATTCTTGCTTCAATGTTGCAGGCAGAGGCGTTACTAGCCAAAATGTTTGGGGGGGGGGGGCAAGGTATATACCGATTGGCTGGTAACTTTTACCGACTGTTTTTGCAGAAAAAATGACTGTTTTTCAGAAAAAACGACTGGTTTGAGGAAAAATCGACTGATTTTCAGAAAAACCTACTGTTTTTTAAGGAAAATCTTCTGTTTTTACCGAAAACCATGTTTTTTTAAAAATCCAACTGTTTTTAAGAAAACTCGACTGTTTCGAACAAAATCGGCTGTTTCCAAGAAAAAAAAACTTTTTTTACGAAAAATTGCTGTGATTCGCGTCGACTCGGTTATTTTTTTACCGACCTGCAGGCAACTTGGGGGGGGGGGAGGTTGATTAGAGGTCCGATGTAGGTGTAAAAAGACATCCTGAATCCATGAAAATGATTTTCTCGCAGGGCAAATAGTTCGCCTGGAATCCGGCCCAAACCAAAAAATTTGCTAAAAGTGACAGATTTGTCTGAAGTTCAGCCGTTTGGCCGTAATTTTTCAAGAAAACACCATTACGGTGTCATTTATGTTTATTTCCAAACGGCTGATTAGTGACAGATACTAAAATAACGAAGACCAGATAAAAGCCCCGATTGTGTGCAAAAATAGTCCAGGAAATACTAAACATTTTGAGATCCCATCGAAACCTTTGGTCTTGTTGAGGATGGTGATGGGAATCGGAGTATTTCCTGACCGTGGGGACTCGCGACATTACGGAGTCCCTGGGACAAACGAAAATGCGGGACTCGAAAACGGGCGGGAATCTTGCTTGGCCTTATTATTTTAACTAAAAATTTCCTTCCGTTTGCCTGTATTAAACCTACACACTTCTCCATGACTGTTGTGGCTCAGTTCCCCCCATCCAGTTTCATCGTCATTCCCAACCAAGGTGTAAATACATCTGCCATCTAGGCAATAAGTTCGGGTTATTGCCGTTAGATGGCGCTTGTCTCTAATCGCCATTGTGACATAGTTTGTTACCTGCATCCTCACCTCCGGTAGCCATCTTAACATTACCATCTTGTAAGAGGCTGTTGTAAATAGTAGCTGAGCATCCGTTTCTTTTATCGAGAGAGAAGAGAAGAGTGCGACTGAGCCCTAGGCTACCTAGGACACCCCTACCCCTCGGTTGTTGATTCGTTTTGAGAGCGGAACTGAAGGTCAGGCCCGCCGGTCTTCAGAGGATTTCCACGCCATTCACCAGTTCCCAGTGACCCTATTCAAGACCTAGCCTCGCCTAGCCTTATCCACCACCCTCGAAACCACATTAATGACCTTCGACGGAAAAAAGTTCGAAATACTCCTCAATTCGCTCTTCAGGTTTTCTGAGCTGAGAAGTTATTATTTTTTCTAGGGTATTGGAGGTGAACGGTTCCTTTGTCTTCGGGGCGACTCTCGAAGAAACGCTGGATATGGTCATACCCGGGCTGAACCACGTGACCGTACTCCGACGAATAGCCAAAGATTCCGACTACCACAGCGAACTACGAAACGCACAAGAAAAGTATGCGGCGATTCAGAGAGAAAGAGAGGCTTTAAAACAAGAAAACATGAAGCAAAGCCATAGAATTACCTACCTGGAAGACCAAGTTACGGAGATGGAAAACGCATGCGCGGAACTAAGAGCCGCGGGAGAAATTATCCACGCAGAAACGGAAAATCTGTTGAAGCAAATCCGGGGTGATAATGAGACACCGGAATCTGAAACCGGAAAGAAGCCGAAGGTGAATAAACCCAAACCCCCTCGCACCTCTTTGCTTAAGAAGGGGGAGAGTGATACAAGTTCTATCAAATCCGACCCCAAGTCGGACAGTTCAAAATCGGACGAAATCCTCCCCATAATCTCGAATTATACGTACAAACAGCCAGAGCTTCTAACCCCTTCCGACTTTGTCGTCCACCACTCGAAAAACGCAGACCATCGCAGGTTCAAATCGCGCGCCATTGACGCGTATAGCGGCCGACATTTCCACCACCACGAGGCACTCTACGCGACCACAGACATTGTGAAAAACCATCGACAGAGTGAGAAGAAGTATGAACGTTGCGAAACTCCGTCCGATACACGCAGTGTCGTGTCGGCTGATAATTACCGCGAAAAACATTCGATGTCGATTGGTTACACAAGTGATTTTGACCGGACGATGCCGCGGGATAAGAAAAAATCGAAACCACCTGTACCTCGTAAACCTAGTTTTCTCAGTTCAAAATCTTCAAGTTTACAGTCCGTTGAACGGAGGCAAGAAGAATTCATAAATGGATATGAGATTAATCCAAGTGGTTATGAAAGTATGTCTTCGGCAAGATCGGAGAAATCGTCCGTCATATCCCTCCCGAGCTTTAAGTGGCCTCTGTTAGGAGGGAAAAAGATATCGGCGCATTGAATATGTATTTTGTCACGTTTTACTCAGTAAATACTCGAATCGTTCGTTAAAGAAGATGCAATACCACTTAGTACTGATTTACTCGTCTTCCAGGATTGTTCGATTCATTCTTTCCGAAGCTTCGAGTTCCGTGCGATATATCCCATCAGACATAACGACAGTTTAACAATCTAGTTCGTATTTTGTCAGACTCTTTCTAGACTTCCTGTCTCTTGCTGCATGCCTATTTCCTTATCCGTACACGCGGGAAAACGGTTTGCCTCGGTTGCTCTGAACACATTTAAATACGGTTCCAAAAATGCGGTTAAAAAAATGGTATTGTTTAAGGTTAGAGAATAATACTAAAGGTGTCTATTGTTATAGAAAATTTAGAAAGACCACCTTACCCGCTCCTCTTCCATTAGTTTGGATTTGTTTGAAAAAAAGTAGTCAGACGATCAGAGCCTCGTTTTTGTTGCAATAGTGCTGCCGCTTCGCTGCTGTAGCACTTCTTTGCTTCTGCACAAGATGCGTTCTTGGATTCACTGCCCGCACGGTTTCTTTTTAGTTGATGCAGCACCTTGCAGGGAAGCACGAGCTTGGTCGGTAAGCAAATCCGCGATTCTCTAGAAGCGCTGCCGTCTTCCTCGGAAGCACTGCAATGCAAAAACGAATGAAGAAAGAATCAAAGCGAGGCTTCACCTTCCAGATTTTTCTTCCGGATCCCAGACAGCCGTTTTCGTAGAGACGGATCTGGAAGGTCAAGCCAGGCCAAAAACTTCTGGAAGTCCGGGGTGTTGGACACCCCAGATTCCGGATGTCTGGAAGGTGCCATATAGGATTCGTTCGAGAGACACTATAAATATGCAAATGGAGGAAGAAAAGGGAAAGTGATTGACAGTTGTGACTGGGATGCAAGAGATATTTGAAATGGAAGGGGACGTCTAGTAAATGTTGAAGAACAGCAAATTTAGCTGTCATCATCATCATGAAAATCTGGAAGGGTTGGCTTGACTTTGCGGAAGCCCCGGACGTCTGGTAATCTGGAAGGTGAAGCCTGGCTTTCAGCGCGGAAGCGGCTGAGAAGTGGAGCTGCAGCGTGCAACAAAAACGAGGCTCAAGATTCCCCGGCCGAACTTTCTGCACTTTTATCATCGAGTTGAAAATATTTCAATTTTTCCGCATGGAATTGATGATGGTGCCGAAAATTTGAGCAGGAATTCAAGTCTGCGTTTACCGACCGAACGTCTCTCCCTATTGAAATTATACAGGGAAAAACCAAATCCAACCAGGAAACCTGATCGTCAGTCTGTTCACATTGGATCAGGTTTTGGCTGCTGGACTTTCTGCTTTTTCATCATTTTAGTTGTCAACTCTGTACTCTATGGTCCGATAACTCTGGACCACAGGTTTTACCTCTGGGCAGTGTGCACTCCACTTTTACTGGCAAGAATTTCAAACAGTTGTGCAGACATGAGTCTGAACAAGTTTATGCATCCTCGAAATCCTTACAGGAATCCTCCGGACTTCAAGGAATTGGCTTTAAAGTATCCACAGTTCATGGAATATGTGAAGCAAGTATGTGTTCCTTATTCTATGTGAACTTCTGTCAGAAGGCCAACGGTGCCCTATCTGTCTTTTTAAACCGGTTTCAGCTGATTATCCGATACTGATGAAGTAAGTGTAATGTCATAGAGAAATTGAAATCTGATCAAATACATGTTTGAATCTGGTTTTAATATGTGTTTGGATCTGCAGTAGGCTACAGGACAGGATACAACTTCTACGCTACAGCTACAAACAAACTTCTGACTGTACAGACCTAAATTTACCCTAGATCGTTCAGGGTGTGACCATGTTAGGACTGCATTGATCTTTCCTCTTTGAAGAGTGCATTTTTGGGCTGAATGTTAGAACAGAGATCCAGACACTTGTTAAGGTGTTTTCAGAGGTTCTTAATTAATTACTTTGGCTAACTCATAGTTGACTTTAGTCACAGCAAGTGCATGAAAATGGCAAAGTACAAAGGTAACAAATGTTTACAAAACCATACCTCTACTGGTATGTATCTGCAGGGGCATCAAGAATGGGGGGATGCCGCCCTCAAAGTTGCTGGCCAGTCGGTAAAAAGTAACCTAGTTGGTGCAAAGCACCTAAATTTTTCTTGAAAACAGTTGATTTTTATAAAAAAAAGCTGTTTTTTTGTAAAAATAGTAATTTTTTTCTGATAAAGCAGTAATTTTTTCTGAAAATCAGTCCCAAACGTCCCAAACATTTTGGCTAGTAACGCCTCTGTATATCTGCTAAATATATTGGGCCAAGTGGTCAGCGAGGTGCCAAACCCATTTACACTCATAAATTGTTCTAGGGACAATCAGTTAGGTTTGGACATGTCAAATATCAAATTCTCCTGCAGCTGAATTTGATGTCACAAAATGTCAAAAACCTTGGATAATCAGCAGTGATTTAGTTGACAACTTTAAACCTTAGGCTTAAACAATTTTGTTTCTTTATGGAGGTGGTATTACGGCGCTTCCTACTCTTTGCTTGACCACTTAACAGATACGCTTCTCAAGGTTGGCACCGTGGCTTAACCCACAGTCAGTCCTTGAGGAGTGAAAAAATACAAACCCTTGTCTCCTAATTATCCTTGGGGACAAATACTGGCCACTTGGTCTATGAAATAGACACTGGTTAAGCTAAATTCTTGGTGGATAGAAGACATGCAATAAACCTGTAGAGTGCAGTGAATCCAGACATCACCGCAGTATTCTTCCAAATTTAAAATGAATTGCCAGAGGACTTGTAAATATAATTCTGTGCAAAATCGATGTGCCTCCTGCCCATTCTTCTGAGCAATTTTTAAAAACAGCTGTGGAATATTTACTAAGTCTTATAAAGACAAGCCTTAAATATCATTCACCGTTTCTGGTTTGTTTTGTATTGTAGCATTATTGTTATAATTTCTATGCATTTATATTATGGTGAATAAATCTGAATTAAACTGTGAGTTCTGTTTTAGTAGCCTCATCTCATCTTTTGCTGGGGAACTTTGTCAACACCTTTGAATTAGGGTCAGGCCAGAGGCGCTACTAGCCAAAATGTTTTTTTTTTTGGGGGGGGGGCAAGGAATTTACCAACTGGCTGGTAATTTTTACCGACTGTTTTTGCAGAAAAAACGACTGTTTTAAAAAAAGAGTGACAATTTCGAAAAAATTGGCTGATTTCAGAATAAAAACGACTGTTTTGACGGAAAATCAACTGATTTTCAGAAAAATCAACTGTTTTAATGAAAAAATCAACTGTTTTGGCGAAAAATCGCGGCGCTTCGCGCCGGCTCGGTTGTTTTTTACCGACTGCCCGACAACATTGGGGGGGGGGGGCCTCACCTCGGTCGTGACGCCCCTGGGTCCAGCCTACTTTGATTAGTAATGATTATTCCGTTATATATTTCATGCCATCTCTAGCGTCCAGTAAAGTAATCTTCACCTCTCTCTTTCAAAATTGCTGGGTCCTCTTTTCTGCTGAGTTACCATCTACACCCCTGGGAGTGTTCTGATAGTTCCTGAAGCCATATCCAATGTTCTTAATGGGTGCTATTAGCAGGGCGTTGCTAGCCAAAACTCAAGGGGGAGGTGGCAGTGCTCCTGCCGGCGCCGTCCTGCCAGCTTTTCGTCACTTATGTAAGTGATGTTCGTCACTTAGATTCGTGAAAACTGCAACTTTTGATTAACCGTATCCCCAAGCCCAGGGGCGGTTTTAAGGGCTTGGGCGTAGGGGTAACTACCTCGAAGTATACAACTGGCGGATGTCCGGCAAGACTCAAGAGTCATACCGGTTAGAAATAAATGGCTGAGAAACACAGCACCACATGTGGAAATTTGTACGAATTTAAAGAAACATTAAAGCCAGTTGGTAACCTCATTCATAATAACAGGAAGTAACTGGACAGCTTAGCTCGTCCCGAGGCAGCTGTGTGCTGCGAATGAAAAATCGTGACTTGATAACTGCCTTTTGCCATCCCCAGAAGCCCAAAACGTAGAACTGTCGATCTGACAAACTAAAAAGTTACAACCGAAAAATCTCTTTGTATCCAAACGACTATATACAGGCAGCCCTTTATGTCATTCTGGCAAGCTCAAAACATGCAACTGAGAATAAGATTCTCTAAGTTCTCATACGCACGAGGCAGCTGCAATTCTGAAAGAGCTTAAAACATACGGAAAGCTTTAGAATGTACGACTGAAAACATATGATCGATATTGGTGCGTCACCCTTTCAAACCCACGCATTCTAAGCTGGATGTCACCTCAGTTTCTTGGTGAGTCTGAACTTATTGGCGTTAGCAGGCACACCGCTTACTGCCCAGTTTAGCTCAATTTTTTTGATCGGGCGCTATGGGAGCGCTCAGCTTAGTTTATTTGTTTTGACAGGGCGCTCTGCGAGCGCCCAGATTAGCTTATTTATTTTACTGGCCGAATTCAGCTTTTTCTTTTCTTCTGGGGGGTGCTATCCCCCCACAGCGACGCCCCAGGCTATTAGAATCATTTTATAATTAGTGAAACCAAAGATAAAAATGCTCCTCAGTCGGGGTTTTGAACCCAGGACGGAATTTTGAACCCTTCCCCATTAAAATTATATATTTGGTTTTCACCATGAACGGTTTCATGGTGAACCGGTTTCAACGGTTTCACCATCACCATTGTTATGCTGTTAAAGTCATTTCGTGCAGCTGTCCTAAATGTTTGAAATTGCTTGATTCTGGGGAAAACTATGAACTCGTGACCCTATGACCTAGTTGGTACCCTGAAAACCTTATCTTTACGTACTGAAAGCTATTTCTAAGTGTGCATTCGATTATTTTTTACTTCGATTCTGACAAACGGTCCTAAGTAACCCGTTTTCCAAATAAGAAATTTGATTTTGTGAAAAGTCAAGATGGTGCTCTAAAGCAGTGGTTCCCAACCTTTTCCGTACCGCGTACCCTGATCAAGGGTCGAAAAGGTTGCGTACCCCCTTTTTCAGAACGTGAAAGGAAGATATTTATTATCATAAATGATATATATATATATATATACAAAAAAATAAGGCACGTGAGGCTGCTTTGTAGCTAAAATTTTGTCAAATCTCGGCTCGATGTCAGTAACTGCCTCGGCAACGGCAATATTTTTTCTAGTCAACCTGATTCTGTGTTTGGATTTTGATGTCTTTCATGCTTTTATCAAGCTACATCGCAAACATTTTCGTTAGCTTAATTCGTAGCCCTGAACAGCACCAAAGTGGTCGGCCATGGACGGTTAAGAAGAAACGAGTCGGTTCGAAGCGCCGCGATTTTTCGCAAAAGAAAAATTTGGTAAAAATGACCAACCAGCAGTCAGTAAAAATACCGTGCCCCCCCAAAAAAATATTATAGCTACTGATGCCTCTGCCTTCTACTGGTAATACTAGACTTTCGGCAATCAAAAGTGAGTTAGGCAAGTTTTGAAGCTACAGACTAAACTGATTTTGTTACCTTCGCGTACCCCTTGAAAGGGTCTCGCGTACCCCTTTGGGTACGCGTACCACCGGTTGGGAACCTCTGCTCTAAAGAAATAACAAATTTTTTCTGCCAGAATAATTCTTGGCTGACCAAACATTCCCTGGAAGTCCTGAGGAGAATCCCAATAAAACAACATGGTTTCTAAGTACCTAAGCCACCGGGATGCAATGTGGACTTCTTGGTTGATCCTTGGTATGATGTTGCTTCTGTCCTTGATATGATGTGACTTCTTGTGCAAGGGGGAGGCGGAGAAACTAATGAGAGTTGTTCCGTTTTTGTACTTCCTTGACTGTAATTTTAAGTTGAGGATTCACAGTAGGCATATATAATGAAAAAATATCCATCTCCAAAAAATTCTGATTTTTTTTTATGTGTATTAGCATATTACGGATACCTGTGGAATTACCATGGCACATATTATCAAATTTCCTAGGGAATCCTGAGCACAATAGAGGTAGCCAATGTTATTTGGGTTCCATTTTTTTGTTCATCACCTTTCTAGGTAAAGACGGAGAATGATAGAGAACTGGAGAAGAAACTGAACTACAGCTGAAAAAAAGCAATAAAAAAATCAGTACCATAAACCAATAAATCAGGGATCTCCGTGGGTGCTTGCAACTGTCGTTTCATTGTCGTACTAGAGTTTAATACAGCCAAATTTATAGTTTACAATGGCCAAGTCGAATTTTCTACGTTGCACCCTAACAGGATTTCAAGCCGTGGGAAATCCGAAGAATAGGCTTCTAAAAGATGTTAAAGGACCCGTCTTGCCTATATTACTGGTTCACTCTATCCCCTAATCGTTCCGTCCGTTCGCATTTCCGACATTTGAGCTCCCTACTCATTTTTATCCGCCCTAACGGCTACGCTGATTTTTGTATTTTGCCGTGTTTGGCTCTTTTCTAAGCTGAGCTGGGTCCCGCTTATTGCTTCAAGGAGCTCATTGGTCAGAAATACCGGTTATGCCTAAATAGTTTTTTCTTACTTTCTCGTCAAAGCCAAGGGGTCCGAGCAGGAGGCGAGTTTGTAATCTTTTCAACAAACCCAGCGAAGTCTTAAAGTTTAACTGAAAGCCAACTTATTTCTGCATCATTTAACTGACCACACTGCAATATTTGCCTTGTGTTAAGTTTTTTTTTTCAATTTCACTATTTACTCTAGAATGATGTTCAGAATATCTATGGCCGTCCTCACAACGCAAAATTCTACTATGACGCGGAAAATTTGAATCTCAATGCAAGCGCGCTTTTCAGTAGCCAGTGATCAGCTAGCGGAAGGTAGCTCACTGCGTTAACACTTGTTTTTCATAAATCGTTAAGAGGTAAATCGTAAATCGTTAGAAACAAGCGTATAGAGGTACCACAAATCCGACAGGGAAATTCCACAATGTAAAAAATCGATTATTAAAGAAGTCACAAGTGTTAGAATGTTGGAATAGAAATTGTAGGTATCTACTGGAACTTCTGTTCTCCTGGTCCCTCCTGTAGCAAGGTCAATGCACGGGAATAATATCTTTTCAGACTATCACCGGGAAAACGATCATCGATTTCAAAGACCAAGATGCCGTCAGAACCCTTTCTACCTGTTTGCTCCACAGAGATTTTCAGCTTTCAGTAGAAATGCCCCCCGGAAGACTTATTCCAACTCTACCTCTCAGGCTGAACTATCTGCTCTGGATTGAGGATTTACTTCGGCTGCTGGCTGCTGGAAAAAATGAAAATGTGACTGGAGTTGATATAGGTAAGCTAGTTTATGTTTTTTCCTTTTGTTGATTGTATAATGTGTTTATTTGCCAACAATGTGCCTGACGAAAAAATATCAAATTTGGCAGTTTGCTATGATAAGCCATATTTTTGAATTAAAGTTTTATTCTATTCTATTCTATGTCATATATAGGCTACATACAACTATGAATGAATGAATTTATTACATGCAGCCTAGTAATAAGGCTTTTGCACAGTAGGGTACATAGGCTTAAGAAAAAAAGGTAAATGAACGCTTAACAAGAAATACAGAGGGTACATAAAATTGCAACGACAGCAAAAGATAAATAAACGCAAAACAAGAAAAACACAACGAAAAATATATATATAAATATATATATATAAACTATATATCGCGTCCTGTTACCTCTTTCTTTTCTGGAAAATGCGTAAATGGTTGAAATTATATACATCCTCACTTTACTCTCTTTGAAGCTTAACTCAAAAGTCAGCTTCTTTTCGTATCTTGTATTTCAATATGATCGTTGCTTTCCGTAAGAGGACAAATGTCAAAATTGCGAAATCTAGAGTTTTATGCCTACACATAGAGCGTGTTCCACCCTCGTACCAATAGTAACTATTAGTTACTAAATCCGTTCCAACCTCACGAAAAGTTACTACGCTGACCGTTCCAGCCTTGTCGAAATAGTAACTAATAGTAACTATTTGCTTACCACGCTCGGGAGCGTGGTAAGCGTAATAACCGCGAATCTCTGTCACGTGATTGGTCAGATTCACCCGTGTCATGATATTCCGCTGGAAAATAGAAAAGTCGTTCCAGCCTTGACGACAAAAGGGCAGAATTTGTGACGTTATGCGTGGTAACTACGGTAAGTAGGATGGAACACGCTCATAATGTTTGTTATTATCTACTCAGCGGAAGAAGTTCGAAGGGGGTATTCATTTTCACCCACTGTCTCTTTATTCCATAAGGGGACAAATGCCTTAAGGTGCCCAAGACCCGTCATTTGCCCCCCTTATGAAGGAGGTAATCAGTGATCTTGGGCTTCGGCCGATTTTAATTTCTGATTTCGTGCGTCACCTTTGATTGGGCCGAAATAGTTAGAAAGTGTTTTGTGAAATTGTGCGGAAGTATAGTAGAGGTAAACATCAAAACTTGATATCAGCTAACTTCAAACTGTTTCAGCTTTCTTCCGGCATGATAGATAGATAGATAGAAAGTTTATTGTAAAAATCGACTATTGTGACTATACACCAAATTTGCGATTATTGTCAAACAAACAGACTAAATGACAATATTTGTATCTAACGTCAGTACGCTTAAAAAAATTCACGCTTCGTTAGATCATTTCACGAACTCGAAAATAAAACTTTTTGCATATCTAGCGTGTTTTGTAGGTACGGGACAGGCATAGACATTGAGTTGGAATTCTACTTCTCAGTATTCTTGTTGACTTTTAAATATGCTTCTTTTTTCATTGGGGTACGCTGTTTAGTTTGAACGCCATCCTTTTGATGAAATCACGCGCCGCTGAGCAAAAGATGCAAAGTTGGAAAGAAGAACATTTCAAGTATGGTTGAATTTGGCAAGTATTGTGTAGCAAAACTTGCCTGTCATGGGTTTTAGCGTTTTCTTCGACGATCGTTCATGGTTAGGTAATATTCAAATAAGCATTCCTCTACTATGTATCGTTGGTCCAAGCTGACAGTGAATCAGTCTCAAAATATTTAGTATTTTGTGAAATATCTGCATTAGCCGGCTCTTTTTGGGACCCAAAACGTAAGTGTAAGTGTCCGTCTGTCCGTCTGTTAGCACGATAACTCTCGAAGGGGTTGAGATATGTTATTCTGTCTTGGCGTGAGGACTCTTTGGGTGAAGTACAGTTCAAGTTCGTAGATGAGCCCTATAGCCCAATTTTGGGGTGGGGGAGGGGTTTCAGATTAAGGGACGATTTTTTTTTTTAGAAAGTCAATGAGGTAGTCGATCTAGGCGTAAGGAGATATTCTGAGTGCATATCTGAAACTTATTTTCTCGGTGGACAATTAGTTCGTCCGGAATCCGGCCAAAACCGGAAAATTTGTTAAAAGTAAAAGTTCTATTTGAAGTTGATTAAATGTTCAATTTAGGGACATGTTGAGTCCGTATATGACAATTGTTTTCTACCCGGACAAGTAGTTCGGCCGGAATCCGGCCAAAACCAGAAAATGTGTTAAACATTTGAAGTTGATTAAATGTTTGATGTAAAGGTAAGAAGGCGTGCTGAATCCTTATTTGACAGTCATTTCTACCCGGACATATAGTTTGCCCGGAATCCGGCCGAAACCGGAATTTCTTAAGAAGTTTTATCTGAAGTTGATTAATGATTCGATGTAGTGGTAAGGAGGCATGCTGAATCCGAATATGAACATTTTTTCTCGCCGGATAAGTGCTCTGTCCGGAATCCGACCAAAACCTGAAAATTTGTTAAAAGTTACAGTTTATTTGAAGCTGGTTAGAGGTTCGATATAGGGGTAAGTAGATATGGTGAATTCGTTTTGAGCTGTAATTTTTTGCCGGACAGTTGTCCATCCGGAATCCGGCCGAAATCGGATATTTGGCAGAAGTAAGGCAGGGAGTTGCGGTCAATTTGGTCAAAGTAGATATGGCGTAAAGGGGTAAACACACATGCTGAATCAGTAGCTGAACTTGGTTTTCTCAGGTGACTAGCCATTGGCATTAATCTGTTTCTAAGTTTTAATAGTACAAATGTTAATAGGTAAAAGTAAAACAATTAAATTTCCCGGATAGGCCTATCTACAAGACGCAATTGTCTGGCTCAGATATTAAATTTTTGGGATTCCATCGAAACCTTTGGTCTTGTTCCTCTTCTTGCAGAGATTTTATTCATGGCAAACAAAATAGAAAAACGAGATTTTCGGTTTTTCGGTAAATGTCGTTTTTCTATTTTGTTTGCAATGAATGGTCAGCTTGGCTTCAAACCTTATATACATTCATGGGACAGCCGAGCACAAAAGTTAGGTCCGAAAAGTATTATCAGCTCAATCGCCGACTGTGACAAACTAGACCCTCTTCGCCCGGGTAACCGATCCTTGTATGACATCAAGTTTTTGGGATCCCAAGACGCTAGTGACGGGATATCCATGTTATCGTAAAGTTTATCCGTACTTCTGTCCGTCTGTCTGTCTGTCTGTGTGCCTGATAGCACGATAACTCTCGAAGGGTTTTGGATACAAACTTGGTGTGGGGATCCGCAGGGTCAAAGCCCACAAAAAAAATATTATTTTGTTTATTTCTTGTTCTTTAATGTGGAATTGTTGTCGTGTTAGACACGGATAAGTGATTGTGTTAAGAGACGATTAAGAGACATTATTACTGGTAATAATATAGGTACTTAAGGTATTATTGAGTATTACTTAAAGTATATTACTTATATTAAAGCGGGCCACAAAAAATGGTCTTTCTACCACACACACAATGCTAACCATCCCTACTGTCACTATGAATGTTCAAAACCACTAAAAACGCCGTAAAACAATGAGCAAATAAAAAAAAAACACCAAATTTCCTAGGTTTGAAACAACTCTGTCTGGACTAAATCTCAGTCGATTATCCCGGACAGCTGTTATGGCACGTAGGGAGCCAAGGGTCAAAATAATAATTTCCATCTAATGCTCCAACTGTTTATTACAAATACAAAATAAATTATAAAACCAAGAACAGTGTGGTACCTCTGAAGACATACAAAAATTATCAGTTAGGTCTTATAATTCTTTGCTAATCAATCCTGGAAAACTCCGCCATCTAGAAAAGAAGACGTTGTGCGTGGGTTTTTTCTCGAGCCAAAACAGCAACTCGGCAATCGAGTTCAAATCTAAACAAACCCGTGGTATGCGATCACTAAGAGAAGGTAAACCGAATGTTTGGATTAGGTCTTTAATATCTTTTCGAGTTCCTGAAGTGGTCGTTTAGAGCCTTTGGCATGATGGCAGCTCTGGGATTCGTCTGTTGATTTTTTTTCGTTTTTTACAAATAAAGCAAAGCAAAAGCACAGGTCAGGCTCCTAGATGAGCCCCGTATTTCTTGTTTCAGGTACCGGGTCTAGTTGTATCTACCCGCTTTTGGGGTCGAGAAAGTTCGGATGGAAGTTCATTGCTACTGAAGCCGATCAGGAGAATTACGAGTATTCAATTAAGAATGTACAGAAGAATCAACTGGAGAGTTTCGTTAATGGTGAGACATTTTTATTTGTTTTATCCTGGTGAGGTTCAAGGACAATACCACCCATTTTCACCCCAACCGAAGTCCACGGGAGTCTTACCCACCCTGCTTCCCCCATAGTTAGACATTTACAAGGGCGTTTTGTTGATGGAGGATCGTTCGTTGGTGGATTTTTCTTGTCAGTTTGTTATGTCTTTATTCTTCTTTTCTTCTTCTTCTTTTTCCTCTCCTTCTTTTTTTTGATTTGTTTGGTTTGTTTCCCTTAATAAAGAATAAGCCCCGCCCATTGCCAGGCCTTATGTTAGGCCTTATGATGGGGCCATAAAGAGTGAATGGTGTTAATTTTTTTTTAATGGACAAAACGTAAATTGAAACTGTATGGAGCTTAGATTTTATTTTGGCGATTTTTCATCTGTTCTTGGCAAGGGTCCTCTTGAGGCCATTGAGGCCAATGTGCTCACTCCAACCGCAGTCCCCGGTAGTCTTTACCCTCCTGCTTCTCCCATAGTTAGCTTTTTGTTTGGAGCTTAGATTTTATTTTGGCGATATTTCATCTGTTCTTGGCAAGGGCCCTCTTGAGGCCATTGTTAAATTTGCTCACCCCAACCGCAGTCCCCGGAAATATTTACCCCCCTGCCTCCCCATAGTTAGCTATTTGTATGGAGCTTAGATTTTATTTTTGGCGATATTTCGTCTGTTTTGCCAATGGTCCTCTTGCGGCCATTTTTTTAAGTTTGAATTTTTCATTTTTATTTTGTCTTTAGTTGCAGTCTGAAGAAGACCTTTGCCAAGATTGCGAAATTAAATATTTTGCTTTGTGTGTCTATTTTTTATGGCACTTGCCCTCCGGCCAAGTGCCATATTGCGATCGCAATTTCTATCCGTCCGTCGGTCTGTCGTTCGTTCGGTCAGTCGGTCCGGGTTTTGCTAGTTCGGGCACTTCCACATAAGCTAGGACGATGAAACTTGGCAGGCATATCAGGGACCTCAAATGATTAAGTTGGAAATAGTAATTTCCCCTTATCCGAGCATCGTTGGGGGAGTGGAGGGAGGGGGAATCCGGAATCTTGAGGTATTTATAACTTTTGAACGGGTGATCGGATAGCAATAAATTTGATTTTTGAAGAGATCTCGTGGCTCAGATGACCCACTTAAAATCCGGACCGGATCTGGTGACTTTGGGGGGAGCTGGAGGGGGGAACCGGAAATCTTGGGAAACGCTTAGAGTGGAGGGATCGGGACGAAACTTGGTGGGAAGAACAAGCACAAGTCCTAGATACATCGTTGACATAACCGGACCGGGTTCGGACAGTGTGGGGGGGGGGGGGGCGGAATTCGGTTTTCCCGCGAGTTCGGTACTAGGACGATGAAATTTGGTAGGCTTGTCAGGGATCCGAAAAGACTGCCTTGAGAATAGTCGTTTCCCCGATCCGACCATCGTAGGGGGAGTGGAGGGATGGGGAATCCGGAAATTTGGTAATCGGACGTGCATAAAACTTGACAAGTGTCTAAGAACAGGTGTCTCAGATGTTTCTTTTCAAATCCGGACCGGATACGGTAACTGGGGGGGGGGGGGGGGCTCGAAGGGGGCACCGGAAATCTTCTGAAAGGCTCAGATTCGAGGGGTCAGGGTGGAACATGGTGGGGAGATCGAGCTTAAACCCTAGATACATAACTGACAAACAGGACGGTATCGTGTCACAGTGGGGGGAGATGAGGTTTACCGGAATTCCGGTGATCTCGAGTCAGGGTACTTCCAGATGTGCTAGGACCATGAAACTTGGCAGGCATTTTAGGGACTTGAAAATAGTCCCTTCCCCGATCCGATCATCGTCGGGTGAGTAGAGGATTGAGGAATCCGGAATCTAGTGTCATTCACAGCTTTGGAACGGGTGATCGGACGTGCATGAAACTTGGTAAGTATTAAGAACAAGTGTCTCGGATGTTCAGTTTCAAGTCTGGACCGATCTGTTCACTTGGGGGGGGGAGCTGGAGGGGGCACCGGAAATCTCATGAATTGCTTAAAGTCGAGGGATCGGAGTTGGACTTGGTTGGAAGAACAAGCGTAAACCCTAGATACATTCCTCACAAAACAGGACCGGATCGTGTCATGGTAGGGGAAGTTGGAGGGGGTCTCCCGGAATTCCGGTGATTTCGAGCTAGGTGCTTCCAAATGTGCTAGGACCATGAAACTTGGCACACCTATTACGGACTCTAACATATTGACGTAAAAATAGTCCCTTCCCCGATTCGACCATCGTGGGGGGAGTAGACGGATAGGGAATCCGGAATCTGTTGACATTCATAACTTGGAACGGGTGATCGAATGTGCATTAAACTTGACAAGTGTCAAGAACGAGTGTCTCAAATGTTCAGTTTCAAGTCCCGAGTAGGTCTGATTACTGGGGGGGGGGGGGAGATGGAGGGGGCAAACTGACAAACATGCTAACTGTTCCGACAAGTGCCATATGAGCTTTCAGCTCTTGTTGTATTCAGAAAATGCGACAAAGACAGGCGAATCCCGGACTGCTAACATGCTATAGGCTCTAAAGGCCAGTTTCGGGACTTGAAAAGGAACAAGTGTGCAAGTCTATTTCTTTCAGTGATCCATTATCACTGGCATGCAATCAATCAATCAAATCAATCATTGCACTTATTCCTGAATATCTTTTTTCCAACATGATAACATATGACTGTCAACTTCAACAAAGTATAGTTGAAGAACCAGAACCTAGACTTAACGATGCAAGAGGTAATAGAAGAAACGCACTAAAACCAGCTGTTGAAAAGAAGAATTTCGATAAAAGTAAGCAATTACTAACATTATTGTAATACTTGTAGCTTCGGCGGTACACAAACATTTTCTTTTCTAATTCTTCCATTTATAACATAATTTAATTCTTTAAAAAATTATTTATTGAGGGATAGCTACAAACTAAATGACTTCGAAACACCAACATTGACGCCATCTAGGTAACTTTTACAATATGATTTTCTTGATCTTGTGCATCAAAGTTGGAAATATAGATAGCGTCAACCTCAACATTTACGCCATCTAGGTAACTTTTACAATATGATTTTCTTGTTCTTGTGCGTCAAAGTTGGAGATCTAGATAGCGTCTACCTCAACATTTACGCCATCTAGGTAACTTTTACGATATGATTTTCTTGATCTTGTGCATCAAAGTTGGAGTTATAGATAGCGTCTACCTCGTGTAATGCATACCGATCAAGTGATTTTATTCACATCTAAGTTTTCTCAGTCGAGAGAAATTCATTTATAAAAATATTTACCTAATAAATGATGAACATTGCAGAAGAGATTCGACGTTTCAAAAGGATTAAGTCTAACAACGAATCCATTATACAGAGGTTACCGCAATACACGTATAATGAACTGCAAACGTATGCGCAAATTAATAATATCAAAACAAATGGAAGAAAGAAAAATGAATTAACAAGTAGTATTGTAAATCGCCTTAATAAGAATATTTTAATATCCGAAGATTTAATTAATATTCTACGAAGAGACGAAAGGATCCATAATAAGAATAGACCATCCGACTATAAACCAGAACCCAAATTACTAACAATTCTGGAAGATGAGATAAAAGAAAGTAATATAACAAGAGAAAACAAGAATAAAAGAAAAAGATACAAGTGAATTAAAAAGATTTCTAAAGAACAAAAACCTATCAACTAGCGGAAACCGAGATGAAGTTCTAAAAAGGGTTAGAGACTACTATAAGAATAATATTCAAAAACTTAAAGAATCTATAAAGAAAAATAGAAAATTCATAAGAAATCAAGTAGAAAGGAGTGATCAGAATAAAGACAAGGTAATCGATTTATCCACTCTCTTTATAAATAAGAAACAAATCAAAGAAGAAAAATCTATTCCTGATTATTTGTTTAAAACGGAAGAAGAACAACAACCTACTATTTTTAGCGAGAGTGAAAATATGTATACTGTAAATGTTTCAATTCAAGGTAATGGAGTTGACGAACATACTCTTATTGATTTTACTTTCGCAGATTTACAACGAAGAATAATGAATGAAAGTTATCAATATAGAGTTCAGTTTGTAACTCGTGTTATTTTCCATCGACAGGAAAATGATGAAGAAGTAGAAGTATTTTACAATAGCACTTCTTGGATTCTGAATAAAAATAGTGTACTTCTTCATAGTCATCTAGATGATAATTACAAAAGACTTCTTTAAGTAATACCCCTCGATTATCGGATGACTCGAATAGAATCCTATATGGGTGGAACGTTTAAAACACTACCTGATTTCGTAAAACATAAAAGAGCATGACTGAATATTGAAAATAGCGATCAGAAATGCTTTCTTTGGTCAATCTTATCAAATCTATATCCAGCTAAAACTCATGCGGAAAGAACTTCCAAATACAAACAATATGAACACGAATTTGATTTCAAAGGGATTACCAACTTCCCAATGGATACAAAAGATATACACAAATTTGAAAATAGATACAACATTAAGATTTGTTTATTTCAAACTGAAAAATAGAAAATTATCAGAAGTCATATACTAAAAACTACAATCAATGGGAAAACAGCAAAACATATCATTCATTTATTGTATTTCGATAATCATTATGTATTGGTGTAGGATCTGAGCAGATTAGTTGGTACTCAAATCTCTAAAAAGAAAATTAAAACATACCTCTGCACTTATTGCGGAAGGCATTTTAAGAAGGAAGAACACTTTGAAAAACATGAAAGTAAAAATAATTGCGAAGACCCTAATATAATAATGCCTCCTAAAAGTTCAAGTATACAATATAGAAATATTGCAAAACAAATTAAAGTACCTTATTGCATAATAGCCGACTTTAATACAATCACAATACAATCAAGTACACGGTAAGAAAACAATAAAAGTGGCTGAACAAAAAGCATTTGCATACGGATTTCAGGTATGCTATTCGTTTGATTCAAACCAGAACAATTACTATGACTATTTTGGCGAAGATGCTGCAGAACATTTTGTTAAAACGATTACAAAAGTATCCAAAGAATCAGCAAACAAATATGAACGCAGACAAAGAAACCACACTTGTACAAATGCAGAAACTGTAGAAAAATGGAATAAAATAATAAAAAAAGACTTGTCATATCTGTACAACTGAAATTACTGAAAATCCTCACTTTGGTCACGACCACATGACCGGAGAAGATAGAGGATTTGCTCATGCTGAATGTAATATGAAATATAGGATTCCCAAGCATATCCGTGTAGTAATGCATAATTTATCAAAATATGATTCCCATTTATTTGTTAGAGAATTGATACCTGATAACGGAATTTTTGAAAGTGCAGAAAGTTTCATATCATTCTCGAAATCAATAAGTATTACAAAAAAGGATACAGAAATAAAATATGATATCCGGTTTATATATTCAATTCGATTCATGGCTTCATCTTAAGACAAACTATCAGCAAATTTAGCGAAATGTGATTGCCAAGTATCCTGTAATCATCTAACAAAGAATTTCAATTTTACATCTAACAGTTTCAAAAACAATGACGAATTCAAAGAGATAATTAAAAATGGGGTATATCCTTATGAATTCGTAGAGAGTTTCGATAAAATGAAAAAAAAAAGTTACCACCAATAGAAAGCTTTTATTCTAGGTTGACAGGGAAAGGTATTGACAAAAGTGATTATAAAAGAGCTGTATCTATATGGAAACAATTTAACTGTGAAACATTACTTGATTATACCAAGTTATACCTAAAAAGTGATGTTTTAACATTGTCAGATGTTGTTGAGAATTTCAGAAATGTTTGTATACATAACTATGATTTGGATCCACTTCATTACTTCTCAGCTCCTGGATTAAGGTGTGATGCTTTCCTAAAACATTCGAAAGTAGAATTACCGTTATTCTCGAAGGATGACATGTATACATTCATTGAAAAGGGGATAAGAGGTGGTGTATCGCAATGTATAAAGAGATACGCAAAAGCAAATAATAAATATATGAGTAATTATAATAAGAATAAACCATCTAATTATTTAATGTATTTAGACGATAATAATTTATATGGGTGGGCGATATCACAGAATTTACCAGCAAAAAATTTCCAATTTATTTCAGTACTGGATGATTTGAAAGAAAGGAATGAATACCAATCACTCGAGTATTACAACAATCTAAAAACTCATATTAACTCGGTGATGCAGTTACAGAATGTGGGTGCTATCTGTGAAGTAGATTTTGAATACCCGAAAGAACTTTTCCACTTACACAAAGATTTACCATTACCACCGGAACACTTTAACGGTAAACTATGTACCACATTATTAGATAAAAACAACTATGGAATTCACCACAGGAATCTAGAATTCTATTTACAAAAAGGTTTAATATTGAAAAGGGTACACAGAATACTAGGATTCATTGAAAGTGCTTACTTAAAGGGATATATAGATCACAACATAACCCTTAGAACTAAAGGTACAAATGATTTTGAAGGGGATTTTTTTTAACTTTAGAAAAGCTATGGAAAACGTAAGGAAGCGAGCGGATATGGAAATAATAACCGATGATAAAACAAGAGAAAAAATAATAAAGAAACCCAACTTTAAATCTGAAATAATTTTCAGTGAAAACTTTTCAGTGGCAAGAATGTCAAAGGAAAAGATAAAGCTAGACACATCGGTTTTGCTGTATTAGAACTATCCAAACTATTGATGTATGAATTCCATTATGATTATATGAAGCCTAAATATGGAGATAAAATTGATTTGTGTTATATGGGATACTGATAGTTTTATATATGATATTAGAACCGAAGATTTCTATCATGATATCAAGCAGGATTTGAATGAGAGATTCGATGCATCTGATTATGAAAAAGATAATCCATACGGTTTTCCTCATGTAAACAAGAAAGTTATAGGAATGATGAAAGATGAATTAGGTGGACAAGTTGTGACAGAGTTTGTTGGATTACGATCAAAAGTATATACTTATTTAAAGGATCATCAAGATCAATCAAAAGCTAGCAAAAAACTGAAAGGAATAAAAACGAATATAGTTAAAGATAAAATTACAATTAAAAACTATAAGGATGTACCATTTGGAAATATTGAAAACCTTTCCGTAACCCAGTATAATCTGCGATCACCAAGCACAATATGTTTCTAGAAGAGCAGAATAAAAAAGTGTTAGATCCAAAGGATGATAAAAGGATAGTATCAAGCGATAAATTTACAACTTTGCCTTTAGGTTATAACCTTAAAAAGTCAAGTATGTAGTTAAATAATTCATGTATATTAAACAATTCAAGTTTATAGTTAAACAATTCAAGTTTATAGTTAAACAATTCAAGTATATAGTTAAACAATTCAAGTATATAGTTAAGAATTTCAAGTATATAGTTAAACAAATCAAGTATATAGTTAAACAACACAAGTATTTAGTTAAAAAGTTCAAGTATGTGGTTGGTAAATCTTATAATAAAAATGTTTTCTTAATAAATGAGTGAAAAGACTCCGATCAAAGTGTATGATTTTAGTGAAAACAATGATTATCAGAACAAACACGTAATTGCACCTCAATGGCCATTTAGAATATTAATTTGTGGAAGTTCTGGAACAGGAAAAAACAATCTACTCTTAAATTTAATTTATGAATATATTTGTTTCAACCGAATATACTTGTTTGCAAAATATCTTGAAGAAGATAAATATAAAGACCTTATGGACAATTTAAACACTTTGGAATCTCATTGTAAAGCGAATATTTTATCAGTAAGTAATGGCCTGAATGATATTATTGATGTTGACGACCTAGACCCTAAATACCAAAATTTGGTTATCTTTGATGATTTTGTTACTGAAAAAGATCAGAAGAATACAGAAGATTTATTCATAAGAGGAAGAAAGAATAATGCCTCAATTGTTTGTTTGTCACAGGGCTATCATAAAACGCCTAAAGTGGTAAGACTTCAATGTAATTATTTTGCATTCTTTCAGTGTTCTAATCCAAAAGAAATAAAATTAATCAGACAAAATTATGTATCTAATATAGACAAAGAGAACTTTCTCAAACAATTCGAGGTTGCAACCAAAGGCTACGGATTTTTTTATTGATTTAAAAACAAAAGATAAAGATCTGATTTATAGGAAAAACTTTGACAAGTTTACTAGATAATTTGTTTCTGTTATAAATGAATAAATTCGGTAGTGTTGGAAAAAAGGCTAGTAACGAATCGAATGAAAAGAGAGTTACTGATGACAACGGTAATATTAACCGACAAGATAAGAGAATTGTTAATTTAGGTGATGCGAAAGCAGACCAGGACACTATTAGTTTCAGATCTATGACTATTATTTTGAACCAATTTAAAGAAGAAATAACTGCAGAACAGGTGGGGATAAAACAGTATTTAACGAAGATATCAACAGATTAACTGCGGTACATGATTCTCTTGATAATTTATTGGTAAGGATTAAAGATAAAGGTTTATTTGTAAAAGAAATAATTCGAGTTAATGATAAAGAAATTAACGCTGAAAACAAATTGATAACAAATGTTCAAAACCCTAAAAACAAAAATGATGCTGTTAATTCAGCAACGTTAACTATGAATCTTTTAGATTATGACAAAAAGCTTCTCGGTTAACACACCCATAACAATATAATTGAAACAAAGATTGCTGACCAACAAACACATATCGATAATATTGAAAGAGCAGTAGTAAATATTATAAAAAGGCTTCTAGAGCAAAAACCTGTTAACAAACCAATCGTTTTCAGAATAGAAAAAATGATGGCTGGTAAATAAATTTTATAAGATAAATTAATTCTCTAATAAATTGATGGAACATTTGAATATGCAGTTTACTTATCAAGTCTACAAAAAGCGAAGCTAAAGAAATGTTTTGACGCGAAACAAAAATGTCAGATTCGTGTTAGTCATAATAAACAGTATGAAGGAGAACCAGTAAAACTGCTTTTACGTAAACGACAGATTGATAAAATTGAAAAACTTAAAAGTAATGACAAAGGTTGTGATATTGATATATCATACAAGCAGATGAGGGAAGCGACTCAAAAAGGTGGATTACTTCCATGTTTAATACCGCTAGCAATTACACTTGGTAAGGCAGCTTTAACAAGCGGTGTTGCTGCTTTAGGTACATTCGCAGGTAAGAAAATAGCGGATAAAATAACCAACACAGGTGGAGCGCTAAAACTTCCTGGAACACAGAGAGTTGTGGGTAATGGTGTATTTGGTAGACCTAAGAAGGAAACCCATTCAAAAAACTGGGGAATTCAAAAAGAAGCAAAAGTAAAGTAGGACCTATAACTAATTTTTATATTATGGATGGACTAGGAAATCTACCGCATTTTAGAGGTGTTTTCTCTATAGATACGCTACCAAAACAAATAAATAGTATAGAATGTGGTGTAGTGAATTATGATAAACGTGGAATGCCTGGAACTCACTGGGTTGCTTAATGTAATCTATCTGATACTCCTTATGTAGAATTTTTCGATTCTTTCGGTATTCCACCAGGAAAAGAAATAATTAAATATCTAAAAACTTCAAAGAAAAAAATAGCTTATGAAAGTCTTGCAATTCAAAATATAGATGAATTAAACTGTGGATTTCATTGCATGTACTACCATAAACGTAGAATGGCCTCTCTTATTAAAAATAAATTTCATTTGCAAAAATTGTTTTCTAATAAATGGAGATTTATTGTTTGAAATGTAGAAAGAGAACTAATACTGAATCAATGTTTAAGACAGTGTCGAAGAATAACATGCCTATGCACAAAGGTAATTGTGTTATTTGTGGCTCACTGAAATGTCAATTCTTAAAAAAAACCTCAACGCACAAAAAGAAATATTAAATACGTATTATTCTAATTATTCAGGTGTTGATGATATTTACAGAAAATTAAAAGAAAATGAAGTGAACGTTTCTAAAAGTAAAATAAAAAATCTTTTGCAAAATGAGAATGTATATACTTTACACAAACCATCGTATCACAATTTTGAAAGGAGGCGAGTCTTTGTTCACTTTGCTGATGAACAATGGCAAGCTGATCTGGTTGATATGCAGAAGTTCAAAAAAGAAAACAATAGAACAAAATATATTCTAACTATCTTTGATTGCTTTAGTAAATATGCCTGGTGTTCCCCTTTGAAAGATAAAACTGGTATTGAAATGACAAAAGCACTGAATAATATATTTAAAGAAAGAATTCCTAAAAAGCTACAAACTGATAAAGGTAAAGAATTTGTAATGTGAAACGTTCAAACGTTTTTGAAAAATAATAATATTCAGTGGTTTACATCTGAAAGTGAATTGAAAGCACAAATCGCTGAACGATTCAACAGAACATTGAAAGAAAGGCTATGGAAATATTTAACTCACAACAACACAAATAAATGGGTTGATATTTTACCTGTATTCGTTGATAATTATAATAACTCTTATCATCGCTCAATACAAATGAAACCAGTTGATGCTAGTAAAAAAGTAAAAGTTGTTTCCTCCAAGTTTGATACCAGACGATTACAAAGTCACAGGTAATTACAAAGTAGGAGATTTAGTTAGAATTAAAAAAGAAAAAAGTATTTTTGATAAAGGTTATTTACCTAACTACACGAATGAAGTATTCCAGATAGCAACCGTTAGACCTACCAACCCCATTACTTATGAAATATCTGACAAAAGTGGGGAATTAATTCGAGGGACGCATGAGTTATGTGTTATCGGATATAGTTAAGAACAGCGAAATCCAAAGAGAAAAAGGTTCAACAATATGAGATGGAGAAAGGAATATGTTTCGGGAATATGCTTCAGAATTAAACGCTCCAGTTGTTATAGCACAAAAAGAAAGCACTAAAGACACCACCAAACAATTACAAGAAAATACCGAAACTATCTTTAATAAACTACAGGAAGGTGATACTAATTCAAGAAGACGGTTTCTCAGATTAGGTGATACATTTAAAACAGCTTTACAGATTCCAGATTCAAAAGAATCGAATCGGGCACCAAATCCTGCTATAGTTTCAGAAGAAGCGAATCGAGCACTAAATCCAGAACAATCATATGACGTAAATGGAAACTTGAATATTGATGCAGAATTATTAAATCAGATTAATTTAAAACATAGAGAAGACTGGAATGATACTGATAATTATTTTAAAATGCCTTATTATTACCTTGAGCATCCCAAGGAAATAGATGAGGCTCTGGATCATTTAACAACTATAAGTCAAAGCTATGGTGGTCTGAAAAGTAAAAGTAGTTCTAGTAGGTATGATAAACAAATTGATTTTATAAAAGAATACAAGAATAGGTTAAAAACCATTCAAATTAATATGTCATTAGTCAAACAACAAGGAACTGGTATATATATGAATCAGGATGAAATGAATAACAAATTATACACTTTGATAGGCAGTAGAGTAAATGGAAATACATCTGATGAGGTGAGGAATGAGGCGATTGATATTATGGATTCATTTCTGCGAAATAAAATTTATACAAAGAAACAATATAATTTATTGTATAAAAAATATTTCTAATAAATGGTGTTGTTAAACGTTGAAGGTAAGTATCATTGATACAACATTTGGTCAACCAATCGAATTGAATCGTCATTGCGATTATGAAATAGGTTTGAATCAGTGCACTTTGTGGTATTCGTGGCATAATATAAGTGATAAATTTGAAAATAATACATTTCAGGATAGGAAATCGGAAGAGGAGGAATGGATTAATGTTACAATTCCTAATGGGATGTATAATGATGATTGTTTCAGTTATTTTTTCTGTCAGTACTTTGATACTCCAAAAGATAAATGTCCTGTTGTAATTTCATCAAATCCGGCATCTATGACATTTGTAATTTTATTACAAAAAATACTTGTTTAGATTTAATAGCGACTTGTGTCAGATTTTAGGATTTGAGAAGGAAAGTGAGATTTCTAGGAAAATCAGTTAAGGTACAAAGCTTCCGAATATTACAAGAAGCGGTGATAAAATTCAAATTCACTGCTCTCTTGTAAACAGTTCTATAGTAAACAAAAGTAAATCAGACGTAATTTGGACATTTGTTCCGAATACAGAACCGGGTTGTCAAATTGTTGAAAATCGTAGACAACTCATTTATCTTCTAACAAATACGAAAGAGTATATTTATTCCTTCAGAATGATAATTACTGATCAATTAGGAAGACCGATTGATCTGAATGGAGATAACGTTGGATACGTATTGCATTTAAGAAAAGCTTAAAGGATTATTGAAATTTTTATTCAAACAATGTTTACAACGGGTACGTCAGCTACGATTCTTCATCAGCGATATTTCGGCCCTTTTTGGCAAGGGTCCTCGTCAGGCTGTCAATCTTCTGGTTCAACTTCGGGGAAGCAAACAAACCTGTAATCTGTTTGCTTCCCCGAAGTTGAACCAGAGGATTGACAGCCTGACGAGGACCCTTGCCAAAAAGGGCCGAAATATCGCTGATGAAGAATCGTAGCTGACGTACCCGTTGTAAACATTGTTTGAATAAATGTTTCAAAGTCAGCTTGGGCTCAAAGAAGATTATCGAAATAAATTTATTTACTTATAAATGTTGATTAATAATAAGCGATGACTTTATAAAAAGCAGTATGGAAGTGGAATTGGTAGTCTATTCAAAAACATTGCTAATTCTCAATTATTTCAAACGTCTGCAAAACAAATAAAAGATGGCGCATTATCGATGTATAATAGAATTATTAAACCGAGATTTGAGTTGTTGAAAAATAGAGCAATAAAACATGGGAAAGATTTGATTGATGTAAACAAGAAAGAATTAATTGATGTCATTCAAAACAAAAAATCTATGAAGGATCTTATCGGTGCAAATAAAAGAATTTTAAATCAAAGAAGACAAAACTTATTCAAAACGTTAATGACTGGAAGTGGTTTGAAGATTCTGAAATAATTTTTATTTTAATTTCTTTCTCATATAAATGGCAGTAAATAAAATTATTAGTCCGCAGTGGAACATATTTGACGAACCGCTTGTTGATGATACAGTGGTAAAATTTGAATTTAAAGAAATTCGAGAAACGGATGTGAATGTATCTAATAAACCAGAGTTTGAATTTGTGAAAATGAAATTAGATTCCTGGTTCTATCCAAGTGAAAGTTATCTTGATGTTAGTGTAAGAATAGTAAAACAAAATGGAACTAATATAGCTGACACCGATGTTGCTACTTGAACGAATAATGGGTTTAATTTTATTCAGTACCGCTGAGTATGTCATAAACGATGAATCGGTTGAAAAAATTAATCATGTTGGTATTACAACTACCGTTACGAAGTTCTGATGATTATTTTCGAAGTGCAGCAAGAAATCATTTCTGGTATAAAGATTATAATCAAGGAAAAGATACCAATCCTGTAGTTGATTCGTTTACTCCAAATGCAGCAATAGCAGGGACTGGAACAGTCAGTTTGACAAATAATAATAATTATAATAAAGGGTTTGAAAAAAGCTATAACGGAACAAAGAGCAGTAAGTTAGTAAATATGTATTTACCATTATCAAAAATTTTTGGATTTTTGAAAGGAAACAAACGATTCTTCAGAGGTGCATCGCATAAAATATTTCTAAGAAATGATGATAACAACATGATTATAAGAAATGGAAATACTAATTTGAAAGTAGTAATCGAGTATTTATCCTAGAAGATCCCTATCGTAGCTCCTAGTATTGAAATGATGAGTGAAATGGAAAAGGGTTTGGCAAAGGATAGAAAGCACAATCTGATGTGGAAAGCATGTAATACTTATAAAAGTGATGTTAGTCAAAATAAGGAACACACGTGGAAAGTTATTTTGAGAAAAACAATCCAACAAAAGTAGTTGTAATGTTACAGAAAAATGAAAAGCATAACAATCAATTAATGAATAATATGGTGTTTGATCATATGAATTTAATAGACATAGAACTTAGAAGTAATGGGGACAAATATCCTGAAGAACTACTCAAATGTGATTTTAGCGATGAGAAATGCAAATACTCAAATCTCTACAATAGATTCATACATATGGGTTATAAGCAATTAGCATTTGATACTGGTAGCGTTGTTAGTATAGAAGAATTTAAAGAAGTGTATCCGCTATTCTGTTTCGACGTTTCCAAACACGAATCAAGTATATATAATGGAACAACTGCTGATATTGAAATAAGTTTAACAATGAAAGACGCTCAACCTGTACCGTATAATGTTTACTGTGTTCTATATTATGAAAGAAAAGCTACATTAGATATTATCAATAAAAATATGTATGTGAGTTTGTGAGTTTGGATTTTTATATAACAAAATCATCCGCCAATAAATGGAGCCAACAAAGGAGGTCTTGAATACAATCAGAATAAACAAATACAATGAGACAATCAAAAAAGAAGCATTAGTATTAGGAAAGAAATATAACGCATATAAAATGAGAGTTGCTAAAACAAAATACGGTAATAAGTTGGTTGTAGTAATTAACCATAATGACAAACCAGGTGATTTGTTTATAACTCAGAAATATAATGCTATTGCTAACGAGTTGCTTTTAAAGAAAAATCTAGTTTTGCAACCGATGTACGGGAAAACAAGAACAAAGAAACATATGTGGATTTAGAACTGTTTACTCAGTAGTAGTGTATAGGATACCGTTATTTTTTATAGTATATATATCAATAGTTTATTGAGATTAAAGGGTAATATTTTTATTTCTGGGGGCCTTTATTTTTAAATTATGAAAATAAAAATTTCTTTGAAAAGGGGGTTAACTTGATATATAATATGTTAAAATCGGGGGTTTATTTTATTGGGGGCTGGGTGGGGTGGGAGCCCCCTTTCTATACTACTGCTGATTAGTGACAAATAAAGAGGAACTGTGAA
The DNA here is from genome assembly GCA_030848855.1 of Branchinecta sandiegonensis. Taxonomy (NCBI): domain Eukaryota; kingdom Metazoa; phylum Arthropoda; class Branchiopoda; order Anostraca; family Branchinectidae; genus Branchinecta; species Branchinecta sandiegonensis. The sequence goes on along the minus strand of JAUPMV010000021.1, from coordinate 2,906,748 downwards.
TATCCACTGTCGTTCAGGCAGTGTAAATCCCATAAATTGCCTGGGGTAATAATCGATGACGATCTGAAATGGAATTCTCATGTTGATAATATTATCCGTAAAACAAACTTTCTAACTAAATCCCTCTCCACCCTCAAATCTTTGGGTTTGGATAGTAAATGCCTCCTCTGTTATTTTAAAACTTATATCCGTTCTCATTTAGAATTTCCTTCACCGGTTTGACATTCTTCTCTTTATGCAGAGCTATCTGATCGCCTGGAAAATGTCAAAACAAAATGTCCAATATTTTATTCCTCTTCTAGCTTTAAGCTATTTGGAAATATATTTGGTTGCTTGATTGAATTTTTTTTTAGTAAAGTGTGTGAGTAGTCTGAGGAAAACCAGATCTCTAAAAGCTCCGAGTGTCTGGATTGGAAAGTCCAGTAAACGTTTAAGGAGGCTGGCGAAGACCGGATATCTGCAAGACCCAGTTGTCTGGATCAAATATTAAATTTTTGTCATCCCGTAGAAACCTTTTGTTTTGATGTATCTTGGATTGTGCCCGACTCTGTTAAGGGATTTTATTTTTTTCACAAAAGGCTTTCAAATAACCGTCTAGAGTATGGACGGTGTCCCGACACTACCAAATTTACCACAAAAGTGGACAGTGTAATTTTAGTTTCGTCGAGTTCTTAGTTTTCTCCTTCCATAAAATCGCGAACAAAAGAAAATCAAAGACGCTACTGGATGCCTGGCTGCAAGATATGTTGAGAAAGGCCCCAGAACCATCGACCTAGCAAGTTTGTTATTCTGCAGGCAATTGGGTGCTGTTGTTGATCCTAAATATTTGAAATTATTTGGAGCTACCACAAGTTTGAAACATCTTCGGGAATAGTAGAAGAGTGGTCCTCGCAGTGGTCTACCGTATTTTCATGGGGTTTTCAAACCTGTTAAACAAGGGATTCTTAATTAGATTTTCGTACTTTATCCTCATTTGGTGGTAATCGTTTCCTCTCAGTTTTCCGCAACTTGGGCCAGCTCCTTTAAAGTTTAACTGAAAAGCCAATTTATTTTTGTATCATTTAACTGAATACACTGTATTGTTTGGATCGTGTTAAAGGATTTTTTTACTTTTTACTATTTGCTCTAGTATGACGTTCAGAATATCTACAGTCGTCCTCACAACGCAAAATTCTACTATGACGCGGAAAGTTTGGATCTCAGTACAAACGCAGATTTTTAGTGGCCACTGATCAACTTGCGGAAGGTAGCTCACGCCTGAACAGTTATTTTGCGTAAATGTTTTTTTTCAAGCATACAACACAGGTACAAGTGCATAGAGTTACCACAAATCCAACTGGGAAATTCCAGCATATGAAAATTGATTATTTGTGAATAGTGAAGCAACGAAGTAACGCATTTTCATCGGGCCGTCAAGCCTCTTTAAGTGCATAAGTGGTGAGCAACTAAATTGTCCTGTCTGAAGCCCCTTTTGGTTACTCTTTAAAGTAGATCTGAAACCTGATACTATTCCATTATTTTCAATCTCAATAGCAAGAGCCAGGCCACCTATTTTCGACTTGATTATCTGCGGGTAGCGACGTCACACGAAAAGTCTATTTTCTATTTACTAACGGAACTGATTGTCCGTAGAACGGTTTATAAGTGTAAATGCGTCCGGCGCCTCGCTGGCCGCTCGTCTCTAAATATATAGATACAAATATATATTCTGCAACATTAATTTAATGGAATTTTCATATTTCTTTCATGACGTCATGAAAACGTCAGGGGCCATAGGCAATCGGCTAAAGTTTAGTCAGTACCGCCCGCGGTGGAAGATTGGAACCATAATTATTATTATTTCTTTGAATCCTTCAAAACTGAAGAGTAGTGTATAAAAAGGAACAACAACATGTCAATCAAACTCTCACACACTTACATACTAATAAACAGCTGACCGTTCAAGATATATTAGCCTACAAAATCAATGAAAACGAAATACAATGGAATGGCTCTTCAGTGAACCTTTAACACTTGTTGCAGGAGGTATGGACCCTCTGGGATATAATTCCAGTTGAAATTAGAAATTCCAGTCATCTGACATCCTTCAAGGCTACAGCGAAGAGATTTTTCCTTGCAAAAGAATAGTAATGATGCGTGAGTGTTTTTTGTAAGCTGTATATGTATGAACAGTGTATGAATGGCATGTAGAATAATGTAAAAATAGTGTTACCACAATATGCAGAATAGAGAAGACTGCAGGTGCTGCAGGGGCTTTACTGTGTGGCTCTTGTTACTAACATTAGGGTTAGGCGCGAAAGCAGCTTTCGTGTCCCTTATAATAACTCTTTTCGTTTGTTGCATGGGTTCAAGTGGAACTGCAGTGCGTCCTCAATGTTTATTGGTGAAGGCCTTCCCTCTTTTCCTGAAATTAGGCGCTTTTTTGTTCTCTAACTGCAGAAGCGCATTCTCGAGTCTCAGAACCCGCTGCTGGCTGTCCTGGCTAGGCCGCATATGAGGCTGTCGCTCCCAGTATGGTTGACGTGGGGGAAGTTGCTGTTTTGCAACTTTTCCCCGTTTTGAGTAATGCAGTATAATGTTTTGTTGTTAGTTTTGTTTTTTGTTGCTCTTTGAAGATGTATATGGCCCTTGTTGGCCGTGATTTAGTCAAATAAATAAATAAAATGTTTTGTATATATGTGTAAAATAAAATTTAATCTAATAATCTAATCTAATCTAAAAACCAATCAGAGATCTTTAATAGTTTCTGCTTTTTTAGTAACAAAAGCCAGCTCCGACCGACTCTTCTCAACCGTCGATAGTCAAGAAAACATCGCCTTCACGATGTGCAATCCCCCGTTTTATGGTCTGGAAAGGAGCAAAAGCCGACAGGGGCGCCCGTCTCCACCCCACAACTTTGGGGGTGAAGCCATGGAAATCTCAGCAGACGGTGGTGAGGTCGAGTTCGTGTCGAAAATGGTCGAAGAAAGCAAGAGACTGGGGCATAAAATAATGTGAGTCCATTAATTTTTAAATCACCAAGAAGCTAGGAATAATCTTATTTATTTTGATTGTTCAACTTCGGGGAAGGAAACAAACCTGTAAAACCTGTTACAGGTTTGTTTCCTTCCCCGAAGTTGAACCAGAGGATTGACAGCCTGACGAGGACCCTTGCCAAAAAGGGCCGAAATATCGCTGATGAAGAATCGTAGCTGACGTACCCGTTGTAAACATTGTTTGAATAAATGTTTCAAAGTCAGCTTGGGCTCAAAGAATATTTAAAAAGTAAAATTGTAAACAAATAAAAATATAAAAGTAAAAATTTTCACCACCATGAAAACTACAACAATATTTAAACTTCGAAATTTGCACTATAACCTTATTATACTTTAAATGTATGCAATAACCGTAGGCTATATTTGACAGTGCAAAACGGATACGTCAGCTGAATTTTATTAGAGCTGCATTTCGGTCCTCTTCAGGCTCAAAGTCGCTCAAGTTGGAAAAACAAACTTGTGGGAAAACCACCACACAAGTTCCACCTCACAAGTTTACAAGTTTCCCATAAGTTTTTCCAACTTGAGCGGCTTGAGCTGACTGAAATATAGCTCTAATAAAGTTCAGCTGACGTATCTGTTTCTACTGAGAAAGAGCAGAATACAACCTACCTTATTAGATCACTGGCATCTTCGGGAACGCTATTCCAGGGACCAACAACTCAGTTGACAAAATCCCACTTGCACACGTACTTGTGTTGTGGGAACGTTATTTTTGTGATCCCAGTACGTTAGTGACAGAATACCTATGCCCTTTTAAAGTTTGTCCGTCGGTCTGTCTGTTTCTATCCATTCTAGCACGATAATACCAAACCGGTCACCTGTATGTGTTTCTAATAAATCTCTCTTGTAAGGAGAATAAGGCTATCTATCTGCTGTTACGGGGGTGCCATCTGCACCCTGCACTGCTCACTTCTGCCGCCGCTAGGCAGCGATACTCCATTCCCGTTCACTATGTTTTATCTTTTATACTGTCCTTACTCTACTCTATTATTTTATTAACTCATGATCATGACTCATTTCATGAGCATGAGTCATCTTCTTCTACATCTTCTTCTACACTTTTTTTTCCGGGCCTCGACCGGCCAACAAATCTTTTTACTTAAAGGTTGCATATTTTGAAAGTACAGTACCAGTTAATTTGAACCCTTTGTTTACTTACAGACCAAGGTCATTCTTATGAGTCTTGTTTGAAGCTCCTTAGAGTGGGCTGGCCTGTAAGGCTTAGTGTATGATGGGTGGTTAATAGCCTTTTGTGGTTCGGTCTGCAAACCATAGTGTGAATTGACCTGGGGAATCCTTGGATAGATAGATAGATATTTTCATTGATCTATCTCGTAGCGCCGACATGGCACTAAATACGTCGACCATCACATTTCATGTGTTAAAATACTTGAATACATACAATAATTACCCAGAAGAAAATAAATCACTTGGAAATCACTTGTTTTTTGTTAAGTTTCTCAGTAAAATATGGTACAATGGAATCCGAATACCGGTTAGTGCGACATTTAAATGGCACCAGGAGATTTTGGTGCCGCGTCCGTTTTTGTCGCCGTTGCTAGATCGGGCAGAATGTCTAAGAGATACTAAATTAAGATAATAAATTAATTTGGGTAATTATTCTGCGTTAATGAACCAAACTCACCAGTGTTTTCTGACGTGAATCAAATTCAAGAACCGCTCGAGCGGAGAATAGGATCCGTTTCCATCGTCTGTTGGCGAGCAGAGGATCTATGCGGAGTGAACAAAAGTTGGATGAATTAGCAAATTCGATACAGAAAGGGGAAGCAATAAACACGTTAAATCACCCAATTTCGAAATGTGGGGACAAACGATTTTATGAAAAGGGTTCGCTGTAATACGCGAATCACGCGCTATTGTTCATCTTCGTCAGGATAAATACCAAAAGTGGCACCATGAGAAGGATTCTAAACCGTCGAGGTATCTTTACGCTAAGGCCGAAGAGTGTTGGGGTTTAGGAATATATTCTTGGGCAGAATATCTCTATGTTTTTCACTAATGATCCGTTCATCCATAATGATCCCGTGAAGTCTGCACGTGTAGTAGGCATCCTGACGCCCTAGGCCATCCTGACTCAGATGATTGTACCTTAGGACATCTACCATCTTTTGTCCGGCCTACTACACCCCTCGCCATAACATCAGGTTGAAAATACAAATACAGTCGTCGTAACACTGCTTCGTTTTACTTCCGGGCACAATCAGAATTGGATAAAGCAGGGGCGTCACGACCGGGGGGAGGGGGGGGACGCCCCCCCCCCCAATGTTGTCGGTCAGTCGGTAAAAAATAACCGAGTCGGCGCGAAGCGCCCCGATTTTTCGCCAAAACAGTTGATTTTTTCATTAAAACAGTCGATTTTTCTGAAAATCACTCGATTTTTCTGAAAATCACTCGATTTTTTCGAAACTGCCGTTTTTTCTTGAAAACAGTCGTTTTTTCTGCAAAAACATTCGGTAAAAATTACCAGCCAGTCGGTAAATTCCTTCCCCCCCCAAAAAAAAAAAAAAAAAATTTGGCTAGTAACGCCTCTGGGAGACAGACAGGAAATTTCGGAAAAAACAAAATATTCCGATAAAAACCGTACAAGGTGGCCTATAGCGAAAAAAAAAATATGTAATGTTTACAGATAGTATTGAAATTGCGCCTCCTTGTCTAATGCTCTCAACATTTAGAACATGTCTTTCTGCAGAATCTGTATACTCATCGCAGTAGAAGAAAGGAAGATGAATAATTGAGTCCTAGTGTATGAACGAAGGCGGAAATTCTGCATGGAGTTTGGTGTCAGATCTCTGAATCACCCAAACCATAAAAATATTTTCCCTTCCAAAAAGCTGGCGGAGAGGCTCCCCCGCACGGTAGCTGCTGCGGTTGAAAAAGTTACAGCCAATCAAATGTGCCCACCAAAGGTTCTCAAAGAGTTTTGTCCCTTCGATTCTAAATTTGTATGTGTGGTTGTATATGTGTGTGGCTGTGTGGACGAGAATTTGTTTCATTTTATGTGCGAATGTGTGAGTTGATTTGAGAGTTGAAATGTTTGGGGAGTAAATTTTCGGGGAAGGTTGGTTCGTGGAAAAGTTTAAGGAGAAAAGTTTGTTTGAGATTAGGCAGCTTGGAAGGTTTTTGCGGATAGGCTGGAAGCATAGAGAAGAGTTTTTGTAGATAAGATTTATTAGAAGAGTTGATATTTGTTTTTTTTATTTGTTTTGTATTTTGTTTTGTATGAGATGGCCCTCAGGCTTTAAGCAAATATATTTCATATCATATCATATCATATAACGAAGCGTAAAGTGAGCTGTTCGTTAAATTTATTTGTAAGCTGTTAGTTAGATTTAATGAAACTGAACTGAACTGAACTGATATAATATGTTGTGCTCTGAACTGATAACTGCAGATGTACTGCAGAGTAAATATCCAACTTTAAAAAGTAATTGTCAAGGTAGTAGTCCTAGTCAGTCGGTATTTTAATTCAAATAAATAAATGATAATTTTATCCGTAATATCGTTAAATACATAAAAATAGCTTTATATGTCAGTTCAAGTAAAGACACTTCAAGCACTATCAATCAACTCGACAGGCCAATGTTACTTATCTGATAATTAAATTTCTAAATAAAGTAATCAAGTTCATAAATAGACTACATCAATAAAGAAAAGACAGGTCAAAATTATTAACAAAATTACAAAAATTATAAACAGGTCAAAATAAATTGATGTTTTCTTTTCAGAATTTTCTCCACCATGCTGGGTCACAAGTCTAGTCTAAAGCCAATCAAATGTCTCGTCGAGGCTTCAGGGGCATCCCACTTGATCACAACAGAATTCTGCCAAGGACGGACAATGCGCTGGGGAATTGCCTGGACGTTCCAGGACGTGCCGCTGGAGGCGTGTCCCGTTCTGAAACGGGATAAGCCTAAGGCGCCCGTTACCTGGGTCGTTCCACAGAATTACTTCAAGGACAAATGGTACAATGTGAAGTCGGTCGATCGCAGAATCCTGGATATCTTGAATCAACTAAATGTGAGTATCTGGATTATTTTCTTTGAGGCACGAAGTACACTAGGCCTAATGAGGTTTTTGAGGTCGAAGACGATTGTGAAGGAGATTTTTTTTTCTGGCCTTAAAATCTGTCATATTTCACTAGATGTCACAAAAGAGTATATCAATACTACAAAGCAACAGAAGGCTTTCGTCTCTAGCTCTGAGAAATTTTGAGGAATCGAACTGATCAGAGTTGAAAATCACTTCGATGATGCACTTGAAACTATTGATAGATTCAACGTTAACCGCATCTTCGGTCGAAAATTCTGTTACCAAAGCCCCACTTGAAAACATCCCTGTGGAAGCCTGATTATGCAAGCTTGTACGCGTGTCCCCCCCCCCCCCCTGATGACTGTTATTGCTGAATCTTCAATGATGACAGTTAATGCTGAATCTTTCAAGGTCAATAACCTGTAAGAATACTTTTAAGTAAATGAATAATATGCCTGTTAGTAGAGATTCATAAGAACCTAAAGTTACTTGCTGACCTAGTATAACTGAAACAACTCTCTTTTGAACACGCTCTAGTATACGTCGGACACTTACGCTGTGTTTTGAGCGAAAGGGCCCCATACGGGGCATGCGTACTCGATTACAGGTCTTACGTAATACAGGTAAGTAGCCTTCATGTTGAAGTTATGTTTGGTTTTACTTTTTTTTTTGTGTAAAAAAAAGGTATTTACCGACTGGCTGGTCATTTTTACCAACTATTTTTGCAGATGAAAACGACTATTATTGAGAAAAAACGGCTGTGTTGACGAAAAATCGGATGATTTTATGAAATATTTTTAAGAAAGAATCGACTATTTTTACAAGAAAACCGACTTTTTTTTTACGTCGACTGTTTCCAAGAAAAAAATCGACTATTTTTACGAAAAATCGTTCTTTTTTTCGAGCTCTGCTCTCAGCAGCTGAAAGTGTTAATGATGCATTTGTTTGTAAATAAAGATAACCTTGAATAACCTTGAATCCTAGAATTTTTGCTGACGTTACCACTGGGAAGGGTACATCGGGACACATAAGGTCTCTTTCGCTATAACGCTATAATGATAAGTTCTCCAGTGAACCTTTAAAGGACCCCTCGCACTATTTACTCTTCAACTACCAGTATTTAAAAAACTGAATACTTTAAGACTAGGCTTTGCTTTCAACAAATTATCCATGGCGTTAGCTGTTTAGGTCTTTTTCAACACCCTTTGACTCGTATCGAGAACGAGGAAAAAATTTACATAACCGTTTTTTCTGATGGAAATACTTCTCGCAGACAAACGTCGACAGCGCCATACGCATCGACGGTAGTGAAACACGGCAAGTGAGAAAATGAACGAGGTTTTGTTGGAGGGGTTAGAATGTACTGTACGAAATTTGGGCCTCCTGGCTCAGAAATGTTTGGGGTGATTACGGAAATAGGCTGCGTCAGTATTATAGGTAAGATATGTCGTTTAAGGAGTATTTCTTTGTAGATGACCATCGACCCGGTCAGGTCAACCAAATATCACGTGACCTACACAGTTACAGCCAATGAGAACACTTGGGTTCACCAACGTCGGAGACGAAGGGAGGAACAGCGACTGAAGAAACTACAAGAAGCTGTAGTGAATCTAGTAGCAGACAAGGGGAGTTTAGCGCATGGTAAGTGTTTCGACGTCATTTGCTTTCGGACTCTCGTACGTCGTCGGGTTCGATCCTGGCCAGGCCTAAATATTTTGCTCAAATATTTGCCCAAATATTTGCAGATAAATAGATTTTGGGATCCCATGACTCCCAATCCGGCTAGGGACGAAGTATTGAAAATTTCCGTAGCCCTATAGTTACGAGTCTGGGTAGAGGATTACGAATTGAGACGGTCGTGTTCGGAGTGAGGAGACATGATGATTGAGGAGTCTGATCTTTTGCGTCTCACCGGAATCCGGCTAAGGACGGATTATTGAAAATTTCCGTAGCCCTATAGTTACGACTTTGTGTACAGGATTACGAATTGAGACGGTGGTGTTCGGAGTGAGGAGACATGATGATTGAGGAGTCTGATCTTTTGCGTCTCACCGGAATCCGGCTAAGGACGGATTATTGAAAATTTCCGTAGCCCTATACTTACGAGTTTGGGTGGAGGATTACGAACTGGGACGGTCGTGTTCGGAGTGAGGAGACATGATGGAGACGTCTGATCTTTTACGCCTCACCGGAATCCGGCTAGGGCCGCATTATTGAAGATTTCCGTAGCCCTGTAGTTACGAGTTTGGGTAGAGGATTACGAACCGAGATGGTCGTGTTCGGAGTGAGGAGACATGATGGAGACGTCTGATCTTTTACGTCTCGCCGGAATCCGGCTAAGGACGAATTATTGAAAATTTCCGTAGCCCTATAGTTACGAGTTTGGGTAGAGTATTACGAATTTAGACGGTCGTGTTCGGAGTGAGGAGACATGATAGAGACGTCTGATCTTTTACGCCTCGCCGGAATCCGGCTAGGGACGAATTATTGAAAATTTCCGTAGCCCTATAGTTACGAGTCTGGGTAGAGGATTACGAATTGAGATGGTCGTGTTTTGAGTGAGGAGACATGATTGAGACGTCTGGTCTTTTTACGTCTCACCGGAATCCGGCTAGGGACGAAGTATTGAAAATTTTTGTAGCCCTATAGTTACGAGTCTGAGTAGAGGATTACGAACCGAGACGGTCGTGTTCGGAGCGAGGAGACATGATAGAGACGTCTGATCTTTTTACGTCTCACCGGAATCCGGCTAGGGACGAAGTATTGAAAATTTCCGTAGCCCTATAGTTACGAGTCTGGGTAGAGGATTACGAATTGAGACGGTCGTGTTCGGAGTGAGGAGACATGATGATTGAGGAGTCTGATCTTTTGCGTCTCACCGGAATCCGGCTAAGGACGGATTATTGAAAATTTCCGTAGCCCTATAGTTACGACTTTGTGTACAGGATTGCGAATTTAGACGGTCGTGTTTGGAGTGAGGAGACATGATGGAGACGTCTGATCTTTTACGTCTCACCGTAATCCGGCTAAGGACGGATTATTGAAAATTTCCGTAGCCCTATAGTTACGAGTTTGGGTAGAGGATTACGAATTTAGACGGTCGTGTTTGGAGTGAGGAGACATGATGGAGACGTCTGATCTTTTACGCCTCACCGGAATCCGGCTAGGGACGAATTATTGAAGATTTCCGTAGCCCTATAGTTCGAGTTTGGGTAGAGGATTACGAACCGAGACGGTCGTGTGTTCGGAGGGAGGAGACATGATGGAGACGTCTGGTCTGTTACGTCTCACCGGAATCCGGCTAAGGAAAAAGTCGGTTTTCCCATGTATTTTTTTCCATCAGTTTTCGGTTTTCAGCGTTTATCTGTGACCGTTTCGCACGAGTTGCCATAATAGATTTGTTGTTCTTTGTATTAATGTTAGTTCAGTATAGTTTGGCTGCCTTTTCTAGCTGTAGTCTTAAGCATTCATATAAATTTGGTTGCCAGGCTTATCTTATATTACATAATATTGAATATAGTATAATGTCCATATGCCTTTGATAGTTTGATAATAATTTTCATATTCGGATTCAGCATGTCTTCTTACCCCAGTATCGAACATCTAATCAACTTCAAATTCGACTTTTACATTTTACAAATTTTCCGATTTTGCCGGATTCCGGGTGAACTACTTGTCCGGCGAGATAGTAATTTTCATATTCTGGTTCAGCGTGTCTCCTTACCCCTAAATCGACTATTTCATTAGCTTTTTAAAAATATTTATTTTCGCCCCTCAATTTGAAACCCCTCGCCCACCCCTGAATATACAACTTTGGGGTCTATCTACGAACTTTACCTGTCCCTTGACCTGTCCAAGGGTCCATGATCATTTTGTGTCAAGGTTTGTGCTTTCAAATGATCAAAACAAACCCACGAAAAGGCAAATTCCATATTTCATCCTCTGGACCAGCCTTGCAAGTGCCATATCAGCTTCTAGCTCTTGTTTATCGTTTTAACTTGACAATAATTGAAGATAGGGCGATGAAATTCCTTGTGCTTTTAGGGTTGGTGAACATATATGTGGAGTTGAAACACCCTCCCACCCTCCACGTTCGTGGGCAAGTGCGCCCAAATTGTCATCGAGTTAAGTTTTTGACCCGTGACTGGAATCAAACTCTAAGCTATTCTAGTTGAAGACAGATAGGTCTAGATACGCATTTTGATGGGTCCCGAACCCCCACCCACCTCCCCCCACCCTCCCGTTCATGAGCAAGTGGGCCCACATTGCCTATGAGCAAGTTTTTGACCTTTGAATGGAATCAAACTCTAAGCTGGTATACTTGAAGATATATAGGTCTAGATACGCATCCATGAGTTAAGTTCGTCTACGACACGTCTTAAGTTCAACTCTTGTATACTTGTGGATATATATGTATAGATGTGGATTTCGGTGTAACAGAAATAAAAGAGACCACGCAGCGTACTCCAATCCTTGATGAAAAGTTGGAAAGTCGATGGTTCATATGATCGATAATATGCCGCTCTTAATGTTGTGACGAAGGGGTTATTAGGCTGCTACGACTTGGTTTATTACACTTGTTTATTAGCTTGCCAATTGAAAAGAGATGTAAAGGGTCGGACTGGCTGGCAAGACATTCAGCAGTGAATTTAAAGTGTTCTTGCAAGATATGTTCGTTTTCCCACAAGTTCGTTTTTCCAACTTGAGCGGCTTTGAGCCTGAAGAGGACCCTGGCCAAGAAAGGCCGAAAGATAGATCTAATAAAATTCAGCTGACGTATCCGTTTTGCACTATCAAATATGATTCGCAGTCAGCTTGGGCTGAAGGAATATGTATTCTTGCAAAATCTTCAAGATTTCCTTGGATTTCTGCATGTGATGAGATTTGTTTACATGAAAAGCTTTTAAAGTGGGATGATTCAAATTAGGTTATTTCAATACTTTGGCTATTGGGGATGTGAAATGTCTTGGTTCTAACGCTGTTCGTATACAAGATGTGATAAAAATTACTTTAACACTCCACGTTTGAGCGCTTGCGCACTTGTTTTGTATCCATTATTATTTTTTCAGCTGCTGACGCGGTCGGCGAAGATGCTTTGATGGATACCGACGGTGGACCAACTTCAGTCTTACCTGACAAATCAGGAACCGCGGCCCACGTGACCAATCACAAAGCCGCGCCGGTCTCAACTGACCAATCCGTAAGCGCGGCCCAAAAACGAGCTTTAGACCGAGAAGAAGAAAACGAGGAACTTGGATCGAAGCGGCTGAAAGCTGACGACAGTTTCGACTATTCGGACGATCTCGAGCCGGAGCCAAACCACCTTGCTCGTTTCAAACTGACTATTCAGAAAACAGGGCCGTGTATCGGCCTGAGTATGAACTGGGTAGATGGCACTGGTGGGACTGAAGTGCTGCACCAAATTTTGGTGTATTTGAAGAACCAGTTGGCGTCGACCAAGCCTTCAAAAGCGGACAGTTAGCGATACAACATTTGGAGACCGTTTGAAGAAACCATAGGCTGTCTTATTCTGTCGTTGTATTTTCGCGTTTTAGATCTCGTGAATCCAGCAGCTCCGCGGAAACGAAAACGCGACTTTAAAATCGCCACTGACAAAGCCGCGAAAGGCATTTTGGTGAGGGACAAAACCGCTACTAGAGATGGGCGAATCATGAAAGGATTCAAATTTGGATCCAGGGCTAGGTGCGAATCCAATTCCGAATCCACCATTTCATGCTGAGGATTCAAATCCGGATAAGAATCCAACCTTAACAGAAATTAAATCATGTAAATGGTTTATAGTTTAAAAATCAGAGGTGACAGAATGCACTGATATATAAGTAATCAGATAACGTGATAAATTACTTAGGATGGATGGTGGTAGAGATAAAAAAGTTGGATTGCCTAAGCCGACTGTGTAGAAATTGGGAAATGGAAACTAGAAGGATGTAGGCGAGAAATATGAGCGGCTTCGAAAGATTGAGGGTTTGGAATCCGAGTCCGAGTACGAATCCAGCCTGAATATAAGGTTTGAAGCCAAGCTGACCATTCATTGCAAACAAAATAGAAAAACGAGATTTTCGAGATTCGAGGACGGTTTGCCGGAAGCGCAACGGAAATGTCCGAAATTTTATTTGTCCCTAGCACATCATCTTAGAGGCTTTGGTGATCAAGAAAACCCCGAAAATCTCGTTTTTCTGTTTTGAATCCAGCCTGACAAGCAGAAGATTCGAATCCGGATTGAATCCGGCTAAAAGGACGAATCCTGGATTCGAATCCGAATCCGGATTCGCCCATCTCTGGCGCTACTAGTCGAAAACACGACTGACCAGACATGCGAGTTATCACAATTCACGATTATTCACTCGAGTTGTGTAAAACGCTACAGGCAGGCGTACTACACGAGAGCTGCTACTCACCAGAATTCAGTTGGAGGTTGGCCTAGCAGCTATTTTTGATTGAATTGATCGAATTTGTTTCTTGAATGAGAAACAACTGTCGCGCACTCTTGACCCTCCACCTCCTTCAGGAAGGTACAGTATAACTTCACAAGTGAATTTGGTTTCGACTAAACTTTGCCGGAATGTTGGATGTTATTGTAAATATGGTTCAAAATATCAGACAAGTGTAGCGGGCGAGTCCCTTCCCCCACGTCTCAATGCGTTCCAAAAGTGGAACGCACAACTATATTCGACGAAGTTCTGTGTGTATTCTGACGAAGTTCGTTCCAGCGTGGTTTTAATAAATATTCCTTGAGCCCAAGCTGACTTTGAAACATGTATTCAAATAATGCATAAAACGGACCCTTGCCAAGAAGGGCTGAAATATCGCTGCTAATGCATCGTAGCTGACACATCCCTTTTATGCATTATTTGAATATGTGGTTTTAAAGGTCTTTGCTTGTTTTGCTCAGTTTGAACTTTTAATCAGTGTGATCAGAAATCTGTTCCTGTCCTTAGTTTGTATGGCCCTGACAAGTAATATAAACTTACTATGAAGAAGTAGGATACCTCTAACTTTCTTCTGGGATCCCCAGGGTTGATATTCACACTTGGGCCAAGCAGTGCCGTCTTCCCAAGGGATATTTTTGCGTGGGTGGCTCTATTGGATTTTACGTCCAATCATCGTGATGCGTGTTTTCGCGTTGACGCCATCTAGCTCGATGGTCATTTTCAGCGTAAAAAGCTCGACGGATAATGTCACCATCGAGCTGAACGGGTGCCTCTCGTTCAGCGATGCTCCTCGAGCTCTGTTGAAGGTCGAAACTAAGTTGTATAGTAATCCATACAAACTTGACTTAACACGCATTTGATCTGTTTTACCTCAGAAACCGAAAAATTGTAGTTTATTCCTATCGATGTCGGTGAGAATATTTTTTAATATATAAATAGAGCCGAGCGCGTTTACATTGATAAACCGGCCTAGGGACAATCAGATCCTATGTTGGGTCCTCAATCAGATGACGTCACGACTGCATGGAATTCCGATACAATATAGACGACACCCTGTTGAATGGGTAGAGGAAGATGGCATCATCTAGTGACATTTTCTTTTGTCGAGCTCAACAGCCAATCACGGGGAAATGTCCCCCTAGTTCATTGACTACACTGTCAGAAGTTTCATAACAGATAACACAAGGATGCGCGGTTTCAACAGACATCACTTGGGGTGTTGTCTGTTGTGATTTTGAAAACCTTATTAAATGTTATGCCTTCTTAAAAGCATTGTCAGAAACAGCCCGAAAAACCGTCGGAAAAGCATCTGCTGACTTTTCCGATTTCAGAGTCAGCAATACTCTATATGACCAAGTCCAAAACACGCCAGTGATCCTCAGGAAGAACGAGAAAACGTCTCACTAACGACTCAAACTCAAGAACTCAAATCCTGTGTGAACCAATCACGGCGATCTTTGGGAGCAGATGTGATACCGCTTCCGACTCTTCCGCTAGGTACCCGGCGATTTTGCATCGGCAAGGAGAGTTAGTCATCAAGAGTATAGCTTTTTCGGCTCTTCCTGGAAATGCTTGTTGACATCTCCAAAATCAGAACAGACGACACCCCAAGTGTTGTTTGTTGAAACCGTGCATCCTTGTGTTATCTGTTATGAAACTTCTGACAGTGTTAGACCCGCGAGAAGTATTTGAATCGATTTGTTTTCACGTCTATCTTGAATAAAAAAAAGAAACAATGGAAGAGAAACCCGCTTGGTATAGATAGAGGCGAAAGCCTTATTATTGCAGTTATATTATTATTATTAAGATTTCGTTCTACGCCAGCTAGCGGTTTTTCGGAGGAACTACATCTGTCGTGCGGCTGAAGAGCGGCGTAGGGAGACCAGTTGCAATATAGCTGGCATGAAGAACGGCAGCAAAGGAGTTAAAGATTTAAGTTGTGTTTAATATACCAGGCAAGAAAGGGTAAGTCTCATTTTCAGTAAGCCTAGGGGGCCAGAGTTTGGATTGTTTCTCTTAGTTAGTTTGAGTTTCTAGCTCAATGATGTTCTTTAGAACATGCGAGAAGCTCAGGTTACTCTGGTCGACGGCCAATTTCTAAGGAAAAGAAAGAGTGAATGAAGGATTCTCACTGTTGCGTAGAATGGAATAAATAGTAAAAGATTTTTTGAGTGAACGGAAGATTTTCGCTCGTGTTCTAAGAGTTAGGGAAAGTTTAAGAGATAATGAGAGTGAACGGAAAAGATTCACTAGGGGCCTTTGATAGTTTGAGTGAATGGAAGATTTTCGCTCGATTTTAGAAACCCAGAAAAGTTTAAGATATTGAGGGTGAACGGTGTAGTTCCACCCGGAGCCTTTGTTAGTTTTGAGTGAACGGAAGATTTTCGCTCGTGTTTTAAGAGTTTGGGAAAGTTTGAGAGATAATGAGAGTGAACGGTAAAGTTTCACAGGGGCCTTTGTTAGTTTTGAGTGAATGGATGTTTCTCGCTCGTGTTTTAAAAAAAAATTCCGGTAAAATTAAGAGATATTGAGAGTGGTCTCACTCGGGACCTTTGTTAGTTCTGAGGGAACGAACGATTCCCGCTTGGGTTTTGAAGGTCCAGGAAGTTTTTAAGGCATGTTGACAATGAACAGTTTGATTTTCAGTCGCGGTCTTTGAATTTGTTTTGAGTGAATGGAGGATTTTCACTCGTGCTTTAAGTATGGAACGGGTTAACAGAGGTTTCAGAGTGAATGGGGTTGGTACCTATATTTGAGAGGGTGGAGGCAACTAATCTTTTGTAATTAAAGTAACGGAAAAGCTAAGATAGGTTGAGAGGGGCGTAATAATTTTCACTTTCACCCACGCTCTGATTACGGTATGAAATTTCGGGGTGTGAGGATTTTCACGCGTGCTTGAACAGTAAAAGAAAAAAAGAAAAAAAAACAAAACAAATAAAACAAAACAAAGGTAGCAAAAGTAAAAACGGAAATGATGTTTTTTTTTTTTAAAGTTTTTACCACATAATTTGGTTCCAGTACGATCCAGGTTTTTGTGGGGGTTGTAAAAACCCGTAGTTTGCTAACAGTCTGGATACTAAGCCAGCCCGTCCATTATGTTTTTGACGAGTAAGCCGCGTGATATGAATGATTATATATTTAGACAAATTCAAGTATAAATTACCCGGATGTCTCTATTGTTGTCAAGCCAGTTTTTGGTCTAATTATTCGTAAGTGAAAGGGGTATCGTTTCGACATTCCTTCTTCTCGGAAAGGGTTGTTGGGGCCAAGAGCCCGGGGAATTGAACCCAAGGGTACTGAACTTGTTTGACAGTTGGACTCGAGGGAATATTAATGAAGTTCAGGGTTTGGTGTGAATAATGCATAGCCTGATTGGGCAGCTGATGCGGGATCAAAAGGTTTTACACGAAGTTGGGAGGAAAGAATAACATGTGGATTGTTGGCGAAGTTTTGGGCAAATATATATTTGTCTTTTCTTTGCAGATGCTAAACATAACAGAAGCCTCCACTCTTGGAGGGAAAAGCTATATGCCGGCCATCAGCTCCCTAAAGAAGGCGGAACCCCCGGAGACTACGCAGGTTACGGTGGAGGGGGTAGCTGTCAAGGATGCTACCATAGAAACTTTGTGGCAAGCAGTATTTTGGTTGACGCGAGACTCAAAGGAGACGTTTCGTTTGTTTTTGGTGGATGAGGACATGGAAGATCGAGAGGTTATGGCCCTATTGGTGCAGCATTTGGCATCTTTGCTGAAGAAAGGGCTACACGCGCAAAGCATCTTGGCCCCGCAGGAAAAAGTCCGAAAGACTGCAAAAACTCAGAAAAAAGCGGTGACTACGGTAGTCGACTTGGCGTCAGCGGGAGCTTCTGGACAAACGATGGTCTCTCCAGACGAGGTTCTTACCGGACTGCTGCCAGGAAGCATTCTATCGCAGGTATGAAAGAAGCCGTTGTTTGGGAAAGGACGAGGAGCGATACGAAATATTGTGGTTGATTTTGGAAATAGAATGGGTTTCATTTCAGTTCCTTGTTAACTGAATGGGCGGTTAGGGTAGAAAAAAGGGGATAAGGGATTTTTTATGTAAAATTTGATACAAAATTTTCGTATTAAGACACGATTATATCATTAAAATATATATCGCAGTGGGTTGATATATTTCAGTATGTTTCGGATTTGGTTAATTGTTTGGCTAAAATTAAAGGCGCCTTAGGACGCTACACGTGGATCCGAAGAATGTGTGATAACGTGCTGTATGGCATAAGTTTTTTATAGGAACGCGCAGTTTTAATTGTGGGGAGTTCACAATCGTCGTAGAAGCGGCCATTCCTGTTAAATGATTGCAACCAAGCGCGTTTCGCAGGATTCTCATTAAAGTAGTGTGGCCCTAGGTGACAGGGGGGTCAGGGATATGAGGTTATCAAGTCAGTTTATCCTCGGATGAAGGAATGTGTATTCAAGGAGTGGGTTTGCAAAGGATGGGCTTGCCTCACAGATTCGGACTTTTTTCGTGGAAGAGCACTCGATTTTGTAAAAAAAAAATAATTATTAATGGGGCTATATGAAGAAATAGGGGAATAAGCGGGATCGGGAGTTTTATTTGAAAAGAAGAATTAGGAATGCGGAAACGATGGGCCTCCCAGTGAATTACTGTGTGTAAAGTTCGGCTTTTATTTTTAGTCGCAGTTGGATAGCATAAGTGCTAGTGTGCTGGCACAGATTGGCTCTACACCGGTTTCCAGAGCCAGGCGAGACTTGATGGAAATGGCAAGAGGAGACCAGTCGAGTTTCAACGGCACGACCTTTTTGAATCGCTTGCATAAGCTTGGGCAGGTCGCCCGAATTGCCAATGATCCGGAGGCGGATAAATATTCAGAGGCGTTCGTTCAGCTCCATTCATTCGCAGACTATCCGAGAGAGGAGCTGGTCATGGCGACCATAAACATTATTGGAACACCCCAAGAAAAGGTGGCTTACACAGAGGTGAGAAAATTGCACAAGTCGGCGAGAAAGTTGGCAAAGGGGCTCGATGGGTCAAAGTTTATGCAGCAAACGATAGCCTCAGTGTTCCCCGGGTTTCAGGGCTCGGGTATTAATCAGACGGTTCAATATCCTTCTGTGGGCCAACAAGGACAAATTATGCCCCAAGGATTGATGGTGCCACCAAGCCCTTTTATGCATTATAATTCATTCCAAGGGCCATCATGGCCTCAGGTACAGTCTAGTGGTGCGTTTAGAGGAAAGCGCCCGAGGCAATGGGAGGGAAAATCCCGACGTTGCCACAATTGCCAGAACGTGGGTCACCTAATTAAGGATTGTTTCCTACCGAGGAAGAAGAAGGAGTAATTGGCAATAGGGAAATTGTTCGGAATAATTCAGTGATTTGTTTTGGATTTTTCTTTTCTTTTAAAGTTTGTAGTTGGTGCTGGTTTTTCAATATATTATATAGAACATGTAAAGCAATTTGAAAAAGCGACTGCCGGGTTCGTGGTCCGTTAATTTTTGGGGAAATTTAATCGCGATTAATTTCGAAAGTCGTATCCTTATCCACGTCGGTATGAGTAAATTCTTTTGGTGTGTTGTGACATCATACGAAGCTGATAATGACGTTTTGGATTTTTTAAGAGAGATGGGGTCAGTTTTTAGACGGGGTCAAACTTTTCTAGGTGATGCTGTGGCCGAAGTTACCAGAGACTTGGATCCGAGGTTCAACGCGGTTACCTTCGCCCCCGGTTTCTGACCATGCTTCAAGATTCGCTTCATTTGAATCATGGGATCGTACACTTCCAGGGCCGTGTTTGGACCCGAAGAATTTTGTAGCGGGGAACTTGACTCGACATTTTAACGATTGGGAAGAGATTTGTTCAGAATTTAGCATTGACTTCTCGGTTATATCTGAGTGGTTAAAGTACGGGGTTCATCTTCCTACTTTTTTCCGTAAATTCCAGGGTGTGTTTAGAGGAAAGTGGTACGACTGTGAGACGCCGCCGTTTTTGGAGTTCAAGAATTCAAAATCTGTGACGCAGTTTGACTCCTTTGTATCGGCGCAGATAAAGGAAGGGATTAGGAATGGTTCGATTGTTCAGTGGGGGCAAGTTGGCAAATGCGAACCGCCAAAATTAGTCATGGGATTGACAGTCGAGCCTTCTAAACCAAGGTTGTGCCATGACGAATCTTTTTTAAATTTATGGTTGCAAGATTGCCCTTTTCGTTTAGACACGTTGGGTGATATCCAGACCTTTTTGGAAAAGGGGGGATTAGGTTTCTCTAAGGACGAAGTAAGTGCGTATTCCCACGTTTTTGTTTCAAAGGAAAGTCGGTCCTACCTGGGCTTTAGGTACAATGCAGTGCATCTTGGCTCTACTGACCCTTGGTATTTTGTGTTTACAGTGATAACTTTCGGGTGCAAGTTGTCGGCCTTCGTTTACGTCACCATAGGTGATGTCCCGGTGACTGTTTACCGGAAAGCGGGGGGGATGACGTGGAGATACTATGATGACTCGTTTCATTTCGTACCGCCTGGTCCAAATAACAAGACACAGGCACTGGCCTGTTCCAATTTTGTAAGAGCCCTTTCGGCAAAAATGGGTTTCTTCGATTCATCAAAATCTCGGTTGAGCCCAAGTTCTCGGGTAAAGCATTTAGGGATGTGGGTGGATTTTGACTTTGGAGCTTTCATCATACCTGAGGACAAGGCAGAGAAGTTTGATCTCTTGAGATTACAGCTTCTTGACTCCCAGGTTGTTACCTTAAAAATGATGCAGCGTTTCATCGGAAAAGCTATTAGTTTGACGCCGGCTTTTCCCCACGCGCGGCTGTTCATTAAAGATTGCGGCTCATTTGTTGGGGGTTTGGAGAGCCAAGGGGCACCAAGCGGTCGGTTGCCAATACAAGTTCGAGATGAATTGTTATTTTGGGCTTTTGTTAGGCGGGGTAAGATGACATACCCCTGGAGGAGTGAATCCTACAAAACAGTTCAGTTGTTTACGGATGCTAGTGGTTTCAAATGGTCGGCTGTGTTTTTAGGCGAAGGGAGGGATAATCCGGAGGAGTTTTCGGATTTCTTTGTGGGGAATATGTTACAACAACCCATTCACGTTAAAGAGGCACAGGCGGTTGTCCACGCGATGCGATCTTTGGGGCCTATGCTGAAAAATTCCCGTGTGATGGCGCGAGTCGATAATATGGCGGTGGTCCGCGCCTGGGAGGAGAAGGGAGGTCGGGCGGGGGCTCTAAACGAGGTCTTAAAGCAGTTGTTCGGGGTAGTTGTTGAGTTTAACGTTCACCTCAAGATGACTTATGTGGCTTCGGGGGAAAATATTGCGGATGGGTCTTCTAGGTCTATAGAAAAGCAACATTGCTGTTTGAGTCAAAAAGTATGGCGACGGGTGGATGATGTTTTCGGGGGTACAAATGGCCATACTTGGGACTTGATGGCGCTAGAATCAAATGTTCGGCATTCCCGGAAGGGTGAGCCTTTACCTTTTTATGCACCATTTCCCCAGCCGAGTGCGAAAGGGGTCAATTTATTTTGCCAGCGTCTAGTCCAGTCAGAAAACTACTACGTCTTTCCCCCGTTTTGCATGATTGGCCATGTGGTAGTTTTTTTGAAACAGAACAAGGTTTCAGCTACGATCATAGTTCCGAAGACAGAAGGGAAAACCTCTTGGTGGCCCCTAATTCGGGCGCATGCTGTCAACTTCATTGTGTTAGGCAAAGTAGGGGACAAGGGCGTGCTTCTGTACCCGACGAAAAAGGGGTTTGTGGCAGACAGAAAGGGTTTGATGTCTGACTTAGTAGCGGTTCGGCTGTGTTTTTAATTGTTGCTATTTTTGTGAGTTTTTAGTTTTTGTTAATTAAAAAAAACAAAAAATCAAAGAAAACCGTAGTTCCAATTATTTCTTTTGCAGATGGTCCATGGGTCAAGATCGGTTCAGGTGAAAAATTGGGAGGAACGCAGGCTAGAACTAGTCTCTATCCTGGAGAGCTCCAGCTATGAGACTAAGAAATCTAAGTTGTTTTCCGATTTCACGACCTTTCTAGAAGATATGAAAGTTACGGTGTGGTCATGTTCCCCTCTAGACGTGGTCTACTTCCTAATTTCACGAGAGGACAGGGGAAGAACTGTATTGCATGAGATGGAGTGTGTGAATTTAGCTACTGAAGCTACGGACTGCAGTTGTCGACGAATTTTAGCCGCAGGTACACTCGATAGTATGGTAGGTCAGATGTCAGCAATGTTTAACAAGATGGGCCGTACTGGACCTTGGCATGCTATCAGAAAGGACGGAAATCCGACTGATTCGAAACTGGTTAAGGACCACTTAAAGGCAGTAGAGGTTCAACTTTCCAATGCGGCAGTAAGGCCCAAACAAGCAGTTCCCATGTTTGTCTGGAAGCTTAAGCAACTCTCTATTTCAATGAGAAAAAGGCATATCGAGTTTTTGAACAAAGGGGATGCTGTGTCAGCACTTCGCCTGTGTAGGGACAGAGCATTTTTCTTAATCCAGTTTTATGGAGGGGACCGAGCGTCGGACTTGGCACAGGCGAAAAGCCAACAGTTGATGTTTTTCCCGGGAAATAGAGGTATCCTTTTCAATCATACCGCAGGAAAGACACTACGTCAGGGAGCTTCTAATGTATTCGGTGTATTTCGAACGGAAGATCGCGAGATATGCCCGGTGGATGCGCTAGTGGAGTACAGGCAGTTTGCAAAAGCCTGCAAGGTTGATATTTCCTACGGTTTTCTTTTTAAGAAAATAGTGGGATCTGCGTTTGTCAATGAACCCATCTCTTACTATTCGGTATATCGGGCTTTGAAGTCGGGCTTGAACTATGTCGGTTTGGACGAAGGAGAAACACCTCACAGCTTACGAGCAGGGGGCGCAATTACTTTGGCTTCGATGGGCGCGTCGACAGAAGAGCTGATGTCAGTAGTGGGGTGGCGCTGTAAGAGTACAGCAGACTATTACACAGCCTGGGAAAGGGTCATGGCGCATTCCGAGCCTAAAATAGGATCGGGTGTGGGGTCTCAGCTTTCAGGCTCACTGGAATCGTCGACTGAACAGTACGAGGCTCTAAACAATTTAGTTGGTTTTAGGAGGGTTTTCCAGTGAGTACTGTTACAGTGAGTACTTATTATTGAGTATATTTTTTACTTCGAATTTATGACGTCTGTATGAATTAATAAATGGCTTTCGATGATGAGGGTTGGAGAGTCGTGGTCATTGTACGGTTTATACATAAGAACATTCCGAGGGTGATGAGCGCGCTTCCATATCCCTATCTTATCAAGTTGACCGGAGCCGTGATACAGCCGGACACTATACTGTCGTGCGGCTGAAGAGCGGCGTAGGGAGACCAGTTGCGATATAGCTGACATGGAGCGGTGCATCGATAAAAGGTTCTATGTGTCCGACACCCTTGATATTTATTTATTGTTTTTTTTTTTTTTTTTTTTGGCTCAAAAATGAAAAAAAAAGGGGGAGAAAGAAAGAAAAACCGGTACGGTTCAACACGCATATATGCAGCCGCCTCGAGCGCGCTTCCATATCCCTATCTTATCAAGTTGACCGGAGCCGTGATACAGCCGGACACTATACTGACCGCGCCTCTTTCGACGAATATGATGGGACAACACATTTCTATACGGAAGGCGGAGCATATGCCATCTAGCGGTTTTCGCAAGCTCTCGTAGTTGTACGCTAGACATCGGGACCAAACAAAGGCGGAGCCTAAAAATATTGTTTTGGTCGCGCCTCCTTTGGCGAGTAGACGGGGCCAAAACATTTCTATACAGAAGGTAGATTATATCCATCTAGCGGTTTTTGAAGGCTCTCTTATTGCTAGATGACAGAAGCACAGACTGTACAAGATAGAGCGAATGCCATCTATCGGCTTTTAGAGGCTCTGTCGTAGTAGTACGCTAGAGGGCACAACCAGTACAAATGGACGCCATCTAGCATTTCTGAGCAGGATCACAGCAGTTTGTTGCTGAAGTCGATAGATGCTGCGTATGGTTGCATAAATTTCAGACTATAATTTTACTAAGACCCACAAGCGCAGAACGGCGGAGCCAAATCAAAGGAGAATTAGGCTCTGCCCATAGTGTCATCATTTGTTTTGCAACGTTGATCACTGAAGTGACGCTAGACGATGGCTGCGCAGCCTTAAATCATCAATGTTTGCGGCGCGACCTCAAGTCCAGAATGAATGCAAATCGGTAAGTGAGACGCCTTTTATTAATGGAACCACGGTCGCTTAACTGAACAACAAACCAACTAGGCTGAAACAAACTATGGCACAAAATGAGCATCTCTTCAGTCAAAAGAGATTCCAAACATGTCACATCTAGTGCTACTGACTGAACACTCGTTTACCGAGTTTTATTAGGCATCAATTCAATTCCCCAAAAGCATGCACAGGATTTCGCACAATTTTGTTTACCTTAAAGCACACCTCGCACTATTTACTGTTCATGTCCAAATATTTAAAAATATCTGAATACTGTAGAACTAAGCTCTCCTTTAACGAATTATCAATTGTTGCTGTTTTCAACCCTTTCCCAGACCCATTGACTTCTAGCAGAAACTCAGCAAAACAGATAACCGGTCTGACGCATCAATAGCATGATACGCAAACACTCGTCGGGACCATAATGCACGTGGCAAGAAGAATAGTGAGGTGTCGTTAGCGGGTTCAGAATGTAACATGAATTTTGGGTCTCCGGGTTTCAGAATTAACGAATTCAGTTACGCCAGAAGGTTGCAGTGGCATTGTAGGTACAACTGGTCTTTTAAGTAATTGAACCAGTCTAACCGCTCCTAACACCAAAACGACCAAGGGCTAACCTTCACTCGCGATCCTCGAGAGCATATCTCTGCTACGTTTCAGCGTTGCTTATAGCGCCTGTCTTCATGCGATTACAGTACTCGCCCTCGAGAGTCGCAACTAATTGTAACAAAAAATCTGGACCAACAACCTTAGGGATTTCTTCCTTTCTAGACCGCCAAATCAGAAAATAACCAGGATTCCTTATACGTTCCACCTCACGTTTTTCAAGAAAATATAACAAAACTTCGCTCCTAAAAAACACACGTTTGACTACATTATTGACTACGCGTTTCGGCGGTATCTGACGGCGCGAACGATCGAGGTAGCAAACAGGCGACTCAAAAACCTTCAGTAGCAGACTTTGTAGACCAACAAATCATTGGTGCATTCACGATGGCCATACACTACGTTGTCCGAAGCTCTACGATTTCGGATGTTATCTGCTATAGTGTTCAAGAATATGGCCTTTTAGATTTTATGTTTTCGTTAAAACCAACATTGCCAACCGTACTTACTGTTATGTTTCACGGACATATAAGACACATTATCTGTAACTGTGTTGAAATTGTTATCTGTTGAAATTGCACGTTATCTCCTGAACTTGCGTGTAAATCAGTGGGCGTTTGATTGGCATAGTAGTATAAGAGCTTCGGGTTCAGTATTATCGACCAGAGAGTTAAGAAACGGCGTTGTAACCGCGCGCTTTTTCTTCGCACAGAATTAAATCTTGAGAGGAGCTTACAGTTTCTTTCCACGGTTAACTACACAGTAGCTAACTTAGTAGCATCCGATAAGACCTGTCGAAGCTTCATGCCTGCCATTCACGAGGGTCTGCTCACTGCTTGACACTGGGTGTACACTACATACCGACCCGGGCACAAGTATCGTGAAAATGCAAAAACCTGGATACATGAAAGCAGTTAGGCAAATATGCGAGGCACAAGTCCAGGACGCAACCCGTAGGTCTTGGCTCGACCTCATGCCTGCTCCGGTCACGTCACTACAGTTAAGTTTCAAATCGCCCGCCGTACCCCTCCTCACTCGCTCACAGGAAAAAAATGACTACTTTATCACTGGCTGCTTTATCTACTGACGTCTTCCACTTCTTTGATTTTTTCTTCTCCATTTTCACTGACAATTTCCTTCGTTTCTTCTTCTTTGGTCTGCCGTTTCTCATACTCGGCTTTGAAGTGGTCAATGTCTTGCTGACTGGAAAAGGAAAAAACAAATCTAAGTAAAATAAACAAATAAATATAGAAGGCCTTCTACATTTCATCGTAATTTTTTTTTTCTTCATAAATATTCCTTGAGCCCAAGCTGACTTTGAAACATATATTCAAACAATTAATATAACAGTAATTTTATTAAAGTAATATTTGATACACTTTACAAGATATGACCTGAAATGAATGGTGGAATAAATATTAAAAGTAATAGATGCAGGTGAGTACTCCCTAATAGAAACGTGGAAAGAGGTTATTAATGGAATAAAATTTAAGCTTTCAGTCCCTTATTAATAACAAAACCGAAGCTGATCAAAACACAGAAAAAAAACCTTTCCTGTCATCGCCCCAATCGTGCAGCAAAAACAGCGGCCGTGTCAAAAATTAAATCTAAGGACTAGTTTTTTCCCTACATTGGTGTTTGAAAGTATTTTGCCCGAAAAAGATATTTATAGTCGGTAGAACCTTCAGTTATTTATTACAGGTTGGTTTCCTTCCCCGACGTTGGACCTGAAGATTGACAGCCTGACGAGAACCCTTGCCAATAAGGGCCGGAATATCGCTGATGAAGCATCGCAGCTGACGTATCCGTTGTATATAATATTTGAATAAACGGATACGTCAGCTACGATACTTTAGCAGCGATATTTCGACCCTTCATGGCAAGGGTCCTCGTCAGGCTGTCAATCTTCAGGGTCAACGTCGGGGAAGGAAACAAAACTGCAATAAATAACTGAATAAATGACGATTTCAACAAATTTGGATTTCATCATGATAGTTCGGAAAGAATAAAAGCGATGGCTAAGCGATGTCTATATCTAAAAGTTCTACCTACTTTAAATATATTATTCAGGCAAATTACTTTTAAACACCACTGTAGGGACAAAACTAGTCCTGAGATTTAATTTTTGACAGTTATTTATTGCAGGTTTGTTTCCTTCCCCGAAGTTGACCCTGAAGATTGACAGGCTGACGAGGACCCTTGCCAAGAAGGGCCGAAATATCGCTGCTAAAGCATCGTAGCTGACGTATCCGTTATATGCATTATTTGAATATTTTTTACTTCGTATGACGGAAACTTCAAAACATTTAAATTTGAAAGAAAGTAACCGTCTCCGTCCCTACAGATTAGGGGCAATAAATGTTGTTTCGGGCTAAGTCGGCTGTCTCTATTTCCTAGACTAGATTTTTATTCGGCAGTATTCCAGCCCCACAAGATTCTCTTCAAACCACCCGGCCATAACGACGACCCCCTTACATCTTTCTCAGGCAAAAGATCGGCGACTGCTCAAGAAAATAGAGGCACAGTTTGTGTGTCGAATCGGGACCCTGTTCTTCCACAGACCAAAGATACTCCTGTTAACTGGACCATTACCCAGGGGCGTCACGACCGGGGGGGGGGGGGGACACCTCCCCCCCCCCCAATGCTGTCGGCCGGTTGGTAAAAAATAACCGAGTCAGCGCGAAGCTCCGCGATTTTCGTTAAAATAGTTGATTTTTTTCATGAAAACAGACGGTTTTTCTGAAAACTGGTCGATTTTTCGTCAAAATAGTCGGTTTTTCTGAAAATCAGTCGATTTTTTTCAACAGTGTCATTTATTGTTGTTGGAAACAGTGTTTTTTTTCTGCAGAAACAGTCGGTAAAAAGTACAAGCCAGTCGGTAAATGCCTCGTCCCCCCCACCAAACATTTTGGCTAGTAACGTCTCTGCCATTACCCCACTAATGTTCAGTTCGGATTTACTTCTTTGACTGTTAGTTTGTTTTCGGCTAAATGGTAAAATGAAGGCCCAAAATAATTATTATTATTAAATAAATAACAATTAGCTACTTTGGCTGAGTGGGTTGACTTTTGTCAAAACAAGTGGATGAAAATCGCAATGTCCAAAGTTAACTGACATTCAACGAAGCATACTTCTACTATACCAAGAAGAACTCTGTATAGTGCCAAGGTGGGATAGCCTACCATACATACAAAGCAGAAATCCCCTTTCATTTTTCAGCTGCTTCCCACAGTTTGCTGCAACTTTAATGAATTAATTTAATTAATTCCTAAATTAGTTGACCGCAGAAACACCCTTCCGAAAATCTTCGGAGAAAAGACGGTGTGTTGTCCCCAAATGAGCCGTCCCCTCCCCTCCCGTCGTCCGTGCGTCGACCCAAGAGGAACACTGGCAATCGGTTTTGCCGCTTCCTGCCAAATCCTCAACCCAATTTTTCGTCTGGCCCCCGCCAACTCTTCGAATAGTTGTCGGCTCCAGTCTGGACCACAAAATATAACATCAGAGATACGGTCTCTCATCAATTATCAAGTTTCATTCGGAACAGACCACCCGTTCGAAAGTGAAGTACGACATGCTGGATTCCCCTTCCCTCCCCCCCCCCCAGATGGTCGGATCGGGGAAGTGACTATTTCCAAGTCTATTTGGTCATGCCACTAGTACACATACCAAGTTTCATCGTCCCAGCACATCTGGAAGTACCCTAACTCGCGATCATCGGAATTCCGGGGGAACCCTCTCCAACTCCCCCAACAGTCGACTCTGAGCGTATCCCAAGATTTTCGGTCCCCCCCCCCCCACACTCACAGTTATCGGATCCAGTCCGGACCAAAAATGGAACATCTGAGACACTAGCTCTTGCTATTTGTCAAGTTTCATTCACATCCGAGAACCCGTTCAAAGTTATGCATGCGACTAGCTTTCGGATTCCCCATCCCTCCACCCTTCCCCACCCCCTACCATCGTCGGATCGAAGAGGTGACTATCTCCAAGTCAACTGGACAGGTCCCTGACGCGCCTGCCAAGTTTCATCGCTTAGCTTATGTGGAAGTTCCCAAAGTAGCAAAATCCGTCAGGCGCAATGAGAAGACAGACGGTGAAACATTACCATTGTTATATGGCACTTGTACGAAGTGCAAGTGCCATAAAAATCATAATAATCGGTCACCCTGAAGGCAGTAAACGAGCCACATAACCTTTCGGACTGTTCAATCCATACAGAGACTCTTAGCACTGCCTAGTCCAGGTTATAAGTAACCAGCCTGGTCGTGACGGTCCAGGTTGTCCTAGCTGAAAATTCGTTGAAGAGACAGCTCTAGAATCCCAATTCCTGTACGCTAGGGAGTATTTGCCCTGCGTTTCTTTGTATTCCAAGTCACAACAAAAACGTGAACATACGGCTTTTAAAAGGGATCCCGAGGGCATTTCGACGCCGTTTGCTTCCGGAATCTAATGTTTGATCTGGACGGGATTCTAGGGTTCGATCCTACCCTGATGACGCCAACAGATTTTGCTGAATGGCGAAATATCACCATCTGCCTAGATCCAAACATAGAAAAGCAACCTTAATAGTTGCGTTTTTGCAGGTACCACAGTATCTTATGCCACAGTCTAAAGTACGGTTAAAAGGCGTTTTTGCAGTTATGGTGTTATCTGATATTCAGATACCACGGTCCGACCGTGACCGTGATAACTGATCATGGTATCTGAAAAAGTCATCTCACTTTCATAATCACCAACAAGAGAGCCTAGGATTTTGTCAAATTGGTTGGAAAGAAGTTTGGCCCTTAGTGATGTGACTGAAGATCAGTTTTTCTTTTGGGATGACTTTCGAAAAGCGCAATTTCGGCAGTTGTCAATTTGCAGACCAACCGTGGTAACAGATACCATGATCACTGCAAAAACGACTAATTGCAGATCCAGTTACCGTGGTAACAGATTCCATGGTATCTGCAAAAAACGCAACTAATTCCTTACCTTATTTGAACGAACAAGATTCCATTGATTACATTCAGCATATCGAGCACGGAGCCCATAGATGGCGGCTGAATCTGGATAGGCGGGAGGGCATTGTTTGATTTGCCCTGGTACAGTTCGTTCATTCGCTTCTGAAGGGCGACCGCCTGATGTGTGAGATGGCGTAGGCATTCCGAGGACTCCTTGGTTTTCTCATGTTCGTCACCAAGCTGAAACAACACGTTTTGAATTTATTTATTTATTTGTGACCCACTTTTTGCATAGCAGCGGAGTCTGCGTAAAATACACAAAGTGAAATACACATATTGAAACACTAAACAAAATAATGTAAATAAACATGAATACATTCTTTTCATATATTTAAAAAACACAGTAAATAGACTTAAAATTTTTACACAGTGACAAGCACATTAAACGGGTTCAGGAATCAGGAGTATAAAACTGGCTAATAATTTCATGGGCTGAGAGGGCAGGATGTTTGTGGAGGCTAAATAGATTTGAACGTTAAAATTCGAAACCGGTTTACGATTACGAAAAGATTTTATTTAAAT
The DNA here is from genome assembly GCA_030848855.1 of Branchinecta sandiegonensis. Lineage (NCBI taxonomy): Eukaryota > Metazoa > Arthropoda > Branchiopoda > Anostraca > Branchinectidae > Branchinecta > Branchinecta sandiegonensis. The sequence goes on along the minus strand of JAUPMV010000021.1, from coordinate 2,876,848 downwards.
CCGATAACACTTTAAAGTTTAACCGAAAAGGGCTGGGATAGGACAATCTAGTTAACCATCACTTATTCACTAAAATTGGCTTGAAGATCCGCTGAAAATGCGTTACTTCCTTGTTCCGCTATTCACGAACAATCGATTTTAAATAGTGGATTTTCCGTGTGATTTGTGGTAATCACATGTGGTCCGCGGCTTTTCACCCACTGAAAAGCCGCGTTTGTGTTGAAATTAAAATCCCACGTCATGGTAGAATTTTCGTTGTGGGGACGGCCGCAGATATTCTGAACGACATAACTAGAGTAGATAGTGGAAAATAGAAAAATCCCTTTGCAAAATCCAAATAATTCAGTGTATTCAGTTAAATGACACAAACATAAGTTGGCTTTTCAGTTGAACTTTAAAGGCACATCAGGGTGATTTTTTCTCAAATCAAAAAAAAATGTAGGAATTTAAATTAACGAATATTCCAAAGAAAAACTCTTAAAAGGACTCTCGATATTTAATGTTTATATATATATATATATATATACATATATACATATTTATTTTTGCCCGCTTACAAAAGGGAACAAGACCAAAGGTTTCAATGGGATCCCAAAAATCTAGTATTTGATCCAGACAAATAAATATTTTTACTTTATTTAGAAACAGATCAGATTGAATAGTCGACTGAAAAAATTTAACTTTTCGAGTCTACCAAATTTTCGGGTTTGAAGAATTTTGGCTGAATTACTTGTCTGACAAGAAAATAAAGTTCAGAAATGGATTCACCGCGTGTTCTTACCGCCGATGCGAACCTCTAATCGACTTAAAAGACCCCTCTTGCTTATTCTGCCTTTTATAATATACCTAGATCCCTTGTGGAAGCATAAGCTTCTAAAGTTCCCACCTTTCTCCATTGTTTTGTTTTGTGCCTATGAATTTTTTGCGCTTTTTCGGCTGTGCCGAGTTTTGCCCGTCAGACAACACAAAGCTTGCCAGAATGTTAAATGTCCCGCTAACAATTCGTTCACATACAAGAATATGATAATCCTCTCTTTTTTACTTCTTTTATTTTCTGGTTTTACAACTTTTTAACCACGGCGCGTTCAGTTTTAAAACGTTTTGCGCTCAGCCGCCGCATCGGAGAGCAGGAAGGCTGGATAGAGTCGACAAGCTCTAACAAGGAAATCGCTTATTTCAGGTGGAACGTAATGGTGTTTTCGAAAATCGTTATTTCTGGTCTGTTTCATAGGGAAAAGATCATTTCTAGTAAGAGTTGTGCTTTAAGAATGAACTTTTATTTTTACCAAATTTACGGTTTTGGCCGGATTCCGGGCGACCGGCAAGAAAATAAAGTTCAAAAACGAATTCAGCATGTCTGATTACCCCTACTTCGAACCTCTAATCAACTTCAGACAAAACTACTACTTCTAACAGATTTTCCGGTTTTGGCCGGATTCGGGACGAACTAATTGTCCGGCGAGAAAACAATTTTTTTCGAATACGGATTCAACATGTCTCCTTACCCCTAAATCGACTGTCTCATTAACTTTTAAAAAATATCCCCTCCCCCACCCGCAAACATAGAGATACAGAGCCTGTTACGAAGGGTTTTCATATCTTTATATTTACAATTTTATCTGGTTTACCTTTTAATTCCAAGTCAGAATTAAAAAGGAAATTGTCACGAGCCATCTAAACCTAGCCGAGATTTAAAAGGAAATATGGTTTCCAAACTCATGTCCAAGTCTAATGTAAAGCATAGAACTCCGGAGAAAAGCTTGTGGTTAGAACGGGAGAACCACTGGGAGATCAGTGAAAGGAGAACAAGGTGGATTGACGTCAGAAGGAGTTATAGTCGGGACTTCTTTAGTAATATTCAGGCAGAGAGTCCTTCAATACACGTCTCGTACCTTCAATCAAGCCGAACTTAAGCATGCGGCGATCGAGAAGGAAGCTCTTGCCATTGTACACTGTATCAGGTCTTTCCGTCCATACCTACTGGGCAGAAAATTCGTCGTAGCCTCAGATCATAAGCCCCTTCAATGGCTTATGAAGTCAACCGGGAAGGACTTAACAGGTAAGTGGGCAAGAATGCAGATGGAGCTTCAAGGATATGATTTTGAGATTACCCACATTCCAGGGACTCAAAATGTTGTTGCAGATGCACTTAGTCGCCTTCCTACGACTACTCCGACTCCGCTGGTCATGGCTGTGATCCCGGAGGCTGACAGGCAGTTCGCTTCGCAAGATCTGCGTCAGTTGCAGGGCAACGATGGTTTCGCTTCTGCTATCCGAAACTATCTTCAGCATGGTAGCCAGCTACCTTCTCAGATCGAGACCCAGATCTTACGTGAAATCGAGAATTTCGTTCTTGAGGACGGCCTTCTTTGCTACGTCTATTCGCCGTACCAAAATTGCCGTAGGTCTGATTTGCGCGTTGTACCAGTTCTTCCTCGCTCGCTCATTCCAGAAGTCTTGTTCGATTGCCATGACTCCAAAATTTCGGGACATTTTGGATTTCTTAAGACTTATGAGCGCGTGCGAAGCCGTTTTTACTTCAGGAACATGTACAATGCCATCAAGCAGTATGTTCAGTGTTGCCTTGACTGCTGTCAACGCAAAGGTCTCAACCATACGCCAAGGGCACCGTTAGGTACGATACCTGAGTCCTCCAGACCCCTTGATATGGTTGGTATCGATTTACTAGGACCTTTAACCGTTTCTACGCAAGGATCGAAGTACATAGTGGTCATTACCGATCACTTCACAAAGTACATAGTCCTTACGGCCATACCAGATAAAACTGCGAAGGCTGTAGCCAGAGCATTTACAGAGCAGTTTATCCTGGTTTATGGTGCGTGTGAACGCCTGATTAGTGATCAGGGTTCGGAGTTTATCAATGCCGTATTCAAGGGCATCCTTGAGCTTCTAAATATCAAACAACTTCGTACGTCGGCCTACCATCCGATGTGTAACGGGGCAGTTGAACGACGAAATCGGGACATAGCAAACATTTTAAGCTTGTATGTCAGAGATAGAGGACACGCTGATTGGGAGGATCAGCTACGCTATGTTCAATTCGCCATGAACACAGCTTTTCACGAGTCTATCTCGGACAGTCCATTTTACGCTATGTTTCTTCGTGACGCCCGATTTCCTACGGACACTGTGATCAACAGTAGAGTTTTCTACAACCTAGATTCTGATTATAAGTCAGAGATGATCACACGGCAGAAAACGGCTTATCAAATGATCAAGGACAACTCTGAGATCGCTCGGGAACGTCAACGGTTCTATTATGACAGAACCGAGAATCAGAAACCCTTGAAAGTTGGCGAACTTGTCCTCCTTCACACACCACCTGATGCAAGGTTGCGAAAACTAGACAAGATTCGATGGACCGGTCCGTTTCGCATTACTGCCATCCTAGACAATGGTCTAAACTTTCAGATCACACGACTTTCGGACGGACGAGTCGAAGTCGTTCACTACAACCGTCTGAAGACGTACATTCCTCGGAGTCTATGGGAAAGCGACATTGTTCAGGACGATCTGATCATTCCGTCAAACATAGACGACATCATTTTGCCTCCTGTTGACCAGGAATCAGCAAACGACAGGCCAGATGGCCCAATTTCCAAGAAGAAGGTCACTTGGTGGGACGACCAACTTCAGAGTCGCATAATTAGTCCAGATGTTGCCCCACCAAACACGCTTACCAACGATCTGTACGATGTTGCTGGTTCAAACCAAATCGTACCGGTTGTTCGACAACAAAGACGCAATCTTAGACTGGATTCCGCAGTCTCGAGTTCAGAATCCGAGGACGAAGTAACTAAATTTCGTCCTCAACTTTGGTTACAGCGTCCTTTGACACTTCAACCGTATCACGGCGACCAACCGATTGAACACGGAGATTGTAAGCTCCGTTATTCGCTAGGATCCGAAGACATGTCATGGGACAACCCCCGTACGGAGACGCCAGTTCAGCGTCAAGGGGTGGGTAGTTCTTCGAGCCTCGAAAGCGAATCGTTAGAAGATGCGCTAACTAAGAGGGAACTCTTTACACCAACCGGAGTTAGGTGTTCCACACCTACCTTCGGGGAGGCATCGGCATTTAGGCCAGGCATAACGCCTGCTCGAGAGTTTTACGAGGGCATTCCTTTCCTCGAGGCACTGGATTATCGTTTGCATTTTGATAGTCCAGTTAACCAGGATCCTGTTAGCGATCCTGTTGGGATCGGCGAGACCTCTGTAGCCACTAAGCCTCTCCAGTTTGGCTCAGGAGTCGACAAGTCGCCGGAATTGTCTCCTGTCCGACCAGAAGTAGAGTCACCCAATCAGACGGTGATTGAGACGCCTCGACTTCGGGGTAGTGTTCGGACAGATGATTCATTGCGGACACAGGGAGAAGCATTAACCAGGCCTCAAGGAGGAGGTTTTGGTCAGGGCATACTGGAAGAACCATCGAGTCAGTCCGGACTCATGTCAGGACTTGAAGCTCAAAACCGTACAGACACGGAAAGCGTCAGGTTCAACCATTCCTATAGTATGCCGGAGCTGAGAGGTCCGTCAGTGGAGCTGGAGTCTGATCACTCCCGGGTGGAACCACCAATCGACTTTGGTAGTCCACCATTACCTCTCATTCGTGACCGTGTGTTGTCACATCCGACAGCACGGTCAGAAGCGTTGAAATTGAGAACGCAGGCAACCAGGCGGGCTGCACTTCAAGGCGTCAGATTTGATTTAGCTACCTGTGACGTTCCAAGGAGGCAGGGCGAAGGGTCTATGGCAGAATCACAAGATAGACCTAGGCGAGTACAACGTCCACCGCAGAGATGGACGTATAAAAAGTTAGGAGGTGAGTAATGACAGAGTACATCCCAAAACGTAGGTCCGGTTGACTTACCAAGCCAACACAATAGTACTAAATTTCAACAACCCGGGGTGGCTTGGAAAGACAAAAGGGCTACGGAAACAGTTAGTATTCTTCAGTATTACTTACGAAGTTTTTTTTTGTTTTTTTTCGTCAAATTTTTTAGGTACTAGTAACGTTTTGAGACCGAGGAAAATACAACTTGATCAAGAAACGGGTCAAATCGAGACAAGCCAAAACCATCTCTAACCATCGAGGACTCTGTTTTGTTTAACATTTCAGCAGAAGATCCACAAGAGGCCGAACAGTGGCCACACCAAATCATCTGTAACCATCAAGGAAGAGAAGAAATCTGAATTTAATTATTGTATTGTTTAAAGCTTTGTTAAACATTTCAGCAGAAGATCCACAAAGGCCGAACAGTGGCCACACCAAACCATCTGTAACCATCAAGGAAGAGAAGAAATCTGAAATTAATTATTATTCTATTGTAAAGTTTTGTTAACCACTTCAGAGGAACATCCAGACATGGCTAGAGAAGAAGCCATAGAGGAGCCAGCCACAAATAACTAAAATCATCTATATCCATCAAGGAAGAGCCACGAGAGCAGCAGAAGAGATAATTCATCTATACCATCTTTACGAAGAAGAGAAAGAAGAATTTTTATTTACCGTTTACAGTTTTGTTAATTAAGAATTGATTAACCCAATCACACTATGGCCATAGTTGGATAGGAATAATTGATACGTTAATTAACCTTTAAGTTATATTAGTTACAGTAAGTCTAATAATTAGATAGAACTAGAGTAGCATCACCTAATTAGACACTAGAAAATTATTGCTAAGAATTGGTTAATTTATACAATAATTTAGAATAATTTAGAACATCTAGAGACTAGTTTAGATAATGCAAGTATAGTAAATTAGTAGAATCTAAAGTTAGAATCATTTCATTTCAGAAAATGTAGCTTCAAGAGTGCTGTGACATATAAGATGGGTCGTATCAAAATTATTCAAGATTGTTGTCATAGCCACTTGTAGCCACTCTCTCGCCACACTCTGCAACGTCATGGGACGCATCTAAAGTAAAAACATGTTTTCATTTATTTACCAGTTAGGAAAGGATGCGCCGGACGTTACATAAATTTTTGACACACTTAATTCTTAATACTTACACAATATTACAGTAGAAAACACAATTACCACACGAGCAAATATAAGGGAGCTCAAGTCATAGAGGGATTTTCTAGCAGAAAAATATAGTAAAGTAATAAAAGTATCAATATCAATTTGAATGAATACACGAATATGTGCCCAGTCTTTATGAGTACTGCACGTTGTGTGAGCAGCAGCGTCACGAACTGTCGCTCATTTGATCGTGCAACCCTAAATTTTGTACTGTGTAGCGAGGTCATGCACTGATAAATCTTTGGAGTGAGCTCGATCACTGTTGGTCCCCTTGACCGAAACTACACGGTATTTTATCAGTCTATTATTGTGTTTTATTTTGCGAATATGTTTTCTGGCACAACAAAAGATGGCTCTATAATATTTAATCAGTTATGATGCCCTAGATCGTATTATGGTACCAGAATGACTGACTGTAGAAAATCCCCAGTGTATCGTATTGGATCCCTGAAATATCGAAATTTTGTTGGATTTTGTGTCTTCCGGGTACTCTCCCCAAAGTAATAGATTATGCCCGGAAAGCTATGACACAAGACACGAATGAATACATGGGAAGGAGAGAAACCCATCGCATGGTCCGAATTAATCGAGGACCTAAAATTCAGATCAAAAATTTTATCAGACGAAGAGAGAGCGGAATCACTAATTTTGACAGAAACTGCATTACTGATAGATTTGACAATCGTAATCGCAGTTTTCGGGTTGTCATATTTGACGTTGGTTGTGACAATTGTAGTAATAACCTGTAAAGTCCGTATGAATAAACGGAGGGTGAACTCGGAAATTTCTGAGCTCCAGAATCTAACGTTAAGTCCTACCGAAGTCCGGCTCATGAGAGAGTACGCTGAATTTGTTGGTTTTCGCTAAAATGCTGCATTAGAATCGCTATTTTAAAAGCCGCTCCGCTTAAAGCTAGTGTTGTGTTTTAGTGTGCCGTCCTGTGAGAGTCAGCGTATATTTTTCATATAAAGCGGACAGCAATCAAGCTCTGATCTTCAGTCTTGATTGTGGACGCAAAGAAGCAACAAGTAAAATGAAAGTTCTGCTTTTTGTAATCGGAACTTTAAGTTTTTCAGTAGCAGATATCAAAGTGGGCCTGGGACATGTGTTGGTTCCAGAAGGCCAAATAGCTGTGACGACTGCCAAATGGACGATTGTGGGTGAAGTTAACCTGGACTTCTTCAAAGCCATTGCTGGTACTGTAAGGAAATATTTTGTATTGATTGTCAGCCACCAAGACGCCTTGGATCAGCAAAATGTTGCCCAAAATCAATCGAAAGTGTATGAAGTTTACAGAAAAGAAAATTCAAAAATGAATGAACTAATTTCAGCTTTAGAAAATGAGGTCGATAGTATTTCAATCCTATTAGGAACTAATTCTAGAAGTAAAAGGGGCCTCATTGATTTGGGTGGTGAAATACTTCGAGTATTGTTTGGTACCGCAACAGTTACCCAGATAACAGAACTTTCAGAAGCTGTGGGCAACCTAAAGATAGCGGGTATGGCACAAAAGGATATAATTTCGAAACAAGTAACGGTAATTAGAAACCTTGTTCTTGCTGAAAAACAACAAGATGAAATGTTGGGGAATTTAACATCAACGTTACAAGGCGTCGAGGTGCACTGGCAAAGAATATCGAAACTCGTCGCCCATAACACCAACCAAGGTGTGCATTTCGGGGCCGATATTGGCTTTTTTAAAAATACAACAGCTTCTAGGTGAGGTACGTCAAAAGCTTCATGAAGTAGAAATCGATCTAAACTCATTGGCGGCCAACCGTCTTCCAATAAACATGTTTCGCCCCAAACGATTAGTAGACATTTTAGCAAAAATCAGTACAAGTCTACCCGCTAAGTATCGTTTGCCCGTGCGAAATATCGAAAATGTTTGGCCGTACTATCATCATTTTGCTAAAACCTCGACTTTGCTTACAATTTCTGGATTAAGAATCGTCACTGAAATCCCGTTGGTGTCGCGGAGTGAAATGTTTGAAAAATAATGCCTTTTCCTACTTTTCAAAGTAGTTTACCAAATAATCTAACCACTGTCTACCCGACACAGCCTTTTATTGCTATTCAGAAGGAAGAACGTACACATTTTGTGGAACTGAATTTAGATGACTTTAGAAACTGTGTAAAAGTAGAAGTACAAATTTGCCCTATGTTTAAAGCTGTGCAAAAGAAAGTTCTGAACTCGTGCAACTACGCAATTTATAAAGAAAACTTTGAAGAAATAGAGAAAAATTGCTTGGTTACGTTTTCACCCCCTCCGACACCGGAAGTACCGATTCTTAGTCACGTCGCTGAGAACCTCTGGGTGTTTTCCGCCAAGTTGGTTCATGCTTCGATTGCATGTAATGACGAACTAAAAGAGCGGGTCGTGCTGAACGGCAGCAATCTCCTTAATCTGCCTTCAGGCTGTTCGTTATTTTCCGAAACCTTCACAATTCCTGCGTCGTTTTCGGGAATAACAACGCTAAAACTTGATTTTGGAAATATTTCGGTTAGCGTGCCTAGCTTTACGCATAATTTACCTAAACTAACATTCTTCTCAAAAATAGAGATAACCAGAAAACTGAAAGTCGCAAATATTGCAAGCCGTAAGACAGAAGTTTCGTTACAAGAACTTGAAGTAGCGCTAGAATCGAATAACCCAATTATTCAAAATTCATATGAAGCAGTAGGCTACGTTAAGAAACATGTCAATTTCATTGGCATTTCATCTCTTTTTGGAAACTTGATCCTCCCAGTCATTGTGGTGATGCTCTATCACTACGTCTGGCAGGCCAGACGCCAGATGGCACTACCATCGACTATCTTAAATCTTGTGGATATGGGCAGTACAAGACCAAAATTTGAAAGTGCCCAAGAAGCAAGAATATTAGATTAAGGAAACGCGCTATTATTTATTTTCTTTGGTTTTGCTTTAAAATAAGTTTACACCCTCCAATGTCGTATTTTTACTTAATTATAGTTCCAGATAATAGTTTAATAGCCTCCATGATGACACCACGAAAAGAAGAAGAACCACAATCAATCCGTCAGGACGGACATTCAGCCGACAGACAACCAGAGACGCCAGAAACTCCACCTTTGGGCCCGAGGACGCCACCTATGCCCCATATGGAGGGAGTGGCTATTGCAGACCATAACAGGGGCCATAACAACTCACCTCAGCAGGAGGAGGAGTCAGACGAAATGCATGAGTATTTAGACCTTCCCAACCAGAATGAGGTAGGATCATTCCACTCTTTCGGGCAGGAATCCTTCGGGAACCAGCCTCATTTTCAGAATCAGATGGGACCAGGCGAAGTCCCCGAATACGCGTACAATTTCCAATATTATCGGAGGGGGAACTACATTCCCCCGTTGAACTATTATATAACAGAGGCTTTGCCAATCACTTTTAACGTTGGCGATTTTGTCCGTCTACTACAGCAGCCTGAGCATGAACAAATTAGATGGGAAGTAATGCTAGCTCTGTTAAGGACAGAATTCGACAGAGCAAACATGAATTTAAATGATTATTTCCACGGTTACTACTAAATGCCAAAGCAAATGCCATGCCAAGTCACCAACTTATGTTTGTTTATTTTATTTTTAGTTATGTTTATTTTAAAAAAAAAAAGAAAAGCCAGCTGCAGTTCTGGTGGTGTTGTACATAGCTTTAAGCAATATTATCGATTTTTTGTTATACATATTATATATAGAAGGGCCACAGGCCGTGTAAATTTTGAGTACGTAAGCGAAAAAGATAATTTTGTGCAAGTTAGTCGTAAGTCGTAATGTTTTGTCATGGGTGCGTTGTTTATCATCCAGTAAGTTGTTATACTAATATTAGAAGTAAAGTAATATATTATCGAAGGGCCACAGGCCAATTTATTTAATCATATTTAGTGAGATACTGGAATTTTGAATTCTAAATATTTAACCGTTTTCGCTTCATAGTTTGCATAAAAGTGCTGGGAACCGATAACATGCGGGTCAGAATGACAGTTTACAGTACATAGCCTTGTGTCAAGGGAGCATCCGAACGGACCGTGAAAATTTAGTTTGAGGGTAGGACCGTTCCTACTGAGAGCAATTTGACGGATTGATGCCACAGGACAGGCCAAAGTAGTTTTGCATTGTTCTCGGCCCCAACATATTATGCATTCTGCCATAAAGTTAAATGGTGGGTCTGTAGGCCTACCATACATGTGTTATGCTTTGCCATTTTTCAGGTGATGGAGTTGGACTAAAGCTAAGGAGAAAGAGCAATCGAGCCTCGCATTCTAGCGTCGTCGATGAAGCCCTCGGAAGACAAAGAAGTCTACGGGAGAAAACGTCGGCGACGAAAGATTACATATTTGTTTTTAATTGTTGTTGACTGTTTTGCTGAACCTGAGAAAGTCACCTCTGCCACGAAATTTGGTAAAGTAATTTTAACCCTTTGCTCGAAATCACTGATCTCAACTACAACAAGGGGGTTGTAACTTCTAAATGACTAACTTATTATTAAATTGGGTTGGGTTCTTTTAGTTAATGGGGACTTTAACTCAATTTGGGGGAAAGGACTTGGTTAAAATTATATGATTATCCTCGTAACGTTTCTTCGAGAACGCGTTGGCTCCTAACTCTGTTTCCATCATAAAAAATTCAGAATAGTAACGTAAGATTCTTCACTTTATTTTCGGATGATAACTTTATCCGCTTGGTCAAGGATATAGTAGCCTAAGGGTCATCGGTGAGGGTGTAAAAACTCAACATCCAACGACTTGTGAGTAGGCTAGGGGTCAACGGTGAGAGCGTAAAAACTCAACATCCACCGACCAGAATCTGAAGACCAAGTGTTGAATATGGACCAAAAGCGTTTTCTATCTAGCTACGGCCATATCGAAAATAAGCAAATCTGCTGGAACTTCGGGTATAAGCAGAGGCGCTGAAATTTAAACTTTAAAAATTAATGTAGACCATGAAAGTAAAGAAAATGTTCCGATTATGAAACAGAGTTGGGGTAACTTTGAGAATTGTTTTGTGGAACAAAACTATGTAACAGGGGAGGAGTGTTACGAAGGGTTTTCATATCTTTATATTTACAATTTTATCTGGTTTACCTTTTAATTCCAAGTCAGAATTAAAAAGGAAATTGTCACGAGCCATCTAAACCTAGCCGAGATTTAAAAGGAAATATGGTTTCCAAACTCATGTCCAAGTCTAATGTAAAGCATAGAACTCCGGAGAAAAGCTTGTGGTTAGAACGGGAGAACCACTGGGAGATCAGTGAAAGGAGAACAAGGTGGATTGACGTCAGAAGGAGTTATAGTCGGGACTTCTTTAGTAATATTCAGGCAGAGAGTGGTGAAGCTTCGAAGGAACAACACAAGAGTGAGTAGAGTGAAATAAACGTGTCCTGAACCTGAACTTAGCGAGAACAGTACGAACAAATCCAAGCCTTCGATTAGACGCTACCAAGTTGAAAGACTCCTGGATCCAATAAGTGAGCTGAAAGGAAGAGCCCTTCCTTTCAGGCCACTCAGTGGAGCGGCTACGGTTTAGGCAGAAGCAAATAACAGTAAAACCTAACACGATGACATAAAAACACATTGTTTTAAGCCCATCTACGAACTTGACCTGTACTTTTACCTAAAGAATCCACATACCAAGTTTGAACAAAAAATCCCACCTAAATCGACTGTCTCATAAACTTTTAAAAAATATTTTGTTCCCCCCTTAATCTGAAACCCCTCCCCCACCCCCAAACATAGAGATACAGAGCCCATCTACGAACTTGACCTGTACTTTTACCCAAAGAATCCACATACCAAGTTTGAACAAAATATCTCAACCCCTTCGAGAGTTATCGCACTAACAGACGGACAGACGGACAACTTTTACGAAGTCATAGGTATCCCGTCACTTACGTTTTGGGATCCCAAACAAGAGCTGTAAGCTCATATGGCACTTGCATGGGTCAAGATGATTTGATTGATCAAAAGTAAGTTTCGACTTTGCGGTTGAGATGCGCGCTCTAAGGGAGCTGGAACTTCATTTGTAAGCAAAACCCTTGAGGCAAAACTGCTAATGGGCTGATGGGCATCACGAAAATGCATATATTGCTTAAAAGTATTTTTTTTACTTTGCGGTCAAGATTGGTACTTTAAGGAAAAATCGGATTTGGGACGTAGCGATTTCTAAGCAAATGTTGTTGAGTCTCCAATATTCCAGCGAAGTTTCATCGTCCTAGCACATCTGAAAGTACCTTAACGCGCGATCACCGGAATCCCAGACCCCCCCCCCTCCTCCAACTCCACCCACAATAACCGGAGCCAATCCGGTTCTGTAAATGATTAATCCAGAGCATCTGTTTGTCATTCCCACGAAGTTCAATTCAGATCACACCAGTCTAAGCGGGTCAAGTATTTTCCGCCCCCCCCCCCAGTAATTGCCGGATTCGGTCCGGAAATGAAAAAGGTCACAAGAGAAAAATGTCCTCTGTTTAATTATTAAATTTCACTCGAATCCGATCACCCGTTCCAAAGTTACGCATGACTCAATATTCCGGATTCCCCTCCCTCAACTCCCCCCCCCCCAAGATTATTTGACCGGGTCCCTGATATGCCTTCCAAGTTTCGTCGTGAAAATCCCCCAAAAACCGGAATTCAGGGAAAACCCCTCCTCCCCCCCCCCTCAAGTTTCCGGATCCAGTCAAATTATGTAAAAGATTTACATGGACCAGATGTTTGTTCTTCCCAGCAAGTTTCACTCCGATACGATCATTCTAACCGTTTCTCGAGATTTCAGGTCCACCCCCCCCCCCCCAGCTCCCCCGCGGTGCACGTAGCCAATCCGATTCAGCAAATGACTTACCTAGAGCATCTGTTTGTTCTTCCCACAAAGTTCCATCCCGATCCCTCCATTCTAAACGGGTCACGTATTTTCCGCCCCCCCCCCCAATAGTTGCCGGATCCGGTCCGGATATGAAAAAAATCATCGGGGAAATGTCCTCTGTTCAATTTTTAAATTTCACTCGAATCCGATCACCCATTCCAAAATTACGCATGACTGAAAATTTCGGATTCCCCTCCCTGCACTCCCCCCACCATTATCTGATCGACAAAATTTTTATTTTGAAGTCAGTATGATTGGGTCCCTGATATGCCTGCCAAGTTTCATCGTGAAAATCCCCAAAACCACCATCACCGGAATTCCGGGACCCCCCCCCCCCCCCCCATAAGTGTCCGGATCCAGTACAATGGTCTAAAGGACTTATCTAGAGCAGATGCTTGTTCTTCCCAGCAAGTTTCACTCCGATCCCTCCATTCTAACCGTTTCTTGAAATTTCCGGTCTCCCCCCCCAACTCCCCCCTGGCTACCGAATCCGGTCAAGACTTTAAACGGGACATTATAGATATATATTCTAATCAGTTATGAAGTTTCATTACTATCCGATCATCCGTTCGAAAGTTACACACTTCTCAATTTCCCGGATTTCCTGCGGATTCCCTTCCCTCCACTCCCCCCACCATTATCTGATCGACAAAATTTTTATTTTGAAGTCAGTTTGATTGGGTCCCTGATATGCCTGCCAAGTTTCATCGTGAAAATCCCCAAAACCACCCATCACCGGAATTCCGGGACCCCCCCCCCCCATAAGTGTCCGGATCCAGTACAACGGTCTAAAGGACTTATCTAGAGCAGATGCTTGTTCTTCCCAGCAAGTTTCACTCCGATCCCTCCATTCTAACATTTTCTTGAAATTTCCAGTCTCCTCCCCCCCAACTCCCCCCTGGCTACCGAATCCGGTCAAGACTTTAAACGGGACATTACAGATATATATTCTATTCAGTTATGAAGTTTCATTACAATCCGATCATCCGTTCGAAAGTTACACACTTCTCAATTTCCCTGATTCCCCTGCCCTCCCCCCCCCCCCAAAATAGTCGGATCAGAAAACTGATTATATATAAGTTTGTTTGGTCGGGTCTCTGATATGCCTGCCAAGTTTCATGGTCCTAGCACAACTGGAAGTACCCTAACTCGAAAAAGTGTGACAAAATGCCCTAAATTTTCAAGTTTCCAGCGCCCCCACTTCCCCGCATATGGTCGGATCGGGAAACTGATTATTTCCAGGTTAGTTTGGTCGGGTCCCTGATATTCCTGCCAAGTTTCATTGTCCTAGCTCATCTGGAAATACCCTCACTCGAAAAAGTGTGACAAAGTGCCCTAAATTTTCAAGTTTCCAGCGCCCCCACTCCCCCGCATATGGTCGGATCGGGAAAGTTATATTTTCCAGGTTACTTTGGTCAGGTCCCTCATAGTCCTGCCAAGTTTCATTGTCCTAGCTCATCTGGAAGTACACTAACTCGAAAAAGTGTGACAAAATGCCCTAAATTTTCAAGTTTCGAGCGCCCCCACTCCCCCGCATATGGTCGGATCGGGAAACTGATTACTTCCAGGTTCGTTTGGTCGGGTCCCTGATATTCCTGCCAAGTTTCATTGTCCTAGCTCATCTAGAAGTACCCGAACTCGGAAAAAAGTGACAAAATGCCCTAAATTTTCAAGTTTCCAGCGCCCCGCACTCCCCCGCATATGGTCGGATCGGAAAAATTATTATTTCCAGGTTAGTTTGGTCGGGTCCCTGATATGCCTGCCAAGTTTCATGGTCCTAGCAAATCTGGAAGTACCCTAACTCGGATATGTGGGACAAAAAACTCGGACCAACCGACAGACCAACAGACGGAATTGTGATCGGTATATGGCACTTGAGCCAGAGGCTGCAAGTGCCATAACAAGAGCTGTAAGCTCATATGGCACTTGCATGTGTCAAGATGATTTGATTGATCAAGAGTAAGTTACGACTTTGCGGTTGAGATGCGCGCTATAAGGGAGCTGGAACTTCATTTGTAAGCAAAACCCTTGAGGCAAAACTGCTAATGGGCTGATGGGCATCACGAAAATGCATATATTGCTTAAAAGTATTTTTTTTACTTTGCGGTCAAGATTGGTACTTTAAGGAATAATCGGATTTGGGAAGTAGCAATTTCTAAGCAAATGTTGTTGAGTCTCCAATATTCCAGCGAAGTTTCATCGTCCTAGCACATCAGGAAGTACCTTAACGCGCTATCACCGGAATCCCAGACCCCGGGGACACCAGTCTAAGCGGGTCAAGTATTTTCCACCCTCCCCCCGATAATTGCCGGATTCGGTCCGGAAATGAAAAAGGTCACAAGAGAAAAATGTCCTCTGTTTAATTATTAAATTTCACTCGAATCCGATCACCCGTTCCAAAGTTACGCATGACTCAATATTCCGGATTCCCCTCCCTCAACTCCCCCCCCCCAAGATTATCATATGGAGGATTTTTTTTTATTCCAAGTCAGTTTGACCGGGTCCCTGATATGCCTTCCAAGTTTCGTCGTGAAAATCCCCCAAAAACGGAATTCCGGGAGACCCCTCCCCCCCCCCCCCTCAAGTGTCCGGATCCAGTCAAATTATGTAAAAGATTTATATGGACCAGATGTTTGTTCTTCCCAGCAAGTTTCACTCCGATACCATCATTCTAACCGTTTCTCGAGATTTCCGGTCCACCCCCCCCCCCACCCGCGGCCCAGCTCCCCCGCGGTGCACGTAGCCAATCCGATTCAGGAAATGACTTACCTAGAGCATCTGTTTGTTCTTCCCACAAAGTTCCATCCCGATCCCTCCATTCTAAACGGGGCACGTATTTCCCCCCCCCCCCCCCAATAGTTGCCGGATCCGGTCCGGATATGAAAAAAATCATCGGAGAAATGTCCTCTGTTGAATTCTTAAATTTCACTCGAATCCGATCAACCATTCCAAAATTACGCATGACTGAAAATTTCGGATTCCCCTCCCTCCACTCCCCCCACCATTATCTGATCGACAAAATTTTTATTTTGAAGTCAGTTTGATTGGGTCCCTGATATGCCTGCCAAGTTTCATCGTGAAAATCCCCTAAACCACCATCACCGGAATTCCGGACCCCCCCCCCCCCCCATAAGTGTCCGGATCAAGTACAATGGCCTAAAGGACTTATCTAGAGCAGATGCTTGTTCTTCCCATTAAGTTTCACTCCGATCCCTCCATTCTAACCGTTTCTTGAAATTTCCGGTCTCCCCCCCCCCCCCAACTCCCCCCTGGCTACCGAATCCGGTCAAGACTTTAAACGGGACATTACAGATATATATTCTGTTCAGTTATGAAGTTTCATTACAATCCGATCATCCGTTCGAAAGTTACACACTTCTCAATTTCCCGGATTCCCCTGCGGATTCCCCTCCCTCCACTCCCCCACCATTATCTGATCGACAATATTTTTATTTTGAAGTCAGTTTGATTGGGTCCCTGATATGCCTGCCAAGTTTCATCGTGAAAATCCAAAAAACCACCATCACCGGAATTCCGCCCCCCCCCCCCATAAGTGTCCGGATCCAGTACAATGGTCTAAAGGACTTATCTAGAGCAGATGCTTGTTCTTCCCAGCAAGTTTCACTCCGATCCCTCCATTCTAACCGTTTCTTGAAATTTCCGGTCTCCCCCCCCCAACTCCCCCCTGGCTACCGAATCCGGTCAAGACTTTAAACGGGACATTACAGATATATATTCTCTTCAGTTATGAAGTTTCATTACAATCCGATCATCCGTTCGAAAGTTACACACTTCTCAGTTTCCCGGATTCCCCTGCCCTCCACCCCCCCCCCCCCAAAAATGGTCGGATCAGAAAACTGATTATTCCTAATTTTGTTTGGTCGGGTCTCTGATATGCCTGCCAAGTTTCATGGTCCTAGCACAACTGGAAGTACCCTAACTCGAAAAAGTGTGACAAAATGCCCTAAATTTTCAAGTTTCCAGCGCCCCGCACTCCCCCCCCATATGGTCGGATCGGGAAACTGATTATTTCCAGGTTAGTTTGGTCGGGTCCGTGATATTCCTGCCAAGTTTCATTGTCCTAGCTCATCTGGAAGTACCCTCACTCGAAAAAGTGTGACAAAATGCCCTAAATTTTCAAGTTTCCAGCGCCCCAGCTCCCCCGCATATGGTCGGATCGGGAAACTTATTATTTCCAGGTTACTTTGGTCAGGTCCCTGATATTCCTGCCAAGTTTCATTGTCCTAGCTCATCTGGAAGTACCCTAACTCGAAAAAGTGTGACAAAATGCCCTAAATTTTCAAGTTTCGAGCGCCCCCACTCCCCCGCATATGGTCGGATCGGGAAACTGATTATTTCCAGGTTCGTTTGGTCGGGTCCCTGATATTCCTACCAAGTTTCATTGTCCTAGCTCATCTAGAAGTACCCTAACTCAGAAAAAAAGTGACAAAATGCCCTAAATTTGCAAGTTTCCAGCGCCCCGCACTCCCCCCCATATGGTCGGATCGGGAAACTGATTATTTCCAGGTTAGTTTGGTCGGGTCCCTGATATGCCTGCCAAGTTTCATTGTCCTAGCACATCTGGAAGTACCCTAACTCGGATATGTGGGACAAAAAAACTCGGACCGACCGACAGACCGACAGACCGACAGACGGAATTGTGATCGGTATATGGCACTTGAGCCAGAGGCTGCAAGTGCCATAAAAACGGAGCACATAAAGAAAAAGAAAAGAAGAAAATAAACTAAAGAAAATATACTCATGAACTAAACATAATACTAAAATCTATAACAAGAGTCGAGTTAGCATATGGGTTGCGCTAGCACTTAAAGCTCTAGCTCGAGCACTTGCTTGAATTTTACGTATTTATATTCGATTATTAAATACTTTTAAACTAAGCTCTGCTTTTAGCAAGTTACACACGTCTTTGGCTGTTTAAAGCACAATGGATACTAACTATGATTTAATTTTTATAAAATGCTTCACACATACAAATTACTGACTTCCAAAAGAGCGCTTGAAAAATAAGCCGTTTTCTTGTTATCGCTTGTAATTACCTCTCCGGCGTCTCGGCGGAGACGATTTCAGAACATGGTATTGCAAGGCGCGAAATTCAAAAACTCTCGGCCACGTACGGAAATTCAAGCATTTTGTAGAGCTGAGTGATGAGAGTGCCATGGCTGCTAAAATAAACCGTCTCCGTAGCTGGCAGATTACTCTAGTGTTACCTGATGAAACTTCTATTGTTTGTAGTACCGAAGAATGTTTTGTTTTCAGAATGTAAAGTTACAAAACTGCCAAAATGTACAAATATAGCAGACCTGCTTGCATCTGATTCCAGAGCTTACAAGGAATCCTCAGTTAACACCGTTAATATGATTATTTGTCAACAATACAGATAAACCGGAGTATCTAATAACAACGAATGAATAAGAAAAATAAATTCTGCTTATATTTGTGTAAGCTAGTAAATTGGAGTATGGCAGTTAGTAAAAAACGCCGTAGCGATATATTAGCGAAAATAAATTGTCTAGAAATCTGCTGATTTCTGATGTAACATTGTATTCTAGGGGGTTGTAATGTGACGTCATGATTCTTTGATCCGCTCATTGAACTTTAAGCCTGTGCCCAGGCCCGTTGACTTCTACAGAAGTACAGAAGTCAACGGGCCTGGGCAAACTTACAAACAAAACTTACTTAAATTCATATTACAGGTATTTCATACCAGTGAATAAGCGTGAGCCTAATAAGTAAGTAAGTAATTTATTTGTAACCGCCATTTCGAAAAAGTGGAGTAAATGAAAGAAAACTAAATAAATAATGAGCGTCGCAAAGAGTAAAATTGTGGGTAAATAGGACTAGGAAGCTTGAAATCTCGGATTCCGGAGAACGGATGGAATGATTAAGGACGTAATATGAGTAAGAGACTAGTCTTCGAGCAAAAACAAGTCAAAATTTTCATAACCGGTCTTTCTGACCAATGAGCTGCCAGAAGCATGATGTATATCGAAAATAGCTAAGCAGGACAAGTGTAAAAATCAGATAATTTCGTTTGGGGGGGGGGGGCATATTGTTCCGCAAAATAATCTGGTTGGCTAGCACCCTCAAAAACTGGGCCAATTTGGAAACCCAGCAGGCCAACAAAGCCTCCGTCTCGGAAGGATTATTTAGTGTTAGTTTTCATAGACTTTTTGATTTTTTGACTATTATTAATGGGTTTTCTTAATGTTAATTTTTTCAGATTTGACAGGGTATTAGTTAGTTTCAGTGTAGTAGCTCAGTTGGTACGACGAAGCATGCTTATGTGATGGGGGTAAGGGTAAAATTAACCAAGAATCAGTTCTGTCCAGGTATAAAGAATAAAGAAAAATAATAAAGAAAATAAAGATAAAGAAAAGGGATTCTGGGGCTAAGCGAAGAAGTTCCGGAAGCTCCACTAAACAACACAAAGAAAGGATTTCCAGAACCGCAGGGACGGAGTTGTAGCTAAACCCGTTGTGAATGGGAATTATGGTTTCAGCGCTGCTTCATAAAAGCGTGTCCTGCGAAAGATAAACAACAAATTTATATAAATAAATGAATGTATGTAATGGGTAATGAATGAATGAATGAAATTTATTCCCCATTTTTAAGACAAAAATCACCAACGGAGTATAACAGAAAAAATACAAGAACACACAACATGTAACAAATAGATTTTGATACTCTTATTTACACATGGGGCAACACAGTCCTATACCAAGTGTGACTATACATCAATCGAACGAATAAAACCTGCAATTCGCTCAGATACTGCAACAAACGGATCGTTGACATTATATTTTGCCAACAATCTAGAATTACGGGCCCATGGAGGTAGTCCTAGAAGATATTTGCAATAACTATAAAATGTGGAACGAATGCATTTCTTGTCTTTCATAGTCAGTAGTGACCAGAATGACGACAGCGCTAGTATGTGCGGCATACCGAATGCGGAATATAGCCGGGCCAGTATGTGTCTGTTGCAACGACGCTTAAAGCGAGGCTTCACCTTCCAGATTTTTCTTCCGGATTCCAGACAGCCGTTTTCGTCGAGACGGATCTGGAAGCTGAAGCTAGGCCAAAAAACGTCTGGAAGTCCGGGGTGCTGGACACCCCAGATTCCGGACGTCTGGAAGGTGCCATAGAGACAACTGGTTCGAGAGACCCTACGAATATGCAAATGGGGGAAGAAAAGGGAAAGTCATTGACAGTTGTGACTGGGATGCAAGAGATATTTGAAATGTAAAGGGAAATCTCGGAAACATTGAAGAACAGCAAATTTAGCTGTCACCCATTATCATGAAAATCTGGAAGGGTTGGCTTGACTATGCGGAAGCCCCGGACGTCTGAGAATCTGGAAGGTGAAGCCTGGCTTTTAGACGTAATGAGTATTCCGTATGCTTTTCTAGCCTTTTCTGCAAAAAACGATACAAGACAGGAACGCGTTGTTTTCATGTCCGACCGAATAGGCAAACCAAGGTTGCGTTCCAGAACTTAACGATTGTTAACAAATTGTTAACAGTTGTTAAATTTTGCCTTCCAGGTTTCTGATTTCGAAATTTAAGCTCCGCCCACCTACAGTTTCCGTTCCAGAGCTTAACGATTGTTAACTATTTTGTAACGACTGTCGGTGAACATCGTTACAAAATAGTTAACAGTTGTAGAATTGGGAAAAGTTAATGATTGTTAAAGCTGCAGTTAGCTCCGCCCCGAAGTAAAGTTAACGATTGTTAATAATTGTCAAGTTTCTGGAACGCAACCCAAGGTACACAATAAATAATAAATAGCCTAATAATAAAAGAGGGTGAAACTGACCTGCTGTTTGTAGATGGTGTACGTCTCCTTTTCATTCTGAAGGGCCCCTCTGAAGTCGCCCATGCAACTCTGTGTTCGGGCAACCAAGTGATGTGAGACGGCTACTTTCAAACTTCTTGCGCCATAATATTTAATGTTGAGTTTCAGAGATTTATCCAGGAATCTCAAGGAGAGATCATACTCGCCTACGGCGTGTAAAATGAGACCAATGTTGCTCTGAAAAATAAACCGGATTAACAGAATTGGGGGTCGATCGTGCTGTGATAGTGAGAATGTGTGGGGAGCAGGGGTGTCACGACTCGGAGGGAGGGAGACGCCCCGGTTGTCGGTCAGTCGGTAAAAAAAATAGCCGAGTCGGCGCGAAGCGCCGCGATTTTTTCGTAAAATCAGTCGATTTTTTTTAAAAACAGTCGATTTTTTTTAAGAACAGTCGATTTTTTTGAAAAACAGTCGGTTTCTCGTAAAAATAGTCGATTTTTTCTTACAAATAGTAGTTTTTCTTAAAAACAGCCGATTTGTTGTCAATTCATTCGTTTTTGGTTGCAAAAACAGTCGGTAAAAATTACCAGCCAGTCGGTAAATACCTTGCCCCCCCCCAACATTTTGGCTAGTAACACCACTGGTGGGGAGGAGAGGGTAATGACATCCTTAGGTTTTCTAAAAAATATATTTCTATTACATTCCCTTCAGAAAGTTCAGGCACAAAACCCCATATTTACTACCTGTATATAGTAAATAAATCATACAAAATGGTCAACTTATATTAACTTTTTAGTTCAGCTTTCGCCATAAACTAACAAACAAACAACAAAAAAACAACACTATGGTACAACACCAATGTGTCTCCAGCAGATGCCTCCAAACTGGCAAATTATGGAAAATGGGGTTTGCTGCCAGGAGAAGACAGCTCCGACCGCCGTAACCTTACAACCAAGGATGACCGGGCTTTTCGAGCACGTTCAGCACAACTACAGCAATGGTTCTGATAAATGCCTGAATTATGGTCTCTCGAGCCGGCAGACGAATCACGACGCCTAAAAATTCTCTTGTAACACGCCTCCAGATTACAGTAGGACCTGTTAGTACAACTATAACATAAAGCTAACGCAAAGAACTGGTAGCAATACGTCTTAAACAGCCTAATGTTAATTGCGCTGGCCACAAAACCAAATTTCCAGATTCTGGAAATTTCCAACTTACATATTTTGGGACATGGATGTTACAGGAAAAGATGGGGGACAAAGGGGGAACCATATATTCAAATAATGCATAAACGGAAATGTCAGCTACGATGCTTTGGCAGCGACATTTCGGCCCTTCTTGGCAAGGTTTGCATTTATTTTTGCGGATTATAGCAGGTTTGTTTCCTTCCCCGAAGTTGACCCTGAAGATTGACAGCCTGACGAGGACCCTTGCCAAGAAGGGCCGAAAAATCGCTGCCAAAGCATCGTAGCTGACATTTACGTTTTATGAATTATTTGAATATATGTTTCATAAGTCAGCTTGGGCTCAAGGAATATTTATTTAAAGGGGGAATCACAACGTTCTAGTGGAAACTATTCCTATTTCAAAGCTGTAAGACCTTCCACTCTTTAAAACGATGCTCGCTTTTCAAATCCGTCGATTACATCCGGCAATTAGGTTCAACCGTTTTTTGTTTTTTTCTTATAAGGTACAACTTGTATCAACAAGTGAGAAAACGAGACACAGACACACACAAAAAGACGGACAGACAGACGGACAAATTTTACGAAGTCATATGGATCTCTTCACTTATGTTCTGGGATCCCAACAAGAGCTGTAAGCTCATATGGCACTTGCATGGGTCAAGATGATTTGATTGATCAAAAGTAAGTTTCGACTTTGCGGTTGAGATGCGCACTCTAAGGGAGCTGGAACTTCATATGTAAGCAAAACCCTTGAGGCAAAACTGCTAATGGGCTGATGGGCATCACGAAAATGCATATATTGCTTAAAAGTATTTTTTTTTACTTTGCGGTCAAGATTGGTACTTTAAGGAATAATCGGATTTGGGAAGTAGCAATTCCTAAGCAAATGTTGTTGAGTCTCCAATATTCCAGCGAAGTTTCATCGTCCTAGCACATCTGGAAGTACCTTAACGCGCGATCACCGGAATCCCAGACCCCCCCCCTCTTCCAACTCCACCCACAATAACCGGAGCCAATCCGGTTCTGTAAATGATTAATACAGAGCATCTGTTTGTGATTCCCACGCAGTGCGATCCAGATCACACCAGTCTAAGCGGGTCAAGTATTTTCCGCCCTCCCCCCAATAATTGCCGGATTCGGTCCCGGAAATGAAAAAGGTCACTAGAGAAAAATGTCCTCTGTTTAATTATTAAATTTCACTCGAATCCGATCACCCGTTCCAAAGTTACGCATGACTCAATATTCCGGATTCCCCTCCCTTAACTCCCCCCCCAAGATTATCATATCGAGAATTTTTTTTTATTCCAAGTCAGTTTGACCGGGTCCCTGATATGCCTTCCAAGTTTCGTCGTGAAAATCCCCCAAAAAACGGAATTCCGGGAAAACCCCTCCTCCCCCCCCCTAAAGTGTCCGGATCCAGTCAAATTATGTAAAAGATTTACATGGACCAGATGTTTGTTCTTCCCATCAAGTTTCACTCCGATACCATCATTGTAACCGTTTCTCGAGATTTCCGATCCACCCCGCCCCCCAGCTCCCCCGCGGTGCACGTAGCCAATCCGATTCAGCAAATGACTTACCTAGAGCATCTGTTTGTTCTTCCCACAAAGTTCCATCCCGATCCCTCCATTCTAAACGGGTCACGTACTTTCCGCCCCCCCCCCAATAGTTGCCGGATCCGGTCCGGATATGACAAAAAAAATCGGAGAAATGTCCTCTGTTCAATTCTTAAATTTCACTCGAATCCGATCACCCATTCCAAAATTACGCATGACTGAAAATTTCGGATTCCCCTCCCTCCACTCCCCCCACCATTATCTGATCGACAAAACTTTTACTTTGAAGTCAGTTTGATTGGGTCCCTGATATGCCTGCCAAGTTTCATCGTGAAAATCCCCAAAACCACCATCACCGGAATTCCGGGACCCCCCCCCCCCCATAAGTGTCCGGATCCAGTACAATGGTCTAAAGGACTTATCTAGAGCAGATGCTTGTTCTTCCCAGCAAGTTTCACTCCGATCCCTCCATTCTAACCGTTTCTTGAAATTTCCGGTCTTCCCCCGCCCAACTCCCCCCTGGCTACCGAATCCGGTCAAGACTTTAAACGGGACATTACAGATATATATTCTATTAAGTTATGAAGTTTCATTACAATCCGATCATCCGTTCGAAAGTTGCACACTTCTCAATTTCCCGGATTCCTCTGCCCTCCAGCCCCCCCCCCCCCAAAAAAAAATGGTCGGATCAGAAAACTGATTATTTCTAAGTTTGTTTGGTCGGGTCTCTGATATGCCTGCCAAGTTTCATGGTCCTAGCACAACTGGAAGTACTCTAACTCGAAAAAGTGTGACGAAAAACCCTAAATTTTCAAGTTTCCAGCGCCCCCCCCCCCTTCCCCGCATATGGTCGGATTGGGAAACTGATTATTTCCAGGTTACTTTGGTCGGGTCCCTGATATTCCGGCCAAGTTTCATTGTCCTAGCTCATTTAGAAGTGAGCACTGAGTCCCGCACTCCCCCGCATATGGTCGGATCGGGAAACTGATTATTTCCAGTTTAGTTTGGTCGGGTCCCTGATACGCCTGCCAAGTTTCATTGTCCCAGCACATCTGGAAGTAACCTAACTCGGATAAGTGGGACAAAAAACTCGGACCGACCGACAGACCGAATTGTGATCGGTATATGGCACTTGAGCCAGAGGCTGCAAGTGCCATAAAAACTCGAGTTCCACAAAGCGACAGACATGCCAGCGGCATAAGAAAATGACGCTTCGTTAATTCCGATAGATTCGTAAAAAAAATGAATAAAACCCTAGTCTAAAGTATTACAAATACAAACAAACAACTAACATGAGAATTTTAAGACAAGATAATCAACAACTAAAACAAACACAGATACCAATACGAGAATTTTAGCACAACAGACATGCAACGAAAAAAAAAAAAAAAACAACTTGCGGCAGTATTCTTATCTTATCGGTTTTGACCGGATTCCGACCGACTGAACTCTCTGAGGCAAGAAACTGATAGCACTTGAGTGGAGAAAACGGAATTAAAACCTGTGACAGTTTCATAACAGAGCAAACGCATCCAAAGAGATCGAGAGGCCCGGTGCCGATCAGTGGAATGGAATAGTTGTTGTTTGCATTTTTTGTCGTGAATTGAATCAGAATAAAGTTAGGCTTCAGACAGAGACGCTGTTCACACAGAACGTTAGAAAATGGAACTTTCGTGTATTAGGCATCACTCCTTCACAAAACCTTTAAAGGACCCCTCGCACTATTTACTCTTCAACCTACAGTATTTTAAAAACATTTGAAAACCTTAAATCCAGGCTGTGCTTTCAACAAATAAACCCACGGTTTTGGCTGTTTTAAGCCTTTTCCGAGACCCGTTGACTTTAGCAAAATAGGGAAACAATTTACATAACCGGTTTTTGGGATCCCAAAACGTAAGTTGAGGGATACCTATGACATCGCAAAAGTTGTCCGTCTGTCCGTCCGTCCGTCTGTAAGCACGATAACTCTCGAAGGGAATGAGATATTTTGATGAAACTTGGTGTGAGGATTCGTTGGGTCGGCGGACCAGTCGAGTTCGTAAATGGGCTTTGTAGCCCTACATTTAGGGGTGGGGGAGGGGGTTCAAATTAAGGGGCAAACAAAATATTTTGAAACAGCTACAGGGGTAAGAAGACATGCTGAACACGATGGTGAAAACCATTTTGTAATCGGACAAGTAGTTCGCCCGGAATCCGGCCAAAACCGGAAAGTTTGATAAAAGTAAAAGTTTTATTTGAAGTTGATTAGATGTTTGATTTAGAGGTAGGAAGACATGCTGAAGACGATGGTGAAAACCATTTTCTCGACGGACAAGTAGTTCGCCCGGAATCCGGCTCAAACCGGAAAGTTTGTTAAAATTAAAAGTTTTATTTGGAGTTGATCAGATGTCCGATTTAGGGCAAGAAGACATGCTGAACTTTTATGTGAAAACAATTTTCTTCCCGGACATGTAGTTCGCCCGGAATCCGGCCAAAACCGGAAAATTGTTAGAAGTTAAAGTTTTCTTTCTAGCTGATTAGATAACCGATTTAGGGGTAAGAAGAGATGCTGAATCCGTGTGTGACAATCATATTTTACCCGGACATATACTTCGACCGGAATCCGGCTGGAGTCGGAAAATTTGTTATAAGTTAAATTTTTATTTGAAGTTGATTAGATGTTTATTATTGGGGAAAGAAGATACCCTGAGTTCGTTTTTGAGCTTTCTTTTTTCGCCGGACAAGTAGTTCTAGAGTTCGGCCGAAACCGGGAAATTGGCAGAAGTGGCAGGAACTTTTCGTCAAAACAGATATGACTTATACGGGTAAACACACATGCTGAATCCATCTCTGAACTTGGTTTTCTCAGATGATTAGCTATTTGGCCTTAATCTGTTTCTGAATTTTAATTGTAAGAATGTTCAAGGATTCTGGCGATGACTGGTTCTGGCTAAGACAAGACCCAGTTGTCTGGATCAGATATTGAATTTTTGGGATCCCATCGAAAAGTTTGGTCTTGTTCTGATGGAAAAGCTTCTCACAGACAACCCTCGACAGCGTGATACACATCGAAGGTAGCAAAACACGGCAAGTGAGAAAATCAACGTGGTTTTATTAGAGGGGTTAGAATGTACCGTGCGAAATTGGGGTCTCCGTGTTTAGAAATATATGGAGTGATTATGGAAGTAGGTTGCGTTAGCAATATAGGTAAGACAGGTCCTTTAACTAGCATGCAGAATAAACGCGGATGAAGGGAAAGCAAGTCCTGGGAATGCTCTTACTGAATAACAATCACAACGAAGTAAAAAAAAAAAAAACTCACATCAAGCAATGCCACTTCGGGGTGGTTCTCTCCGCACACCACCAACGCTAGGTAGCGTGCCCGGTAGAGTAGTTTCAGTGCTGTGCTGATCTGGTTGTTAGCGAAGCAGTACAATGCAAGGTGTGCCTGTTGGAAAAAGATTCTATCAGATTGTCTCAAATAGAGGAAAGGTGCGGTTGAATGAATGAATATATTTAATAGCCAATTGACCGTACAAAATACATGATGGTTACAATACACTTTACATCACTAAATACTTATCTTTATTTAACTAATACGCTATTTAAAAATTGGCATATTTTAAGTATCTTAGCTTTGTTTTTTGTTTCAAGAACATCTGGGAACTTGATCCTGATGAAAAATTTGTAGCCTGCGTAGTTGTATGGTAGTTGTACGAAAAAGTTGCATGTAATACTATAATAATAATAATAACTTTTATTTCAGCCAGAGGGCATATACACACACAAACAAAAACACAACAAAAGTTAACAAGCACTAGCACAAGCTAGGGGCACACGTCCCTGAGGAGCGCTCTCCTCACAGGAAGGCAGCTGAAAAGGGGATCAGCGGCATTCCTGACAAGAAAATTCTCAGACCAGAAAATTCTCTGGTGAAAGGACACTTTAGATCGCCTCACTACCTCATTCAGTGTACAGCACCTTCGGGAGACAAGTTCATGGCTCACGCTACAAATCTTTGGTAGTTTATAGGCGGCGGGCAGCTCGATTGAAGCCAGTTTTGAGTAGTCTGGCCGATTTGAGTGAAATATTGGCCACTAGAGGTATCCCAAAAAGCTGGTAAGAATAGCACTGGAACAAGCGAGTTTCCACTGCATCCGAGCAGTGCCCAAATTTTAGGACGATCATGTTACCTCGCTTAAACAAACCTCATAGAAGCGCGTAGCATGGTCGTCATCCCGACAGTCATCCCGAAGGATGTACCCCAAAAAAGTAAAATTACGTAAGAAAACGATTTCATTCCCTCCAAGCCGCACCCCTTTCAGAGGAACGGGTAAGCCAGGGGGTAGGTAAGCCATTGCAATCGTTTTTTTTCGTGTTGAACAGAATTTCGTGGGGCGTAGCGTAATCATCGCAAATTTTTAGGAGCTGATTGAGTAATAGCAAAGTAAAATATTAATTTGAAGTGGGTCGTCTGAGACACGGGGTCTTTCCAAATATCAAGTTTCATTAAGATCTAATCACCCGTTCAGAAGTTATAAACACCTCAAGATTCGGATTCCCCCTCCCTCCACTTCCCCCACGATGCTCGGGTTGGAAAAGTGACTATTTCCAACTTAATCTTTAGGGGTACTGATACGCCTGCCAAGTTTCATCCTCCTAGCTTATGTGGAAGTGCCCGAACTAGCAAAATCCGGACCGACCGACCGACAGACGGACAGAAATAGCGATTGCTATATGGCACTTGCCCTTCTGTGCCATAAAAATCCACCACACAGCGACTATAAGCTTTCTGCATGGTTAAGAAAATGCTGAACGGTTAATGAATAAAGAAATCCGTTTTTGTATAGGCTACCCGCTTTCGTGTATGGAGTGCCTAAAAGACAAAAATAAGTCGGCTGAAAAAAAAATTATGCCATGGGTGATTTAAGTGGTCATCACACGCTGTAGTCAAAACATTCTACCTAGGCTTATGAAAGAATATCTATGTTCTTCTTTATTTATATTATTTTTCTTAATTTCAATATTCAGTATTTCAATATTCTAGATAGAAAAAGTTTTTAAAGCATGTTTTGACCGCGGAAACCTCCTTCGTTTTCCAAGGAATACTTACTGTTGTGCCTAGCACAACTTTGTCTTTCTTGCGAATTGCAGAAGACACTAACCCCTCGCGCTCGCCGTGATGACTCATTATTGTCGACTGACTAGTCCGTGTATTCATTCCGGTTTGTTTTCGTCACGGATCGGCAAGCGATCTAGCCACCAGAGCAAAAAACACTAAGGAGTAGCGCCAAGACCTCTGCTCTCCATGCTTTACAAACGGGTCATATCCTTTGCGCCACCCACTACACTTGCGGCATTTAAAGCGAGACAAACTTGCAGG
This sequence comes from Branchinecta sandiegonensis, assembly GCA_030848855.1. NCBI lineage: Eukaryota > Metazoa > Arthropoda > Branchiopoda > Anostraca > Branchinectidae > Branchinecta > Branchinecta sandiegonensis. The sequence continues at coordinate 2,848,008 of JAUPMV010000021.1, read as the reverse complement.
TTTAGAAATTTCTAGTAAAGCAAAGGTGCGGTTTGCATACACCAAGGAAACAATGGATGATGTATCATTTTTTTGCTACGTTCAGAATATGAAGTTATCGGAGCCAGCACTGGTGAAAGGCTGAATGAGTTTCAGTAGGGACGTTCTCTATCGCTGGTGGTGCTAGTGTCTGCTATTAGAGTATGTGTCAATTTTGTCAAGTCTTGGCGCTACTCCCTAGTGTTATTTTGCTCTGCTGGCCACATGCCGATCGCTGGCCCCGGGGTCGTTTGTAAATATGTTGTATTCGCGACTATTTTGTATGCATCAGGGGCATGACAATCTTCCAGAAAGCCCAATATGTGAACATATATGCATGTCCTATATTGTGGTATTTCGCAAGCATCTCGATTCCCAAGAAAAAGGACGTCAAGAAGCTTAAGAGTGCAATATATCGTTTTGTATGGCACGGGATCGAGCCACCCCGAAGCAAAATCACTGACATGTTTTTAAAAAAGGAAGATGGAGGGCTCCAGATAATAGAAATTGAATCGAAATCTAAAGAAATTTGCGTAAAAACCCTGGCAGAAAGCATTATCAGCGACCAAGAATCCGAACTGAAGACCTGGTTTACTGCTTACAACGAAAAAAAGTGTTTCCCAAAAAAGCTGGAGAACCTTTTTAAAGAAGCTCGTGACCTGACGGAAAATAAAATAGTAGACCTCGAAAAAGGAACTCTTGATAGGAAGGAAATGAAAGAGTACTATTTCAAAAAGTCGAACCTACCTAATTTAAAGATGGTACAGGATGGGGAAAAGACGGAAAAGGAAGTAAAAGAAATTTTCAGCATTTTGCATGGCCTTATCCTTGCTCCGAAAGTTAAACAACATTTGTACCAACAAATAAATAATCTACTACCAACACGAGAACGAAAAAAAAGAACCAACGAGAAAGAAACAGATGTTTGCCAAAGATGCAAGATAGAAACAGAAACAATCTTGCATGCTTTGATAGAATGTGAAGCACTGAAAGAACAAATAGAGCAACTAAAAAATGTGCTACAGGAAACTACAGGTAGCAAAGTTGCCCTCGATAAGCTCCTAAAACTAGGAGGCGACAATGAGGAAGAGAAACAAGACCGATCGGCCGTATCCATAGTGGCAATCTATAGCTACTACGCATGGAAAGCGAGGACACAAGGAAAAGACATTGGCAGCATGGGGGCTGTTGAAAGAGCTGACAACAGAAGGTATGGTATGTAAATAGAGCAAAAATTGTAAATCAATATATGTTTTAACAGTAGTTACTAATTTTATTCCGTTGTTTTTTTTTTACTGGAAATTAAAAAAAAAAAAAACATTTTAAGGATTATAAAAAATGCCCAATAACGCAAGGCCCAGTGAAGGTATTGATTTGATTATAATTATTATATAGTATCAGTGTATTTTAAAATATGTTAGTTAAGCGATTTATATAGTGATCAGTGTATTTTAAAATATGTTGGTTAAATGATTTTTTATTTATTAGTGATGTTTTTTAGTTGAATATGTTAAAGATGGGAGCAGCCCCTTGCAGTCGTGGGCGTTTTGTTTTTTTATCCTTTTGTACCGTTTCCAGTAAAGTAGTTAAATTTGAAGAGTTTGAGTGTATTTTGAGTAGCCGGAACGGAAGATGGAAATTTGTATATAATGAAAATAATTTGTATGTTTTGTCGTTTTGTCCTTTGTCCTTGTTTTTGTACCAGTAAAACAGCTGGGGTTGATGACCTGATGTGTGAAGGTGTGTTTATTGAGGATCTTTTATTTTAATGTTTACAAATGTTTAATACCGTACTTTAGATTTAGTTGTTTAAAGAAAATTGTTGTTGTTTGTAGTTAAACAAATTTTTTCAAAAATTTAAAAGAGAGAATTAATTTCCAAATATCAGAGGCGAAGAATAGTAAAAAAAAAAAAAAAAAAAAAAAACTGGAATGATTTTGCAACCATTCTTGGCAAACTAATCATCAATCAATCAATCAAGTTTAATCCAAATAGCTAAAAGCTAGAAGAGGAATACAAATTTACAAAATAAACAGACACGAAACAAATTAACTTAAAAGGAATGACCAGAAATAAATGATGGGATGAAACTACGTAAAAATTTGGTAGAAGAATTAGCGGGATATGGGGAAAACTGATTGCCAGTATTCCTCTCGGACCGACGCACGGAAGACGGGAGGGGAGGGCGGAACAGATGCGCGATCTGGGGACAACACGTTATCTTAGCTCCAAATTTGTTTGAAAGAGTATTTCTGCGTACAGATAACTAAGGGACTTACGTATTCTGTAATGGTATAAGGATGGTCGATTCCGTTCACCCTCTCCGCCATCAGGACTGCTTTCTGCTGATAGGCTAATGCCTCACCGTGTTCTCCCATGATATAGTTCAGCCTAGCAAGTAATCTCAAACACTGGGCAATTTCAGGATGCATAGCACCATAGACGTTGTTGAGCAAGTTGAGCGCTTCCTGGATGAGCTCATAGCCTTCCTTCAAGAAGCCTTGTTGGATCTTTGTTTGTCCGGTAGTGTAGAAGTTTAGAGCATCAGATGCCTAAATAAAAGAAGACTACGGTCAGTAAAGCAAAGGAGGGAAAGAATTTTCAAATTCTCTGGAAGTTTTCAAATTTCCAGAAAAATACTCCTTCGCAGGCTTCAAAAAGGAGTAACTGAATTCTTCTTCAGTGTGTCTAATTAACAGATTTTTCAGAAAAATATTCCTTTCAGAGTGGTCTATCCCGCTTTAAAAAGGAGCTAAAATACCAGAGAACGGTATTAGTTTGAAGCTCATATAACAGTTTGCATGAGTAAATTCTTTTTTAGTGTTTCTAATTAAAAGAATTCTGAATTTCAAACAGAATCCCTACGGCTTGTCATGTTTAATAAAACGATGAAAAAGATTGAGTTAACAGCAAGAAATAGCCATTTTTTCTTTTTCTTAAATCCTGCGTTGCATCTTTTTTATATAAAATCCTGTTTTCGAATTTTTGGGCTACGACTCCTCCTCCACCCGGTGACGTTAATATTTTCTTAAACTCTTTAACGTCAACTACTCTTTCCATAACAAAAATAAACTATAAATTTATACTTCAAAACTGTAATCTTTATTTCAATTATTAAACTATTTTATGAATTTCAAATTACAAATCCACATTCTATCTTTAGCCTTTTAAGCCTAAAATAGCCTTTTTAAAGCAAGTTCAAAAAAAGAAAAAGAAAATAATTTGAATAAGCTGGGACTCATAGCTATTTAAAACAGGAGATTTTCCGATTCTTGACTACCATAGGGATGCGAAAAAGGTCATTTTTTTGCGAATTTCGATGTTAAGTAATTCGAGGTCGATGACCCACCGGGTGCAGCTGATACCACAAGATGAGTTGGTTTTAACCAGAAACAGTGTAGTTTGAGCCCACTTTAACTACTCATTTTCAACCTTCAGGTGGAACCCACTTTAAAATAGAGGTCCTCTCCCAAGGCTCTTTTGCCCTTGTGGCTTAATAATAACATAATTATAATAATAATAATAACAACATAATTACACTATAAAGGCTTTCGCCTGGGACTCGTTATTCTTTCTTTACCTCCCCCACTCCAATCATAGAGATATCCTCAGTTTTATGGCACAGTGCTCAATTTTAGGGTATGTCCCAACGTACGGAAAATTTGAAATGAAAAATAGTATTTCAAACGGATTTTTATGGGGGTACTGCGCCCTTGTTCCACGACATGGTGCTATGCCCTACGCTGAAGCACTGTGCACTAAAATGAGGATTTGTGTATGGCCAAATTGGTGTTTTTTTTTCTTCCTTACATCTCTACCCCTAGATCTAACGTGATTAATCCCAGTTTCGCAAGCAAATAATACATTCATGACGAAGTATTTTTAGGCTCTCAAAAGTAAAACATTCAAAGCTTACTCGTGGGTTGATGTGCTTCACCACCGGGAAAATGTTGATGATGTCCTCTTCGAGGAAGGTTCCACGATTCTTGAGATCAAAGTTGTACTCCTTGAGCATTAGCTGGATCCCTGAGCAGATGCAGAAAGACCTGAAAAGAAAATCTTTCAAAACCACTTAATATTCAGATGGACAGATACTCTTGTACAGGAGTATCCAACGTCGAACTTAAATAACCTCGGCTTGGCCTAAAATCTTACAAGGAAACTTCTGTGCAGTTCAAAACAGGTCCTGCACTGTAAAAAGTTTCTCCGAGCTAGGATTAAAGTTAACTGCAGTATTCACTACTGGGATTAATCTTATCTCTACTAAAATAAGATTAATCGAATCAGAGATAAGATTGTCTTTTTTAGAGACAAGATTAATCCCAGTAGCAAATACTGCAAGATCTTTTTTTTACAGTGTGGTTCGTTCAGGGTTTCCACATTCACAGTTCGGAACTTGATAGGACTGCCTAGGAAATTTCCTTTCAACCACTTTAGGCCAGGTTCGAGGTTGTAAAAATTTGAGGTTGGATACCCCTCCTGTAGGTTGACTATTGTGTTCTTACTCTTTCCATGTATTTTGTTGCGCAGACTCTTCTGAACCCGGTCCTTCGCGACATCCTCCCCCCCCCCCCCTCCACTTTACAACAGAAATGGAGAGGCCTCAAAGACAAGCTTCCGAACCAGTCCCTACCCTTCAACCAGTGTTTTGCCGACACGTGAGATACAAGAATAGTTTTGTCCCCTCCTTTGTTTCCCTACGTTGAATTAGTAGGTTATTATTTTACCCCACATTTTCTATTACCCCAATCGTTATTTTTTACATCGTTTGTGTTATTTTATATGTAATTCGACCACTTTCTGGTATATGTTGATAATTTCGGTTTATTTTTAATGTATGTTTGACTTTACCACCTGCTATTTGGCTAGTCCGTAACTGGTGTTGAAATAAAACTGAACTGAAATGTATTGATGATCATTCGGCATCGTATACGAAAAATCACCCCTACTTTGCTCGACCACTTTCAGGACCCCAGCTGTGATAATACTGAAGAGGTGGACTATCTTCGACTGCGTTAAACGGACACAGCAGATTATTCTTATTCTAGCACTACTACTGACTACTGAGTTAATTACTAATAAATTAATAAAACTAATAAATTACTAAATAAATAAAACTAAAATAAATAAATTACTAAAATAAAAAACTAATTACTGAGTACCTCGCTACTGAATAAGAAAGGTCTGCGCCAGACCCGTATTGCTTACTTTAGATATTGCAAATTCCTACTGTACCTTCCGACATCGCATCGTAATACGCGTATTGTTAAGAAGTATGTTGCCACTGATATTCTCAGTTTGGTTATAATAATCGGCGGAAGTTTACGAACGAACATAATATAATAAAATAATATTTTTGGCCAGTTATGTATGCGTTTCCTATGTCTTTTACTCTCCGATTTCTGGAGGAATTAAATGAATTGAACTGAATTGAATTATTAGACATTCTTTTCTGTGAAAAGTATTTCCTCTAAGTAAGGGATCTGCAAGTTTACACTGCAAGTTTACGAATTCTGAAAATCTGTCTGACCCGATTATTGCCTATGTCAGGAAGTTTAAAAATATTTTAAGTTTTGGGATCCCATGGAAACCTTTGGTCTTGTTTTATGGAGACATGAGTTCATAACTCGTGCACTGCACCATGACAGGTATCGAGTTGAAACTTGGTATACGTATTGGTATACGTATTGGTAACTGTAATGTAATGCGAAACCAATTCCAAAACTGCAACTTGTCCAATGCACCCACGTAGATACAGTAACAGCTTTTTTTTCTAATTACAACCAAAACTTCTACAAATAAGAACAAAACAAACACCACCAGACAGAATCCCCTATAAGCTAAAAATAAACTCAAAACCCATAATTGCAAACTACTGTATTTACTTTGATCTTTGGCCTACTGCAAATTTTAAAACAAAAATAAAAGCTTCGAATCTGCCACTAAAGTATATTTATTATATTTTCTACATTTTCTAAACAATTGACTTTAATTTTCACGGTTCATTCCTAAAACATTTCACAATAAAATTATTCTCTAAAACCTCTTAATTTTCCCTTATACTTTAAAACCAATGTTATTTATATTTTAATTATAACAGCGAAAAAGCAGACTTTCCAATCAGGTACCCTATAATAATAAACCAAAAAAAAAATTTAAGAAATGCAACTTCCGCAAGAAGGGTGACCTTCCGCCCTAGGGCCCCCCCCCCCCTTACGGTGGCTTTTCTTTAACACTTCAATTAAACAACCTTTTAACCTAATTTTCAAGTCCACTTAAACGGAAAAATAAAGAATATAGTTTGCGCTCAAAAGATCCTACTTTTACAACAAGAAGGAGGATTAAAAGCTTTGTTCCGGCTTTTGTTTAACTGTTTAACGCTTCATCCACCATTAAAGAGCCCACATGATTTTATGTCGGTTTTTAAGCACATTTGTTTGACCGTTCAGTATAGTGATTTTTTCTGTTGTTTCGATGCAAACCGAAATAGCAGTTGACTCGGCAGTTACGCTTGCCTTTTTTGGTTTATATATATTGATGTGTATTTATATGTTGACGTTGGAATCAGTTAGTCGGCACACGCCGCGAGTAAGATTCTTAACGAATAAACAATTTGATTTTAACTTACCTAAGGACGGTGATTTTCTGTAAATCGTATTTTTCAACGGCAGCATCAACACTGAGATCACTGTTTAGTTCCCAGTCCCAATAGGATTTGACTTCATCACGAATCTGAGTCCAGAGCTGTTTAGGTGTGAGCTGGCACCAGTCAAGACCTTCGCCATTACCTCCAGACTGTGGCTTATTACCTGTAAATTATTATCCAGATAAGATCCACTGAAAGACGAGTTACTCGGAAGTAACCACTACCATCAACCACTTGCTAGCCTAAAAAGGTAGCTTAAAGGACCTGTCTTACCTATAATACTAATGCAACCTACTTCCATGATCACTCCATATATTTCTAAACTCGGAGACCCCTATTTCGTACGGTAGGCTATATTCTAACCCTCTAACAAAACCACGGTGATTTTTTCACTTGACGCGTTTTGCTACCTTCGATGATACGCTGTCGACGGTTGTCTGCGAGAAGTTTTTCCATCAGAAAAAACGGTTATGTAAATTGTTTCCCTGTTTTCACTACAAGTCAACGGGTCTCGAAAAAGGCTTAAAACAGCCAAAGCCGTGGGTTGTTTGTTGAAAGCACAGTATAGTTTTAAAGTATTCAAATATTTTAAAATACTGCAAGTTGAAGAGTAAATAGTGCCAGGGGTCCTTTCTGACAAAGCTATGCAACGCTTAACGGTACGCATCCCCTACTCGTCCTACAAACGATACATTCTATCCACCTTTACGTGTGTCTGCGTAGTGTCTGGCCTCCTGGGTCACATGTAGCCTACCTTCACAGTTACGGGAAGCAGATTGGAAGAAAAAGTCGAAACTGCTCCGGAACAGCGAACCTAATCCTCAGCACTGGTGATTTAATTAGAATGGGTGTTGCTTAATCCGAAGACGAGGAAAGTCGCCGTTACTATGGAATCAGAGTACACTGTAAAAAGTTTCTCTGAGTAAGGATTAAAGTTAACTGCAGTATTTACTACTGGGATTAATCTTATCTCTAATGAGATAAGATTAATCCGAATCAGAGATAAGATTATCTTTTTAGAGACAAGATTAATCCCAGTAGCAAATACTGCAAGATCTTTTTTTACAGTGTAAGTAGTGTAGTAACAAAGGTAGTAACAAAAATGCTCCTCAACCGGGATTTGAAGCCTCGACCTTCGGCTTTCACTTACTATGGAATCAGAGTACACTGTAAAAAGTTTCTCTGAGTAAGGATTAAAGTTAAGTGCAGTATTTGCTACTGGGATTACTGAGATAAGATTAATCCGAATCACAGGTAAGATTATCTTTTTAAAGACAAGATTAATCCCAGTAGCAAATACTGCAAGATCTTTTTTTACAGTGTAAGTAGTGTAGTAACAAAAGTAGTAACAAAATGCTCCTCCATCGGGATTTGAAGCCTCGACCTTCGGCTTTCAAGGCTTTCATCTTTTATTGGTGGTACAGTGGGGGACCTTTAAGGTACAGTCAGAAGTTTCATAACAGATAACACAAGGATGCGCAGTTTTTCCACAGACAACACTTGGGATGTAATCTGTTGTGATTTTAAAACGTTATTCATTAAATGTTATGATAAACAAGCATTGCCAGGAAGAGTCGAAAACCGCCGAAAAATCATCTGTTGACTAATTTTTTCTGTGGTTTTTCGGGTAGCCTGTTATACATAACATTTAATGCACAGCGTTTTCCAAGATCACAAAAGATTAAATCTCAAATGTTCTGTTGAAACTGCGCATCCCGGTGTTACCTTTTACGAAACTTCTGACAGTGCGGTAAGATTCCATCCGACATTCGAATGCGAATAGGGCGCAGCAATTTCCAAAAAAAATTCGACGTAAATTAAAACCGCTGTGCCAGAAGTAGTATTTACCTTTGCGTTTATTCTTCTTCTTCGAGAGTTTGCTTAGAACTTCATCAGCAACTGAGAGGGCTTGGGGTTGAGGGCAAGACGACAAAAAGCAATTCAAGAAGTGGCTCACGGCTGCCGATAGGCAGATCATATCCATGCCCTAAAAGATGAAACCTTTCAATCGTTGTTTTTGCATTTTTCTTCTTTTTTTGCCGTTAATATTTTTCTGTATGTGTGGTTTATTTATGCTTGTAATATGATGTAACAGCTTCATGGGATCTTGTTTCTTGCCATATAATTTTGTTATGATGTTTGTGTAGTATGGATAAATAAAATCAAATAAAATGAATGCAGATACCATGGTATTTTTGCTTTGCAAAAATGAGAATTGCCGAATTCGCGCTTCTAGAAGTCAACCACTTAGATTCACTCACATTACGAGTGCCAAATTTGTTTCCCACTAATTTGGCTCCTGTTTTGGTGATGATGAAAGAGATTTTTTTTTTTTTCAGATACCACAGTCATTTACTATTACGGTCGGGACCGTGGTATCTGAATATCAGATACCACGGCAACTGGCAAGATACTAGATATTGACCGAAAAACCCCGAAAATGTTTTCTATTGCTTTTGATACTCAGTGACTGCAAAAACGGCTTTGACCATGGTATCTGATACCATGGTATCTGCAAAAACGGAGCTAATAACTTCAATTCAAATAAAAATAACCTAAAAAAACAGATAACGGACAAGCCGATGGGTTGTTTTTGCTTCAAAACATAACGTCATAACATAACAATCTACAAGGTATATACAATTTTGCGACATTTATACCGACGTCTTATCATAAATATGGTCAATAACATAATAGACTACAATTAATAAAATACAAATAACATAAAAATCAACGTTCAAAAGCGCTCCGAGTTATATAAACGAACAAACGAGGGGACGAAATTCTGAGCATACCTTGTTCGCAAAGCTACCACCGACTCTAAACGAGACACAGGCTCGGCAGCTTGACGAGGAAGACGAATTCGGGAGGGGAGAAAATCAGGGGGGAGTATATCGGGGTGAAATGGGTTTTGGACTACAGATGTACCGAACTTCATACAAAGTTGAAGTCGGCGGCATGAAAGGGTATCTAATTTAAATTGCTTTAGGAGCTGAATGTATGGGACTTTCGAAGCTTTAGATGTAACAAGCAAGAGCTTTACATCTTTCCCGCAGAGGTCGTCGAAATCAATTAAGAGAAGCAGTCGAAGCATACGAAATATTTGCAATGACATTAAAATGAAAATAACAGTCAATCAGAATCGAGAAACGTCCTGAAATAAAAGTCGGTAATAAGTCTGAAAAATGACGAGATGGTTTGGCACGACATGTCAAAACAACACTACCAGCGTTCCTCTCGGACAAAGATATAAACTAGTTGACCATACTAATCCTTTAAAACGCGAACGGGGGAGTTAAGTTCAAGGTTTTTAATTTGTGACACTACATAAACAAGTAATGTGGAGAATAAAATGTCGTACATTCAGTGCTTGTCAATAGTGCGGCTTGACGAAAGACCGGAAAAGGCTGATCCACGACCAACAGCCTGCCCTGCCAGCCCATGGCATACTTGATGTTATTTCGTTCTGTTTCATGTTTTCGTTCGTGCCTCTTAATTTTTTCCTTACTCTGTTGTAGCCTACTAAAAAGGCGGGTTATAAGTGAATTATTATTTACTGAGTTCGGACTAACCTGCATGTACACCGTGAAAATGTGCTTCGCTGCCCGAACGATCAGCTCCGTGACTGAGATGGTGTACAGGTACTCCAGTTGGGGAACTTTACCCAACATGTCCGCAACCTTTCCAAGGTAACGGATATTTATACCCCGGGTGTGCAGAGCCTCTGAGAGAGTAACCCCGTCCATAGGGGCGGCTGAGTGGTCCAAGCAGTCGCGGATCTGCAAGAAAAGCATTTGTAGTAATAATAAAATTGAAATAATAAGGCTTTCTATAAGTAAGAAGTGGGAATGGGGGTCATATGACTCGTAACAAACGCAGACTGCACTGTCAGAAGTTGCATAACAGATGACACATGGATGCGCGGTTTCAACAGATAGTGCATAACAGATAACACTTCGGATGTTGTCTGTGGTGTTTAAAAATGTTATTCATAATGAGCGTTACCATCAGGAAGAGCCGAAAAACCGCCAAAAAAAATCTTCTGAGCTTTCCGACATCATGACGGTAAAGAACCAGTAGGTGCTTTTTTGGCTGTTTTTTTTTACTCTTCCTAGCAAAGCTTGTTATGCATAACATTCCATGCATAACGTTCTAAAAAACAACAGATAACATCCCAAGTGTTATTTGTTACACATTGTCTGTTGATACCGCGCATCCTTGTGTTATATGTTACGAAACTTCTGACAGTGTGACGTTTGATGTATGGTGTTGGAGCCAGACTATGTAGGTCTACTTTTGTTACTATGTTTGGTCTACTTTACGTAGACCATGTAAAGGAGGAAGACAATGCACAACACTTGGACGTTCAACGGAAAAATGGGTCGCAAATTTAAAGCTAATCTCGCGTTGTTTACTCTTTACGTTCCAATATTCAAAACTACTGAATACTGTAAGACTACGCTCTGCTGTTAAAAAACTATCACGGCTTTGGCTGTTTTAAGCCTTTTACTAGAACCATTGATCTCTAGCAAAACCTCGGCAATTAGAAGCGAGCATTAAGAATTATTTACGGTCAAGGTAAACTCCCATGTCACTTCCTTCTTAAGCATTTCCAGCTCCCTACTTTATCGGAGAGAAGAACCCTCCTGTGTACCCGATTTGGCAATAAAACCATGACAAATCCCCGTTTCCAAGATTTATTCCCCCCGCCTTTTCAACCTTTAAGACCCCGACCTCAAGACCCAATCCCAGAAAGTCACCACACTTCAACCTCTCCCGCCAATCCACGAGAGATACAGGAGGAGTTTCATACCAGCGTTTGTAAACCTTATTAACCAGTGATTTGTGTATTATTTTGTAGCGTTGACTCAGCTTTTCGTTGACAATCGGTTTGTATCTGATAAGTGTATAAATAACCTGACGTGAAGCTCTAATTCGGCACCACGTTCTGTGAAAGCTGTTTTTGAAATTAAAGTCTCTCTCTCTCTCTCTCTCTCTCTCTCTCTCTCAAACCTTATATATGTACAAATTTCCGGTTCCCGCTTCATCCTCCTCCTACCGTGACCGGATTCAGTACGCCAAATAGCAAATCTAGGCCGCATAAACTCGATACTGTCCAACTTGCATCCCGTCCGGCCAATTCGTTTGGTTTTTGTGCATGTCACAAATCCCCCTGCTCCAACTCCCCCAACCATGGCCGCATGTGGTTCGGACACATGTTTTGCAAATCTGGGTTATCAGTTCTTATCACCCATAAAGTTTCACTCGGATCGGACCACCCGTTCGCAACCTAAGGAAGTCAGTAATTCCCGGATCCCCTTCTCTTAACTCCCCCAAAATGGTCGGAACCAGGAACGGAAGTCACTAATATGCTGCCAAGTTTCATCGTCCTTAGCCCCCCCCCCCCCCCCCCCTCCAATTCCCCCCAAAGAGCCCCGATATGATCTGTTGTTGTTGTGTTTTTTTTTCAAGAACGCATCTATGGCTTATGCTTGTTCTTCCCACCGAGTTCCATCCCGACCCGTCGAAGCTAAGCGTTTCACGAAAATTCCGGTGCCCACCTCCAACTCCCCCCTACAAGTACCGGATCCGGTCCGGAACATCTGAAACGACAACTCTTTCCACCTGCCAAGTTTCATTCAAATCCTATCACCCATCCAAAAGCTGTGAATGCCACTACAGACCACCCCCCTCCTCCCCAATTTAACTCCTCCCCCCCCCCCACATAGTGCCCGAATCCGGTTATGTCAAAGATTTATCTAGCACTTAACTTGCCCTTCGCACCAAGTTTCATCCAGATCCCTCCACTCTAAGCGTCTCCCAAGATTCCGGTTCCCCCCTCCACTCCCCCCCAACCCAAAGTCACCGGATCCGATCCGCATTTTAAGTGGGAAATCTTTCCAAATATATAGTTTCACTGAGATCCGATAACCCGTTCAAAAGTTATAAATACCTCAAGGTTCCGGATTCTCCCTCCCTCCACTCCCCCTACGATGCTCGGGTCGGGAATTGATTCCTACTTAATATTTTCGGGTCCTTGATATGCCTACCAAGTTTCATCGTCCTAGCTTATGTGGAAGTACCCAAACTAGCAAAACCTGGACCGACAGACCAACGGACTGACAGGAATTGCGATAGCTATATGGCACTTGGCCGAAGGATAAGTGCCATAAAAACGAAAGGAGGCACTAAAAATACTCGCAAGGAAAGACACGGAAACCATTAGTTGCGTTTTTGCTGATACCATGGTATCTGTTACCACCGTAACTGAATCTGCTATTAGTCATTTTTGCAGTAACCGTGGTATCTGATATAAGGTTGCTCTGCAAACACGACAATTGCCGAAACTGCTCTTTTGAAGTCATCCCAAAAGAAAAACTGATATTTAGTCACATCAAACTTCTTTCCCGCCAATTTGACAAAAACTGATGAAAGTGAGATGACTTTTTCAGATACCACGATCAGTTACCACGGTCGGACCGTGGTATCTAATATTCAGATACCACGATGACTGCAAAAACGCCTTTTGACCGTGGTATCAGATACCACGATAACTGCAAACACGACTCTTCACCGTGCTATCAGATACCATGGTATCTGCAACAAGACCAAAGGTTCCGATGGGATCCCAAAAATTCAATATTTGATCCAGACAACTGGGTCTTGTTCGCCAGATGCAGTCTTCGACAGACTCCTTGAACATTTTTCAAAAAAAGAAAGCTAAACAACGAAGTCAACTTATTTTCTTTCCCCTATATCGAACATCTAATGAAATTCAAATTAAAATTTAACTTAGAACAAATTTTCCGGTTCCAGCCGGATTCCGGGCGAACTATATGTCGGGGTAAAAAATGATTGTCATAGACGGATTCAGCATCTCTTCTTACCTCTAAATCGGATATCTAATCGACTACAAATACTTTTAAAACTTTTCCGGTTTTGGCCGGATTTCGGGCGAACTACTTGTCCGGCGAGAAAATGGTTTTCACCATCGTGCTCAGCATGTCTTCTTACCCCAGAATCGAACATCCAAACAACTTCAAATAAAACTTTTACTTTTAACAAACTTTCCGGTTTTGGCCGGATTCCGGGCTAACTACTTGTCCGGCGAGAAAATGGTTTTCATCATCGTGTTCAGCATGTTTTCTTACCTCATAATCGACTGTCTCATTAGCTGTTAAAAATATTTTGCTTGCCTCTTTATTTAAACCCCCTCCCCACCCCTAAATATAGGGCAACAAAGCCCATCTACAAACTCGACCTTACTCTTGACCCAAAGAATCCTCACACCAAGTTTCATCAAAATATCTCATTCCCTTCGAGAGTTATCGTGCTTACAGACGGACGGACGGAAAACTTTTGCGATGTCATAGGTATTCCTCCACTTACGTTTTGGGATCCCAAAAACGCAACTATGAGACTGGAAACGAAGAAGTGAGAAGTGTTTTCCACACAATCCGACGGTACTTACAAAGCTCGGGATTTGGACAGTTGCCAAAAACTCGGCGGCGTCTTTGATCAGCTGCTTCTCTTTCTTTAACCTTTCTTCTGAAGCTTCGGGGTGTTTTACACCAGGGGAGTAAATATCAGGGTTGAAACGAATGTCGAATTCGGTTTCTTTGAGACTTCCAACGGCGATGGCAGCCTTCTTCACGATCTCCTTGGTACTTTCTTCAACAGCTGCAAACGCGGAAAACAGACAATTAGGCTATAAGGTGTATTCTCGCCGTTCCCCGAGGACTCCTCTGGGAATCGAAGGGAACGGCAAGAAAAGAGGGAGTCACTGAACGCGGACTCCACCTAGGAAAACAGCAAGAAAACGGGGAATGCTTCTAAAATGGAGAAAAAAAAACATGCAGTTCACAAAATTAGTCTGGATCCACTTTATTTTTGGTTTTGTTTATTCTGATTCTTTTTAATTAATTTTGCATTGCACCAACACCAGCAAATATTGATTCCCCTCCGAATCTGAAAGGGAGTCATTTTTGATGATGGTGATGATACTCGGAGCCTCCGTCCGTGCGGGGACTCGCGAGAATACGGGAGTGCGTCCCCGGGACAAACAAAAACGCGGGGACTCCTCAAATGGAGTCCTAGGGGAACAGCGAGAATAGGCATTAGGACAAATCAGTATTTTTCTATAAAATATTAACAATTCGGTTTACTGATCCATAATATCCTTTCAAAGAAACGTGTCGGAATGTCATGTCAATTAAAGGGATCAACCAAGAAAACTATGTTCAACACGCAGGTAACATAAATCTTAATTTCAAATTTACCAAGATATTTGATGTATCAACGACTCAAGATCTCCAGATGGCAACTTTTTGTTTCGAGTATTTTAATAAGCTCCTTCCACCCCCGTTCCAAAATCTATTCACAATTTCACAACAGATTAAGATTTGCATACTTATGACACTCGAAATTCTTGTGACATCGTCCAAGAAGCATGTTTAAAAAAAAAAAACACCCTTAACAAAAAAAGCTTCTTTTTTAAAGATTTTTTGCACTGACTATTTGGAATTTAGTCCATTTAGAATTCCGGAATTCCTACAACCTTATCTCCTTTAAGTGAGCAGCGGAGTCACTGCAGAAAAAATGTTTAGGGAAGGACGGGGTTGAACCGTACGTTTTTCGTTATCGGCTGATAATTCCATTTCTTTGGAATTTGGAATTTTTTTGAAAAGTGAAAAAAGAAAGATAATGAGATTAGGTATGTCATGTAATTGTAATTGTGTAAAAATTGTAACTGTGTAAAAATAACTCGGTAACGAAAAACGAAGTCGCCTGGTTGGGAAATGGTTTGCAACTGAGCCTTCAAATTCCGTCCCATGAGTTAGAACACCGTTGCCAACCGCAGATAATTATTTCGCGATTAGGGTCTGGTCACAGTTGAAACTGTCCGGTTCAACCCGCGTCCGGTTCAACCTGCGTCCGGTTCAACCCCGACCTCCCTTCTGCTGTCCTTCTCCAAGTTTTTCTCCCCAGTTTATTTTCCTTCTTTCTTGTTTCCTTCTTCTCTCTTCTTTTATACATGAGGTTGAAATCGTAGGTTGATTCTTCCGCTTCCTTCTGGAAACAAGACCAAAGGTTTCGATGGGATCCGAAATTGTGAATATTTATTTGACTACTTGATCCAGACAAGCGAATCTTGTAGATTTCCGGTCTTCGCCAAACCCCTTTAACATTTTGCTACAACCTATAACCAAGTTCAGATACTGATTCAGCGTGCATGTTTAATCCAGCATGTCACCTCTAATCGACTTCAGACCAACTTTGACCACTTGACCAAATCCCTCCTTTTAGCAGTACTGTCGGCGAACTGCATGCAGATCAAAAGAGCTGGTGACACTGCATGAGAGGCAAACATTTCGATCCAAATTCCCGGGTTTTGGCAAATTTTGCCAGCTTATCCGTCAAGGAAACGAAGTCCAAAATTGGATTCAGCATGTATCCTTACCCCGATACAGAATCTCTAATCGAACTTTAGTATGTTCGAAAGCTGCAGCAGCATGTCTCCTCACCCTATATCGACGAGATCGTTGGGTTTTAAAACTTCATGCTAAATTTCCGGTTTCGGCCAGATTCCGGGCGAACTATACTTGTCCGACGAGAAAATAATTTTCATATTCTGATTCAGCATGTCTCCTTACCCCTAAATCGAACCTCTAATAAACTTCAGATTAAACTTTTACTTTTCACAAATATTCGGGGTTTTGCCGGATTCCGGGTGAACTATACTTGTCCGGCGAGAAAATAGTTTTCATATTCGGATTCAACATGTCTCCTTACCCCTAAATCGAACCTCTAATAAACAGTTGAAACTGTCCGGTTCAACCCGCGTCCGGTTCAACCTGCGTCCGGTTCAACCCCGACCTCCCTTCTGCTGTCCTTCTCCAAGTTTTTCTCCCCAGTTTATTTTCCTTCTTTCTTGTTTCCTTCTTCTCTCTTCTTTTATACATGAGGTTGAAATCGTAGGTTGATTCTTCCGCTTCCTTCTGGAAACAAGACCAAAGGTTTCGATGGGATCCGAAATTGTGAATATTTATTTGACTACTTGATCCAGACAAGCGAATCTTGTAGATTTCCGGTCTTCGCCAAACCCCTTTAACATTTTGCTACAACCTATAACCAAGTTCAGATACTGATTCAGCGTGCATGTTTAATCCAGCATGTCACCTCTAATCGACTTCAGACCAACTTTGACCACTTGACCAAATCCCTCCTTTTAGCAGTACTGTCGGCGAACTGCATGCAGATCAAAAGAGCTGGTGACACTGCATGAGAGGCAAACATTTCGATCCAAATTCCCGGGTTTTGGCAAATTTTGCCAGCTTATCCGTCAAGGAAACGAAGTCCAAAATTGGATTCAGCATGTATCCTTACCCCGATACAGAATCTCTAATCGAACTTTAGTATGTTCGAAAGCTGCAGCAGCATGTCTCCTCACCCTATATCGACGAGATCGTTGGGTTTTAAAACTTCATGCTAAATTTCCGGTTTCGGCCAGATTCCGGGCGAACTATACTTGTCCGACGAGAAAATAATTTTCATATTCTGATTCAGCATGTCTCCTTACCCCTAAATCGAACCTCTAATAAACTTCAGATTAAACTTTTACTTTTCACAAATTTTCGGGGTTTTGCCGGATTCCGGGTGAACTATACTTGTCCGGCGAGAAAATAGTTTTCATATTCGGATTCAACATGTCTCCTTACCCCTAAATCGAACCTCTAATAAACTTCAGACTAAACTTTTACTTTTCACAAATTATTGGGCTTTTGCCGGATTCCGGTTGAACGACTTGTCGGTCGAGATTCCGTCGAGACGAATAATTTTCATGTTCGCACTGAGCATGTCTCCTTACCCCTAAATCGACTATCTCATTAGCTTTTAAAAACTGTTTTACTCGCCCCTTAATTTGAAACCCCCCTCCCCCGCCTCTAAATATAGGGCTACAGAGCCCATCTTCGAGCTTGACCTGAACTTCGACACAGAGTCCTCATGCCAAGTTTAAACGAAATATCTCAACCCCTTCGCGAGTTATCGTGTTAACAGACGGACAAACGGACAACTTTTACGATATCATAGGTATCCCATCACGTACGTTTTGAAGAGAAGGGACTAGCCGAGATGTGCGGGGAAGCTGAGATGGGACGTTGTGGAGAATTATTTACTTAGGGCCGAAAATTTCAGCGAAATATCCGGAAGCTTGTAACGCGAAATCAGAAGTTTGTTTTTGTACCAGGTGGGTAGGAAAAGGAGGAATTTTGCGGTAATAACAAGAACGGAGGGGGTGAGAACTGTCCAGACAATCACTTTTCCCGCTTATAGGCTGAAGTAAAATGAAAAAAAAACACTTACATTCGTGGCCACCAGTTCCGGTGATGGAGTCAGTGATGCTTTCGACAATCTTCTTGGCTTCATCAGCTTCGAGTTCATCTTCAGCTCCTTTCTCAATCTCTCCGTTCTCTACCTTCTGAAGAAGACTTGCGTTAATCTGTGGAAGTAAAGGCGTATTCTCGCCGTTCCCCGAGGACTCCTCGGGGAATCGAAGGGAAGGGCGAGAATAGAGGGAGTCACTCCACGCGGACTCCGCCTACAGAAACAGCGAGAACACGGGGAATGCTTCCAAATGGATTTTATTCGAAAAAAAAAATATGCAGTTGACGAAATTAGTCTGGATCCACTTTCTTTGGTTTTGTTTATTCTGATTGTTTTTAATTAACTTTACTTTGCACCAGCACCAGCAAAAACTGATTCCCCTCCGAATCAGAAAGGGAGTCCTTTTTGGTGATGGTGATGATAATCGGAGCATTCCCCGTCCGTGGGGACTCGCGAGAATACGGGGGTGAGTCCCCGGGACAAACAAAAACGCGGGGACTCCCCAAGTGGAGTCCTCGGGAAACGGCGAGAATACGCCTTAAGTGACTCGTATCATATGCATGTTACTTGATGAAAGAGATACTACTCCACGGCTTTGTGGAGAGGCCTCGAATTCGGGCTTAATCCCCCCCCCCCCCAGCATGGACTGTACCGCTCCCGGCACCTCTCAGCCTGGAACAGAACTGCTAGTGCCACTGGAGACTCCTACGCTGCTTCTCCATCCAAGGCCAAATGCGAAAATGTTTATTTTCGAATTCGGGCTTAATCCCCCCCCCCTTCAGAGCAACCCCCCCCCCCCCCTCCCAGCATGAACTGTGCCGCTCCCGGCACCTTTCAGCCTCGAACAGAACTGCTAGTGCCACTGGACACTCCTACGCTGCTACTCCATCCAAGGCCAAATGCGAAAATGTTTATTTTATTCAGAGTTCATTCAATACTGTCAGACAATACTGCTTTCAAGTTCAGTAAGGTTTTCAAATTAACAAATCCACAGAAAGTTCCAGCCTATTGGTTGGTGGGTATGGCGGCGTGCATACTTGTATCTTTACTAATTTTTTTTTTATTATTTGTAGTTAGACCAGTTATTAGTTGACATATAAGGTCAGGCCTTTTCGTGCTTTGCGTCCTGCCGGATTTGTGTAAATTTTTATTTTTGTAGAAGTACGTATATCAGTAAATGAACCTGAACCTATCAAAGCTAAAAGGAATTCTGTGCTTGTCCACTCGAAGTCGGTGTCGACATTTACACCTTTCGGCCAGCCTAATACCACAAGGATAAGGTCTTGGAAATCCCCGGGTAAAGTAAAACTATGACAATAATAATATGACAATAAGGCTCCCTGTAAGATTTATACTTAATAACTTTTTAATTTTTTGTTCTGTTTTGTGGGTAAAAGAGAAGTTATTACTATTTAAAGACCGAACTAACTAATAAAACAAATAAATAATGCAAAATAATTTAATAGCCTAATTAGTACTTCTTATTATAAAAGCATATCTTCTTACCAGCTTGGGTTCCCAACCTCACGAAGGTATTGACTAAACTTTTAGCCGATTATGTACGGCCTGTAACGTTTTCGTGACGTCATGAAAGAAATAGGAAAGTTCGATTAATTTAATGTTACAGAATATACATTTGTATCTATATCTAAAGCCGAGCGGCCAGCGAGGCGCTGCACGTGTTTACACTTATAAACCGTTCTAGGGACAATCAGTTCCATTAGTAAATGGAAAATATAGACTTTTCGTGTGACGTCATGAACCGTAGATAATCGGCTAAAGTTTAGTCAACACCCTCACGAAGGGAACTGGTGAAGTAAAAAAGCCCTACCTTTTTAGTTTCCTTCTCAATCGAGACGCGATTTTCGATGGCCTTACCAGCCTGTTTCTTCAGTCCAACCTGCTGGAGGTGGTAAGCGGCAAATTTGATGAACATCATATAACGAGATTCGACAAAGGCGTCAATCAGTTCCTGACGAAGGGTTGACAACTTGTGTTTATGTTCGATGGGGAATCCAAGATTGCGAACTTCTTTGCTCAACTCATCTCCCTCGACTTAAAAAAAAATATAAACATGATTTTGTCTGACCAATCACAAGCGGAATACAGCCAACAAGTAGAAAACAACGTACTATTGCCCACGTTTGAGAGCGATCGTAGGACTATAATATCCGTGGCAGTTAATGATTCCGTGGTCGTTAAAGCCCACCTCGCAGTACTGTCTTCTTCTTTTAGTTATCTTTTTTGGCTTACTTATTTTCTACTTATTTATAGTTTAACCGAAAAGGGATGTGATAGGACAATCTCGTTACCCATGAATTATTCACTTAAAGAGGCTTGAAGACCCGACGAAAATGCGTTTCTTCGTTGCTCAGCTATTCACGAATAATTGATTTTCAAAAAACAGTGGAATTTCCTTCTGTGATTTGTAGTACCTCTATGCGCTTGTACCTGTGTTGTTTGCTAGACGAAAACGATTTACGAAAAATAAGTGTTCACGCAGTGAGCCACCTTCCTCGACCTGATCACTGACCACTGAAAAGCCGCGTTTGTACTGAGATTCAAATTTTCCGCGTCATAGTAGAATTTTGCGTTGTGAGGACGGCCGTAGATATTCTGAACGTCATACTAGAGCAAATAGTGAAAAATAAAAAAATCCCTTAACACAATCAAAATAATGGAGTTGAGTCAGTTAAATGGTACAAAAATAGAAATAAAAAACAGTGATTTTCGGGGGGTTTTCTTGATCAGCTAATTAATTATCCCTCTAGGATGATGTGCGAGGGATAAATATAAATTCGGATATTTCGGTTGCACTTCCGGCAAACCGTCCTCAGCGAAAAAACGAACAACCAAATCATAAAATCCAACACAACACCAACAGAAAAGTGATGCGGAACCAACAAAACATACAACGATATGTAAGTAAAAACCGTAAGAACGATGCGGATTGAAACGACAAACAAATTCAAATAAAATAACGAATATTAAAATGTGCCTGTTAAAAGTGTATATGTACAAATCTGTTACTATTTTTACAATTCTGAATTCGAATTTTTACAGAATTCAGAATTGTTCAAATTCAAATCCTATAGCTATATTAAGCTGGCTTTTCAGTTAAACTTTAAGTAAGATGCGTTACAGCTTTGTTCTGACCCTCTGTTCCTGTAAACCCTTAGAATTCAAGAAAAGGAGATGCTTCAGAATCGTTCAAATTCAAATCCCAGATATAAAATAAGCTGGCTTTTCAGTTAAACTTTAAGTAAGATGCGTTACAGCTTTGTTCTGACCCTCTGTTCCTGTAAACCCTTAGAATCCAAGAGAAGGAGATGCTTACCTTTCAAGAAGTTGACATCGGGCGGGAACGTCCTCAGCAGATCCAAGATATAGTGCCTTCCATCGTTTCCAATAATCCCCTTACACTCCACGCTTGAGCAGAGCTCAACCTCCTCCTCCTTCTCATTCACCACCTTGTGAGGTAAGATCTTCAACTGCTGACCGGCCTTGCTCAGGAGATCCATATACTTCGGATGAGAGACGACAGTTTTACCGAAGTCGATGGAGCCGTAAATGACGGACTGTTCCTGCTCTCGCTCCAATATACCGGGGATGATTGACTGAGCGGTGACTCGATAGCCGCGGTAGTCGATAACGACCGTTCCAAGCGTGTAGAGGCCTTCCATGTCAACGGCGCTGTAAACTTTGACCCCTTGAAGGTCGTTTTTCTGTAAAAAGAGGTATACATCTAAAAATATATCGTATACATCTTCCACGACAAGACAAGAACTTCCGCGTTTCTTGAAACTTTAACCGGTAGATCCCTTAAAGTTTAACCGAAAAGGGCTGGGATAGGACAATCTAGCTACCCATCACTTATTCACTTAAATTGGCCTGAAGACCCGCTGAAAATGAGTTACTTCGTTGCTCCGCTATTCACGAAGAATCGATTTCCGTCTGATTTGTGGTACCTCTATGCGCTTGTATTTTTTCAGGCACTAAGCAATCTTCCCCAATCTCACCACTACCCACTGAAAAGCCGTGTTTGTGTTAAGATTAAATTTTCCCGCGTCATAATAGAATTTACGCTGTGGAGACGGCTGCAGATACTCTGTCATACCCAGAGCAGATAATGGAAAATAAAAAAATCCCTTTGCAGAATCCAAATAATTCAGTGTATCCAGTTAAATGAAACAAAAATAAGTTGGCTTTTCGTTAAACTTTAAGGACCCCCCGCACTATTTACACATCAACTTCCAGTATATTAAAATAATTGAATACTTAAAAACTAGACTCTTCTTTCAACAAATTACCCACGGCTTTGGCTGTGTTAAGCCTTTTTCGAAAGTCGTTGACTTATAGCGAGAACAGTGAAAAATTTACATAATCGGTTTTTCTGAGGGAAAAACTTTTCGCAGACAGCCGGCGACAGCGTGGTACGCATCGAAAGTAGTAAAACACGGCAAGTGAGAAAATCAGCGAGGTTTTGTTAGAGAAGTTAGAATGAACCGTACGAAATTCGGGTCTCCGGATTTAGAAACGGATAGTGGTTCCGGAAGCAGGTTGCGTTAGGTAAGATCCTTTAAAGGTTAAATTTGAAGACCTTTAAATATCCTTGAAGGTTCTTTAAAGGACCCCTCTTGCTTATTCTGCCTTTTATAATATACCTAGCTCCCATATGGAATTATAAGCTTCTAAAATCCCCACCTTTCTCCATTGTTTCGTTTCGTAACTACGAATTTTTATCGCTTTTTCGGCTTTGCCGAGTTTTCCCGTCACCCAACGAAAAGTTTACCGGAATCTTCATTGTCCGCTGACAAATCTTTCACACATAAGGATGCGATAATCTTCTGTTTATTACTTCACTTATTTGCTTAGTTTTCCCACTTTTTACCCAAAGCACGTTCAGTTTTCAAATCTTTTGCACCCATTCGCCGCGTCGGAGAGCAGGGAGGCTGGATGTAATCGGCAAGCGCTAACAAGAGAATCGCTAGTTTCAGGTGGAAAGTAATGGTATTTTCGAAAACGCTTTTTCTGTTCCACTTTACAGGGAAAAGATTATTTCTAGTAAGAGTTGTGCTTTAAGCTACTTTGCTCAGAATTCAAAGAATTCGAATTGCTTTATAGTGGAGTAGGTCCGGATTAGGGTACACACAGATACCCAGCGTTTGGCTATCCGAGGTAAGGCGTAAATCAAATAATGATTTACTCTATAACATATTTAAAATGTATAACAATAGCTTTGGAAAGGTCAATGTTCAAACGAAGGCACTCAATCCATAAATAAAATACACCAATCAACAAGGACAGGTCAAATCCAGCGACCGGTCGCTGTATATGCGCAATGTTTGGCATTGACTATCAGAAAATTAGGGTTTTGTGGTAGACTCTGAGCTTGTTCCACCCTTCTAACAATAGTAACTACTAGTTACTATTTCCGTTCCATCCTCACGAAAAGTTACTACGCTGACCGTTCCAACCTTCTCGAAATAGTAACTAATAGTAACTATTTGCTTACCATGCTCGGGAGCGTAGTAAGCGTGGTAACTACGCATCTCTGTAACGTGATTGGTCGGATTCGCCCGTGGCATGATATTCTTCTGGAAAACAGAAAATCGTCCCAGCCTTGACGGCAAAAAGCCAGAATTCGTGACGTCATGCGTAGTAACCACAGTAAGTAGGGTGGAACCCGCTCTGCATCGAAGACAAGCCTTAACCCCCCAAAGATATACTTACAGGAGCCACGAACGCAGCGGCGTCTCCTCCTAGCTCCTTATAGTGATCCCTGACATCAAAACCAAGTGAGAAGAAAATGTTATTCCAAATGAACATTTGCATCTTTGCATCTTCCCCAGGGTTGATCGCCATCACATTTCCATCTATAACGCTTACAGCGCCTCTTGTGGCTGCCGCTACAAAGTCGCTGTGGACTTTGAAGATGGCGCGTTCCCGCAGGAGGCGTTCGGGTAGGTTTTTTCGCGGGAGTTCCCGTGTGGTCTGGAGCTCCTCGTTCCAATCGCGGGTCTGGCCGGGAATGTGCTCTTCGTAGCCGAGTTTAGACGAAAACGCTGCAAGGATAAGAAACATGAATCGCCCACGCGTGCCGCCAACAAGTATCCATCTTAGCTCGAAAGAAGAGGAATAGACAGGCGAGTCCAAAACCAAAATGCAGAAGAAGAGAGACCCTGAATTTTAGACCCTGTCGGTTCCCAGATTGCGTCCCATTCTCCCCGAACTCTACACACCCATCTGCAACAGACCACAGCGCGACAAGGCTCAGGAAGTACCCAAATTAAATCAAGTCCCCACAAAACATGAAAGGTACCGAAGGAGTTTTGTTCCAAGTTTTGTTGAATTGTACAACAGCCAGTAAACATAGTCACTATCTTCGTTGAATTGTTAGTTTTATTTTGTTTTATATAACTGATTTGATTGAATTTGGAAAAAAATCAAATCATTTCATTAAAGCGATTTTTATTTGTTTCAGAAGTTTTTGGCAAAGTGTTCGCCGAATGAGTCTATTTGTGTAAATTGTGGTAGATAAGTTTTGTATCGACTGATGAATCTGTTTACGAATTGTGTTGCAATTATTATTGAAATGACAAACTGATTCGAGTGTTTAGTTATGTTTGGACGTAGAAGTCAAATTCGGCGTTCACGCTGTGAAAGTTACTTTTTAGAATTAAAAATCTACTCTACTCTAATCTACTCAAGAATCTCTACCCTTTCGGCGACCTAATCGAACAGCAAAATCAGCAGCCGTGTCCAGAATGAAATCACAGCACCAGCTCTTAACTCCAACCAATTTTCAAAGAAGAAATTCACAATCAGATTTTTAAGGAAGAATCTTTAATTGTTTTTCATAAGTTCATTTTCCAGCTTGAGCGGTTTGAGCCTGAAGAGGACCCTTGCCAAGAAGGGCCTAAATATAGCTCTAATGAAATGTAGCTGACTTATCCGTTTTGCGCCGTCAAACATGACAGGCTGTTGGTAAGACGCCTAGTAAAATCCGGGCTTCACCTTCCGGATTTTTTCTTCCGGAGTCCAGACAGCCGTTTCGTCGAGAAGGACCTGGAAGGTGTTGCCAGGCCAAAAACGTCTGGAGGTCCGGGGGGCGAGAAATCCCAGATTCGGGAAATCGGGAAGGTGGCAACACATTTGAGAGACCAAATAAATATGCAAAGGGGAGAAAAGGAGAATGATTGGCTGTTGGTAAGACGCCTAGTAAAATCCGGTCTTCACCTTCCGGATTTTTTCTTCCGGATTCCAGACAGCCGTTTCGTCGAGGCGGACCTGGAAGGTGTTGCCAAGCCAAAAACGTCTGCAGGTCCGGGGGTCGGAAATCCCAGATTACGGAAATCGGAAAGGTGGCAACACATTGAGAGACCAAACAAATATGCAAAGGGGCGAAAAGGGGAGAGGAACCGACAATTGTGACTGTGAAAAACTGCTATTTGACGGGGACATCTCCGAAGGGACATTAGTCGTTATCATCATTATCATCAAATACGGAGGGGTTGGTTTGACTGTGGGAAAGCCCAATTATCTAGAAGTCTGGATGGTCATGCCTGGATTTGACATTTCAAACGGCAGACTTGAACGGAAAATTGAGCCTCGATTTGCTCTGAATGTGTTTTCTGCGATAGGAATGATTGACGCATAAAACCTTGTCTGCCCCTAAATTTCCGGAGAGACTTTGAACCTTGTGTCACTGAAACTGTGAAACTGAAAAAGGGCATACTCACTGTGTTTTATTATACAGTTCGTGAATAAAAAAAAATTCAGCCCAAGCTGACTACGAATTATATTTGACAGTGCAAAACGGATACGTAAGCTGAATTTTATTAGAGCTACGTTTCGGCCCTTCTTGGCAAGGGTCTTCTTCAGGCTCAAACTGGAAAATTAACTTTAAGCTTGGAAAATGAAGTACATTTTTGGACATGTAGTTCATATTCCAGTTTGAGCGGCTTGGGCCTGATGAGTAATTCCCAAAAAAGGCCGAAATATAGCTCTAATAAAATTCAGCTGATGTATCCATTTTGCACTTTCAAAAAAGTAAATAGTTCATTCTTTCAAACAAGTTCGATGTCTTGTTTCATCTGCGCTGAAGAATCTGAGAGAAGAGCAGCGAGAAATTTCTAGTCTTTATTAGTGTTTACATTTGTATAATGGACGATTTCGACAAATTTGGTTCTTACTGATAGTTTGAGAAGAATAAAAGCGATATCTATCTATCTATCTAACTATCTATCATATCTATCAGACCCGCCATCCAACATCAGCCTTGCGAAACACAACATTGTTGTAAGGATGTAAGGCTTGTGTTGTAATGGTATGACACCATTCCCGATGAAAATTTTTGAGTTTTACGAAAAAGTACCATGCAGTAGTAACTGTTGACACTGCATGCTACTATTAGCAAACTGGATGCTACTACAGCAAGATTGGATGTTTTCAGATACTACTACTTAAGATTACCCCAGTCGGAGTCATGTTAAATCAAAGTAATTCATACTACTACATATCAGTACATGCAACTATTTCGTACAACTACCATACAACTACAGTCAGAGGACTTTTCATCGGGTTGTTGTAAGGATGAAAGAGTGATAGGCGAGATTTAGTGAAGCTAAGGTTCCTGGGGAGTAGACCCACTTTAGCCCCAGGACTAGGCAGGAAACTGGACATGAGACCAGGCAGGACCAGGACCCAGGACCAGGCAGGAAACTGGACATGAGAAACAAGGGAAAGCCTCCGGGAATTCTATAGTTCAGCCCCAGCCAATCCACAAATCCCTAATCAAGCTGGTTCACACATCCTAGCCATGCTGGAATTCACATATCCAGTCAAGCCCGAGGCCTACTAGCCGAGATGGGCCATAACGTATATCAATTTACTCTAATGGCATATAATTTACAGGAGTGAACATCATTTAAATGCAAGGTATAAATATCACTAATAGGTTCCTAACTAAATATATAAATAATTCTTACCATAAATTCTATTATGATAGACAGGATGAAAGATATTTCAAGGATGAAAGATAACTGTTCTGGCTACGGACTCATCCGTAGCCAAAATACTTTGAATGAAATTGATCAAAACCTGACCTTGGATTAGCACAGCAGCTAACTGGAGATGGGGGACAAAGACCGAGTGAGCTATTTGACGATGCCGGGAAATTAATGATGGTGATGAAAACCGAAGAGATATATAAAAAAGTAGGTGATAGAAGGAGGAAATAACTAGGAGGCCTACTGCAGAGCAAAGTGCTATGGGATGTCTCCATAACACTTGCTAGCCACTATATTACTAGTAGCAAAACCTCTGGTCTTAAAAGGCTACTTGGCGTCGGAGAACTGCTGAAACAGAAGCAAACTCACCATCTTCTGCCCTGATGGCATCAATCGTGTGGTCTGTCGTTACGCCCGTCCATGAGAACACCTGGTACGGGGTGGCTACCCTTTCAAAGGGGTGCCGCGACGTTCTTTTCTTCTGTAAGACACCGAAATTCCTCTTGAAGGCAGGGCTAAGCTGACTGAGCAGCTCAATCAGAGAATGAGATAAGTAGGAGGGGTTGGCAGGCTTAGGGTTGAAATCGTCATCACTTGACCTAGAAAGTGCTCAAAATTAGTTGTAAGACGTGTAAGACGCCGAAATTCCTCTTGAAGGCGGGGCTAAGCTGACTGAGCAGCTCAATCAGAGAGTGGGATAAGTAGGAGGGGTTGGCAGGCTTACGGTTGAAATCGTCATCACTTGACGTAGAAAGTGCTCAAAATTAGTTGTAACCTACACTTAGGTGTCGTTCAGTCCGAATCGTTCTTCTGGTTTTTAGTTACATGTCGTTTTATGGTTTGTTCTTTCCGCATCGTTTTTCTGTTGATATTGTGTTGAATCTTATGATTTAGTTTTGTTTTTTTCGCTGAGACGGTTTGCCGGAACTGCAACCGAAATATCCGAAATTATATTTATCTCTCGTACATCATCTTAGAGGGATAACTAGCTGATCAAGAAAAGCCCCGAAAATCACGGTTTTCCATTTCTTTTGTAATGAATGGTCAGCTTGGCTTCGAACCTTATAATAGTTAGAAATAATGATAATAACAACAGTATTATATTGAAAAATCTTCATCTACATCCCACACTGGAATGATAAGCTGAGCTGAAAATAATATACTCACAACGTATGTAGCTTCAACTCCCCCCCCCCCCCCCCCCCCCCAACCAGAAAACCACTGTAACAGACAGATCCATGCATAAACAAACTGCTTAAAATGAAGTTTAAGTTTGGTCTATAAGTTAGTAAGTTGAAAGCTGAAGCGACAGCAGTTAAGTTACTGGAACAGCCAGAAGTTTCATAACAGATAACACAAGGATGTGCCGTTTTAAGACACATCTTCAAACGTTACGCACCGAAACGTTATGCAGACAAGAACTTATCACTGGCATGATCGCGAAAACGCATGGTTAGGTGAAATCGCCGGGAAAATCTTGAATTCAAATCTCATTTGTTTCAACGAAGATGACTTTAAAGGACTCGCCGCATTATAGTACCAATGCGACGTATTAGTACCAATGCGACGTATTTCCGTAACTGCATTCACTCATTTTTAAACCTTGGAGACCCAAATTCCACAATAATTCACTAATCTTTGCACTTGTCACGATTCACTATTTTTCATGCGCGTTGTGCGCATCATGGTACTGATACGTAAAACCGGTTGTCTGAATTTCGCCGAATTTTGCTGGAAGTCAATGGACTTGGGAAAGGCTTAAAATAGCCAAAGCCGTGGGTAATTTGTTAAAAAGCAGAGTCTGGTTTTACAGTATTCAAGTAGTTTAGCATAAACAGTCAATAGTGCGTGGTGTGCTTATGACGCTTGCCGTGTTTGTTCTATTCTTTGGTGACACTTCCGTGTTTTTTCCACGCTTTCAAAAGTCCCACCTTAGCTCCGCAAAGCTTTCGACTACCTGTGGAACCACTTTCCGAGAAAGCTGATTGGCTTCCCAAAGCGCGAAAACCGGGCGGAAAGAAACTTGCCGAAGCAACCCGAAAACCACTCTGAAAGCATTAGTTGCGTTTTTGCAGATACCATGGTAACCGGATCTGCAATTAGTCGTTTTTGCAGTTACCGTGGTATCTGATAAAAGGTTGCTCTGCAAAAACAGCTATTGCCGAAATTGCCCTTTTAGAAGTCATCCAAACAAAAACTGGTATCTAGTTACATCACTAAGTGCCAAACTTCTTTCCCACCAATTTGACAAAATTTGATGAAAGTGAGACAACTATTCAGATACCACGATCGGTTACCACGGTCGGACCCGTGATATCTGAATATCATATACCACGATAACTGGCCAGATACCACGATAACTGCAAAAACGCCTTTTAACCGTGGTATCAGATACCACCGTAACTGCGAAAACGACTTTAGACCCTGGTAACAGATACCATGGTATCTGCAAAAACGCAACTATTGGGAAGTGATTCCGACTTTGCTTTCATGCTCGCGAAAACCCACCTTATGTAGTATAGCGTTGACTATTGAACTGTAACTACGAAACAGAACTAAGATGAAGAGTCTTACTGGTTCAAGTAGAATCCCCGGGAGCAGGCTGTTACATGATACCTCTTTTCCTCCAAGGTCATGACAGTTATGTACAACAGATCCCCGTGCATCTTTCTAGGTCCTGGGGGTGGGTTCCAGGGGGACGAGGTCAAGACTTTGATGCTCTGTGGTCCCTTCATTTCCTTAACCCCTGGCATGTAGGGGGTGAGGGGGCGGTCCTTAGAGCCAGGGATTATGAACTCAGGGGGAGTACAGTCCACACTTTCTGGGCGTACTTTCTTCTTTTCTGGAAGGAAGACACCAATCAGATCTGAAGTATTTATAAGTAGAGAACTGAAAGACAAAAATGTTCCTCAGCGGGGATTTGAACCCAACACCCTGCGCTTACAAGGCGACCGCTCTACCAATTGAGCTACCGAGGAGCTTGTGAACAAGGTTCACAAACTACTGTAACAGTCAGAGAGAAGCTGGTCATAGCAACAGTGATCAGATCGTAGTATTTATAAGTAGTGAACTGAAAGACAAAAATGCTCCTCAGCGGGGTTTGAACCCAAGACCCTCCGCTTCCAAGGCGACCGCTCTACCACTTGAGCTACCAAGGAGCTTATGAAGAAGGTTCACGAACTACTATAGTAGTCAGATAGAAGCTGGTCATAGGAACAGTGATCAGATCGGAAGTATTTATAAGTAGTGGACTGAAAGACAAAAATGCGACCGCTCTACCAATTGAGCTACCGAGGGGATAAACTACTACAATAGTCAGATAGAAGCTGGTCATAGGAACAGTGATCCCGCTCTAAGGCAAATTCATATAATCATCTCACATCTCAATGTCAAGGAAAGGAAGATAACAAATATTACATAGATGGCGCTTTATGCAAGGGATTGACAAATAGCCCTTAGAAATTACTGTAATTTATTTTTAAGTCCTTTGTATAAAGTCTATGTAATAGGCCTATGAATACCAGATCTGAAGTATCGTCAAGACAGAGAATTTATAGGCTACATTATGAAAATATAGATATTTTTCGCAAAGATGCGTAGGTACGCTAATCTAAAAAAAAAAATACTAAAACAAGACCAAAGGTTTCGATGGGATCCCAAATATTGAATATTTATTGGGCTACTTGATCCAGACAAGCGAATCTTGTAGATTTCCAGTCTTCGTCAAACCCCTTTTACATTTTGTATGACCTATCTAACCAAGTTTAGATATGGATTCAGCATGCATGTTTACTCCAACATCTCACTTCAGACTTCAGACCAACTTAACCAGTTGACCAAATTCCTCCTTTTGCAGTAGGCTACTCCCGGCGAACTGCATGTACAGCAAAAGAGCTGGTGACATTGAGAGGCGAACCTTTCGATGAAAATTTCAAGGGGTTTGGCAAATTTTGCCAGCTTATCCGTCAAGGAAATAAAGTCCAAACTGGATTCAGCATGTCTCCTTACCCCGATCCCGAATCTCTAATCGATCTTTAGTCTGTTCGAAAGCTGCATATCACCTCACCCTATGTCGACTATATCACTGTGTTTTACAACGTTATGCTAAATTTCCGGTGTGGCCGGATTCCAGGTCAACTACTTGTCCGGCAAGAAAATGAATTTCATATTCGGATTCACCATGTCTCCTTACCCCTAGATCAAACCTCTAATCAACTTCAGATTAAACTAACTTTTCACAAACTTTCCGGTTTTGCCGGCTTACGGGTGAATCACTTGTACGCCAAGAAAATATATTTCATATCCGGGTTCAACAGTCTCTTTTACCATAAATCGAACCTCTAATCAACTTCAAATTAAAATTTTACTTTCCACAAACTTTCCGTTTTTTCCAAACTTTCCGTTTTTTGCCGGATTTCGGGTGAACTACTTATCTGGCGAGAAAATAATTTTCATACTAGGATTCAGCATGTCTCCCTACCCCTAAATCGACCATCTCATTAGCTTTTAAAAAATATTTTTTTGTCCCTTAATCTGAAACCGCTCCCCCACCCCTAAATGTAGGGCTACAGAGCCCATCTTCGAACATGACCTGTACTTTGACCCAAAGAGTCCTAACACCAAGTTCGAATAAAATATCTCAACCACTTTTAAAGTTATCGTGTTAACAGACGGACAACCTTTTACGAAAAAGGTATCCCGTCACTTACGTTTTGGGATCCAAAAAATTACTAAACGGAATAGTCAGCTAGGATGATCTGCAGCGATATTTATTCCCTTCTTGGCAACGATCCTCTCGGTTGATTGCTTGAAGAAACGAAACGGTAATTTCTGGTTGCAAAGTACCTGAAGAGGGTCATTTTTTTTTTTAAATCCCGCGTAGCATCTTTTCTATACAACAATCCTATTTTCGAATTTTTGGGCTACAACGGAAAAAACTACAAACTTATACTTCAAAACTATATAATCTTTATTTCAATTATTCAACTATTTTATCAAATTACAAATCCACATTTTATCTTTTAATCATTTCTCCTATAATTTTTACTAAATTATTTTATTCAATAGTTTCCGAAGGAGATAAAAACTCCTTGAGCCCAATCTGGCTTGGAAACATATTCATACAAAAAGTAAAAAATTAATTGCAAACTGCAAATAGTAGGCTAATTGCCGAAATAGGATATTTATACTTGGTAGAAGCTTTAGTTATTTATTGCAGATTCATTTCTTCGACAGCCTGACGAGGACCCTTGCCAAGAAGGGCCTTCAACTTCTAGTATTTTAAAACAGTTGAATACTCTAAAAAATAGTATCTGCTCTCAACAAATTACCCACGGCTTCGGCTGTTTTAAGCCTTTTTCGAGACCTGTTGACTTATATAGCGAAGACAGGGAAAAATTTACAGAACCTGTTTTTCTGATGGAAAAAGTTCTCGCAGACAACCGTCGACAGCGTGATACACAGCGAAGGAAACAAAGCCCGGCAAGTGAGAAAATCAGCTAGGTTTTCTTAGATGGCAACCGTACGAAATTCGGGTCTCTGGGTTTACAAACGTATGGAGGGATTACAGAAGCAGGTTGCATTAGTATTACAGGTAAAAAAAAGGTCCTTTAAGAAAAGCGATCTGTTGTCGAGCTAGTCAATGCAATCTGACCTACGAATAATTAATTAGTGGCAGAGACTGACTGACTTGTTCTCGCAAAGGCCGGTTTGAATTTCTACTTTCGTCGTAATGTTGGCTGGTGGTAAGATCTGCAAAAAGATAAAAAACAGTTTTGTTTACAATAAACATTGGTTATGGCTTATCCAATTTACTGCCATAGATCATACTTGATGGTGGAAAACGGATACGTCAGCTGAATTTTACTGGAGCTATATTTCAGCCCTTCTGGGCAAGGGTCCTCTTCAGGCTCAAAACCGCTCAAGTTGGAAATGGTTTCCCACAAGTTCGTCTTTCCAACTTGAGCGGTTTTGAGCCTGAAGAGGACCCTTGCCAAGAATGGCCGAAATATAGCTCCGATAAAAATCAGCTGACGTATCCGTTTTCCAAGATCAAATATGATTCGCAGTCAGCTTGGGCTGAAGGAATATTTATGCCATAGATCAATGAAATGATTGTATATATTTAGTAAAGAATAGTCCTGTATTAGTGTAATTTTGATATGTGATGTATAAAATCACGAATTAAATAAATTGATTGATTGACTGAATTCCCTCTTTGTATTACTGTATTAGTGTACAATAATATCACGAATTAATTAAATAAATTGATTGATTGATTGAATTTCCTCTTTGTATTACGGTAATAGTGTATAATAATATCACGAATTAAATAAATTGATTGATTGATTGAATTCCCTCTTTGTATTACTGTATTAGTGTATAATAATATCACGAATTAAATAAATTGATTGATTGATTGAATTCCCTCTTTGTATTACTGTATTAGTGTATAATAATAACACGAATTGAATAAATTGATTAATTGATTGATTGATTGAATTCCCTCTTACCGCTGAAACTTACCCATTATGTCTCCCTGAGTAACCACGTTTAAGAGGGACATTGAGTTGCAGTCGACCCCGTTTAACGCATCAGCAGGGTCAGAAGCCTTCAGCAGATCTCTGAAAAAAAAATTTAATTAAAAATGTCTCATCCAAAAATATTAATAATGTGGCACAGTTACAATAACGTGCGCCGCAGGATACATCTTGCAGTATTTGCTACTGGGGTTAATCTTGTCTGAGTCTCGACTGAGACAAGATTATCTCTAATTCGGATTAATCGTATCCCAGTAGAGATAAGATTAATCCCAGTAACAAATACTGCAGTTAACTTTAATCCTTACTCGGAGAAAATAAGTGAACTCGCCCGTCGCTGAAGAAAATGCATGCTGTAAAAAGTTTCTCCGAGTAGGGATTAAATTTAACTGCAGTATTTGCTACTGGGATTAAGCTTATCTCTAATGAGATAAGATTAATCTGAATTAGAGATAAGATTATCTTTTCAGAGACAAGATAATCCCAGTACCAAATACTGCAAGATTTTTTTTAACAGTGCAGTGAGACGCCCTCAGATCGCTCGCTATCGAAAAAATGTCTGAACCCAGTTCGGTTCACACAGATGCCATTCCCATCAAACCAGGAGTCCAAGTTTCATAACTAATACCCGAAAGAAGGGAGAAACACCAGCCAAATGAAAACATTTTTTTTTGTTTTTTAAACAACAATTTTAAAAAGATTTTAATTGTGATGGTTCTCGGATTATGAACTCCAGTCGCTGAGCAATCTAGGCACAATAAAATTGTCCCTGAACCGGCTGGGTGTGGGGCCCCCAGAAGGCACAACTAGACCCAATGCCAACAAGTGTACAAAGTATAGTCAGCTTGGGATGAAGGAATATTTAAGTATACAAAGTTTCAACTTGATTCATGTCATGGTTCACAGGTTATGAAAATTCGACACTCTGGCTCAATTGCACTTCACCCATATAGGTGTGGGGGTGGAACTCCCAAAAGGCACAACTAGACTCAAATGCCAACAGGTGTACCAAGATGGTACCTATCATGGTTCACAAGCTACAACCATTCGTAAATGAGCACTTCACTAGAAATGCAATTGACGACCTGGACCATACTACATTGATAATCTTCATAGAATTTTGTAGATAGCGTAAATTCTACTATGACGCGGGAAATTTTAATCTTAACAAGAACGCGGCTCTTTAGTGGGAAGTGGTGAGACTGGTGAAGACTGCTTAGTGCCTGAACAAAAAAATAATCATGAATCATTCTCGTAAGGCATACAACAAAAATACAAGCGCATAGAGGTACAACAAATCACACGGAAATTCCACTATTTTAAAATCGATTATTCGTGAATTGAGGAACACCCGAGTAACGCATTTTCAGCGGGTCTTCAAGCCAATTTAAGTGAATGATGGGTAACTAGATTGTCCTATCCCAGCCCTTTTCGGTTAAACTTTAAATGGACTGATAAGAACCGCCACTGAGGGAAAGCAAAACTCGGCTGACTTTAAAGTTTTTCGTATTATTGTATATAGTCAACAGTAGCGTATATTCCGATTATTTTCGGGAGGGGCGACAGCTCATTGAAAATATGCGGCCGAATGCCCCCCCCCCCCCCCTTATCGGCCGGAAGGCCTAAAATTTTTTGGCGTTTTTTGCATATTTTGACCGTTTTTTAACACTAAAAATACCTCTAGGTGCCAAAAACACCTTTTAATCTTGTAATCATGCACACTACGACTCAAAAACTGTTTCTAAGATCAATTACTGAACCATACTGTAAATAATTTCAATTTAGCTTCTCAATTTGTATTTTCGCGTACGTTTTTCCCGTAAAAAAAACTCCTTTTCCGAGAATTTCGGATGAAGATCGGCCCTGCCGCCCGTATTTCGCGGACGTTTTTCCAATTAAAAACCCTTTTTTCAAGAATTTCGGGGGGAGGCGATCGCCCCTGTCGCCCCCCCCTAATATACGCTACTGATAGTCAACTCACTTCAATCCACTGAGTGTAATGATCTATTTAGTGCCAACTCAGCGCTACGACTTGCAGGCAAATGATATTATTATTATATCATTTGTAGAAAGATATAACAATAATAATAACAGATTTATCGCCCATCATAATGCACAAACGTACAAAAAGACGGAGAAATTAAATGAAAAAAGAACAACAAAGAAATGAAAAAGAACATTACTGCCAACAGAAATAATGGAAAGAACACAAGAAACGTAAAAAGATAAACAACACACACTGACAGAGTAAAGCAAAGTGATGAGTAGCAGATGAGTAAAGCATCTGCTGAGCTGCATTGTGGCTGCGCTTAAAAGCGCTCTCGCCTTTCCCGAATAACAGATGCAGGTCGTGCTAGGTAATACTTTGAAGACAATCTGCTATTACTTGTCCAAGGTGAAACCCTCAGCAGATACTTTCCATATTTGTAAAAAGATTTACGAATGTCATTCATATCTGAGCAGGAAAACAGCTTCCAAAAAGGTGCCAAAGCAATAACATGCGGAACTACAAAGGAATTACATATGTTAGCAAGAATAAATCTATTAAATTTCAATTTCATATGTGACGAATAGTACTTTAGAATATTAAAAGACCTAATCCAAACATTCAGTTTACCTTCTCTTAGGGATCGCATGCCACGGGTTTGTTTAGATTTGAACTCGATTGCCGAGTTGCTGTTTTGGCTCGAGAAAAAACTCACGCACAACGTCTTCTTTTCTAGATGGCGGAATTTCCAGGATTGATTAGCAAAGAATTATAAGACCTAACTGATAATTTTTGTATGTCTTCACAGGTACCACACTGGTCTTGGTTTTATAATTTATTTGTATTTGTAATAAACAGTTGGAGCATTAGATGGAAATTATTATTTTGACCCTTGGCTCCCTACGTGCCATAACAGCTGTCCGGGATAATCGTCTGAGATTTAGTCCAGCAAGAGTTATTTCAAACCTAGGAAATTTGGAGTTTTTTTTTTAATTTGCTCATTATTTTACGGTGTTTTAGTGGTTTGGAACATTCATAGTGACAGTAGGGATGGTTAGCATTGTGTGTGTGGTAGAAAGACCATTTTTTGTGGCCCGCTTTAAGTATCAAAAATTAGCGTTCATAATAGTCGGAATAATTCGAGCTTTTGGGATCAGTAATATTAAGAATAATCTTTCGTGGTTTACCAACATCTTTCTGTCGCTTCTCGAGGCTCATATTAGACTTTAGCTCGCAGATGTTAGTGACTGTGGTTAGGTCAACTTTAAAGGTTAGCTCCTACGCAGTTAAGAAAATAGGAATTTGTGTGAAGCCCGAAGCGGGCAGATCTTTCCAGAGATGATCTGTAGATGGAACTGAGAGATGGCTATGAGAGTTTATTGTAGCGAGACGTATGTCTGTATTTGGAGATAATCTTACGTGCTGACTGTGACAAGTTATAATCAAGGAATTAATAAAGTAAGTATCAAAGAAAAGGAACCCGAAACGAAAGACTACGATCCCAAATACGCCTACGAAGGTTGAATATTGCCGCCGCTCGAACGCTACCATATAATGTTCTCAAGTCGGACATAAACCGCCGGTCAGAGTATAAAGAATAATAACACAACACCGGGGCAAAGATCCTATCATTGGTTTAACTCGCCTGCCAAGTTTCATCATGCTAGCGTATCTGGAAGTGCCCGAACTAGCAAAACCAGGACCGACAGACCGACTGACGGACAGAAATTACAATCGCTATATGACACTTGGCCGAAGGGCAAGTTCCATAAAAAGGTGCCAAAGCAATAACGTGTGGAACTACAAAGGAATTATACATTTTTGCAAGAATAAATCTATTAAATTTCACCTACATAGAAACAAGGAAGGATTCATAAGAACATAGAACAAGGATCTATATTTTTAAATTCAAATTCATTATATTCTCCAAATATTCTTTTTCAACAAATAGCGTAGGACGTCAACGAAAATAATAACCCTTTTTGATTTATCATTGACTTATAGCGGTTACATTTAAACGACACGTATAATAAATAAACATCTGTAAATAAATATAAATAAAAAGTCATCAATTCATAAAAATATTAAGCTAATCGGTAACTATATATCTACAATTATAAAATGACAATATATACAATTAGCCTAGGTCAACAATACCTCAAAATATTTACAGTTAGAAGTCGTTTTGTTGTATCGAATTAAAATGTTTCACGAAATACGGCACGAAAGACTTGAGAAAACGTTCCGACGAAGCAGCTGGAGGCATTTCTAATAGTTATAAGTAATAGTATGCAAGTGTCCAGACAATTCAACCAATGGAGGAAAACCAGCCTACCTGACATGTCTCAAATGGATCCTTGCTTCTCTCACTGTATATGGTTCCTCAACTACTTTGATAACAGAGCCATCTTTCAGGCCCTCAATAGTTTTCAACTCAACAAAGTTGTCCAAAGTGACACCATCTAGTTGTAGTGAAAAACAAGTTCTGTGGCATGTGTCCTCCCTGTCCATAAGGAGCTGGTGGATTTCTTGAACAAGCTCCATGCTTGAAACCTAGAATGTAAAAGGAGTTTCATATAGAAAGGTTCTTGAAAAAAAAAAATTCCTTGTTCTAGATTTTTATCTGGGGTAAATATTCCTTCAGACCATTCTAGCAGTATTCCACAGGTTTATCACAGATATTTTATTCACATAATGTATGTATACAACGGATACGTCAGCTACACTAGCTACTTGCAGCTGCTTCCAGTTATTTATTACAGGTTTGTTTCGTTCCCCGACGTTGGACCTGAAGATTGACAGCCTGACGAGGACCCTTGCCAAGAAGGGCCGAAATATCGCTGATGAAGCATCGTAGCTGACGTATCCGTTGTATACATACATTATTTGAATAAATGTTTCAAAGTCAGCTTGGGCTCAAGGAATATTTATCACAGGTTCCGTTTTCTAACTTGAGCCTAAAGAGGACCCTTGCCAAAAACGGTCCTCCTGTCGTCCGTGCGTCGGTCCGAGAGGAACACTAGAAATCAGTTTTCTCCCTCCGGCTAATTCTTCTGCCCAATA
Source organism: Branchinecta sandiegonensis (assembly GCA_030848855.1). NCBI lineage: Eukaryota > Metazoa > Arthropoda > Branchiopoda > Anostraca > Branchinectidae > Branchinecta > Branchinecta sandiegonensis. The sequence goes on along the minus strand of JAUPMV010000021.1, from coordinate 2,809,359 downwards.
TTTACACAGTTTTATCCCGTCATTTATCTATGGTTATATCTTGTAAGTGTATTGGTTAATTTGTTCCGTTTCTGTGTATTTCGTAAATATTTTATTCCTCTTCTAGCTTTAAGAAATTTGGAAATAAAGTTGGTTGATTAAAAAAAAAAAAAAAAAGGGTCATCGCTAGAATAAAACGCAGCTGAGTAATCTGAAAATGTCTACTAGCGAATTCTAACATACTTTTTTCTTAAGTTGCAGATTCGTCTGTCCTCATTTTCGATTTTTTCTTAAATAAGTCGCATTCTGAAATTGAATAATTATGTCAACTTTTTGTTTATTCCTGTGATCAGATAGTCTTATTCCATAGTATATAAGTATACATAATACTGAACAAAATTTCACAATATAACTGAGAAAAATAGCAATAGCAGATACCATGGTTTCTGATACCACAGTCTAAAGTCGTTTTCGCAGTTATCGTCGTATCTGATACCACGGTCAAAAACGTGTTTTCGCAGGTATCTTGGTATCTGGCGAGTTGTCGTGGTATCCGATATTCAGATACCACGGTCGGACCGTGATAACTGATCGTGGTATCTGAAAAACTCATCTCAAGGAGTCTAGTTTTCTGTCGGATTGGTGGGAAAGAAGTTATGTCACTCTAGATGTAAGTGGATATCAGTATTTCTTTTTGGATGATTTCGAGCTCAAATCAGGCAATTGTCGTTTTTGCAGAACAACCATGTATCAGATACCAAAAAACTGCAAAAACGACTAATTACAGATCTAGTTACCATGGTAACAGATAACATGGTATCGGCAAAGAACGCAACTTAAGGCGTATTCTCGCCGTTCCCCGAGGACTCCACTTGAGGAGTCCCCGCGTTTTTGTTTGTCCCGGGGATTCACTCCCCGTATTCTCGCGAGTCCCCACGGACGGGGAATGCTCAGATTATCATCACCATCATCAAAAAGGACTCCCTTTCAAATTCGGTGGGGAATCAATTTTTGCTGTTGTAGGTGCTATGTAAAATTAATTAAAAAGAATCAGAATAAAGAAAACCAAGAACGAAGTGGATCTAGACTAATTTTTTCAGCTGCATATTCATTTTTCGAACAAAATCCATTTTAGAAGCATTCCCCGTATTCTCGCTGTTTCTGTACGCGGAGTCCGCGTGGAGTGACTTCATCTTTTCTCGCCGTTCCCTTCGATTCCCCGAGGAGTCCTCGGGGAACGGCGAGAATACGTCTTTACATAAATTAAATTATCATGGCTGAAAACTTGCTGAAGAAATAATGCATCCAAAAGCTCACCTGTATATCAAAGGGTTCAACTCCTGGGGCGATAATTTTGACTGTGAAGCCCATATCTTGGATGAAGACAACATCTCCGTCATCTTTCTTATCCTCTGATTCATCATTATCTTTTTCTTCTGCTGCTTTATTGTCTTCTTCTGTCTCCTTGCCATTTATTTCTACTTCATGTTTCTCTGGATTCTCTGGTACTGACTCTGAAAAAACAACAACAATTTGTGCTACATACAGGCTCACACTCGTGGATGTTGTGATTCCCGAAATAGTCCCACCAAGCTTGAGAGGTGTTACCATCAATTCAATTCAATTCAACATAATCTAAAAAACAGATAACGGACAAGCCGATGGGTTGTTTTTGTGTCAAAACATAACGTCATAACATAACATCTTTTTAACGTCATAATGTAATAACAACGCATCTTTTATTCCATATTACCTACACTTCAAAACGGTTACCCTCTCTGGCATACTGTTTTTTTCGACGTTTTTTTTTCGGGAAGGGGGGGGGGGTGGGTTGATCTTTGCGAGTGTCAGTGGGTTTGTGGGGTGGGTTCACGTCTAATGTGAGTCATGGAATTATTAATACCTATTCATACAATTAGTTATATGTCAAATAGCTCTGTTCTGTTATTGTAGGCTATCGGTTTTTTGTCAATCAACCTTGCGTCTCCAGCTTGACCCCATTTTATACACAAGTGTAAATTAAAAATTTGGAAGTGAAATCTCATCTCCTGGAACATAATTAAATTGGTCAAAATAATTAATTAATTAATAAATTTGTGGTGAATTGTTGTCCATGTCCCCTGCATACCGTTCTTTTTTTTAGGTTGAGATTCTTTGGTTGATGGATAAAGTGGCGTTCATACAAATGTATCTTTATTTATTTTTGTAGATAGATCAGTAGTATCTATCTCCCATTTATACGGTAGACTTATAAATGAAAAGACAGGAACCTGAACCTTCACTAGCAGTAGATACCATGGCAAATAACTTGAGTGATTGATTGAAAAATTGATTGAATTTTCCATTCAATCAATCTGGACCCAGAAATACAGGGTATAGATTTGGCATGGAACATATTCTGGAAACCATCCAAGAACTGTGTGAGATTCAGAGAGAGGCTATATCAAATTCTATTCAGGAACAGGGATGTTACCCTACATCTATTTTGATACAGACTACCAGATCCAACTTTTGATTGATGCCGGCTGTGCTATATTCAATAGTTGGTGCAGCCTAGTTTATCCTGTACAAAATAGAGCAGACCTACGTATTCATAGCAGTCATATGTGACTGTCCTAAATGTACAGAGAGTAGGTATGCTTTCTCTAAGATTTTACTACCTGGTTCTTGCTAATAAGCAAAAAAATTATAAAGACTAACAGCAAATTGTTTCAGCTTTCTTTGATACATTGAGTTACAATCACAACTTTTAGATTTTTATTTAATTTTTAAATCTGATACTTTTTCTATGTGGGTTAAATGTGGGTACCACATAGCACTTGGTACTTTTCTTCAGTGACTTCCACAGTAAGACAACATCAGAACAAGCATACATCTACTGTACTGTAGCGTAGGCTACCCTCCAGTCTAAGTCTCCCCTAAAACTGATTTGGAGTTTCTCCAGCTCAGGGAAATTCTCCAACCAGTGCAAAGGCTACTAGCCTAATTGTTACAAAATGGTTTCAACTCCTAACAGAACATTTAATACAAGAAAAAGGCTTTGTGCATGTAAAGCTCTGTTACACTCCTACTGCCAAACCAGACACAGGAGCTGTACATGACAGGAGCGAACCGACATACCTATTGATGTAAAATTTTGTTACCTCCATTTAATCTTACAAAATTGCAAACATTTGCTGAAAAACTGTGAAAAAGTGCGAAACATTAAAAATAAAGTTGAAAAATAAGATGCTGAGCTAAAGAGTGTTTTTCTACATATTTTCATGTGTCAGACAACAACTGATACTCAAGATTAGCTTCTTCTCCCCCTCTCTCACCCTGTATCACTGACCAGAAGCATGCCGGACAAGTAGGAACATATTCAGGCTTGCTACAATTAAACCTCTATTTTTTTACACAGAATTTTCTATGACACAGCCAAATGCATTAAACGAGTTTTGAGTCCCTGTGTCCCCATTATGAATACCGAACAGATCAAGTAAGAAGTCCCTTTTTAATGAAATGGAGACTGGTCCAACGTTTCGCGTATGAATGTTTTCCTTTTTCATTGACTTTCCACTTCTTACCTTACTCAGACCTTACTGATCAATACCATGGACTTTCAATTTAAAAAAAAATAAAGAATAAAAGACATAAATTTTAAATAAGTTCTCATGGATCATGTGCATATCCTCAACAGAGATCTAGCATCCAGTGACGGTGCAGACCGATATGCTGATTCTACAAGGTTAGTAAGCATACATGACTGACCCCTGCTGTACAAGGGTTTCATAAATAAGAAGCCCCTCTAATTAGGCCAAGCAATATCATTTCTGCTAACCTTATTGATTGGGGTAGTTAAGGGTAGTTTATTTCTGATTTAACGCCAACGTTCATAAAGTGCATTAATGGAAGAGTCTAATTGGCGAGCCTAACAAGCATTTTCACCTTTAGATATGAAGCCACATGAAACATAATCCCCTATCACAAATAATAGCCCTTTCTTTTCTTATTGTGTGTATCCCTTGACTCGAAACGACCCTCTAATTGCTAGAAATTGCAAGACTTACATCATGATTTTTATGCCTCCCGACCTGACTGAGTGGTTACGGAGATGCAAATCTCCCGAAAATTGCAGCAAAATTTGCATTTTTCTTGCAAAAATTGCCAAAATAAACCATATTTTCTCTGTTTTTCAATTTTGCAAAATACTTCAATTTTTGCAAATTTTGACATCTATGCAGCATCCATGGACATACCAACTTGAATTACAATAGCCTAAAAATTGGCCTGACTACCTGAGCAAAAAGTTAAAATTGGAAACTTCCGTAATTTCTTCGTATCAGCAGGCAATTTCTGTGCAGTTCAAAGTCCGTTCTAACTATTGGGTTGCCATATGCCTTTGTCTCCTGTACGTTTTACAAGGTAGGAACAAAATTTCTTCAAAATTTATACAGTATTGTGTTGTCTGTAGGGTTTGTTTTGCTAAGTTACAGACAAAGATGACAGAACTTTGGAAAACTCTGAAAAAATTAAAGAAGGGCATTAGGCCGGTTCTGCACGAAGGCAATACTTACCAGCTTCCCTAGAAACAGCTTCAACAGTCATTTTCCAAGAATCAAAACACCAGCAAGAACAGAAAACCAGACCCACGTGGAAAATTGGAAAAACTTCGTACCAGCTGACGTACGCACGTGGCTCTGTTATGTAATCTTGCAGGTTATGAGCTAGTTTGTTTCACTCTAGAAAAAATCACCATTCATCCGGGAACTGCAACTAAAGTGATGACTTCATTGCAATTAGACAAGATTCTGAAACATGTTCTAAACACAGGATACCAGGCACGAAAGAGGATAAAAAAAATCGTTACCTATCACATTCCCAGAGCAGGTTAAACTCAGAAATAAGCTGATGGAGGTCGGACACAGAGTGCTACCTCTACCTTTTAACTCATTTTATAGCAACTGCGGAGAAAGGTATCCACCTCCACCCTCATTTCCCCAGAAGACAGGGTTGTGGCAGGAAGAAGGAGGAGCTAAGTTTCTTACCTTTTCGGATATTTTGACGATCGTAGCGAATAAGTAGCCTACTGTGGTACGCTACCTTGTTGCCGAACATCAGGGGCGTAATTTGCTATAGGGCAGGGGGGGGCAACTGCCCCACCAGACCCCAGTTTGCCCCCCCCCCCCCAGCTTGATGTTTGCCCCCCCCCCCCCCCCCCCCCCCCCCCCAGCTCAAATTTAGCGTCTTCGAAACTCTCGTCGAAACTAAGATAAGCCTACAGAATTCAAGCATCCACAGAAACAGATCGGTTTTCTTTAGTATACCTTTGTCTTTATGGTAAGATTGGAACACGGAAGCCGTGAAACTTTTATAGCGATCTGCATGCGCTATGCAGGGTTAAACACGTCTATGTCTTGACTTGGGAAAATCGGCTCCAACTTTGCCCCCCCCCCCCCCATGATTTTGACGAAATTACCCTGCCGAACATAATTGCTGGCCATCAAGTTGACGATTGTTTGCGTTCGTGATCACCGTCAGCCTCTGTGGCAGCTATGTGGCTGTGGCATTTGCCTTGCCTCTGACTGAAATGGTCGGCGAAGCCGCGCCGAATCTAAATTCGGCGGCGGCGGAGAGAATTTGGGTCGGCGCCAGCGCGCCGCTGATTTATCGGCGTTTGCTCCAGTTTCAGCATTTTGGGGGTTATTTTTTAATTTTCCAGCAAATTTTTGCAATTTTTCTACCACAAATCGTCAGCGATGTTATGGCAATTACAGTCTTCGGTTAAAGTGCCATATAACGATCATAATGGTGATTCATCTGTCTCACTCTTCGGTACGTTTGGTACAAACAGTGAGCCGCTGATATTTTTGAATGGCCGCCGAGATTCTTATTGCTATATTAACCGAGATGGAGGTATGTTAACTACATACCTCTTCGAAAAAAAATATTATACTATAGCCAGGGCCGCATCCAGGGGGGTTAGGGGGTTCACCCCCCCCCCCCCCCCCCGAAACATACAAAAATAATCAATTTTTACAGGCTTTTCCCTCTGATCTATGTCTTTTTTGCACTTTTTCGTCCGACCGGCAGGCACCCCCACCCGGAAGGCACCCCCCCCCCCCCCGAAAGAAATTCCTGGAAACGGGAATGACTATAGCCTACTGTATCCAAATGAGCTTAAATGGCTCATCGCCATTCCCCATCCGCTTGGGATACCAGCGAGGAAGACGAGGACTGGCCAAAAATGGCATACCGTCTCTTCCCCCTCACCCCCAAACAAGAACAACTGATGGAGCACTCTATACACCACTCCTCATAACACTTGTTATCGCGTTCTTCCAAATTTGAAAGAAGACGTTGTCATGTGTGGGGGCTGCCCCCCTGGCCTTCCAAGGGGGCTCACAGCTACCCAAGAAAGACGGAAAAATGGCCCGAAAAAAATCCGTTTCTCATCAGAACTGCGACATATGGTTGCACCATATCAGTTTTACTCAAACACTATCAGCAGTACTCACGATCATTGAACCCTTTTTAGTCCGAGATAATGACCCCTTGTTCGAGAATCAAATTTTTTCAAGTAGCGTTTGAGCCTGGGTCAGTTGTGTTTCTAAACTCTGAACATGAAGAGATATATTATCTTTGTAACATGCAGGGGCGTCACGTATGGGGGGGGACCCCTCCCCTCAATGTTGTCTGCCAGTCGGTATAAATACCCGAGTCGGCGCTAAGCGCCGCTATTTTTCGTAAAATCAGTCGATTTTTCGTCAAAACAGACGTTTCTTCTTAAAAACAGACATTTTTTTTCTGCGAAAACATTCGGTATAACTGACCAGCCACTCGTTAAATATCTTACCCTCTCCCCCACCCGAAAGATTTTGGCTAGTAACGCCTCTGGTGACATGGCGTTGAGTATCACTTAATGATCATTTCCTGAATAGCTCAGACCATCAGGGTCCCCTTGGAAATTCAAGTGGGGGCACCACCCTCAAGGAGCACAAAATAAAAGCGAAAAAAGGGTCAGCAAACATTCAGTGCCTTTTCCACTTTACCCCAGCTTGTTTCGTATGCAAAACGGTAAGAAAAGTTTCAAATTTATCTTTAATGTGGGTTGCAAAACGCTACTCTGTTTCAGTTTTGTTTCGGATCGTCATTTTATTCGTATAGAAGCACCGTCATGTATCAGTTTCCCGTTAAATGCCTCACATTGTTTGAAATGTATCATGATCGAATACTATAAGCTGATCTATGATTGGTTGCCATTACCTTCATTTGTTATCCAAAAAGGCACTCTGATCATACAGAATTCTGAAATTTTCGCCTGCGGCGCTTTTTGTAGTACGCTCTGTTTACGGAAAGAGTGCGTCATATTTGTTGGAGGTTTGGGGCTCACCATTTGGGAGATCGGCCATTTTGAAACCTAAAAGTTGTTCGGGAAGTAGTTCGTTTTGTTTCAAAACAGGCAGATTTAAGAAATTCGCCTGCGGCGCTCATTGGCATTTTTTGCTACACAGTGGTTAGAAGCTGCTGCGGTGGCTTCGCTCTCCTGCAAGTTCCTAATAGGAGGCACGACCTTTACCTTTCACAAACTGGTTTTCTTGAAATTCGTTTCCCCCCCCCCCCCTCCCCGCCCAAGCAATATAAGCCGTATTATAATATGGTATATAAAATCACCGAAGTACGGAACTTTAAATCGCCCATACATGCCGCCGACAAGTATCCATCTTAGCTGGAAAGAAGAAGAAGAGGCAGGTGACCCCAAGACCAACAGGCAGGAGAATCTCTACCCTTTCGACAACCCAATCGAACAGCAAAAACAGCAGCTGTGTCCAGAATGAAATCACAGCACTAGCTTTAACCCCTACCAATTTTCAGAGAAGAAGTTCACAAAATCAGATATTAAGTAAGAATCTTTACTTGTTTTTCCACAAGTTCATTTTCCAGCTTGAGCGGCTTGAGCCTGAAAAGGACCCTTGCCAAGAAGGGCCGAAATATAGCTCTAATAAAAATTCAACTGACGTATCCGTTTTGCGCCCCGGTTTTGTCACGGGGCCCCGGGACGACGCCGCTGCTCCCCCTTAAGTTTCAGTGAAATGACGCCTCTGTCTGAAAGCTGTCCAGTCCAGTCTTCGGTCAACGGTAGTAGCTTGGACAGTTCCTTCAGACAAACCTTCCTCAAAACAGCATGCAGGTCAACAGAAATAGAGGTATATTAATCACACATCTATGCTGGGCAAAAGCACCAGCATTGGTAACCTGGGAAGTCAATATTTCCCTAACAGTTCATTCCATATAACTCCAGTCCCCACGACTAAATACCCTCGACAGCTATCACTGTAAAAAATCTCTCCTTTATCCGACTTTAGTAGTTGTGCGTCACCAATTTCGGACATTTTTATTCCCAATTCGAAGGATTGAAATCCGAATTCGGAGAGTCATAATCCGATTTAGGGTTAAAACGCTAGAATGCAAAATACTGCAGAGTATACACTGTAAAAAGTTTCTCCGAGAAAGGATTAAAGTTAACCGCAGTATTTGCTACTGGGATTAATCTTATCTCTACAGGAATAAGATTAATCCGAATTATTAATAATCTTATCTCAGCTGAGACAATATTAATCCCAGTAGCAAATACTGCAAGATTTTATTTTACAGTGTACTGCAGTATTTTGCATTCTAGCGTTTTTATCTTGCATCGGATTATAACTCTCCGAACTCGGATTTTAATCCTGCGAATTAGGAATAAAAATGGCCGAAATCGGTGACCACAACTACTAAAGTCCGATAAAGGAGAGACTTTTACAGTGTAACTACGGGCACGACATCCTTGTCGGAATGTTCTGCCCCATCATCAATTCCACATGGAAATAGTGTGAACACACGATCCGGATTCTCTGGCCGGATTAAGGAACTGACAACGGGGCCACCGTGTGTGCCACAGATCCGAGCAAGAACTCCATTCCGCGAGCTTCAGCTGTATGATGAAAGTGCAGAAAATCCGGCCGGATTACCCTGATTACAGGAGGGGTACCTGACCTCGTTTTTACACAACCTCGATTTTTGCCGCGAAAATGTTAAAATGAAATGTACATGCTGTCCTGACAGTCAAGAGGTAAAATATGACTTTGTTGGACAGTCATATGTCCAAAAATATTCAAATTCTGTGCCTTTCTTTGTTTTGAAGCTGCTTTGAAAAAGGATTTTCTGGCTATTGACTTTGCTAACTCTACCTTTTTCACCGTTGTGTAGTCGTTCGAGGTAGGGTTAAAAAGAATGGATCTTGTTTGAAAAGAAAAATATGTTTGACTAGAAATATTGAAGCAATATTTATTTTTTCAATTAGTTTCAATCTAGTATGTTTGTCATATTTGTTGGTTCATTTTTAAAGGACACCTGAATGAAGAGTACCAAGTATCATCCCTATCTGTATGACTTCCGTTAACATTGCCTGCAGAAAACCCAATCCAAATACCAAATAGTGTTTCCAAGCTATGACTTTTGCTCCATTTTGCATCTGTCCTTATTTCAGTACCGAACAATTTTAGAAATGAACAAATGTCTCCAATCAACCCTTCTTCTGGAATATTTTTAACCAGTTAAGCCCAAACGTCTATCTAGAAGAAATTCCAATACGATCCGGCCAGCGCTGTGCAAGATTTGAATGAATTGCCCTTTTTGTATTGGAGTCTGCATGTGCAAACCTCCAGAAACGACTATCCTATTTTGGAAACGTCACGCTCAGGAGAAGAATGCTCTCCGTGGCCATGTTTGTAAATGCATTCTCCATGGTATGTTGAAGTATGGTTTCATTGTTGCAGTGGCGCCATTTGGGGGGCAGGGGGGGGCATGCCCCCCCCCCCTGAATTTGAACGGAGCCCGAAATCCGAGGTTTTCTGTCTATATTCCTTGTTGTTTGACATGCTGAAGTATGAGGCATTTACCAAATCGCAAATTTCACACTGCAACGCACAGATAGTAGCCTGGTTTGAACCCAAATCTTTGTATTTTAGCAGAAAAAATTTGGTGTTTGTTAGATGTTTTTAAGATGTTTAACCCCATTTCCGAACTCAGAAGATTTCATGAATCCAGACCAACTTCTCCTGTACTTCTCGAGATCGCGATAGGGTTTCATCGAAAGCCTTGGAGGGTCTAAAGTCGCTTATTCTGTCATATGGGTAGGCCTCAAACTCCAGGTCACAGCATGCTCCAGTGAACATTTTTATTTGTGAAGGGTCTTTGAACAATGCTTGATTCTTGCACATGCTCATTATGATATATTTTAAAACTGCTTTAATTTTACCCTAAGGAAGTAATTAGATTTTGCGCATGAGCAAACAAGAATCTAGGATGGGTGCAAAATGGATGTTTGCCCCCCCCCCCCCTGAGGTTTACTGATGTGGCGCCACTGCATTGTTCAGGTGTCCTCTAAGCCAGATAGATTATTCTGAAGGAAAGACTTCTCTGGAAACTTGAAATCTTGTCTGAGCTTGGATACGCCTCCTGTATCTGTCCGCGGCAAAATCAACCGTTCAAGGGGTTGGTGTTGGTATATCTACAAAGCGTAAAACCACAGCGTTGCTTACGCTTAAACCAGAGGAAGCAGATTTGTTTTTGATCTGCCACGCATGAGAGCAGGTCCTCATAGATGTCTGCAGGGTACTGCCAACTGTACATCGATCAACGAAGGACACGGACAGGTTTTACTCGCTTCGGGACTCTGAAATCCAAATCAGTGATAGAGCTGGATTTCTCGAATCCTGATCGTCATGTCGTGAGGTGTTTCTTTGACTAAAATGGTAAGTTGAAGCTCTTATTAATTAAGCAGTGTAGATCCACACCCAGAGAGACCGTTATCCGCTAAATATTAAGAAGTGGCCGTAAACACCGCGAAAGCAAAAACGCCGACGGTCAAAACAGTAATGTGCAAATGCCACGACAGGTAAAGACCGCGGTCTGTAAAAAACGCGAAAAGTAAAACGCAAGACTTGCAAAATTCCGGACGATCAAAACCAGTAACGCCAAAACCCTGACGGACAAAAAACTGTAAAAGTCGAAAAAGTCGATACGGCGACGAGGTTAAACAGCAACGTACACGACGGTCTGTAACGCGAAAGAAAAAAACACCGACGGTCAGCACTACGAAGAGCAAAAACCGTTAAGCCGCGAGGGGAAAAAACCTCGACTCCTAACTGGGAAAGTCAATACAGCGACTGGTAAATCAAACGACCCTCAGTGCCACGAAAGAAAAAAAAAACTCGGTCAAAATCGCGACAGGTAAAAAAACACGACATGCAAAAATCCGTACGGTCAAAAAGCTGCAACGTGCAAAATCCAGAAAAATCGCGAGACGCAAAACCGCGAAATGAGAAATCTGGGCAGTCAAAACCACGAAAGTCAATACAGCGACAGTTAAAAACTGAACCGAACAAAAACCGCGACGGTCAGTACCGCAAAAGCAAATAATAACCGAAACAAGTAAAAATCCACGACATGCAAACATCCCGGGAGTAAAAAGCTGAGAAGTGCAAAATCCTTAAAAAACACGACGCGCAAGAACTACGTCGTGACTAAAACTCGGCAATCAAAACCGCTAAAGTCAATACGAGACAGGAAAAACTGCAACGAACCAAAACCGCGACGGTCAGTACCACGGAAACAAAACTGACCTCGCGGTCAAAACTGCGACAAGTAAAATCCACGATATGCAAGAATCCCGACTGTCAAAAAGCTAGTGCAAAATCTAGAAAAATCGCGACGAGCAAAAACCGGGGCGGTTAAAACCGCGAGAGTCAATACAGCGTGTAAAACTGCAACGAACAAAAACCGCGACTTGTCAGTACCGCGAAAGCAAAAAATAGCCTCGCGGTCAAAACCACGACAAGTAAAACCCACGACAAAAATCCCGACGGTCGAAAAGTACAAAATCCATAAAAACGACGGCGCACAAAAAAACGCGACGTGACTACACTTCGACGGTCAGTACCGCTTAAGTCAATACCGCGACAGGAAAAACTGCAACAAACCAAGACCGCGACGGTCAAAACCACGACAGGTAAATACCATGGCGTGCAAAAATCCAGACGGTCAAAACTGCGAAAGGAACCGCCAAAGCTAAAAATCGCAACTTGCAAAAACCTGACGATGCTACCACGTGAGCAAAACTCGGACAGTCAAAACCGAGTCGACGTGCAAAACCGCGATTGGTCAAAACCGCGCATAGCAAAACTGCGCATTCTCAGATGTGATGAGATGCACCCTGGATGCACTACTTCGACTACAGCATGGAAGCAAAGCAGTGGTCTCACTTTCGGACAAATTTTTCCTTAATTATTTGTTCAGCACAATTGTCGATGCATTCCCCTGTGACGGACTAAAGCAGTGGTTCCCAAACGGTGGTACGCGTACCCAAAGAGGTACGCGAGACCCTTGCAAGGGGTACGCGAAGGTACCAAAATATGTTTAATCTGTATTTTCAAAATATCACCTCACTCATTTTTGATTGCCGAAAGCCTAATATTACCAGCAGAGGCATCACTAGCCAAAAAGTTTCTGGGGGCAAGATATTTTTACCGAGTGGCTGGTAATTTTTACTGCTAGTTTTTCGAAAAAAAAAATAACTGTTTTTAAGTAAAATTGCGGCGTTTCTCGCCGACCAGTTTCTTTTTACCGACTGGCCGACCATTTAGGGGGAAGGGTGTCCCCAGCCCATGCGTGACAACTCTGAATGCAAGCCCTAGTGAAATTCGAAGCGAAGGCATCGCAAGTAATATTGTCATTCAGGTCTAGAACAGAATTAACGAAAATGTCTGCGATGCAGCTTGATGAAAGCACGGGTTTGCGGAATTTTCACATGAAGCTCAGATGATAGTATTTGTCCGTTATCGAGATTCTGATAGAAAAGAAAATATTCTGTTTTGCGAAAACCTCCAGTACCGAGGACAGCATGAAAAAAAACTGTTCGTTTGCCTGTTATTTATCAGTTTGCAGTGACAGGGTAGAACTTATGACTGGAAATCCATTTAGTGGGAACGCAAGCTCCGGTAAAATGCGATGACTGTAAAAATGTTGCCGTTAACGAAACCGTTAACCACAACGCAGCCTCAAATATATTTGAGGCTAGATGTTTCTACACGTGTATTCCTTTTCAGTTATGACTTAAATATCGCCTTTTTCACTTTCTGAAAATGGGGGTACGCAACCTTTTCGAACCTTGTTTAGGGGTACGCGGTACGGAAAAGGTTGGGAACCACTGGACTAAAGGATTAGGTTATGGTTGCCTAGTGAAGATTAGCATAAATGTATACTTCTAAGTAAAAATAGTTATCTCTGACAAAGGTACGATACAATGGTTCTAAAATTCACAGATATTACATTGCTAATTATTCAATATGATTCATGATACTCGTGGATGGAAATTAAGGATCGCATCCAGGTGGTGAGCAAAGGGGGTAGCCACTTGCGTTAACAACCTGAAGGAAGTGAATGCATGTGGAGTTTTTGCAGTATCACGACATACAGAGAGGAGTTGGTTTTAAAGTTTAACCGAAAAGGGCTGGGATAGGACAGTCTAGCTACCCATCATTTATTCACTTAAATTGGCTTGAAGACCCGCTGAAAATGCGTTACTTCGTTGTTCCGCTATTCGCGAATAACCGACTTTCAAATAGTGGAATCTCCGTGTGATTTGTTGTACCTCTATGCGCTTGTATTTTTGTTGTATGCCTTATGAGAAAGATACTTCTAAGTAAAAACAGTTATCTCTGACTAAGGTACGTAACAATGGTTCTAATAATCACAGACATTACATTGCCAATTATTCAGTGATGATTCATAATGCTCGCCTTACGAGAAAGATTTATGATCTTCTTTTTTTGTTCAGGCACTAAGCAATCTTCACCAATCTCACCACTGCCCACTGAAAAGCCGCGTTTGTGCTGAGATTAAAATTTCCCGCGTCATAGTAAAATTTATGTTGTCGGGACGGCCGCAGATTATTCTCAACGTCATAACTAGAGCAGATAGTGGGAAAAAAAATCTCTTTGCAGAATCCAAATAATTCAGTGTATTCAATTAAATGACACAAAAATATGTTGGCTTTTCAGTTAAACGTTAAAGGACCCTTCTTACTTACTCAGCCTTTTATATTATACTTATTATAAGTATAAAAAATGTCCGTCCTTCGCCACTGTTTCGTTTTGCACCTACGACTTTTTAGCGCTATATTATATATTAGGTAGCATCGAAAACTTCATTGAAAGTTTCAAGGTCCGACGATAACTCTTTCAAAGCTTCAGGGTTTTGTTTTTCAGTTGGAATTTGGCAAAATTTTTTTTGCATTTTTTTTTATGTAGTTTTGGTGTAGTTTCACTGTAGTTTGACGTACTTTTGTTTCAGTCATGAAAGTACAGTATGTGTACCGTTTTATTTGTCTATTCCACAAACTGTACTTTCATAACTAATAACGTACTTTCATAACGTTTTATTTGTCTATTCCACAAGCTGTACTTTCATAACTAAAACAAAAGTACGCCAAACTACACCGAAACTACATCCAAAACAATGCTCCTTTGGTAGGCCAACAGATCTATTTTCTCTTTCGGACTTTTTTTCTTTTGGTTGGATTATCTAATTTTTTAACCACGGTGCGCATAGTTTTCAAATATTGTGCGTGGAACCTCTGCTGCGAAAAGTGGGAAATCTGAACAGAGTCGACAAGCGCCAACAAGAAAATCGTTAATATCGCGGGTCACGTACTGACACTGTCGAAAAACAGTATATCTGAGCCATTTTACAGTGAAAAATCATTTCTCAAGAGTTATGCTTTAAAGTTTAACTGAATAGGGCTGAGATCTGAGAGTCGGTAACACATCACTTATTCACTTAAAGGCACAGAAAACTTGACTACGCAACTTTCGGCCATCAAACCGACCTGGGGGGCTTAGATAAAGATACAGGGACTTATTGTCGACAGGACCCCCCTTCTTTGTTATCTCGAACCCCCTCCTTAGTGTTCCCAAAGCTAGCTGGCAGGCCCTTGCCCCTTATGCACTGTAAAAGTTCGCCTTTGGCCGTGTTGACTAACACGTCGGGATAGCAGTCAAGAGGCCGTGCGTTCGATTCCTACTCCCGGCACACGAACCTTTTCGTTTTTTTTCTACTAACTCAAAAGTCGAATTCTCGGAAACTGCCCGGAAACTGCAATGGTCGTAACGAGAATTTTTCTACGCTCAGTATCGACTCAGGGTACATTCTTGATATGTCAGCTAGCTCCCCGAGTCAAGTTTGAGTCAAGTTTTCTGTTCCTTTAAATAGGTCTGAAAACCCGATGAAAATTACTTCGTTTCTCCGTGATCCACAGATAATCGATTTCATTTGAATGAACTTGTCATTTCGGATTTGTTGCTCTAGGCTTGAAATATGTAGCAACTACGGATGTAAGCAAGCCATTGCCGAAAAATAAAATGGAAATGTCAGATTCCCTGCAAGACATTATTTTCCTACTTTATACAGGCGTGACTTTTCGATATCAGCATCTTTAGCGCTGGAAATGCAGGCCTTTGTTGAAATTCAAAATTACCCACGACTAGATGAATTTTTGGGTTGTCATGCAAGCAGCGTGTAGGCCTACACTTAGAGCGTCTTTCACCCTTCTAACAATAGTAACTATTAGTTAAAGCGAGGCTTCACCTTCCAGATTTTTCTTCCCGATTCCAGACAGCCGTTTTCGTCGAGACGGGTCTGGAAGGTGAAGCCAGGCCAAAAACGTCTGGAAGTCCGGGGTGTTGGACACCCCAGATTCCGGATGTCTGGAAGGTGCCATAGAGGCAACCCGTTCGAGAGACACTACACATATGCAAATGGGGGAAGAAAAGGGAAAGTGATTGACAGTTGTGACTGGGACGCAAGAGATATTTTAAATGCGAAAGGGACATCTAAATGTTGAAGAATAGCACAATTAGCTGTCATCATTATCATGAAAATCTGGAAGCGTTGGCTTGACTATGCGGAAGCCCCGGACGTCTGGTAATCTGGAAGGTGAAGCCTGGCTTTTACTATTTCCGTTCCGTCCTCACGAAAAGTTACTACGCTGTCCGTTTCAACCTTCTCGAAATAGGAACTATTTGCTTACCATGCTCGGGAGCGTAGTGGTAACTACGCATCACTGTAACGTGATTGGTCGGATTCGCCCGTGGCATGACATTCCGCTGGAAAATAGAAAAATCGTTCCAGCCTTGACGGCAAAAAGCAGGAATTCGTGACGTCATGCTTGGTAACTATGGTACGTAGGGTGGAACACGCTATTAATGCTATTACTAGAGCACCGGGTGAAAAAATACAAAATATTTCAGTATATTCAAATATCAGATGTAAAAGTAAGCTACCTTTTCAGTTAAACTTTAAAGGACCTGTCTTACCTATAATACTGACGCAACCAACATCCATAATCTCTCCGTATATTTCGAAACCCGGAGACCCCAATTTCGTACGGTACATTCTAACCCCTCTAACAAAACCACGCTGATTTTTTCACTTTATGTAAATTGTTTCCCTGTTTTCGCTATAAGTCAACGGGTCTCGGAAAAGGCTTAAAACACAAATCTCTGGGTTATTAGTTGAAAGCACAGCCTAGTTCTAAAGCATTCAACTATAGGAAAATACTGGAAGTTGAAGAGTACATAGTGCGAGGGGTCCTTTAAGATTCCTCTTCTCTTTCAGATTAAGAAAATAAATGGGAAGCTCCTCCTGCGGCAGCTAAGCCGTCCAGAGGCGTTCTGCCGTGTCCTCTTAAGCATTCAAGCCATCCTACTTATTTTATTCCTAAATTATTTCGTTGTGACGTCACTGGTCAAAAATCAAGTCGTCTACGTAAAGCAAGAAACTTCCGTGAACGTCATAAAACAAGATGGCGGAGAACCTCAAATTTCGGTGAATTCACGACAGGAGGTTCAGGAAGAAGTCCGCGAGCAGCAGGTCCGTCTAGAAGAGACTCAGTCTGTCCCAGACTTGTGGGAATTCCGCAAGACCTGGCCGGAGGAAATGATCGGGAAGCTTTCCGCCCTTGGAAGACGAATGTATTTGGGAGACTTCTCCCAGAAAGAGGTGGATCGAGAGTTTGTGATAACGGTCTGGCAGTTCGGGTCGTACCTGGAAAGGCGTCTGTTGAAGTGGTTCAGCACTCAATCCCACGATCCGTTTGAAGCTTGCTCCGTTAAGAACTGCAAAGTCCAGTACGACCAAGGAGACGAAACAAAGCTCCCAGGATCCGACGCTGTCCTGTTCCACCTCCACAGAACAACAGGTCCTGAATACCTCCCAAAATATCGGTCGCCGCATCAGCGCTGGGTATTTCTTACGGACGAAAACCCGTTCCACACGTTTCTGCTTACAAGAAAATACACCATGGGCGATTATAATAAGGCATTCAACTGGTCAATGACCTATCGTTATGACGCCGATATCCCAGTACCCTATGGGCGTACGGTACCCCTCCCAGACGATGAAAAAATTATGCTCGATTTGCCGGGAAATTTTGCGGTCAACAAGAAGAAGCTGGTAGCGATATACGCTTCGGACTGTATTGGGAAAAACGACCGTTGGAATTATATACAGGATTTGAAAGAGTTCATACCTGTTGATATATATGGAAGGTGTGGTCCCCAAAATTGCACAATTGGCACAAAAATGTTTGGCGCAGATTGCCCACTACTACGCCAATACAAGTTCTATTTAGCCTTCGAAAGTGCTAACTGTGACGGTTATATAACGGAAAAATTCTGGTTTAATTCGTTCGATAAGAGTATGATACCAATAGTGATGGGTCCTTCCAAAGATGAGTATGCTCTTTTCGCCCCACCAAACTCGTACATCCACGTGGATGATTTTGAAACTCCCGCCAAATTGGCAGAACATATTTTAAAGGTGGACGCTAGTGATCAGTTATTTAATTCCTACTTTAAGTGGCGAAAAAGTTACAAATTGCTAAACGAGCATGGATATTTTGGTGTGCCGAACTTTCATTATTGTCGAATCTGTGAAGCTTTAAATTATAACAATCCGGAGTCAAAAGTGTATGATAATTTAGAAAGTTACTGGAATTCAGACATTCACTGCAAACAATGACTGTGATAATCTCAGCTCTTTTGTGAAATAAAATGCAGATCGTACATTGTTTCTTTATGCTAGCACCATATCAATAATAATACTAATTTCTTTGGAACCCACTGCAAGAAAAGTGGGTACGAGAAAAATGCTTGTACTATGCGGAAAAAGACTATACAAAAATCTATAAATACTTGTACCATGGAAAAAGACTAGACAAAAATCTATAAATACTTGTCCTATGTAGATAAAAATCAACAGAACAAACTTTGATATGCCTGAGCAGAGAACTTGTCATAAACGGATATTCCCTTTTAGAAGTTTAATTGCAGTTTCAACTCACAACACTTTGGATGTTATCCGAAAATGTTACATAATATTTCCGTTACTTCCTTTTTAGTTTTTAGAGTGTTTTTGTTATAAGTCTAACTGCATATCTTCAACGGAAAAACAAGAGCTACGACCTCATATTGCACTTGTTAGGAGTAGGCGGTACAAGAAAGTAGATGGGAACGTCACAAAATACACCCGCAAATGAGGTTCGGACCTAGAAGTAGGATATGTAGTTTCACCCAAGTCGGATGATTTCCGGCATCGCCTCAGAGGATCTGGGGCAAATGACTGTTCTAAATTCCAAGTTTCAGCCCTTAAATCCACTCGTTTGATCCCTAGACGTGCCACACGATTTCTGTTACCTCCCTCCAACTCCCCCTACCGCATCCGAATCTGGTTCGGTTCGGACTCGGACACTCGAATCTGAGCATTTTTGGGAAATTCCGGTACCCCCCCCCCCCCCACAGTGGTCGGATCCGGTTCGGACCCTATAATATGTCATCTACGGCGTATGCTCCCTCTACATTCCAATTTCCACTTAAATTACTGCACTCTCTTGACCCCTATGCGAGCCACAACATTTCCGGGACTCCCCTCCAACTCGCCCTACTGTGGCCGAATAAATGTAAAAGTCACATCTCTGACATCTCCTCTT
This sequence comes from Branchinecta sandiegonensis, assembly GCA_030848855.1. Taxonomy (NCBI): domain Eukaryota; kingdom Metazoa; phylum Arthropoda; class Branchiopoda; order Anostraca; family Branchinectidae; genus Branchinecta; species Branchinecta sandiegonensis. The sequence continues at coordinate 2,790,314 of JAUPMV010000021.1, read as the reverse complement.
CCCATCGAAAAAGTTCGGCTGGAATCGGAGCATAGCATATCTGCAGATTTCCGGTTCCCGCCCCCCCCCCCCCTACCGTGGCCAGATCCGGTCTGGACGCCAAATAACAAATCTAGGCCGGATAAACTCAGTACTGTCCAATTTGCAACCCATTCGGTCCATCCGATTGGTTTTTGTGAATGACAAAAGTTTCCAGACTTGGCAGGCGTATCAGGGACCCGACCAAACCAACCTGGAGATACTCAGTTTCCCGATCCGACCATCTTGGGAGAGTGGAGGGTGGGGGAATCCGGAAAATTGAGTGGTGTGTAACATTCGAACGGGTGATCGGATTGAAATGAAACTTAATTCCTGAGTAAATGACATATCTCTTATGTTCCATTTGAAGTCCGAACTGGACTCGACAGCTATGGAGGAGTTGGGGGGGGGGCGGAAATCCCGAGATTTAGTTAGAATGGAGAGATCGGAGTGAAACTTGCTGGGAATAACCAGCATCTGCTCCAGATAAATCGTTTACACATTTGGACTGGATCCGGTCTTGGGTCGGAGGGAGTGGAGGCTGGGTGGAGGGGTGTTTCCCGGAATTCCAGTGATGGCGGTTCTGGGAAATTTTCACGACGAAACTCGAGAGGCGTATCAGGGACCCTATCAAACTGACTTGTAAATAAAAATTTACTCGATCCGATAGTCGTGGGGGGGTAGAGGAAGGGGGAATCCGGAATATTGAGTCATGCGTAACTTTGGAACCGGTGATCGGATTTGAGTGAAATTTTCTAATTGAACAGACGACATGTCTCTGGTGATCTTTTTCATGTCCGGACCGGATCCGACAAGAACTGGGGGGGGGGGGGATATGCGACCGGCTTGGACTGGAGAGTTCGGGATGGAACTTTGTGGGAATAACTAGCAGATACTCCGGATAAATCATTTACAGAACCGAATTGGCCCAGGCGACTGCGGGGGGAGTTTAAAGGGGAGTCCGGAATTCCGGTGATCGCGAGTAAAGGTACTTCCAAATGTGCTAGGACGATGAAACTTGGCTGGAATATTTGAAATTCGACAAGATTGGCTTAGAATTCGCCACTTTCCAACTCGACCATTCCTTAAAGTACCAATCATGACCGCAAATTAAGAAAAATACTTTTAAGCAAAATATGCATTTTCATGATCCCCATGAGCCCATTACCCATTATTTTTGCCTCAAGGGTTTTGCTTACAAATGAGGTTCTAGCTACCTTAAAGTGCGCATCTTCACCGCAAGGTCGAAAAGTACTTTTTATCGAACGATACATCTCAGCCCATGATCATTTGTGCCACAAAGGTTCTACTTTTGACCCAACTGTATATATCAATGATCCCTACGAACCTGCTATCGTTTTTGCCTCAAGGGTTTTGCTTACAGATGCATTTCTAGCGCCTTTAAAACGGGAAATTACGCAGCAACAATTCAAAGAAGAAACGTACTTGATATAAATGTCGAAACCATATTGAAGACCATTGAACCGCCCAACGAAGAAGAGGAGTTCTAGAAATGCCTTTTACAGTACTTTTTACTTACTAGTGTATAATAAAATAAACTAAAAACTCCCGCCAACATTTTGCTTATTCTTCCAAGTGCCATATGAGCTTTCAGCTCTTGTTATTTTTTCAGTTCACCACTACTATAAAATATACTGACTGATTGATTAAATCCATATTAACAGCCTGATGGGCCTGATTGCGACTAACCTATAGTCGGTTTATTCAGTTTTCTTCTGACCTGTAAAAAAAAAGAATGATTGCCAGAGGCGTTACTAGCCAAAATGTTTTGGGGGGGGGGGGGGCGGGGCAAGGAGTTTACCGGCTGGCTGGTAATTTTTACCGACTCATTTTGCACAAAAACGACTGTTTTCGAGAAAAACACGAAAGTTTCAAAAAAATCGACTGATTTTCAGAAAAACCGACAGTATTGACGAAAAATTGACTGATTTTCAGGAAAAGCGACTGTTTTAATGAAAAAAATCAAGAAACAAATGGAAAAATTGCTCAACCCTTTTGCTGTATTTTATTTTACTAATTTCGATATGCGCTTTGGTTTGTATCAATGAATCAATCAATTTCATTTCAACCCTAATAGCACTTGGCTAAAATGGGCAGAAACTGGAAAAACAAACACTCACTAACAATACAAATAAAACACAAAATAACAAACAATAAGTACGAAATGAACATAAATCAAGTACAGTTAAAATGTTTTGTGAAATACGGAACGAATGAATTTAGGTATCTTTCTGAAGATTTCGTAGGCGGGGAAATAAGCATGGGTTGCGGGTCGTTCTTGCTTCGCGTGTTAGGTCCATGAGAGGGGTAATGTATTCCGGCCCGAGACCGACTCGGCAGAAGTGATTGAGTATATGGGGAGAAGGAAGCCTATGAGAACTCTTTCCTTCCACTCCCTCCCATTATTCATGACCGTCTTTCCGGCATCCAGAACCTTCCACCTAACCTTATCGCCATACCCAGGCGGGGGAACAAGCTTGGGTTTCGGGTAGTTCGTGCTTCGCGTGTTAGGTCCATGAGAGGGTGTAACGAAGTCCGGAAGGATGATCTTGTGGTGTCGAGAATTCATAATTTGGTGGCCAAAATGCATGAGAAGATTACGTCTTCTTTCAGACAGTTTTTCGAAGTCGGGGATTTGAAGGCTTTAATTATCTTCTGTGTGGGGATGCTTTCTTTCTTGGCCTTACGAATAGACCATACCTCAGTAAAGAGCCGATCAGAATTTTTACATAAAGCTACGGAACAACGTTTGAAAAGCAAAGTTCGGATTTCGTAAAGAGAACAACACTGACATCTTTTCCTTCACTAGGACATGATAGGCAGCGCCATCATATGCTTACTACAATCGTTTGTCATCTGTCGACATTTACGATAAGATTGGACTGTCGTCTGTAGTCTGCAAATTTGCCACTTGATGGCGCGGAGGTCGCTGATGATACAAAATGAATAATTGAGTGAAAAATTAAGAGATATTAATAAATAATGCTCCAAAATGGCTGTGCACCTCTTGTCGTTCTTGGAGAAGGTAAAATGAATGAATTGAGTGAAAAATTAAGAGATATTAATAAATAAATATGAATAAAAAAAGTTTGTAGATAGGGTAATACAGAATATATAATTATATAATTCAGAATAATATAAAATCTTTTTTATGATATATGGGAAAGTTTTCATGAAACAATGAAAAGTTTGAAAATAGGAGTTAGTTTTAAGGCTGGAAAAAAGTAAGGCTTTAGACTAAAGTGTAAGTGACCTTAAAGTAGGGTAAACCATTAGGGAAATTTTGTATTAACGTCACTGAGGTGGAGACCTATTACTTCAGTCTAAAGCAAGAAAGAATGGAAAAAAGCTATGTGGAAAAAGCAAACTACTAGCCTACCCAGTATGAGTCAACAGTTTTTCTACGGGTCAAGATAAAATTTAAAGCATTAGGCCGCAAGGCTTTGCTGGAACTCAAAGAGTAAATAGTGCGAGGGGTCCTTTAATCTTCCTTAGTACTGACAAGAAACTGATGCACTGAAACGACGAGGAACCAATGTGGGGGTCATATATGTTTTTTTCAATTTTCAATTTCACTTTATTCGAAACATGCGAGGGACAGAGCCGATTATTAGTTTTTGTTGTCATAAAAGAAACACATATGTCAGTCAACGAGCCAAAATTAACATACACAAAAATACAATATATACAATTAATAACTATTTTGCAGACTAAAAATTTGACCAGCCACGTGCTGGTCCTAATTTTTTGGTCGTAAATAGCCAGCCACGTGTTGATACAGGAAGCTTGGCTGTGATTACTTGGGACCCGAACCTTCCAGTACCATACTCGGGGAAAAAGTCATTTCCAACTGCCAATTTAAAAAAAAAAAAAAAAAACAGAAACACGAGTTGACTCTAAGAAAATACACTTGCTGCGATACGAAAACGCAAAAGTGGCCACCAAGTGTGAGTCATTGGTTTTACCATAACAATATGATATGTCAAGATGCCAATGAAAATGTATATCTAAACAAGGAAGCAATCCGTTTTGTACAGTTTCCAAAGAAATATTAAAAAAGTTGAGGTCGTTGCGTTAATCGAATATTTTGGCAACATTTTACAGGAACAGCGTGAATTTCGGATTCGACAAATATGGGTTAGCAAATAATCAGATAAGAACATAGGCTATCCTAGATGCATCATGCATTAAAGTATAACCTGCAGTCAGCTTGGCCTTAGATGGCAGGTTTGCTTTCCAAGCTTGAGCCTGAAGAAGACCCTAACCAAGAAAGGCCGAAATATCCTTGGAACCAATCTCAGCTGACTTATCTCAGCTTGGACTAAAGGAATATTTCTTAGTCTTATCTACATTCCCCTAAACAGATTATGCAAAAGCGGGCAGGAAATACAGCAAAAATACTATTAAACGGTCAACAAATTTTCAATGAATTATACGTTTCAAACTAAGTTTATGAGCGCCCTCCGACACTTTCCTTTCCGGTAAAATTCCTTTTTTTTTATACTAAAAAAGAGCTGTAGTGCTCATATGGCACTTGTAACTGTATGTGGTAGGTAAGGGCTCTGTTTCGAGGCAGAAATGATTATGGGTTTTTGGGATCCCAAAACGTAAGTGGAGGGATATCTATGACATCGCAAAAGTTGTCCGTCTGTCCGTCTGTCCGCACGTTAACTCTCGAAGGGAATGATATATTTTGATGAAACTTGGTGGGAGGATCCTTTGGGTCAAAGTACAGGTCAAGTTCGAAGATGGGCTATGTAGCCCTATATTTGAGGGTGGGGGAGGGGTTTCAAATTAAGGGACAAACAAAATATTTTTAAACAGCTGATGTGATCGCTGATTATGGGGTAAGAAGACATGCTGATTACGATGGTGAAAACCATTTTCTTGTCGGACAAGTATTTCGTCCGGAATCCGGCAAAAGCCGGAAAGTTGGGTAAAAGTGAAAGTTTCATTTGAAGTTGATTAAATGTTCGGTTTAGGGGTAAGGAGACATGCTGGACACGATGGGGAAAACGATTTTCTTGCCGGACAAGTAGTTCGTCCGGAATCCGGCAAAAACCGGAAAGTTGGTTAAAAGTAAAAGTTTCATTTGAAGTTGATTATATGTTCGATTTAAGGGTAAGAAGACATGCTGAACACGACGGTGAAAACCATTTTCTCACCGGACAACTAGTTCGCCAGGAATCCGGCCAAAACCGGAAAGTTTGTTAAAAGCGAAAGTTTTATCTGAAGTTGATTAGATGACAGATTTAGGGGTAAGATGAGACGCCGAGTCTGTATTTGACAATCATTTTTCACCCGGACAGATAATTAATCCGGAATCCGGCTTTAACCGGATTTTCAAAGTTTTATTTAAAGTTGATTACATGTTCTTTATAGGGATAAAGAGATCCGCTGGATTCTTTTTTTTTGCTAGACTAGTAGTTCGCTTGGAATTCGGGCGAAACCGGAAATTTGGCAGAATTAAAGCAGGAAGTTTCGGTCAGTATCGTCAAAATAGATAAGGCTTATAGAGGTATATCCGAACTTGGTTTACTCTGATGATTAGCCTGGCGAAGACTGGATCTGGCGAAGACCGGACCCAATTGTCTGGATCAAAGATTAGATTTTTGGGATCCCATCGAAACCTTTGGTCTTGTTCTTTTTGAACTTTGTGCGTAAGATGCACCCTTGAGGAGATAGAACTGAACTTGTTAGTGAAGTTTCACCGTCCTAGCGCATCTGGAAGCAAAAACCTTGTGGCACAAATGATCATGGGTTGAGATGTATCGTTTTTTGCCGGATCTAGGGCGGGATAATTGTCCGGCAAAAAACTAAAGCTCAAACATGCTTTCGGCGTATATCCTTATTTACAGACATATAATAATCTATGTATGTATGTACATAAGACATAGGCGTACACCACACAATTAATGCCTCTAACTGATTTCAAACAGAAGTTTTAATTATCAGCAAAATCCCTTTTTTGCCGGATTTCGGGTGAAAAAAAAAATCCAGATATGTATTCAGCACGTATTATACCCCCCACGCAGACTTCGGAATAAACTCTTACTTCTACCAAATTTCAAATAAAATGTAGCTGACGTATCCGTTTTGTATTGTCAACTGTCAAATTTCCGTCTTTTTGCCACATTCTGGGCGACGACAGGCGAGAAAATAAGCTTCAGATATTGAATCAGCACGTATATTAACCTTATTCGACACTCTAACAGACTTAAAAAAAGAACTTGGTTGCCATAAAATCCGGGTTTTCTCGATTTCGGGCAAACTACATGTCCGGCAAAAAAGTAAAAGTACACATTTTGATTCAGTAGATCTGAATCAAATTTGGCTGGGTTAAGTAAAGCTGAAGATGCCGAAATCGAACGACTGCAGAATAAAACACATCCTTCATTGAAAAACTGTCTGAAAGAAGACAGAATCTTCTCATGCGTTTTAGCCACCAACTCTTGAATTCTCGACACTACAGGACCATCCTTCCGGACTTCACCCTTTCTTGACCCTAACACGCGAAGCAAGAACGACCCGAAATCCAAGCTTCTTCCCCCGCCAACGAAATCTTCAGAAAGATATCTAAAATCGTTCGTTCCGTATTTCACTGAACATTTTAACTGTTTTTATGGCACTTGCAGCCTCTGGCTCAAGTGCCATATACCGATCACAATTCCGTCTGTCGGTCTGTCGGTCGGTCCGAGTTTTTTTGTCCCACATATCCGAGTTAGGGTACTTCCAGATGTGCTAGGACAATGAAACTTGGCAGGCATATCAGGGACCCGACCAAACTAACCTGGAAATAATCAGTTTCCCGATCCGACCATATGGGGGGGAGTGCGGGGCGCTGGAAACTTGCAAATTTAGGGCATTTTGTCACTTTTTTCTGAGTTAGGGTACTTCTAGATGAGCTAGGACAATGAAACTTGGCAGGAATATCAGGGACCCGACCAAACGAACCTGGAAATAATCAGTTTCCCGATCCGACCATATGCGGGGAAGTGGGGGCGCTCGAATCTTGAAAATTTAGGGCATGTTGTCACACTTTTTCGAGTTAGGGTACTTCCAGATGAGCTAGGACAATGAAACTTGGCAGGAATATCAGGGACCTGACCAAAGTAACCTGGAAATAATAAGTTTCCCGATCCGACCATATGCGGGGGAGTTGGGGCGCTGGAAACTTGAAAATTTAGGGCATTTTGTCACACTTTTTCGAGTGAGGGTACTTCCAGATGAGCTAGGACAATGAAACTTGGCAGGAATATCAGGGACCCGACCAAACTAACCTGGAAATAATCAGTTTCCCGATCCGACCATGTGCGGGGAAGTGGGGGCGCTGGAAACTTGAAAATTTAGGGCATTTTGTCACACTTTTTCGAGTTAGGGTACTTCCAGTTGTGCTAGGACCATGAAACTTGGCAGGCATATCAGAGACCCGACCAAACAAAATTAGGAATAATCATTTTTCTGATCCGACCATTTTGGGGGGGGGGGGGTGGAGGGCAGGGGAATCCGTGAAACTGAGAAGTGTGTAACTTTCGAACGGATGATCGGATTGTAATGAAACTTCATAACTGAAGAGAATATATATCTGTAATGTCCCGTTTAAAGTCTTGACCGGATTCGGTAGCCAGGGGGGAGTTGGGGGGGGGGGGAGACCGGAAATTTCAAGAAACGGTTAGAATGGAGGGATCGGAGTGAAACTTGCTGGGAAGAACAAGCATCTGCTCTAGATAAGTCCTTTAGACCATTGTACTGGATCCGGACACTTATGGGGGGGGGGGTCCCGGAATTCCGGTGATGGTGTTTTTTTGGATTTTCACGATGAAACTTGGCAGGCATATCAGGGACCCAATCAAACTGACTTCAAAATAAAAATATTGTCGATCAGATAATGGTGGGGGAGTGGAGGGAGGGGAATCCGCAGGGGAATCCGGGAAATTGAGAAGTGTGTAACTTTCGAACGGATGATCGGATTGTAATGAAACTTCATAACTGAATAGAATATATATCTGTAATGTCCCGTTTAAAGTCTTGACCGGATTCGGTAGCCAGGTGGGAGTTGGGGGGGGGGGAGACCGGAAATTTCAAGAAACGGTTAGAATGGAGGGATCGGAGTGAAACTTGCTGGGAAGAACAAGCATCTGCTCTAGATAAGTCCTTTAGACCATTGTACTTGATCCGGACACTTATGGGGGGGGGGGGGTCCCGGAATTCCGGTGATGGTGGTTTTGGGGATTTTCACGATGAAACTTGGCAGGCATATCAGGGACCCAATCAAACTGACTTCAAAATAAAAATTTTGTCAATCAGATAATGGTGGGGGGAGTGGAGGGAGGGGAATCCGAAATTTTCAGTCATGCGTAATTTTGGAATGGGTGATCGGATTCGAGTGAAATTTAAGAATTCAACAGAGGACATTTCTCCGATGATTTTTTTCATATCCGGACCGGATCCGGCAACTATTGGGGGGGGGGGGGCGGAAAATACGTGCCCCGTTTAGAATGGAGGGATCGGGATGGAACTTTGTGGGAAGAACAAACAGATGCTCTAGGTAAGTCATTTGCTGAATCGGATTGGCTACGTGCACCGCGGGGGAGCTGGGTGGGGTGGGGGGGGGGGGGGGGGGGTGGACCGGAAATCTCGAGAAACGGTTGGAATGATGGTATCGGAGTGAAACTTGCTGGGATGAACAAACATCTGGTCCATGTAAATCTTTTACATAATTTGACTGGATCCGGACACTTGAGGGGGGGGAGGGGTATCCCGGAATTCCGTTTTTTGGGGGATTTTCACGACGAAACTTGGAAGGCATATCAGGGACCCGGTCAAACTGACTTGGAATAAAAAAAAAATCCTCGATATGGTAATCTACGGGGGGGGGGAGTTGAGGGAGGGGAATCCGGAATATTGAGTTATGCGTAACTTTGGAACGGGTGATCGGATTCGAGTGAAATTTAATAATTAAACAGAGGACATTTTTCTCTTGTGACCTTTTTCATTTCCGGACCGAATCCGGCAATTATCGGGGGGAGGGCGGAAAATACTTGACCCGCTTAGACTGGTGTGATCTGGATCGAACTTTGTGGGAATGAAAAACAGATGCTCTGGATTAATCATTTACAGAACCGGATTGGCTCCGGTTATTGTGGGTGGAGTTGGATTAGGGGGAGGGGGGTCTGGGATTCCGGTGGTCGCGCGTTAAGGTACTTCCAGATGTGCTAGGACGATGAAACTTCGCTGGAATATTGGAGACTCAACAACATTTGCTTAGAAATTGCTACTTCCCAAATCCGATTATTCCTTAAAGTACCAATCTTGACCGCAAAGTAAAAAAAATACTTTTAAGCAATATATGCATTTTCGTGATGCCCATCAGCCCATTAGCAGTTTTGCCTCAAGGGTTTTGCTTACAAATGAAGTTCCAGCTCCCTTATAGCGCGCATCTCAACCGCAAAGTCGAAACTTACTTTTGATCAATCAAATCATCTTGACACATGCAAGTGCCATATGAGCTTACAGCTCTTGTTGATTTTATATTCGTTTCGTACTTATTAATGGTTAGTTTGTGTTTTACATGAGTGTTTGTTTTTCCAATTTCCACCCTGTTAGCCTAGTGCTATTAGTCTGAAAGAAGACATAATCTTCCCATGCGTTTTAGCCACCAAATCTTGAATTCTACCACAGAACCATCCTTCCGGACTCCATTACACCCTCTCTTGACCGAAACCCAAGCTCCTTCCCCCGCCAACGAAATCTTCAGAAAGATATCTAAAATCGTTCGTTCCGTATTTCACTGAACATTTTAACTATATTTGATTTTATGTTCGTTTCGTACTTATTATTTGTTAGTTTGTGTTTTATTTCTATTGTACATGAGTGTTTGTTTTTCCAATTTCCACCCTGTTAGCCTAGTGCTATTAGGGTTAAAATAAAATTGATTGATTGATTGATCTCCTTACCTCTAAATTTAAATTGACTGTCCCCTTATCACAAATCGCATTGACATGCGACAAAGGTGGATGGTCCTCCTGTGTTTATCGCTGGTTAGAGTGATCTGATGGGTTTGAGTGATGTGGCTCGACTTTGGGTTTGTTTCACAGAATTTTGCTACCGGTGGCAACACTGATTTCGACTGATTTTTTCATGGCAACTGGTTTGGACTGATTTATCCCTACAACCGCTAGAATACTGTTGTGATAGAAACAGGACATTGGTAAGTTTTAGTTGGTCTACAGTAGGATTGGGTTGCAACTCATTAAAACAAAATTAACTAACCCAGTAGCAAAAAAGTGCGAAAGAAGAAGACTAAGTCCTACCTACAACAAATATTCTGTTCGAAGAGGTCATAATAGTTAACACACCTCCATCTAAGTTCATATCGGAATAACGAATAACAACCTCGACGGCCATTTAAAATATCAACCTCACCTTCGGCCCAATAAATATTACCATAACCTGAGGAAGGGTAGGTTATTTTCAATGGCCGTCTGATTGTTACTTTCCGTTATCAACATCGATGTCGGAAGTTAACCTTTAATAACTTTCCTCGAACAGATATGCAATGTATATCATTCTATAACCCTCAGTCAGTTATCTTACGATAACCTCCAGACACAGAAAAGTTAGCGGTAGATATGAGAGGATGATATGGTCATATCAGCCTCCATAGAGGATGATATGAAGCCATATCAGCCTCCAGAGTTGATTTCTGTTCGAAAAAGTCGTAGCAGTTAACACACCTCCATCTCGTTTGATATCGGAATGACAACCTAGATGGCCATATTAACCTCGACTCGCCTTCGGCTCGGATAGGTTATTTTCAATGACCGTCTCGGTGTTACTTTCCGATATCAACCTCGATGTCAGAAGTTAACCTTTAATATTTCCGGGGAATCGTTTGCCGTTGTAGCTGCTAAATATTCAAGAGGTATAAGCCGACAGAGGCACCACAAATCCGAAAGGAAAAAAAACAAGGAAGTTTCGCATTTTTATCGGTCTTCAAGCCTACTACAGTGAACAAGTGATGGGTAACTACACTGTAAAAAAAAATCTTGCAGTATTTGCTACTGGAATTAAACTTGTCTCTATTGAGATAAGATTATCTCTAATTCGGATTAATTTTATCCCAGTAGGGATAAGATTAATCCCAGTAGCAAATACTGCAGTTAACTTTAATCCTTACTCGGAGAAACTTTGTACAGTGTACATCGTAGAAAAAAAATCTTGCAGTATTTGCTACTGGGATTGATCTTGTCTCTAATGAGATAAGATTGTCTCTAATTCGGATTAATATTGTCCGAGTGGAGATAAGATTAATCCCAGTAGCAAATACTGCAGTTAACTTTAATCCTTACTCGGAGAAACTTATTACAGTGTAGATTGTATCTCAGCCTTTTTCGGTTGAACTTTAAACGTATACACTGTGAGAGACCAGTAAATATTGGGCCAGTAGTCAGTACCAGGGTTGCCACTTGACTCAAATAGAATGCATTACGAAAGCAGGAAAAAAGTACTACCAGAGGAGAAAATGTACTACTTAAAAAAAAAATATTGCGCGCGTTGCACTTTGCGCATTTTTTTAAACTGTTGCTGATGTAAATCACTTTAGCATGACCCTACCAATATGACCTGAATTGAACCTTCGTCAAAAATAGGGGTGTCATTCAGAACTAGATTAAAATTAAAGTAATCAGATCAAATATTTCAGATTAAATGGGCGACATACAACTAGGCCTATATGAACTTTGACAGAACGGATATTTGTTTCGAATAGTACTACCTATCTTAAAATGTATAAATGTATATAAATGAAAATGTTTGTCTGGTACTGCAAATATTTACTGGGAATTCCCATATGGTTCCGAAACTCTTACGTATCACAAAGGTACCGCATCTTTGAAATAAGCGAAAAGAGCTAACCAGTCGTTTCACCAGTCGAAGAAGAAAACTGCACGATTTTCCACTGGCTAGCCTGGTGTAATCATGTGATTCAAGTTTGTTCTTGTTTTGGTTATTTTTAGTCATCGCAGCTTAATTTTGTCTCCTAGTGTTGTGTGATTTATTTTCTTTTTGTTTTGGTTCCTTACCAACTCCTCCGGCCATTTACCTTGTATTTGTATGGAGGGTTTAAATAAAAAAATTTATTTTTACTGCATAGGTACTACTTTTTTCAAATGTACTACCAACTAACTACTTTGAAAAAAAATGTACTAAAAAGTGTGCAATTGTACTACCGGTGGCAGCCCTGGCCAGTACTCGTCACGACACGCTGTCGTATTTTCGCTATACCATGTCATCTTATTTTGACTATGGATTTCAAGTCAGTCTAGTCTGTCTGTCAAACACTCTATTTTTGGTTAAACGTGACGGTCCCGCCTTGGGTCTGGCCGTAATTGATTCGAATTCTCTCAGATCTGATCGTCCACTTCCGCCACACCTTTGCCGAACGTATTACTGACCCAAATCAGAGGAAAAAGTGAAAGTTACCGTACAATAATTGTATCTATACAGAAAAGACCGGGGTCAGTGCACTCGGCGGGTAGAGCTGTAAAAAACTGGACGGAGTACTTGCGAAAATTGGGAATAATGGAATGAACGCCCATTTTTTACCGTGGAGAAAGCTGGCAGAGGCTGGGATGGTGAAGACGGTTGTTATGGGCTGCTGCAATCAGGAAAAAAAAAACAGAAAAGGCGGCTGAACTCCTGGCGTCCGGTAAAAAAAAAAGGTATGATATCACAATCGCCGAAAAAAGGGGTCTAACGAGACTGTCGGCTGAGATTTTGAAGACAAGACAAGCAAAAAAGACAGCTTGGCTACTAACGTACGGTAAAAAAAAAGAAACAGGACCGAACCAACAATGCTTCGAGCTTTGCTGCGGTGTTACCTCCAAGACTCTTGTCTGATATGTTAAAGCATCAATGACAGTATCTATGCTCATTCTTTCTTCTAGTATCTATGCTCATTCTTTCTTCTAGTATCTATGCTCATTCATTCTTTTTGGCAGCCTGTTGTATTTTCTTCAGGGGCGTAATTTCGTCAAAATCCTGGGGGGGGGGGGCAAAGTTGGGACCGATTTTCCCAAGTCAAGTGAAAATGAGCGGTTTTATTTTACGAAGAAAAATGTAATAGAAACAAGAAACAAAGAGATATTTTACTAATCGACCAAGGCGAAACGACGCTTCTTCAAATTCGTGAAACTGTCCACTGCGCGATTGACGTCAAGCTTCTTCGCTTTTTCAGACTGGGTACCAATGACCAAAAAAAAAAAAAAAAAACTTGTGACGTGTTTAACCCTGCATAGCGCATGCATATCGCTGTTAAAGTTTCAAGGTTTTTCGTGTTCCAATTTTACCATAAAGACAAAGGTATACTAAAGAAAACCGATCTGTTTCTGTGGATGCTTGAATTCTGTAGGCTTAGTTTCGACGAGAGTTTTGAAGAGGCTAAATTTCAGCTGGGGGGGGGGGGGGCAAACATCAAGCTGGGGGGGGGGGGGCAAACTGGGGTCTGGGGGGGCAGTTGACCCCCCTGCCCTATAGCAAATTACGCCCCTGATTTTCTTGTCTTCCAGATTTCATGATAAAGACTCTTTTGTACCAAGCACGCGATAAGAAATATATTTTGGCCTGATAAGGATCAAACCCTCGATCTCCTGGCCCAATGATAATCTGGGAGCCAAAGACGTCACTGATGATAATGATGATGAAGTTTTATTTACGCACTTAAGAAGAGGGAAATAGCGCAGTACAAGACAAAGAAAAGGAAAAATACACTGAGCTTTCAATAATGCAGTAGATGCACAAGATAAAAAACTAAACATTAAAAAAAGTCGGTCACTAGATCGACGGATTTTCTTAAAAGGGCCATACGTTTTCTTATTCAATTTTATTTTATGTCGACATAATATTTTTGAAAATAGGGGGCAGTGTGAATGAAGAAAAAGAAAAAGAAGTTTAAAAAGAGAAATGTGGTTTGTCATTTGAAATGAATAAGTGAGAGTTGAGCACTCCCGCACAGGACAGGGTTGTGCCCTTCTTGGGAGCAATATGTATGTCTTTCTGGGATCCCAAAACGTAAGTGGGAGGGATACCTATGACATCGCAAAAGTTGTCCATCTGTCTGTACGTCTATCCGCACGATAGCTCTTGAGGGGATTGAGATATTTTGATGAAACTTGGTGGGAGGATCCTTTGGGTCAAAGTACAGGTCAAGTTCGAAGATGGGCTCTGTAGCCCTATATCTGAGGGTGGGGGAGGGGTTTCAAATTAAGGGACAAGCAAAATATTTTTAAACAGCTAATGTGATAGTCGATTATGGAGTAAGAAGACATGGTGAGTACGATGATGAAAACCATTTTTTTGTCGGACAAGTAGTTAGTCCGGAATCCGACAAAACCGGAAAGTTGGGTAAAAGTAAACGTTTCATTTGAAGTTGATTAAATGTTCGATTTAGGGGTAAGGAGACATGCTGAACACGATGGTGAACACCATTTTCTTGCCGGACAAGTAGTTCGTCCGGAATTTGGCAAAAACCGGAAAGTTGGTTAAAAGTAAAAGTTTCATAAACCATTTTCTCACCGGACAACTAGTTCGCCAGGAATCCGTCCAAAACCGGAAAGTTTGTTAAAAGCGAAAGTTTTATCTAAAGTTGATCAGATGACAGATTTAGGGGTAAGAAGAGACGCTGAGTCTGTATATGACAGTCATTTTTTACCCGGACATATAATTAGTCCGAAATCCGGTTTTAACCGGAATTTTTTGTTAAGTCAAAGTTTTATTTAAAGTTGATTAGATGTTCTTTATAGGGATAAAGAGATCCACTGGATTCGTTTCTGAATTTTCTTCTTTTTTTTTGCTGGACTAGTAGTTCGCTCGGAATTCGGGCGAAACCGGAAATTTGGCAGAAGTAAAGCAGGAAGTTTCGGTCAGTATCGTCAAAATATATATGGCTTATAGAGGTACATCTGAACTTGGTTTTCTCTGATGATTAGCCTGGCGAAGACTGGATCTGGCGAAGACAAGACCCAATCGTCTGGATCAAATATTAATTTTTGGGATCCCATCGAAACCGTTGGTCTTGTTTTTTGAGGAATGGTCAAATTAAAATAAACTGAACTGAATTGTGTGAATGATGCTGTTTTTGTTTTGTTGATATTATTTGTATTGTTTCCACGAGACTCGTGGCTTGCGTGTACTAAACCAAGTTCGCCGTCAACGCAGTATTTAGGCAGAAACCGATTCTGACTTATATTTTCTATCTTCAGAATTTTCGAGTGTCGAGACTGGTATGAAAGTCGCTAGAAAAACTAATTTTTATTCCTAAGTCACGCCCCCCGCCGCGAGACTAATGGTGGGCTTACACACTGCGTAAAATCCGAGCGTATTTTGAAATCCGCGCGTATTCTGAAATCCGAGCATATTTTACGCTCGTATTTGAGCTTCAAAAGATTTCTAGCAATACGGACGTATTTAGATATAAAACGGCAAATACGTCCGTACTGCTAGAGATCTTTTCAAGCCCAAATACGTGCGTAAAATACGCTCGGATCTTACGCAGTGTGTAAATGCACCATGAAGCAATTGCGTTCTTATCGGCGGGAAATTTGCATATGTTCTGGGTAACTGTGCGCCACACACTCTACCCACAACTTTAAACTCACGGAAACGCCGTTTTGTCTTAGTTTTTGGCGGCGGTTTCAAATGCCTGAATATAAAATATAATCCAGATAAGATTTCAAGAAATGTAACTCCATACTTACGTCCTTAACAATCTGTACTAGAAGGATTCTCAGTTTTATGTCTATCTGCTTCAGAAAGTAGCTATTTTTATCATTTGGACTAGAATTTGAAGCTAAATTTGAATTTTCGGCCGAATTCGAACAAATTTGAGAATCACCTCGACAGTTTTGTCAAATCTGAGTTACAAAAATCTCCCGGAAACACTCGCGATCAAACAAACGACCGGGGAAACACTCAGTTTGAGCCACAAACTCTTCGTGGAATCGCGGAAAACGCCTTTAGTGACGTGGTAACGCTTTAGTCTGCACATTGGATTATACTGAAAATTTAACCGGAAAGAGCTGAGATAGGACAGTCTAGCTACCCATCACTCATTCATTTAAAGAGCCTTGAAGACCCGACGGAAATGCGTTCTTCGTTGCTCCGCTATTCACGAATAATCGCTTTTCATATAGTGGAATTTCCCTGTCGGATTTGTGGTACCTCTGTGCCCTTGTACGTGTGTTTATGCTTGACGAAAACGATTTACAGAAATTAAGTGTTCACGCAGTGAGCTACCGTCCGCGCGCTTATCAGTGGCCAATGAAAAGCCGCGTTTATTTGCGCGTTTTGATATTCTGGAAAGTCATATTGGAGCAAATAGTGAAAAAAAAAATCCCTTAACACAATCCAAATAATGCAGTGTATTCAGTTAAATGATACAAAAACAAGCTGGCTTCTCAGATAAACTTTAAGATTAATGGTATTCATTCTCGTCGGAGCCCTGACCTACCCTAGACATATGTATTCGCAAACAGGATCGTATAGGCTGCTACTATACCTATTCGATAGAATTAAGCAGACGATGTACACACAGCAAAACCAAAACACAGAGGTTATTGGTCTTCTGCCGCAACTGACCATTCGCTATAATTTCCGGTGTCGTACGCTTATCTGGGCGAAATGAGGATGAGACAGGAGATCGACCGTAGCACCTAATGAAGTACAACGTACGATGCTGTACTTCCTATGACATGTTGTCCCCTCATAACCTTTCCTTAGAAATGCGACTGAATAACCTTTTCATAACCTTCCTCACTGCAACGAACTTGGAAGAAGCTAGCGGGTCTTGAGCAAACAGCGATGGCATGGCTTTGGCAAACTATCCGTTCAACGCGGGCAATACCACGTGCCACGTGGTCCTTCTGCCAAAATTCGAGCCTTGTTTGAGTTTTTGGAAACGTCTAAAGAAGTATGGGATCGTAAGCATATGTAACCAAAGATGGCTAAACGATCCATTCAATGCGGGCGATACCATGTTCCGCATAGTTCCACTGCCAAAATTGGAGCCTTATTCGAGTTTACTGGAAACACATAAATGATTCTAGGATCGGTAGGAGGATCACGTTGAATATTCCATCAGCCCAAGCTGAATGCGAATCATATCTGACAATGCAAAATGGATAGGTCAGCTTCACTTTTATTAAAGCTATATTTCGGCCCTTCTTGGCAAGGGTCCTCTTCATGACAAGTTCATTCTCCAGCGTGAGCCTGAAGAGGACCCTTGCCAAGAAGGGCCAAAAGATAGCTCTAATAAAATGTAGCTGACGCATCCGTTTTGCATTGTCAAATAGGATCACTTTGTTCCATATATTCAAACAAGGGATGAAACGGATATGCCACCTACGATGCAGCGATATTTCGGCCCTTCTTGGCAAGGGTCCTCGTCAGGCTGTCGAGCGTTAAGCCGCTTTCACACTGACGCCTTGAGGCTTTCACACTGAGAATGCAACCTCTGCGACGCGGTTGCGATGACGCAACGCAGAGCTTACGAAGACAACAAAAACGCAACGCATGAATAGAACTAAGTTCTAGAACTAGAACTAGAACGTCAGCGCATAAGCATCAGATTTTTCAGTGAAAAATTGAAGTTTTCAAAGAAAAACTGGAGGAAACCTACTAAAGGTGAAGAAAAACGATGAAAGAAACGAGAGTTCAGCATAAGAAACCGAGAAAGGAAAACGTATATACACATCCAGCGTGAAATCTTGTCGCGCATGTGTGAAAGATACGCCCCGCAACCTGTACGCAGCGCAAGATAAACGCATACGCAGCGAATCGCAACGACGCGTCAATGTGAAAGCGGCTTTAGGGACAACGATGGGCAAGAGAAGACGTATCCGTTTTATCCATTGTTTGAACATGTTTCCCAGTCAGCTTGGGCTCAAGGAGTGAGGAAATGATAATTTGCAACAATCTTTAGGGAGTCTGGCGAAGACCGGAATAAATTAAATTTTTGGGATACCATCGAAACTTTCGTTGTTGTTTATGATGTTCGCTGCATGATTCCCTTTAAATCCCTCACGCTACCCGCCAAAAGGTTGCCATGTCTCTTCCGCTATCTCTTCACTTCTGTCGTGAGTTACGATTGTGAGACAAGATTTCAGGTATCGAACAACGAACAAATACAAATGAAAGAAGACTTCTCAAAATCTCAGACATGTTACTGCTAATGATTCGCAGATTACTTTAAATGCCAATTGTGGGAACTTAGGAATCCCGGCAACACTTACTCGATCGAAATGAGTGACAAGCTCTGAGCAAGGGACTTAAAGACTCTGCTATTAACGAATTAAGGAAGTGATGCACTCGCAGTACCAGACAAGATACTATTATTCCCGACCGTCCTGGGGAGGCATTTTTCTTCACGGCTTCCCAAGGCTAGACTTCACTGTAAAAAGTTTCTCCGATTTAGGATTAAAGTTAACTGCAGTATTTTCTACTGGGATTAATCTTATCTCTACTAAGATAAGATTTATCCGAATTAGAGATAAGATTATCTTTTTAGAGACAAGATTAATCCCAGTAGCAAATACTGCAAGATTTTTTTGTACAGTGTAGCGAAATCTCTGTGTCCGCCCTTAGTAAACAATCTACCAGTGTCACGTGCTCGCCTTTTCCACAAACAAGGGGAGGGGGGGGGGGGCTGGCTATGCCACATTTGAAACGTGCTGAAGGCAGCAGCAAAGTACTAGTATTAGTAACTACTAGTATTAGTATTAGTAACTCCGAAGTAAAGGGATCGACTAAAACCAGGAAGGGAAGGGAACGCGAGAACAACAGGAAAGCATACTAAAACCAGGAAGGGCATACTAAAACGAGGAAGGCTGTCGCCAGAATTCAAAACTGGAAAGCCGCACCGTTCCCTTCCTCTGTTTAGTATTCTTTGAGGGGTCGGCAACTTTCCAAATTCAAAGTTCACCATCCCTTCCTCGTTTTAATATCCTGTAGTATCCGTCGTTTTAGTATCCGTCTGAACTAGAAATGAAAAGGTGAATTACAATTTTGATAGTTGCTGACCCCTCATTGAACCCATGTCAGGATACTAAAACGAGGAAGGGATGGTGAACTTTGAGTTTGAAAGGTTGCCGACCCCTCGAAGGTGCAGAACGGTGGAAGGGAAGGGAGGGACGGAGGAAGGGAACGGTGCAGCGTTCCATTTTTTTCGCAGCCTTGAATCCATTCCTCGTTTTAGTATGCCCTTCATCGTTTTAGTCTGCCCTTCCTAGTTTTAGTATCCCTTCCTGCTTTTCTCGCGTTCCCTTCCCTTCCTGGTTTTTATGGCACTTGCAGCCTCTGGCTCAAGTGCCATATACCGATCACAATTCCGTCTGTCGGTCTGTCGGTCGGTCCGAGTTTTTTTGTCCCACATATCCGAGTTAGGGTACTTCCAGATGTGCTAGGACAATGAAACTTGGCAGGCATATCAGGGACCCGACCAAACTAACCTGGAAATAATCAGTTTCCCGATCCGACCATATGGGGGGGAGTGCGGGGCGCTGGAAACTTGCAAATTTAGGGCATTTTGTCACTTTTTTCTGAGTTAGGGTACTTCTAGATGAGCTAGGACAATGAAACTTGGCAGGAATATCAGGGACCCGACCAAACGAACCTGGAAATAATCAGTTTCCCGATCCGACCATATGCGGGGGAGTGGGGGCGCTCGAAACTTGAAAATTTAGGGCATTTTGTCACACTTTTTCGAGTTAGGGTACTTCCAGATGAGCTAGGACAATGAAACTTGGCAGGAATATCAGGGACCTGACCAAAGTAACCTGGAAATAATAAGTTTCCCGATCCGACCATATGCGGGGGAGTTGGGGCGCTGGAAACTTGAAAATTTAGGGCATTTTGTCACACTTTTTCGAGTGAGGGTACTTCCAGATGAGCTAGGACAATGAAACTTGGCAGGAATATCACGGACCCGACCAAACTAACCTGGAAATAATCAGTTTCCCGATCCGACCATATGGGGGGGAGTGCGGGGCGCTGGAAACTTGAAAATTTAGGGCATTTTGTCACACTTTTTCGAGTTAGGGTACTTCCAGTTGTGCTAGGACCATGAAACTTGGCAGGCATATCAGAGACCCGACCAAACAAAATTAGGAATAATCAGTTTTCTGATCCGACCATTTTGGGGGGGGGGTGGAGGGCAGGGGAATCCGGGAAACTGAGAAGTGTGTAACTTTCGAACGGATGATCGGATTGTAATGAAACTTCATAACTGAAGAGAATATATATCTGTAATGTCCCGTTTAAAGTCTTGACCGGATTCGGTAGCCAGGGGGGAGTTGGGGGGGGGGAGACCGGAAATTTCAAGAAACGGTTAGAATGGAGGGATCGGAGTGAAACTTGCTGGGAAGAACAAGCATCTGCTCTAGATAAGTCCTTTAGACCATTGTACTGGATCCGGACACTTATGGGGGGGGGGGGGGGGAATTCCGGTGAAGGTGGTTTTTTGGATTTTCACGATGAAACTTGGCAGGCATATCAGGGACCCAATCAAACTGACTTCAAAATAAAAATATTGTTGATCAGATAATGGTGGGGGAGTGGAGGGAGGGGAATCCGCAGGGGAATCCGGGAAATTGAGAAGTGTGTAACTTTCGAACGGATGATCGGATTGTAATGAAACTTCATAACTGAACAGAATATATATCTGTAATGTCCCGTTTAAAGTCTTGACCGGATTCGGTAGCCAGGGGGGAGTTGGGGGGGGGGAGACCGGAAATTTCAAGAAACGGTTAGAATGGAGGGATCGGAGTGAAACTTGCTGGGAAGAACAAGCATCTGCTCTAGATAAGTCCTTTAGACCATTGTACTGGATCCGGACACTTATGGGGGGGGGGGGAATTCCGGTGAAGGTGGTTTTTTGGATTTTCACGATGAAACTTGGCAGGCATATCAGGGACCCAATCAAACTGACTTCAAAATAAAAATATTGTTGATCAGATAATGGTGGGGGAGTGGAGGGAGGGGAATCCGCAGGGGAATCCGGGAAATTGAGAAGTGTGTAACTTTCGAACGGATGATCGGATTGTAATGAAACTTCATAACTGAACAGAATATATATCTGTAATGTCCCGTTTAAAGTCTTGACCGGATTCGGTAGCCAGGGGGGAGTTGGGGGGGGGGAGACCGGAAATTTCAAGAAACGGTTAGAATGGAGGGATCGGAGTGAAACTTGCTGGGAAGAACAAGCATCTGCTCTAGATTAGTCCTTTAGGCCATTGTACTTGATCCGGACACTTATGGGGGGGGGGGGGGGTCCCGGAATTCCGGTGATGGTGGTTTTGGGGACTTTCACGATGAAACTTGGCAGGCATATCAGGGACCCAATCAAACTGACTTCAAAATAAAAATTTTGTCGATCAGATAATGGTGGGGGGAGTGGAGGGAGGGGAATCCGAAATTTTCAGTCATGCGTAATTTTAGAATGGTTGATCGGATTCGAGTGAAATTTAAGAATTCAACAGAGGACATTTCTCCGATGATTTTTTTCATATCCGGACCGGATCCGGCAACTATTGGGGGGGGGGGGGGGAAATACGTGCCCCGTTTAGAATGGAGGGATCGGGATGGAACTTTGTGGGAAGAACAAACAGATGCTCTAGGTAAGTCATTTGCTGAATCGGATTGGCTACGTGCACCGCGGGGGAGCTGGGTGGGGTGGGGGGGGGGGTGGACCGGAAATCTCGAGAAACGGTTAGAATGATGGTATCGGAGTGAAACTTGCTGGGAAGAACAAACATCTGGTCCATATAAATCTTTTACATAATTTGACTGGATCCGGACACTTGAGGGGGGGGGGAGGAGGGGTATCCCGGAATTCCGTTTTTGGGGGATTTTCACGACGAAACTTGGAAGGCATATCAGGGACCCGGTCAAACTGACTTGGAATAAAAAAAAAATCCTCGATATGATAATCTGGGGGGGGGGGGAGTTGAGGGAGGGGAATCCGGAATATTGAGTCATGCGTAACTTTGGAACGGGTGATCGGATTCGAGTGAAATTTAATAATTAAACAGAGGACATTTTTCTCTTGTGACCTTTTTCATTTCCGGACCGAATCCGGCAATTATCGGGGGGAGGGCGGAAAATACTTGACCCGCTTAGACTGGTGTGATCTGGATCGAACTTCGTGGGAATGACAAACAGATGTTCTGGATTAATCATTTACAGAACAGGATTGGCTCCGGTTATTGTGGGTGGAGCTGGAGGAGGGGGAGGGGGGTCTGGGATTCCGGTGATCGCGCGTTAAGGTACTTCCAGATATGCTAGGACGATGAAACTTCGCTGGAATATTGGAGACTCAACAACATTTGCTTAGAAATTGCTACTTCCCAAATCCGATTATTCCTTAAAGTACCAATCTTGACCGCAAAGTAAAAAAAAATACTTTTAAGCAATATATGCATTTTCGTGATGCCCATCAGCCCATTAGCAGTTTTGCCTCAAGGGTTTTGCTTACAAATGAAGTTCCAGCTCCCTTATAGCGCGCATCTCAACCGCAAAGTCGAAACTTACTCTTGATCAATCAAATCATCTTGACACATGCAAGTGCCATATGAGCTTACAGCTCTTGTTGTGGATCCCTTAAGTAAACTTGAGTGCGAACACGTGTGCTAACACTTGGACGACGAATATCAAAAGGCATATAGGTTAATTTGAAACGGTCTTTATTGACGTCAATAGACCAGAAAAGGAAGAACTAACGGCGATTGGAAACTCCAAAGTTTTTTCTTCTTCATTTCTCGCATAATGTATATATGTCAGTTTCAGTTTATTACCGTCCGCTTTCTTCGGCCCCAATGAGTACTAAAAAGCGCCATTAAAGTTTAACTGAAAATCAAGCTTATTTCTTGGGTTTGGATACACTGAATGAATGAATTTATTACATGCAGCCTAGTAATAAGGCATTTGCACAGTACATACAGAAAAAAAGGTAATGAACGCTGAACAAGAAATACAGAGGCTACGCACAAGTCTACAACAAGAGCAAAAGATAAATGAAAGCAAAACAAGAAACACACATCGAAACACGACAAGACCGTATCCAGGGGGGGGGGGGTAAGGGGTTGACCCCCCCCCCTCCCGAAACATACAAAAATAATCGTTTTTGTAGTCTTTTCCCTCTGATCTATGTCTTTTTTGTCCAACCCGCAGGCACCCCCCCCCCTTCTTAGTAGATAAATATTCTTTGAGCCCAAGCTGACTTTGAAACGTTTATTCAAACAATGTTTACAACGGATACGTCAGCTACGATTCTTCATCAGCGATATTTCGGCCCTTTTTGGCAAGGGTCCTCGTCAGGCTGTGAATCCTCTGGTTCAACTTCGGGGAAGGAAACAAACCTGTAATCATTTGTAACATGTAATCAATATTAATAAAATAAGTTTTAAGAGTGATGGACCGTCATAGGTCTGGGATCGACTAAAACCAGGAAGGGAAGGGAACGCGAGAAAAGCAGGAAGGCATACTAAAACCAGGAAAGGCATACTAAAACGAGGAAGTCTGTCGCCAGAATTCGCCGCACCGTTCCCTTCCTCTATTTAGTATTCTTTGAGGGGTCGGCAACTTTTCAAGTACAAAGTTCACCATCCCTTCCTCGTTTTAGTATCCTGACATGGGTTGGCATTAAGTTCAGTGAGGGATCGGCAACTATAAAAATTCTAATTCACCTTTTCATTTCTCTTTCCGACGGTAGGAGACTAAAAATCCTCGCTGAACTTAATGCCTACCCATGCCAGGATACTAAAACGAAGAAGGGTGGTGAACTTTGAACTTAAAAAGTTGCCGACCGCTCAAAGAATACTAAATAGAGTGCGGAATGGTGCGGCGAATTCTGGCGACAGCCTTCCTTGTTTTAGTATGCCCTTCCTGGTTTTAGTATGTCTTCCTGCTTTTCTCGCGTTCCCTTCCCTTCCTGGTTTTAGTCGATCCCCATAGGTCTGTCAGCTAGCTAGTTCGTCAAGAATTTGGTCACACTAATGCGGCGTTTACAAGTACAGGAAATCTTGAACAGAATCCGATCTTGGTGACAAGATTATGTTTACACGTAGAGGGAAAATAATAAATTCTTCAAACCAGAAAATCTGACATAAATAAATTGCCTAGCCAATAAAAAAAGGTTTTGAGAGCATATTTGACATCAGTACTGATGATTGCTGCTATCAAAACCTAGTTAGACTTTTTTTTTACTTTTCACCAGCGCCACCGACAAGATTCCTTTCAAGTAGACCGGAATTCCTTTCATCATGAAAGGATTCCCGTCCCGCTAGACTTTTTTTCTACTCGTCTTCCCGAACGGAATCCTTTCGAGTCGAACGGATTTCCTTTGTACTCGACGGGATTTCTTGTCCGTGTAAACGCTACTTAAGAGCGTATTCCACCCTGCTAACAATAGTACCTATTAGTTACTATTTTCGCTCCAACCTCGTGAAAAGTTACTACGCTGACCTTACATTACTACCTTCTCAAAATATTTGCTAACCACGCCCGGGAGCGTGGTAACTGCGATCTCTGTGACGGGATGGGCCCGATTTTCGAAGAAAATAGAAAAGTGCGTTCCAGCATTGACGCTAAGATGCCAGGATTCGTGACGTCATGTGTAGTAACTGTTGTAAGTAGGGTGGGACACGCTCAAGATGTGCCAAAGTTTCAAAGAAGAAAATCCGTGCTCTCTGGTTAAAGATCAGTGAACACACAGTCCGGTTTTCGCAGTCGGATGAGAATTTTATTTTTCGCTCCGAAGTTTTTCGCACGGCATGCTGGTTTCCCCTTAGTGACGCGATTTCGCATGCGTATCCAAAATCTTATCGGACAAAATGTGCACCTAGCTTAAAGGTTAACCTAATAGGGCTGAGAGCCGACAGCCTAGTTATACTTCACTTATTTACTTAAATAGGCCTGAAAACCCGATAAAAATGCGTCACTTCGTTTGACCGCTATCCACGAATACGATTTCATCAAATGTACTTATTCTTTCGGATTTGTGGTACCTCTATGTGCTTTTCCTCTATGCCCTTCCCTTTCCTAATTTTTCATCCTTGATTTGTCCGATTATAGCGTCCTTAACACATGGAGGCGTTTTTTTTTTTTAAACTCAAATTCTCCGCGTCTAGGTGAATTTTGGGTTGTCGTGCAAGCAGCGTGCCTTTTGAACGTTATTACTAGAGCCCCGGTTATGAAAAATACAAAATCTCTTGGACGAGACAAAATTATTCAGTGTATTCAAATACCGGATGTAAAAATGCTTTCTTTCAGTTAAACTCTAAAGCGCCCTATCTAAGCCTTGTCTTTTCGGAACCAATACGCTAGAAGGAACCCATCCTTTCTTACGGGCTTACGGCTAACTCAATGCAAGTACAATTTGCCACGGACTATCAATCAATCAATCAATTTGTTCAATTCGTGATCTTACGCATCACATAATAAAATTACACTAACACATGGGGTGGAAGGAAAAGTTGGAAGTACCAGGGAATCAAGTAGAGTTTAAGCAATGGCTGTGTTTTCTGGACTCATCTTTAGTTATCCCAACGACTGAAAACGGAAAGATGTGTGAATGTGCAAAGTAGCGTACTAGAGGCCATAGAAAATTCTGTGTATCAATGAGAATTTTCAGTATGAATAGTAGTTAGAGAACATTTGGCAGATTAAAATAAAAATGAAATAAATGGAGACTGAATGATCGAAGTAAGATACTTTATTTGTACATATTTCTAGGTGTCGTTAAAATAAAAATAAAAGTTACCGAGAGAGGAATCGTAGCGCCCAAAAAGTAGGTATAAAAAATTAGAAAAGATCCTACGCCAATAAAAAAAAAACTCTGTCAACTGCACAAAGCTAACTGTTTGGTCTCCTATGCTATTGCTGCTTCTTCAGGATGGACAGTTCGGTCCTGTGTCTTCTTACTGCTTTATGAGTAAAACGAAGAGTCAATGTACTATGAATGAGCGGGTATATTTTGGCCAATTCTGCGGTCATTGGCCGGCCTTCTTTCGCTTAAAAAAGCTGTACAACCATTTTTTATAGCCGACTCGTTACTTCAGTGCCCCAGATACATACTACCCACGACCAAGGGTCTTTGAACCACGGTTACCTGTGCCGCGTCAGCGAGATTTCTCTATTTGATCTTTTGCTGTAGCTTGGCTATCACCGGCATTATTGTATCCACTGATGCTTGATGCTTCAGCAAAAAACGTGTTAACTAGAACAAAACAACACGACAATCATCAATATTAGTTGCGTTTTAGTTCGCCTTCTCACTCGCCGTATCGACGGCTTTTTACTTTTTTGCGTTTTCGTAGAATGCTCCTAGCCGCAGTTTGACAATTCCATGTAAAGGTAAACGCGGACTTTCGCCTTTTTACAAAAAGGCAAACTTGGTAACTGATCGAGTTACACTCTCCTTTTTGGCTTTGTATCACCAGTTTTAACAATTTACACCAAAATCCAAGAAAAATGGGTTTGAACGATAAGCAGTATTTTGTAAACTATCGTGGATTTCAAACCTGGACAATTTACAATTATAATAAAACGGCTTTTTTACAGTACAAAGGCATTTGTCGAAATCTCGTTTTTATGGCACTTGGCCGAAGGGCAGCGATCGCAATTTCTGTCCGTCCGTCGGTCTGTCGGTCCGGATTCTGCTAGTTCGGGCACTTCCACATAAGCTAGGACGATGAAACTTGGCAGATATATCACGGACCCGACCAGATTAACTTGGAAAAAGTCACTTCCCCGATCCGACCATCTGGGGGGGGGGGGGGGTGGAGGGAGGGGGAATCCGGAAAATTAAGGTATGTATAACTCTCGATCGGGTGATCGGAACTTGATAAAACATGATATTTGGAAAGTTCTTGTGCCTCAGACGACCCAGTTCAATTCCGAACCGGATCCGGTAAATTTCGGGGGAGTTGGAGGAGGGAACCGGAAATCTTGGGAACGCTAGTAGCGGAGGGATCGGGATGAAACTTGGTGGGAAAGAACAAGCAAAAGTCCTGGACATTTCGCTGACATAACTGGACCGGGCTCGTTCACTGTGGGGGAGTTGGAGGGGGGTCCGGAATTCCGGTGGTTCCGCTACTTCCTGATGTACTAGGACGATGAAACTTGACAGGCATGTCAGGGAACGGAACAGACTGACATGAGAATAGTCTTTTCTCCGATCCAACCATCGTGGGGGGAATGAAGGGATGGGGAAACTGGAATCCAATGGCATGCCTAACTTTTGAACGGGTAATCGAATTTGAATGAAACTTGGCAAGTGCAAAGAGCTATCATCTCAGATGTCCCGTTTCAGTTGTGGACCGGATCCGATACTTGTGGGAAGGGGGGAGTTGGAGATGGCACCGAAAATCTCGTGAAAACGCTTAGAATCGAGGTTTCAGATGGGATTTGGTGGGGAGATCAGTCATAAGATCTAGATAGGTTAGTGACATAACCAGATTGTATCGGAGCTCTTTGGGGAGTGTTGCAGCCAGTTGAAGGGAATTTTCCCGACTTCCGGTGTCGGCGTGCTAAGGACGATGAAACAAGGCAGGCATGTTAGTGACCCGACCAAATAGACCTACGGACCCGACACAATGTCCTAGGAAAACTTCCACTCCTTTATCCGAAAATCAAACGAATGGGCCGAATGGGATGCAAGTTGGACAGTACCAAATTTATGCAGCCTAGATTTATTATTTGGCCTCCTGACCGGACTCGGCCACGGTAGGAGAATGAAGCGGGAACCGGAACTTTGCAGATGTGCTCCGATTCGAGTCAAACTTGGTGGACGGGAAGAGGAGATGTCAGAGATGCGACGTTTATGAGTTAGAGTCGTATTCCGCCACAGTGGGGGGAGTTGGAGGGGGAATCCCGGAAATTTGTGGCCCGCATAGTGGTCAAACGAATGGAGCGATTTGAATGAAACTTAGAAAGTAAGAGTAGTCAGATGCACTAGATGACATATTTTAGGGTCCGGAACGGATCCGGGCACGGTGGTGGGGGGGGGTGACCGGAATTTTGCAAAAAAAGCTCAGATTCCAATTAAACTTGATATGTGGTTAGAGAAGATGTTTTGGATGATCCATTTATATGTCCGAGCCAGATTCGGTCGCGGTTGGGGGAGTTGAAGGGGGTACTGTAAGTAGTGTGGCACGTCTAGGGATCAAACGAGTGGATCTAAACTTGGAAAGTAGAAATTTTGTTTGACCTGGATGATCCGAAGCGATGCCAGATGTGCTCAGACTCGAGTGAAACTAGACATCCTACTTCTAGATTCGAACCTAGGGGGGTTGAAGGGGGTATTTTGTGACGCTCTCATCTACTCTTGCATCACGTACTCGCAGCAAGTGCCATATGAGCTCTTATTTATCCAAGAAAAGCGAAAAGTCCTCAGTTAAAAGTTGCCAAAACGCGAAAATGTTCAAGAGATCCTGAGAACGGCTAAAAATCTTACAACGACGTAACCCCTTTCGCTCCCCTGACAGCAAGGGCGGTTGATATTGCGCTCTAAAAGGCATATTCAGTCCAAACTTTCGGACCAAACTTCCGTGAAAACCACAGGGATTAGACCCTTCCCATCTTCTAGCAGAAAGCATAAGTTGGCCGGAAACAAACAAATGACAAAACCGAAGTTGTTGGGATCCCAAAAAGTTGAGGGATACCTATGACATCGCAAAAGTTGTCCGTCCGTCCGTCCGTCTGTAAGCACGATAACTCTCGAAGGGAATGAGATATTTTGATGAAACTTGGTGTGAGGAATCGTTGGGTCGGCGGACCAGTCAAGTACGTAAATGGGCTTTGTAGCCCTACATTTAGGGGTGGGGGAGGGGGTTCAAATTAAGGTGCAAACAAAATATTTTGAAACAGCTAATGTGATAGTCGATTATGGGGTAAGAAGACATGCTGAACACGATGGTGAAAACCATTTTGTAATCGGACAAGTAGTTCGCCCGGAATCCGGCCAAAACCGGAAAGTTTGTTAAAAGTAAAAGTTTTATTTGAAGTTGATTAGATGTTTGATTTAGAGGTAGGAAGACATGCTGAAGACGATGGTGAAAACCATTTTCTCGACGGACAAGTAGTTCGCCCGGAATCCGGCTCAAACCGGAAAGTTTGTTAAAATTAAAAGTTTTATTTGGAGTTGATCAGATGTCCGATTTAGGGCAAGAAGACATGCTGAACTTTTATGTGAAAACAATTTTCTTCCCGGACATGTAGTTCGCCCGGAATCCGGCCAAAACCGGAAAATTGTTAGAAGTTAAAGTTTTATTTCTAGCTGATTAGGTAACCGATTTAGGGGTAAGAAGAGACGCTGAATCCGTGTGTGACAATCATATTTTACCCGGACATATAGTTCGACCGGAATCCGGCTGGAGTCGGAAAATTTGTTATAAGTTAAATTTTTATTTGAAGTTGATTAGATGTTCATTATTGGGGATAGAAGATACCCTGACTTCGTTTTTGAGCTTTCTTTTTTCGCCGGACAAGTAGTTCTAGAGTTCGGCCGAAACCGGGAAATTGGCAGAAGTGGCAGGAACTTTTCGTCAAAACAGATATGACTTATACGGGTAAACACACATGCTGAATCCATATCTGAACTTGGTTTTCTCAGATGATTAGCTATTTGGCCTTAATCTGTTTCTGAATTTTAATTGTAAGAATGTTCAAGGATTCTGGCGATGACTGGATCTGGCTAATACAAGACCCAGTTGTCTGGATCAGATATTGAATTTTTGGGATCCCATCGAAAAGTTTGGTCTTGTTTTTCTTTGACTCCTTGATTGCGTGACATGCTAATTTTTTCGAGGGCTTCGCTGACGATGGACGTCACGAAAGATTTAACTCTGTGTTTATGTAACTGGTTGCCGTTAAATGCAGGCTTTTGAAACCTGTATTCACAGAATACAACGAAACTAAAGTATCACAGCTACTTTCCTGATAGGTTCTTGACCAGGAGCCTTGCGGGAGGAAAGAGAAATCGATGATTTAGTGAATATCCGTTTCTGATTTGAAATGAAGGTCCTACTCGGTCGATGAACATAACATAACTAGTTACTACCAGTGTTGTGCCTGATTTTCTTTTGACGGGTTACATCTTTCAAATAAGTACAACAGGAACCCAAGGCTGCACTTTCGGCCGTTTCAGACCGTAAACTACACCAACAGATAACTTATTGTTAGTGTTGTAATCTTTTTTTAAAAGTAGTGAACTGAAAGACAAAAATGCTCCTCAGCCGGGATTTGAACCCAGGACCCTCTGCTTACAAGGCAGGCGCTCTAACCATTTGAGCTACCGAGGGGCTTGCGAACAGAGTTCGTAAACCACTACAATAGTCTGGTAGAAGCCGGCCATAGGAACAGTGATCCCGCCTGAAGGCAAATTCGTCTAACCAGTTCACCAGTCCTTTCTCTGGTACAGAGTAGCAGACCAAGAGGAGTACCCTTACCCTTCCCTTACTTTTCCGCCTCTATCCCAACCCTTGATTAGATCCCATTTCCGAAACACGGGTCACTCGAGATTCGACTGTCAACGAGGGGGTCGACATCAGTGTTGCCACTCCGCCGTCTTCGCGCGCAGAAGCGCGGTATTTGAAAGCGCTCTCTTGAAAGCGCGGTATTTCTGTGGTATCCTCCAATCAAAATGCGGTAATGCCCGAAAGACGCGAATTTTGTAAATTTTGGAGAATAGGTGCCAAGATTGCCCCTTTGTATGAATTTGACATTTCTGGAGCGGTGTGTAAATTTTTTCACGTGAAATGCGCTAAAAATCTGCCGTGAATGTGAGAACGTGCTAGCTAGCACATTTGCGTTATCTGGGCTGATTTTTTGGTCTATGCTTAAAGACCTAATCCAAACGTACTGTTTACCTTCTCTTACTGATCGGAAGCCACCAGTTTATTTAGATTTGAACTTGATTGTCGGGTTGCTGTTTTGGTTCGAGAAAAAACAATGCAGAACGTCTTGTTTTCCAGATGAAGGAATTTTCCACGTTTGATCAGCAAAGAATTATAAGACTTAATTGATTATTTTTTGTATGACTTCAGGAGTACCACACTAGTCTTGTTTTTTTAATTTATTTGTATTTGTAATAAACAGCTGGAGCATTCGATGGAAATTATTATTTTGATCCTTGGCTCCCTACGTGCCATAACGGCTGTCCCTGATAATCGGCTGGGATTTAGTCCAGACCGAATTATTTCAAACCTAGGAAATTCGTTTTTTTTTTAATTTGCTCATTGTTTGACGGTGTTTTTTTTTTTTTGAACATTCTTGTGGCAGTAGGGATGGTTATAATTGTGTGTGTGGTAGAAAGACCATTTCTTGTGGGCCGCTTTGATCATCTTAATAAGGTTTAGAATAACAGCAATATCCTGGTGAAAATCGATCAGTTATGGTTGGTTCTCGCCTTTTGCTGTGCTCCGCATCTTAACCTCTATCCTCCTGTGACGTCAAATTCACCAACGCTGGAATTCTCTTCTGGCGACTTCACGGGATAACCAAAATTGTATGCGGTATTTCCCTCAGAATCGCGGTATTATACCTCGAAATGCGGTATAGGTTGCAACACTGGTTGACATAAACTGGAAGACTGTGCTGTTCCGTGCATTCACTCAAACTCAGTGGCAGGCCTTCAGAGGTCCTGTCACGCACAAGTGCCGAAGGCATAGTATGAAAGTATCTGCCGAGCGTAGCGAGGTTTATATCTTTAAATGGCCTTTGTGCTTATTATTCCGATATCAACTGAGATGGAGGTGTGTTAACTATTATAACTTTTTTTTAACAGAATTTTTCTTCTTCGCTAGTACATATTTGCTACGTTTGTAGGGAATTTGGGTATATTTATTCAAGCAATGTATACAACGGGTACGTCAGCTACGATTCTTCATCAGCGATATTTCGGCCCTTTTTGGCAAGGGTCCTCGTCAGGCTGTCAATCCTCTGGTTCAACTTCGGGGAAGGAAACAAACCTGTAATCAGTTACAGGCTCTCTTTTGGATAGTAGACGAAAACTTGGAAAGTAACTTGGAAGTAATGTTGTTTCAGTGGACAAGTTGCATTTTCAGTGGGAATATGATTGCAACAAGGTGTGATCCAGCTTGGTTGGCTAGGGAAACAACATTTCCTTTCAGTTTTTGACCGTTTGTTTCTACAATATTTTTCAGCATTTTTTTTGTATTATTTTTTAGTGTTTCTTTTCTTTCTGAAAGTGATGTCTTTTATTTATTCGGAGGTCAGATTACACTTTTCACTAGTTGAGGAAAAGTGCTCAATGAACTTCTGCGGAGGCTGATACGGCTGCATATCATCCTCTCTGGAGTCTGATACAATATCGTATCAACCTCCACCAAATTTATTGTCCTAATATTACCCATGGGACATAGGAAGATGTACATCACATACCTGTTCGAGAAAAGTTATTTGAAGATACTGCAAAAAAATAGATATACGGCGTTTCCGCGAGTCTTAACTTGTGGGTCGAGAGTGTCGAACACATCTCTATTTCCGTGACAAACATCCAAAAATGTGTGGGGCAAAAAAATACCGCGGGATTATATGTCGGCAGGAACAATAGACATTTCACAACTGTCGAGGCGACACGTAGACGGAGTGCTACTACATTGCCTACGTGAACAAAAGAAGGTCTCTAAGCTAACAGTGGTTGCAAACAAAGATTTCAACTCAAAACCATGCCAAATGTGGTAGGTGGATCCCTGAGATTTTGGCAACGTTTGCACGACAGCATTTGTATGAAAAAAGTATGACACTCAGAAACGAAAGAGAAAGTCAGAAGCATAGCCAACCTTCAAGAGTTCATTCACCTAAAACTTTTTATGTGAAAAAAAGCATGCATCAAAAACAGCGTTTCTAAGAAGAAGTGGACCAAGGCTAGTTGTCAACAGGTTGAGGCCATGTCAGCAGACGTTGTTTAATACCCAGTGGGAATTTTTCGCGCACGCTTATGTTTTCTCTTTTTTTTACGGGGCTCGTCGTAAAAGGTGTCTTAAAATTTCACTCAATGATAGGGGCCTGCATCTGGGCTATGTTGGCTCTTCCTCAACCTGAAAAGACGACCCATCGGTCCGTTTATGCGATTATTGTAACTTTCTCGGGAATTTTCCCGTAAGTTTCTGTGTTTTCTCCTTTTTTCTTTTACGGCCATAGTTTAAAAGGGTGTAGGGAGCTATAACCGGGCTATGCCGGCTCTTCTTCAGCCTTCAAAGGGATGACCTCGGCCCCTTTATCCGACCTGAAAATTCCAGAAGCTTGATCTCGACTTTTGTCTCAATAGCTAATGGACAGGGGGTTTGGTTTAATTTAAACACACATAATGGACAAGCTGACCGGTTGTTTTTACGTCATGACAAAAAATCAGCACGCATTTACAATTTTCTGGCATTTGGGTACCGAAGTTACCCACGTGAATTATTTATCACATGATAATTTTAATAATAATTTAAATTTATCACAGAATAAAACTAATAAAATATGAACATTCATGTGCGCTCTGAGTTGGACAAGACTACAACCGGCTCTAAACGAGGCTCAATCTCAGCAGAACGAATCCGGGAAACGTATTCGGGAGGGGACAAAATCTGGGTGGGAGGATATCGCGATCTCGGTGAGATGGCGTTTAAATTACCTGGTTATTATGAATTACTTTGTTATAGGCAGCCAAAGGATGGGTTGATCTTCTTTGGTTGGAATGAAAAACTAGGAATACTACAACCCCGTCACTGCTGTCACGCGATTTGGGTGTTCGCCAGATCCAAATTACGCAATTCGAGGCTGATTCCTTGAAAAATTCGCGCCAGTACATAAGCTCAATCATCCTTTGTCTCCCCCTGTTGGGTATTCAGTCACTAAGTTCCCATTTTCACAGAATTTCTGGTCTACCCGAAACCGCAATCGGCTTTTTTTTGACCATGCACGTGGATAAGTAAAATATTTGGGCCTAATCACGATCGAACATGATGAGGAAAATACTCAAACACATGGCGTCAAAAGACGTCCCGAAAATGATTTTTTTTACTCTGTCAGCTCCATTTTATGTAGTTACGGACTCAAAACGAAAAGAAAATAAGTGCAAAATACCCTGACCACTTGAGTCGCTAATTTTAGAACGCGCCGTCACTGACTTCTCGTACAGCATTTTTAGCCAGGAAGTTTCTGTCCATATATTAAAAAAAAAACATAAAACGGATATGTCAGCTACGATGCTTCGGCAGCGATATTTCGGCCCTTCTTGGCAAGGGTCCTCGCACCGTTGATTGCAGGTTTGTTTCCTTCCCCGAAGTCGACCATGAAGATTGACAGCCTGACGAAGACCCTTGCCAAAAAGGGCCGAAATATCGGTGCCAAAGCATCCTAGCTGACATATCCGTTTTATGCATTATTTAAACATATGTTTCAAAGTCAGCTTTGGCTGAAGGAATATTTATGTTTCTGTCCGTTAACTCTAAAATGAGTTTTTCTATGAACTACCTAATTTCATGTTTCGCGTCGCTAAAAGGCGAGTATAAATTAGCCAAAAAACAAAAAGTTATGTCACGGGTGCTTTAAAAGAGATTTACCTATGGTGCCTTAAATGTTTCTGCTTCAGCTCAGTTGTTGATCTCGCTTAATCTGTTGTTTATATTCAAATAACGGATAAAAGGGATGTGTCAGCTACAATTCTTTAGCAGCTAAAGCATCGTAGATGACACATCGGTTTTATGCATTATTTAAATATATGTTTCAAAGTCAGCTTGGGCTCAAGGAATATCACAAAAAATCAACGAAGAAAACAATGATTTAATTAATCTGTTGTTTTCAGGACCATTGGTAAACATCTCAAATTACTCTATTGAAGCCCCCAATCGCCACTGGAAAAACTGAAATACTATAGCTGGGTGTAAAAAAATGTATTTATCGTTCAGACAGTAGTTGCGTTTTCGCTGATACCATGGTATCTGTTACCACGGTAACTGGATCTGCAATTAGAAAATTGCAAAAACGACTATTGCCGAAATTGCACTTTTCGAAGTTATCCCAAAAGAAAAACAGATATCCAGTTACATCACTAAGTGCTAAACTTCTTTCTCACCAATCTGACAAAATTTGATGAAAGTGAGATGACTCTTCAGATATCACGACCAGTTACCACGGTCGGACCGTAGTATCTGAATATCTGATACCACGATAACTGGCCAGATACCACGATAACTGCAAAAACGCCTTTTGACCGTGGTATCAGATACCACGATAACTGCAAAAACGACTTTAGACCGCGGTAACAGATACCATGGTATCAGCAAAAACGCAACTAGAAATTAGAGGCACGAACTCGACTAGATCTCCCTAGACCCGACGGGTCAAGCTTGGTATCTCTACTCTCTCTGATAGTCGACACAAACTGGCAATGGAGTTCTCTGACCTCCATAGAACTGTCTTGCCGGACCCAACTCGTCCGAATACGACACTCAAAGCAGCAACTATAAAACTGCACGGGAAAACACTCAAATTCATTCGACCGACTGGAAATAATATATAATTTAAGAAGAACCCGATGTGCCGATGAGTCGACCAACGCCTGACTGCAAGAAATGAAATCCTGCAAACATTTGTCGGGCAAAAAACTGAAGAAATCGAATTCTGCATGCTTTTGTCGTGCCTAGTTATTATCAAATGTTTCGTATACTGTTATAATATGTAGAAGTCGTTAACTGTATGACGATGAGATACTAATGAAATCAAAGTTTATGCCAATCCGAAACACACCGATATCTTAAGACTTCTCAAGCGAGTCCCGCAGTGCTGCCACTAGTCGCAGAATTCTGCGATCTGTCACAGGCTTTCGACTTCTCCCCAGATTCACAGCTGTGAAAAAAAAAATTCACAGGAAATTTCAAAGCATTTTACCCAATTTCAGGGGAATTCGTTTCGGAAAAAGATAATGGTTTTGTTTTTTTGCAATTATTAGCTCCTTTTATAAGAGCATGGAACCTTAAAGGACCCCTCGCACTATTTACTCTTCAACTTGAAGTACTTTAAAATATTTGAACACTTTAAAACTAGGCTGTGCTTTCAACAAATAACTCACGGATTTGGCTGTTTTAAGCCTTTTCCGATACTCGTTGACTTATAGCGAAAACAGGGAAACAATTTACATAACCGGTTTTTCTGATGGAAAATCTTCTCGCTGACAACCGTCGACACTGCAAGTGAGAAAATCAGCGTGGTTTTGTTAGAGGGGTTAGAATGTGCCGTACGAAATTGAGGTTTCCGGGTTTAGAAATATATGGAGTTATTATGGAAGTAGGTTGCGTATTGGTAAGACAGGTCCTATAAGAATCGAAGAATTTTCGCTGAAACTGAAAAAAATGACTGAACTCTGTGGTCGCCATAATGTCGCAAGTTTTTGCGGCTAAATGTCACAGGTTCCGTCAGAAACAAGACCAATGGTTTCGATGGGATCCCAAAAATCCAATATTTGATCCAGACAATTGGCTCTTGTCTTCGCCAGATTAGTCATCAGAGAAAACCAAATCCAACAGTTTTGGAGTACTTTCTTGATTAAATTTTTCCTCATTTGACAGTGCAAAACGACTACGTCAGCTGAATTTTATTAGAGCTATATTTCGGCCCTTCTTGGCAAGGGTACTCTTCGGTCTCAAGTCGCTCAGGCTGGAAAAATAAACTTGTGATTTTACACAAGTTCCTTTTCCCGCCTGAAGACGATCCGTGTCAAGAAGGGCTGAAATATAGCTCTAACAAAATTCAGCTGACGTATCCGTTTTTCTGATTGTCTGAAGAATGCCGACAGCAAAAACAGAACATTAAAAATAAGCAGCAAACACTGGACTAATTTTTGCATATTTTTGTGTCAAGAGAAACCTGAAAGACTAGACTCTTAGCAGACATTAAGTTCTTAATTCATCCTTTCCATTTGTCTGTTTTATAGGCACAAAAAACAACCAAAATATGGAGAAGTGTTATATTTGTTTTGCCTCTACTGCAGTGTTAGACTGCTGGAAATGTTGTTAGTGGTTAATAGTGAATCATACTAACCTACAGATAGTATCACAGCACATTTCAACCTACGTGTTTCAATTAGCAGACAGACATTTAAGTTCTTAATTTATCATTTCCATTTGGCTGTTTTAGAGGCACAAAAAACAAACAAAATATGGCGAAGTGTTAAATTTGTTTTGCCTCTACTGTAGTGTTAGACTGCTGGAAAATATTGTTAGTGGTTAATAGTGAATCATACTAACCTACAACCACAGCACATTTCAACCTACGTGTTTCAATAAGCAGACAGCCTTCGACGTCGAGTCGTCCTTTCTGGCATAATTTGCAGTTTGGCAAAAATTTTACAGTGTGCCGGGCATAACCCAAGTATTTATTCCTTGACCCAGATCTACCGAGTTCGATGCACCCATGCCACCTTGGTCATCCGAACATAATTCTTAATATAGAAAGAGTGAAAGAACGTATAATTACTCTTGTTGAATGATGTAACCTTTAGTTTATCATTTGAATGTAAACAAGGAAGCGAATAAGCCACCATGGATCACATTTTTGTTATATTTCATGCCAAAAATATGCGCAAACTTTTCCATGGAAATCCACCGAATCGAACACTAATACGTCCTTCATAAAATCCGATGACGAATTGCCACCAGACGCGCTAGAGGGACAATAACAATCACACGCGAGATCGGGGGATAAGTTATGTGACGGGTGAATAAGCGATTAGGCTTTCGCTTCATACCGAGTCGCGCATTAGCCCCGTTGAAAAGTCAGCCAGCACTCGGCACTGAAGTTGGAAGCCAGAAATGACAAACTTGATGACGCTTGACAGAACAGAGTTGGGTAAAGCAAAAAGAGGGGAAGAGTCATTTTAAACAGTTTTAAACATGGTTAGGCTTAAGAGGAATTGAAAATAGCAAAACAAACCTGGATAAAAGTACACCAAGAAGTAACGTGCATTGTTTTCTTTACGATAGCGCACCTAGCGGCCAAAAAAGAACTAATCCGAGAGGAATTTTATGAGGGGCGTATGGAAGTGTTGGCTCCATGGAAGTGTTTACTACCCGCAACGAAAGAAAAAATTTCTCGATCGGTTTCTAGAGAACTCCTACTCTCCCATGCCAGTCAGTCAGACGACAGAAATTCCTGAATCTCCATTATGCCCAACAACAATACCGCACCGGTGTAGGCAAACGTCGATCTTTCAACGACCGATCGAACTGTTTCCGAGACGAGCTTATCAGTTGATTGACAGCAGAGCAAAATAACGCTAGGGAGTAGTGCCAATACTTGACAAAACTGACACACACTCGGATAGCAGCGATGCTAGCACCACTAATGATAGAGAACGTCCCTACTGAAACTCATTCAGTCGTTTACCAGCGCTCAGGGTTGCCACATGTCGCACGATAGTGCGAATTGTCACTCTATTTTGTTTTTGTCACTCTTGTCCTACGTAAGACATAAAAAATCACTCTATTCCAGAAAACGACCAAATGTGTCATTTTTGCAGCAGGGATTCCGACCAGAAGTAACTATTTCAAGTTTTTTTTTCATGAAAGTAGAATTAAGATCTGTCATTTTAACAGAGGGATTTCCGACCAAAAGTGAACATCGCATGAAAATAGATTTCACTCCCAATTAACTCTCTGTTTCGGGCCAAAAGTCACTCTCCAAATATTTTTGATGTGGCAACCCTGCCAGCGCTGGCTCCGGTAACTTGTCCCGCTTGCAAAGCATGGGAAGCATAGGTCTAGGCGCTACTCCCTAGTGTTATTTTGTTCTGACTGACAGCAACCATCCTACACTGTAGGACTCATGTCTTAGGCTGTGGCCTTTTTCAGTAGCATATGTGTCCCATACATTTGTCATGGAAACTGAAGTGTGTGACACACACTCGACCCACAAGCTAATTTGAAACTCGTGGAAACGCCGTTTCGTCTACTTTTTTGGATGGTAGTTTCAAATGCATAGATAAAATACAATCAACATAAAACCTCAGTAAACCGAAAACCGGGCTTACCGTTCTGTACTAGAAGAATTCTCAGTTGAATCTCTATCTGCTAGGCAAGGTAGCAAATTTCTTTATTTGCACGCCAATTTTCCTGTGAATCCAAATTTCCCGCCAAATTAAATCCACGATTGAGAGCTGTTTGCCAATTTTGCGCCAGACAATTTTTGTTGGTCATTTAACCGAATAAGACTGATATCCCACAGTCTAGTTACACATAACTTATCTACTTAGATAGGCCGAAAACACGATACAAAATGCGTTACTTCGTTTGTCCGCTATCCGCAGTTAATCCATTTCATCGTTATTACGTTCATTCAACTTATTCTTTCAGGTCTGTGGTACCTCTCTGTGCCTGTCCGTCTATGCTTGAATATTTACCAACTACAAAGGAAAGCCATTGTCGAAAAATAAAACAAAAATTGTCAGATTCCTTGGGAGACTCACTCATTTTCCTACTTTCTTCAGCCGTGACTTTTCCGGGCTTAGCGTCTTTAACCCTGGAAATGCAGTTTTTTTTTTTTTAAATTCAAATTCTCCGAGTCTAGAGGCGTATTCTCCCCGTTCCGCGAGGGATCCACTTGAGGAGTCCCCCCTTTTTGTTTGTCCCAGGGACTGACTCCCCGTATTCTCGCGAGTCCTCACGGACGGGGAAAGCTCCAATTATCATCACCATCATCAAAACGACTCTCTTTCAGATTCGGAGGGGAATCAACTTTTGCTGGTGTTGGTGCAATATAAAATTAATTAAAAACAATCAGAATAAGCAGAATCAGAAGAAGTAAAGTGGATCCCGACTAATTTCGTCAACTGTATCTTTTTTTTTTCGAACCCATTTTGGAAGCATTTCCCGTGTTCTCGCTGTTTCTGTACGCGGAGTCCGCGTGGGGTGACTCCCTCTATTTTCGCCGTTCCCTTCGATTCCCCGAGGAGTCCTCGGGGAACGGCGAGAATACGCCCTAGCTGAGTTTTGGGTTGTCGCGCAAGCAGCGTACATCCTGAAGGTTATTACTAGAGCCTCGGGCTCTAAAGTGGGTTCAAGATCATTCAGTGTACACAAATATCTGATTTAAAAATAAACTACTTTTTATGGCACTTGCAGCTCCGCTCAAGTGCCGTATACCGATCACTTTTCGGTCGGTCTGTCGGTCCACTGTTCTCGAGTTAGGGTACTTCCAGAAGGGCTAGGAGGATGAAACTTGGCAGGCATATCGACCCGACAAAACTAAATTGGAAACAGTCACTTGCCCGATCCAAAAATCGTGTGGGGAGGGGGAGATGGCGGAATCCCGAAAATAGGGGCATGAATAACTTTCGAATGGGTGATCGGATCTTAACGAAACTTGATATCTGGAAAGACCTCGTGTCTCAGATGTCTAATTTTAAGTCCGGACCGGATCCGATGAATCTGAGGGGGAGTCGGAGGGGGGAACCGGAAATCGTGTGAAACTCTCAGAGTGGAGCGATCGGGATGAAACTTGGTGGGAAGAACAACCACAAGCTCCAGATGGTCCGGATTCGGACACTGGTCCAACTGGTCCGGATTCGGACACTTTGGGGGGAGTTTGTGGGAGTTTCGGAATTCCAGCGATCCGTAGCTAATGTACTTCCGGGTGGGCTAGGACGACAAAACATCAGGGACCCGACCAGATTAACTTGGAAACAGTCATTCGCCCGATCCGACCATCCTGGGGGGAGGGGGATACGGCGGAATCCGGAAATTAGTGTTATGCACAACTTTCGAACGGGTTATAGGATATTAATGAAACTTGATATCTTGGAAGACCTGATGTCTCAGATATCCCATTTGAAGTCCGGACCGGATCTTATGAACTAGGGGGGGGGGGGGTCGGAGGGTAGAACCGGAAATCCTGTGACAAGCATTGAGTGCAGCGATCAGGATGAAACTTGGTGGGAAGTACAGGCACAAGTCCTACATCAGTGACAGAATCGGACCGGATTCGGGTACCGAGGGGGGGGGGGGGGCTGTGGGGGGGGGGTGTCCGGAATTCCGATGATCGTGAGTTAAGGTACTTACAGATGTGATAGGACGATACAACTTTACTGGAGCATTAGAAACTTGACATCATTGGGTTAGACATCGTCACTTCTCCGATCCGACCATCCGAACTCATCTTAACCGCAAATACAAAAAATACTTTTAAGCAAATTTACTTTTTCACGATCACCACGCTTACATGATCTTTTTTGCCTCAAGGCTTGCTTAGAAATTAATTTTTAGCACCCTTCAAGTGCGCATCTTAACCGAAAAGTGACAAAAAAAACTTTTGACCATCACTTCCATCCTCTGACCCAGCCTTGCAAGTTTGGCGCATTTTAACCGAAAAGTGAAAAGAATAAATTTGACCATCAGTTCCATCTGACCCAGCCTTGCAAGTGCCATATGAGCTTCCAGCTCTTGTTCAGTTAAAGCTTAAGTGGAATCGATCGCAGCGTCTAACAAGCAACCCCCTCATTTTAGATCAGACAATTTCCTTCGTTCCGAAACTGTCACGGCAGATACCGATCGTATCCGGCAGGGGGGCGGAGCAGAAAGACGAAAGCAGTATCCTTTTAACTACACACACCCTAATAATTAAAAAAAAACAATTCTTTATTCTCATAAAGACAGAGCACGAGCGCTAGCGAATTTCCTCCACTGATTCCATCCCAACGTTCAGACAAACTTTATGATGTCATAATTATATCACTCACACCTGGGATCGACTCAGATAAGGAAAGAAAAGGCTTGGTGCAGGAACAGAGTAAAGGAAACTAAAAAACAGCAAAGAAGCATCCGATGGTTACAAAACGAGTCGGGTTACGGCGTGCCAGGTTCGCTGTTTGGTTGGCAATTTCGTTTCCCCTCTATCCCCATGCGGCTGGGTGACTCTTTCTTTCATGTCGGAGGTTGTCGTACGGAACTCGGGAACAACCTCAAGACCCGGGACAAAGAAAACCCATTTTAGGAACTAGGGCTAGACCCCATTTTTTGCAACGTTTCTCCTGGCGCAGCTTTCTTCTTTTTAGTACTCTTTCCTCGTGCATGCCTTTCCTTTCCTTCTTTTAGCCGATCCAAAAACTGAACTAGGTTAGATCACAGAAAATAAAACAGGCTAAACAAGAAAAAAAAACAACCACGCAGTACGGTCACGTGAACAATAGAAGAAGCAGGTTTTTACGCAAATCAGATAGAATCCTCTTTAAAGCTATAGTACTTAGCTCCTGATCAACCGGTCTCGATAATACTTAAATAAGAAAAAAATAGGTCATAGCCTCAATACGCAAGGTATAGCCTGAATATAGGCGTTTTTCTGCAATCCCACGACGTGCTTGTGGCTCGAAAAGGGTGGCTACGCAGAAGTTTGTGTGACCCACAGGGGTGTTTCTGCGACCAAGAGGGCTCGCGTTCGGCTCGAATACTCTTGATGACTAAAGTTGCGTTTTTTTTTAGATTCACTTCTGTTTCGACAAAATTTGTAGTTTGGCTCTTGTTTTGTCTTACTTGCGTTTTATTGAGATCTAGTTTCAAAAACTCGAACTACTAGTCAAGCCACGTTTGCGAGGTGCGTAGTTTCAGGTTCGAAACTACAGCAAATGGAATGGATAAATAAAAAGGCATGAAGCAAAACTTTTTTTCAAAAAAATGCTGGTAAGTGAAACTACATCCAGAAAAACGCAACTTAACTCTTCGTGTCGACGGAGGATTGCCGTGTGCTCAGCGAAGAGCTAGAAATGTCACACCAGTAAATCTTGTTGATTTGTTACATAGTGTTGAGTCAATTCTGAGGATTTGTTTGGATAACGTTTTCTCGTTCTTCGCCAGGATCACCGGTATGCTTCGGACTTGGTCACATAAAGTGTTCCGATTTTGTGGCTGGACTTTGGTACGCGGTACGGAAATGGTTGGGAACCACTGGTCTAGACGACCACTCCCGAAGAAAGGTCCGTTGCCAGCCAGTAATCTGTATCAGAGACAACATCTGTTAGTAATTTTTCAGTTGAAGAGGAATCCGTCAAGATACGCGTAATAGGTAGTGTGCTTTCACAGTGGAGAGACATTACGATAGCTAAATGCATAGGCTCATCCGTATTTTCTTCTGGGTTATTCTGAACTGGGATGCAGCAACTGGCAACTGCACGCCCGCGGTGGGAAACTGGAACGATGAACTCTTGAGTAAACCTTTAGCATTTCGACTGTCATCTCTGGACCCTTGACACAAGAGACTTCATGGTGGAACTCGGCACTAGCGAGAAGGTTCATAGCGAGTTCGTCATCAGGAAGGACAAGATCAGAAGCGTTACTATTATATACAAACAGCTTTAGAGCCAC
Organism: Branchinecta sandiegonensis; assembly: GCA_030848855.1. NCBI lineage: Eukaryota > Metazoa > Arthropoda > Branchiopoda > Anostraca > Branchinectidae > Branchinecta > Branchinecta sandiegonensis. Next base: position 2,746,869 of record JAUPMV010000021.1, on the reverse strand, counting down.
GACATTTCACATCTCCAGTAACCCAACAAGCATTGAAATCCAGGGTTGGTCACCAGAAGTAACTTCGTACACCCTGGAAAGTAACCCAAAAGTATTTCAAACTAACCCAATGTAACCTAATGTAACCCAATGTAACCAAAAGTAACCCTGAGTAACCCGAAGTATCCTGAAGTAACTCGTACACCCTGGTTCTTGGTGACCAACCCTGGACTGAAATAACCTCATCTGTAATCATCCCACTTTAAAAGCTTTAAATGTAAACAAACCGCAAGTATAAATCCAAGGAAATGTTGGAGATCTTGCACGAATAGCTTGAGTTCCAACAATGGTCTGCAGCTAGGTGCAACTGTTTAAGCAATTTTCCAGCCTAGAATCTACATGTACAAGGGATTTCATCGTCCTATGTCCAGTTCTGGTACAAGGAATTTCTTCGTCCTATGCCCAGTTCTGGTCAAGCTATGAACATTATTCAGTGGGCAATCTGGCCCATTTGCCCCTGAACCGGGCCGGAGTGGGACCCCCAAACGGCACAACTAGACCCCAATACCTACAAGTGTACCAAGTTTGAACTTGATACTTGCACTGGTTCACGAGTTATCAGCCCCACAAAATACCGTGAAAACCGGAAACCGAAAGCTGCTGCAGCGCTCGCAATAGTGGATTGTTCCAAGGAACACTCCACTAAAAAACCGACAGCTTTTAAGAGAAACTCGACTATTTCATAAACATCGACTATTTATACGAAAAATCGCGGTGCTAGCGCCCCCTCGGCTATTTTTTACCAACTGGCCAACAACATTGTGGAAGGGGTGGGCGCATCCCCCCTCCCCCTCATACGTCACGCCCCTGGACAAGACAACAGGGTAGTTTTCCAGGAAAGATGATGGCTCGTATCGTTTGCTACCCCCGAACGCATTTGCGTCATCAACGATGTCAATGGGCCTAAATATGTAAACAATCAGAGGACTAACCTTGATTTGTTGCTTTGATCCTCAAAACGAGAATCTTTCACAACCAATTACAACTTTGGTAAACAATCCTTATATTGCCTTACAAGGAACTTTCATGTTGGAAGGCCCATCCTGACGTAAAACCGTCGATTCCTGCGCAATTCCTGTCCAGCTGATGAGGAAATCCGTCCTTCACTAAAACCCGACTGACTGGCTCCATCTGATTTCTCGACGTATTCATTTATCAATCGTGACGTTGCGCCGACCTTAGGGACCCAGAACCAGTACACTGCTTACCTCACTCATGTAAAAAACGCTGCGTAGTTGCGTGGTTCCAGTCCTTAAACTGGTGAGGTAGTTCGTCCTTCGCTGAAACCCGACTAACTGGAACCACTCATATTTTGTCATGAATGACGTGGCTCTGGCAGACGTTAGATTTGTTTCTGAATCGTTTTTCACACTAACCAGGTGCCACTCTTCTATTTATACCACTGACACTTTTTTCTGCTTTTAGAAGTACGGCACGAAATCATATTCTAATCCAAAAGGTACCGCTACCGCCTCCTCGACCTGGCGCTGATTGGGAAAAGTCGACTCGCTGATCATATCAGTCGGCACTGGCGTTACTTTAGCCCTTAGTTCAACCAGTCGCCCCTTCAACGAGCCACTGCCCATACTTCTTCCTATGGGGACTGGACGACCTGTTGCAACTACATGCTCCTATGTCAAGACTACCGTGTTACTGCATGCTACTATTAGCAAGGCTGGATGCTACTATAGCAAGACAGGATGTTACTGGATACTACTGCTTAAGATTGAACTCTGAGGCACATTAAATGATAGTATTCTTTACTATCATACTATTTTGTATATATCAATGCATGCATGCAACTTTTTCGTACAACTTTCATACAACTACACAGGCTACAAATTTTTCATTGGGGAACCTCCTCGGTCACCCTCTTTGTCTGGATCGCTCCGGTTGCCTTTGGGAGTCTGGTCCGGTGCTTCATATCCGGATTGCATGGCACAAATATCTCCAGCAGTCGATCTTGACGACTTCATTAATAAGAAGTTACAGAGGTATGGCAGCTACACATAGAGGAGGATAGTGGTTTCATAAATCATTTGTCCCCACATCTTCAAATTGGAGGATTAAACATGTTTATTGGTGCCCATTCTTTATCGAATTTGGTAATTCACCCAGCCTTTGTTCAGGCCACATTGATTTCACCGTATTCGGTCCGTCCCTTCGCAAATTCGGTGATTTAACGTGTTTATTTCGTCTCATTCGTTACCGAATTCCGTAATTCACCGGACTATTCTAAAGTCCGTGTTGTAAGCTCCCACAGGAACGTCTCGATCATTTTCAGCACCGAGGTACACCGTTTCGATAACGACATTTACGACCGACATGCACAGCTTTGTAAAAAGGTCCGCACCTTTCATGTCTCTTTACTACTTTCATGACATTGTGAGAGACGTTACACAAACGATGAACGAAGACTGTTGAAGGATGCCTAATTATCTGTCATGGAAGAAACCCACCTTCGATCGGCCAGGATATGTAAACGATCGGATGTAAACACCTTGATCTGTTGCTTCAATTTTCAACAATTGAGAGACTCTCTTACACCCGATTGCCATTTGGGAATAAACATTGTCTTTCGCTAGTCAAGTTGGTCGTGTATTCTGCTGCGAAGAGACGATCAGAACTTCTGGCAGGATTACCCGCACTTCATCAAGAGTCGAAAGAAGTCGGAAAGAAAAAGTTTTCAGTGCAGAACGATGATGGTGCCGAGCATTTTCTGGCGAAAATACCGGTCTGCACCGTCCAATCTTAACTATATGTCCAAACCATTACAAAGAAGTTCGTGTCACAAGGTCCAACATCGCGTTTAAACGCCTGCGCCAGTATAGTGATGAGGAAATTCGACATCAACGGGGACCCGATTGCCTCAATCCAGCTGAATATCGACTCATATTGACAATATTCTCCGTAAAACCAACTTTTTAATTCAATCCCTCTCTACCCTTAAATCTTTCGGTTTGGATACTAAATGCCTCCTCTGTTATTTCAAACTTATATCCGTCCTCATTTAGAATATGCTTCGTCGGTTTGGCATTCTTCCCTTTCTGCAGATCTCTCTGATCGCCTGGAAAATGCCCAAAAGAGAGCAGTGAGAATTATTCTGGGTGATTATTATATTTCATATGAAGAGGATGTCATTAAACTGGACGTTCCTAAATTAACGACCGCAGAAATACTCTTTCAAAACATTTCGGAGCAAAGATAATGTTGTGTTGTCCCCATATGGCCCATCTATTCCTCCCTCCCCTCCCGTCTTCCGTGCGTCGGTCCGAGAGGAACACTGGCAATCAGTTTTCTCCATATCCTGCTAATTTGTCTGTCCAATTTTTACGTAGTTTCATCCCATCATTTATTTCTGGTCATATCTTGTAAGTGCATTAGATCAGTGGTTCCCAACCGGTGGTACGCGTACCCAAAGGGGTACGCGAGACCCTTGCAAGGGGTACGCGAAGGTACCAAAATCTGATTAATCTGTATTTTCAAAATACCGCCTCACTAATTTTTGAGTTGAATTAAAAGCTTAATATTACCAGCAGAGGCATCACTAGCCAAAAAGTTTTTTGGGGGCAAGATATTTTTACCGAGTGGCTGGTAATTTTTACCTACTGTTTTTTTGAAAAAATATCTGTTTTTACGGAAAATCGAGGCGCTTCGCGCCGACCGGTTTCTTTTTACCGACCACTTGGGAGGGGTGTCCCAAGCCCATGTGTGACGCCTCTGAATGCAAGCCCTAGTGAAATTCATAAAATAATATTGATTCCAGAACAGCTAGCCTACTGCTGTTAAACTATTCCTGTGTCAAACAATATTGTTCAAAAAGAAGCGAAGGCATTGCAAGTAATATTATTGTCATTCAGGTCTAGAACAAAATTAACGAAAATGTCAGCGATGCAGCTCGGTGAAAGCACGGATTTGCGGGATGTGTCACATGAAGTTATCGAGATTCCGACATATTCTGTTTTGCGAAAACCTCCAGTACCGAGGACAGCATGAAAAAAACTATCCGTGTCCCTGTTATTTATCAGTTTGCAGTGACAGGGTAGAACTTATGACTGGATTTAAAATCCGTTTAGTGGAAACGTGATGTCAAGCTCCGAAAGATGTGATGACTGTAAAAATGTTGCCGTTAATCAATCAATCAATCAATTTATTTAATTTGTGAATTACAAATCACATATTCAAAATTACACTAACACAGGACTATTCCTTACTAAATCACAATCATTTCATCCATTCGGTGGCTCGGGGCAATAGCACAATCGACGGAAAAGGCGGTAGAAATGGCCAGAACGGCATTCTGCATTCTCACGAATTGCCTTTAAAAGTGGATTTCCAGAAACTTCTAACCTTGCAACAAAACTAACTATCGCTTTCCGTCTCATAATATCGAAAGATTCAGTTTCTATTTTCTAAAAACATGAGTAACGTCGATTGTATAAAAGGAGATGACGGAAAGCATTGTTAAAACAAGCTTTTACTTTACGCACCGTCGTCTCAAGAGTGGGAGACCTAGTGGGAGACATACTTGTGTGCAATACATCTTAAATAGAAGAATTCTGACCGACACAGTACGAAACTTAAAATTACGAATTAAGTGGTTCGCACGCGCGCAAACGAGCCGAGATTTAACAAAATTTTTTGCTACAACGCAGCCTCAAATGTCTCATTGATTTTGTACATATTTCTACACGTGTATGCCTTTTCATTTATGAAACAAATATCACCTTTTTCACCTCCTGAAAATGGGGGTACGCAACCTTTTGGAACCTTGTTTAGGGGTACGCGGTACGGAAAAGGTTGGGAACCACTGCATTAGATGATTTGTTTCGTGTCTGTGTATTTCGTAATTAGTTGTTCCTCTTCTTGATTTAACCAATTTGGAAAATAAACTTGACTGGTAGATTGACTAATGCATTTATCACTGATCATGCTGCGACCAACGGTTTACCTCACTTCCACAAAAGCAACAGCACTGCGTCGTTTCCCAACGATGTTCGACGAGTTTGAGCAACAACTCGGAAGAGCGGCCTTCATTAAAGCAATTGTGAGAATCAAACAGTGTCATCAGTGACGTTGTCATCGACAGTGGATAGAAACAGTTGGGATGAAACTTGAAAGGTACAAAGCTCATATGCCATAGATGATCCATTTTAGGCACCGGTCGGATCAATCTCCGAGGGGGCAGAGCTGGCGGACTCGGACTCTGGACTCATCCCGAGACGCCTTTTTCAAGGACTCGGACTTGTCTCGGACTCGGATTTGCTGGACTCGCAGCAGATCTGCGAGGGGGTATCGGACATTTCCCGGAAATGCTCAGATTCGAGTGAAACTTGGTGGTAAGACGTCCCATGGTCTTGAAAAACGTCTTGGTTTATGTTTTTTTTTTTTTTTACAGACATGAGAATGTACACAGTTCGTACTGTCTGTTTCTCGGCTAAGTGTTCGATTCGATCCACACACCGTAGTTCAGAAGTTGAAGCTAGTTCATTGAACGGCTTGCAAACAGCACTGTCAGAGATGATCAGTTAGCGAGATTGAGAACGGAACATGTCTCTGCTTCTTCGTCACGACCGTCACCATAATGCTCCTTTCGCACTCCGTAACCCATGACGAACGAGACGGCAGGGTTGCCAAGAGCTCGACTCATAAAAGTATCACAATTGCTGACAAAAAGGTGCTTTTTGACACCTCGACTTTTTTTTGTGCATTCCGCCGCACAGCACGCAGAACTGGCAATAACTGAATTTGTAACAACATTTTTCAAAACATTTCTTAACTCTTACATCACAGTTTTGTAACAAAATTAAATCAGAAATGAACAATATTTAAGGCTTCAATTTGTTTTTGTGTACAAAATCAAAGTAAAGTACATGTTTTGGCAGTATTTTCGGGATGGTCATCCGTCACTTTAGTAAAGTAAGTGAAAAAGCTTTTCTGTCACACTTGGCAACACTGAACGAGAGTTGTAGTGACGGCCGGAGGTTTCTTTAAAGGACAGCTCTTGCTTATCCAGCCTTTTATAATATACCTAGCTCCCTTGTGGGATTACAAGCTTCTAAAATCCCCACCTTGCTCCATTGTTTCCTTTTGTGCCTACGAATTTTTAGCGCTTTTTCGACCGTGCCGAGTTTTGGCCGTCACACAAGGCAAAGTTTGCCGGAATCCCCAATGTCCACTAACAACTCTTTCGCATACAAGGATATGAGAATCTTCTATTTTTATTTGCTTAGTTTTCCAACTTTTTAACCGCGGCACATTCAGTTTTCAAACGTTTTGCGCCCAGCCGCCGCGTCGCAGAGCAGGAAAGCCGGATAGGGTCGGCAAGCGCTAACTAGAAAATCGCTACTTTCAAGACAAAGGTAATGATATTTTCGAAAAAAAAATTCCTGACCCGTTACATAGGGAAAAGATCACTTCTAGTAAGAGTTGTGCTTTAAAGTTTAACTGAAAAGCAAACTTATTTTTGTATCATTCAGTTGAATATACTGAGCTATTTGGATTCTTCTAAGAGAATTTATTATTTTCCACTATCTGCTCTAGTAGTGAGGTTCAGAATGTCTACGGGTGTCCCCACAGCGCAAATTCTACTATGACGCGGAATATTTGAATCTGAACACAAACGCGGCTTTTCAGTATGCGGTGATAAGCTTGGTGAACGCTGCTTAGTGCCTGAACAAAAAAAATCCTAAATCTTTTTCGTCAAGCATACGACACAGGTAGTACTACTAATCTGACAGGGAAATTCCACTATTTGTAAACTGTTTATTCGTGAATAGCGAAGCAACGAAGTAACGCATTTTCATCGGATCTTCAAGCCTCTTTAAGTGAATAAGTGAGAGTAACAAGACTGTCCCATCTCTGCCCTTTTTAGTTAAACTTTAAGAAATAGGAACTTAAGTTCTCCTGTGTGGATGGCATTTGCGTGTTGACATATTCGAACTCCCAGGAGTGCTGGTCTATATATACCAAGTGCATTCGACCCTCCAAATACATTCAACTCTGAGCGTTCACAAAAACTATAAAATTACTCTTATCTAAACATCGACAGATGAGGACATCAGTAAGGAGCCATCTTCGACAACATAAATAATTTATGCAACGGATAATACCCTTTTCGATCGTTAGGATTCGAGGCGGTGTTTTGAGTCTGTCATCATGTTGCTATGCTTCATTGAACTTGCTTGAACCCGACTAAGTGTGTCCTTCAAGGGCATGCGTGGAGTATGACGGGCCACAACCCTAGGTTTAATGCGACTCGCATAATTGTCTACGCCCTGTTCGAACGGGGGTTTTGGGGTCGCTATACCACACGCGCGTTCAGAAATTGAGAGTTTCCATGCCTATCTGACAAATTGGTCTGATGATTGTTAACGCCCTTCACAAATAAAGTTTATGACACTAAGCAAGACTGTCCTCTTCTCACTTTCTTCTGTTGAGGAGCGGACAGACTATCAGGTTTTCTCCACCAAATTTCCTGCACTTTCATTACAAAGCTGAGGAAAGCTACCAAGCAGGGTTGCCAAGAGCTCGACTCATAAAAGTGTCACAATTGCTGACAAAAAGGCGCTTTTGACGGCTTACCGGCGAAACGTCCCCATGACAAAACGTCCCCAAGCATAGATTTTTAGTAAGACGGATTTGATCCTTTAACAAAATCCTTCAGTAATAAATATCACCAAGTTAAATATCGAACAAAAGCGAGATCAATGAGTTATATCGCAGCATAAACTAACACACAAATAAACCAATTAAATAAAGGATAAAACGAAAACTGACAAAATACTAAATCTTGACTAGAGCCGGGAGCAACACTTAGGTTTGTTTCTTCATTATCGGTTAAATGCTGAAGTAGCCAGCCCATCATGGTTTTCAAAATGTTATATTCCAAAAATATTTTTTATCTGAACTGATGACGCAATCAGTAATCTCATAGGCCTAGCTATCCTTCAGAGATGAACAACAAAAATCTATAGCAGGGGACGTTTTGCCATGGGGACGTTTCGCCACGGGGACATTTTGTCGTGGGGACGTACATCCGCGCACATCCCGCACTGCATACCGTCGATCAAACAATACCTACTGTGGGCGTCAAGGATGTTTCGTGCGAAAAGTCAACTGATAACCTTTTAAAAGATAACAAGATAAAAATATAAGTACTTTCGATAAGTGGTCATTGAACTTTTAGCTAGAAATCCGAATTGTTTGAAAAGGAAATTCCGATTTGTTGAATTTTGCTTATTTCAGACAACAGGATATAACGTTATTTTAAAGATTAACTGAAAAGGAAGCTTATTTTTACATCTGATATTTGAATACACTGAAATATTTTGACCAATCTAAGGGATTTTGTATGTTTTCACCGGGGGCTCTAGTAATCCTGTTGAATATGTGCTGCTTGCACGAAAACCCAAAATTCACCCAGGCGCGGAGAATTCGAATTTCATCAAAGGCCTATTTCCAGCGGTAAAGATAATCATCTCGGGAAGAGTTACGACTGTCATGCATGAATCTGCCATTTTTATTTTATTTTCCGTCAATGGCTTACACTTTTTGTTGGTAAATATTTCAAGCGTAGAGGGATAAGAACATAGAGGTACCACAAATCCGAAAGAATAAGTTCATTCGATAAACTCGATTATCTGTGGATAATGGAAAAACGAAGTAACGCATTTTTATCGGGTTTTTAGACCTATTTAAGTGAATAAGTGATGTGTAACTAGGCTGTCGGATCTTAGTTGTTTTCGGTTAAACTTTAAAGGACTCGCTGAGAGAGTCTATGTTAAAGCATACCTCTCACTACTTACTGGTTATGTTCCAATCAGGCCCGTATCCAGGAATTTTTTTCGGGGGGGGGGGTTCCTGCGGGTCGGACAAAAAAGTACAAAAAAGACATACATCAGAGGGAAAAGCCTATTAAAATGACTATTTTTGACTATACGGCCTTGGTTCCAATATCCAAAACTAGTTGAATACTGTAAAACTGGGATCTGCTTTCAACTTATTATACACGCCTTCTGGTATTATAAGCCTTTTTCCAGGCATGACTTCTACCAAAAACATGGCAAAACTCAGACAACCGGTTTTACGCATTAACAGTATAAGAGCTTTACAACGCAGTGGCTCAGCCTCATTTACTGTTTGTGGCTCCATTCTGGGATCTTTTAAACGCCACGGATAAGAAAGAGTTAAGAAAGCTGTTCTTCAAATTTGCTAAATTTCTTCTTCAACTTCCCAGTTGGTCCCGCAACCCGGTACTTGATACAGAAGTGCTCTGTCGCAGACCCTGTACTAACTGTGGATAATCTGGTCGCGAACCCTAACAATAAGGATGTTGTACACCCCTGCATGGGTATTCTTTTTTGATAAGATTTGTTTAATTTTGTATCTAGGTTAATGTTGTTTTGTTTTTGTAGTCGTTGTCTTTTCTTTTTTCACACACTCCATCTTTTTTCTCCTTTGTGCTGTTGATGGGCAATAAAATATTTCATTCACTCATTCATAATAGCCAAACACTCGATAGCGGCACGAAAAATACTGAAATGCGGCAAATGTGAAAATCAGTGAGGCGCTGTCAGCGGGTTAGAATGTAATACATGAAATTCGGATCTCCGGCCTTAAGAATTAGTGGATGTAATGATGGAAGTAGGTTGCATTGGTATTGTAAGTAAGATGAGTCCTTTAAGGATCTATTGAAGGGATAATCGGCACTTGCCTATCGTCGATACATTAACATGTTTTACCTCAACAAGGACTGAAAGCTCATATTATGGAACTTGCCAGGGTTTTTCGGTCCGTATATCAGCGCGCTGTCAAGGATGGGTGACTCTTTAGAAAGCCCCTCGAAGGTTTGAACTGCTTCAGTGTCCCCATAAGATCCGGATCTATAAAATAAAGATCCAGGTATTATGGCACATCTAGAGGATTTGCTCATACGGCAAGGCAAGTTTCGGGCGAATCGGACAACCTTTCAGAACAAGATCAGAGGTTTCGTGGGATCCCAAAGGTTCAATATTCGATCCAGACAATTGGGTCTTGTCTTCACCAGATCCAGTCTTCGCCAGACTCCTTGAACATTTTTACTATTAAGATTTAGAAACAGATCAAGGCCAAATAACTAATCATCTGTTCGTAGATGGGCTCTGTGGCCCTACATTCAGGGGTGGGGTTCAAATTAAGGGGCAAATAAAATATTTTTAAACAGCTAATATTGTTGCCTAGCTTATCTGGTAGCGCCCGAACTATCATAAGTCGGACAGAAAGACAGACATTGCGATCTCATGTTACGGTACTTGAGCAAAACAATGCAAGTGCCATATAAGTATCTCACGTAAAGCGTTACCGGATTTACTTGTCAACAAAGAACAGGGGCAGACACAAATCAAGAACCCGATCACGGCTATTCACGGCTTTTCGTCTACATTCGATTCAATCAATCAGTATCGGTCGTCGAGGATTGGAAATGGTTAGATCTGGTTGGTGCGAGCGATCCATGGCGGTAACAATCTAGTTTTTAGAAGAGCCGGGTGAGTAACGTCAGTAAATCACGATGGTCGGGACATTGTGCGTGGGCATTGTGCGTGCGCCATTCGAACAAGACCAAAGTTTTCGATGGGATCCCAAAAATTCAATATCTGATCCAGACAACTGGGTCTTGTCTTAGCCAGATCCAGTCATCGCCAGAATCCTTGAACATTCTTACAATTAAAATTCAGAAACAGATTAAGGCCAAATAGCTAATCATCTGAGAAAACCAAGTTCAGATATGGATTCAGCATGTGTGTTTACCCGTAAAACTCATATCTGTTTTGACGAAAAGTTCCTGCCACTTCTGCCAATTTCCCGGTTTCGGTCGAACTCTAGAACTACTTGTCCGGCGAAAAAAGAAAGCTCAAAAACGAACTCAGGGTATCTTCTTTCCCCAATAATGAACATCTAATCAACTTCAACTAAAAATTTAACTTATAACAGATTTTCCGACTCCAGCCGGATTCCGGTCGAACTATATGTCCGGGTAAAATATGATTGTCACACACGGATTCAGCGTCTCTTCTTACCCCTAAATCGGTTATCTAATCAGCTAGAAATAAAACTTTAACTTCTAACAATTTTCTGGTTTGGACCGCATACCGGGCGAACTACATGTCCGGGAAGAAAATTGTTTTCACATAAAAGTTCAGCATGTCTTCTTGCCCTAAATCGGAGATCTGATCAACTCCAAATAAAACTTTCAATTTTAACAAACTTTCCGGTTTGGGCCGGATTCCGGGCGAACTACTTGTCCGTCGAGAAAATGGTTTTCACCATCGTCTTCAGCATGTCTTCCTACCTCTAAATCGAACATCTAATCAACTTCAAATAAAACTTTTACTTTTAACAAACTTTCCGGTTTTGGCCGGATTCCGGGCGAACTACTTGTCCGATTACAAAATGGTTTTCACCATCGTGTTAGCATGTCTTCTTGCCCCATAATCGACTATCACATTAGCTGTTTCAAAATATTTTGTTTGCCCCTCAATTTGACCCCCCTCTTCCACCCCTAAATGTAGGGCTACAAAGCCCATTTACGGACTCGACTGGTCCGCCGATCCAACGAATCCTCACACCAAGTTTCACCAAAATATCTCATTCCCTTCGAGAGTTATCGTGCTTACAGACGGACGGACGGACAGACGGACAACTTTTGCGATGTCATAGGTATCCCTCCACTTACGTTTTGGAATCCCAACAAGAGCTGTAAGCTCATATGGCACTTGCATGGGTCAAGATGATTTGATTGATCAAAAGTAAGTTTCGACTTTGCGGTTGAGATGCGCACTCTAAGGGAGCTGGAACTTCATTTGTAAGAAAAACCCTTGAGGCAAAACTGCTAATGGGCTGATGGGCATCACGAAAATGCATATATTGCATAAAAGCTTAAAAATTGCTTAAAAATATATCCGCCGACCCAAAGAATCCTCACACCAAGTTTCATCAAAATATCTCATTCCCTTCGAGAGTTATCGTGCTTACAGACGGACGGACGGACAACTTTTGCGATGTCATAGGTATCCCTCCACTTACGTTTTGGGATCCCAAAAACGGCGGCGGCGCACCGAAACTTTTTCGGCGGCTGCGAACGGATAAACGGCGTGGCTTCGGGGTCTACCCCCACCGAGCTTGGACCTACATGTCATCGACCTAATCAAGCAGCAACAAGACCAAAGGTTTCAATGGGATCCCCAAAATGTAATAATTGATCCATGACAATCGGGTCTTATAGAGGTCCAGTCTTCACCAGACTCCTTGAGCACTTTACTAATAAAATTTAGAAACAGATTAAGGCAAATGGTAATCATCTGGGAAGACCAAGTTCAAATATGGATTAAGCATGTGTGTTTACCCCTATAGCCTGCGTCATATCTACTTCGACGAAAGTTCCTTTCTTACTTCTGCTAAATTTCCGGTTTCAGCCGGATTCCGGGCGAACTGCTTGTCTTGAAAAGAATTGAAGTTCAAAAACGGATTCAGCGTATCTCCTTACCCCTATGTCGAACCTCTAATCAACTTCAGATAAAACTTCAACTTTTAACAAATTTCAGCCGGATTCGTGGCGACAAGCTATCTGGCTACATGTCGATCGCTGGCCCCGGGGTACTGTGTAAATATGTTCATAACATATTTATATAACATTTTGTTCATAAGATATCCTTAGCGACCTGTCTATAAATTAGAGTGTTTTCGCAACCGTCGGTTTTGGCCAAATAAGGGACACAAGTTTAAAAACACACCACCTTATAAACTGCAGCGGTAGATTATGTTCTTCCGAAACTTCCGGTACGAACGCGATCGTACCATTAACCAGGTAATACTGCAAAGCAAACAGAAAGATTCAGTCTTCCCATCCCTACAAAATACACGAACAGGTAGAAAAAGACAATGATCAAAATTGACGAACTTCCCAATTTTTACCGGCTTAAAGGAAATCCGGCCAACGTAGCGATTTCGAGGGAAAACAAAGCACGAAAATCAAGTTCCTATCTATTCTAGATCAAAACTCCATAACACCCGATAAAGATATAACCCGGTGCCTAACGAATTCCCTATTTTATAGTATCAACCAATCATGAAAAGATTCAAGATGTCAGCACCCTCGAAACTCTAAACCAATAGATCAAGCAGTTGTGTGCAACTGCGCCAGGCAGAATTTAGTTTTGCAAAGCCGCACACTAGCTTTCCGAACCATGTTAGGAATTGGCCATATTCCTGTTCAGCGCTTCCAAGCGGATTAGTTTCTGTTAATCCCCCTATGCCTCACCGTCAGCACTTGGATCAGACATGGTAAAACAGATCCACAGGTTAGTCAGTGGAAAACCTGTCATCTGTTTCCCAGGTAATGGAGGTTTTGCACATGTTTCAGCAGCAGAAAGTGAAAGTGACCCACTAGCCTATGGATTCGACTTTTTACTATGTCTACACAAGTGTTGGTTATGAGGCAATGGGGGACTAACAGAAATTAGTCCACCTTCGTGGTGGGGAGGGTTCTCAGGTGGGGACGTTTCTATTCGGTGACCGGGACATTTTGATTTGGGCACTGTTACATTGGGATATTTTTGTTTGTGCTTCATCTAATGGTGACATAAACAAGTGCGCAAGCGCTAAAACGAGTAGTGTAAAAGTAAAACATTCATCATATCTTGTTTACGAACAGTCTAAGAGTAAAGTTCCGTTATGACTGAATTTCGCTAAATAATCTGTTACGTTACGTTGACTCTGTAACACTTGCAATGGACCCCTTCAGACTGACGAAAGTGTAAAACTGCACAATTCATTTTATCTTCTATCTTCTTCGTTTTTCATCGGGTTTGTTGAAGAATAATGGAACATGGTCGTATAAAATGCACATCTAGACCGGGATGTCCAAAAGTATACCAATCTTGAATTTCATGGCTATCACTCTTCTTGAACTTAGCAATCTAGAAAAAATGCTCCTTTAGCACAATCTGACTGGGAAAAATATATTCAGACAAAGCATAAAACGACGTCATCTACGATCTTTGGCAGCGAAATCATCATAATTTTATAGTACTGAGTACTAGCGAAAGTATTGTAGAAACAACTTTGAGCTTCAACCAAACTTCCAGTTTCGGCCGAATTCCGGTGAATCATTTGTCCAGCAAGAAAACTAACCCCTTTAACATTTTGCCATCTATCCACAATCAACCGTTTGTATATGAAAAAAAAACAAAATGTTACAGTTTCGGGAGTTTTTCGACAACTTACGGCGAAACAACTAATCAAATGAGAAAACCAAGTTCAGATATGGATTCAGCAAGCATGTTTAATTCAATATCTCATCTCTGATCGAGTTCAGAAAGGTCTTTTAGGATTTTTTTTTGTTTTGTTTTACCAAATTCTTCGTATTTTAGCAGCATTCCTGGTGAGAGCAAAAGAGATAGTGACATTGAGATCCGAACCTTTCTCGGCTTTTAGCAAATTTGCAAGCTTATCCGTCCTCGTATCCGTCAAGGAGATAAAGTCCAAAATTCAATTCAGCATGTCTCCTTACCCCAATACCGAATCTCTAATCGACTTCAGAAACAACTTTGAGCTTCAAGTAAACTTCCAGTTTCGGCCGAATTCCGGTGAATCTTTGTCCGGCAAGAAAACTAAGCCCAGACATAAATTCATCGGGCCTCCTTACCCCTTTCATGACTATCCCATTAGATTATAAAACATATTTTTCACCCTTAATTCGAACCCCCCCTCCTCTGCTTCTAAACATAGGGCTAAAGGACCCATCTACGAACTTGGCCTGTACTTTCCCAGTCAAACCACATACGAAGTTTGAACAACATATCTCAAGTTCTCAGTCCCCCGACACGACGGACAGCCGCCTGACTATGACTAAACCCAAAGAATACGTACGCTATAGGTTTAATGCGCCGTCATCGACATAGAGCTTTCGCTTATATGGATAAAGGGATAGGGTAGGCACTGGTGTTTTCCGAAAACTGGTCGACAAATTTTCATTAAATTGCTCACCAGAGAGTTGTCGGATGCATTCTGCCTTTTCGACCCTGTAAATGCAGGTTGGGACTTAGGAGAACTAAACTGATCGCATACACGTTTTGTTTATCTTTAGTATTTTCGAAAGCTGCAACATCATGTCTTCTCACCCTATATCGACTATTTCATTGGATTTTAAAACTTCATGCCAAATTTCTGGATTCCGGGCCATCTACTTGTCCGCAGAGAAAATAATTTCCTATTCGGAGTCAGCCTGTCTCTTTACCCTGAATCGATCCTCTAATCTTCAGATTCAACTTTTACTTTTCACAACTTATCCGGTTTTTGCCAGATTCCGGGTGAACTCATTGTCCGGCGAGAAAATAAATTTTATATTTGGATTCAGCATGTCTCCTTACCCCTAAATCGACTGTCTCATTAGCTTTTCAAAAATATTTGTTTTCGCCCCTTAATTTCAAACGGAGGAGCCCTTAAGGAGGGGAGGAAAAGTGGGGCCCTTAAATATACAGCTATGGGGTCCATCTACGAACTCGATCTTTCCATTGACCCAGAGAATCCTCACAAAAAAGTTTCATCAAAATATATCATTCCCTTCGAGGGTTCTCGTGCTGACAGACAGATGGATAGCCGGACAACTTTTACGAAGTCATAGGTATCCATCCACTTCCGTTTTGGGATCCCAAAAAGAAACTCTTTTTATTGAGTGACTTAGCTTACACATTTTTAAAGGACCCCTCGCACTATTTACTCTTTAACTTAAAGTATTTTAAAATATTTGAACACTTTAAAACTATGCTGTGCTTTCAGCAAATAACCCACGGTTTTGGCTGTTTTAAACCTTTTCCGAGACCCGTTGACTTGTAGCGAAAACAGAGAAACAATTTACATAACCGGTCACAGACAACCGTCGATAGCGTGATACACATCGAAAGTAGCAAAACACGGCAGGTGAGTGGTTTTGTTAGAGGGGTTAGAATGTACCGTACGAAATTGGGGTCTCCGGGTTTAGAAATATATGGAGTTATTATGGAAGTAGGTTGCATTAGTATTATAAGTAAGACAGGTCCTTTAACTTGATACCTGTCACGGTTCACGAGGCATGACCCAAAAAAAGAAAGGTGAAAACTAACAGCGGCCGCAAGAAATGATTGTTGACAAATCGACACTCCACTAACGTCAAAAGGGGAAGGAAATCACGCTAATGGTAACTACATAAATGTCACATCTTTGTTTATCACACTTTCAAAGGAAACGGACCCACTAGTTACTGCATGTTTATCTTAAATTAGTTTAGAGGATTATCTAATTTGTTTTCTACGGAGTTGGTAATTTTGTTACCATGTGCGATCGACTAAATAGAGAATGAGATAACGATCAAGTTATTTTGGAAAAAGTTCGTTCACCCCAAGAGCAAAAAGAATGGTCGATATATGATTGATAAGAAAGGGTAGAGCTTCGTGCTTTATAGCTTTCACTTTTCTTTATACCGACGTGTTTTTGGGATCCCAAAACATAACTGGAGGGATAACTCTGACATCGCAAAAGTTGTCCGTCTGTCAGCACGATAACTCTCGAAGGGTAAGAGATATTTTGATGAAACATGGTGTGAAGATTCTTTGTGTCAAGGGGAAGGTCGAGTTCGTAGATGGGTTATGCAACCGTACATTTAGGGGTGGGGGAGGGGGTTAAAATTAGGGGGCAAACAAAATATTTTTGAACAGCTAATGAGATAGTCGATTAGGGGGTAAGAGAACATTCTGAAAGCAATTATGAAAACCGTTTTTCTGTCGGACAGGTAATTCGTCCAGAATCCGGCAAAAACCGGAAAGTTGGTTAAAAATAAAAGTTATATTTGAAGTTGATTAGTGTTCGGTTTAGGGGTGCTGAACACTTTTGTGAAAAGCATTTTCTACCCGGACAACTAGTTCGCCCGGAATCCGGCCAAAACCGGAAAATTTTTTAAAAGCAAAAGTTTTATCTGAGGTTGATTAGATGACTGATTTTGGGGTAAGAAGAGACGCTGAGTCTGTAGAAGACAATCATTCTTTACCCGGAGATATAATTCGTCCGGAATCCGGTTGAAACCATATTTTTACAGGTTAAAAGTCTTATTTGAAGTTGATAAGATTTTCGATTTAGGGGTACTGAAACAGGTGGTGAACACTTATGTGAAAAGCATTTTCTACCCGGACAACTTGTTCGCCCGGAATCCGGCCAAAACCGGAAAATTTCTTAAAAGCGAAAGTTTTATCTGAAGTTGATTAGATGACAGATTTAGGGGTAAGAAGAGACGCTGAGTCTGTATAAGACAATCATTTTTTACCCGGGCATATAATTCGTCCGGAATCCGGTTGAAACCATTTTTTTTTGATAAGTTAAAAGTCTTATTTGAAGTTGATTAGATGTTCTTTTTCGGGATAAGGGGATAATCTGAATTCGTTTCTGAATTCTGAAAGGAAGTTCGCTCGGAATTCGGCCGAAACCGGAAATTTGGCAGAAGTAAAGCAGGAAGTGTCAGCAGGGGCGTCACGACTGGGGAGGGGGACGCCCCCCCCCCCCAATACTGCCGTCAAAACATTCGATTTTTTTCATGAAAAAAGTCGTTTTTTTCTGAAAAATGGTCGATTTTTCGTCAAAATAGTCGGTTTTTCTGAAAATCAGTCGATTTTTTTCAAAAATGTCATTTTTGTTGCTGAAAACAGTCGTTTTTTCTGTAGAAAAAGTCGGTAAAAATTATCAGCCAGTCGGTAAATGCTTCGTCCCCCCCCAAAACATTTTGGCTAGTAACGCCTCTGAGTGTCGTTCAGTATCGTCAAAACAGATATGGCTTATAGAGGTATATCTGAAGTTGGTTTTCTCAGATGATTAGCCTGGCGAAGACTGGACTGGAATCGTCTCGATCAAGTAAAAGATTTTTGGGATCCCATCGAAACCTTTGATCTTGTTTCCACAAGATGATAAGCGACATTTTTCTCTGTAATGGTTACATTAACATTAAACCTGTAATGATTACAGGTTTGTTTCCTTCCCCGACGTTGACCCAGAGGATTGACAGCCTGACGAGGACCCTTGCCAAGAAGGGCCGAAATATCGCTGATGAAGAATCGTAGCTGACGTATCCGTTGTAAACATTGTTTGAATAAATGTTTCAAAGTCAGCTTGGGCTCAAAGAATATTTAACAAGACCAAAGTTTTCGATGGGATCCCAAAAAAGTAATATTTGATCCAGAACAGATATTCCTTCAGCCAACGCTGACTGCAGGTCATATTTGATGGTGCAGAACGGATGAGTCAGCTACATTTGCCAGAAAGTGGGTCTTAGTCTCCGCCAGACTCCTTGAACATTTTACTATTAGAATTTATAAACAGATTAAGGCCAAATAGGTAATCCTCTGAGCCCCTCTACAAGTCATATCTATTTTGACGAAACTGATCGAAACTTCCTGCCTCTACTTCTGCCAAATTTCCCGTTTCGGCCGAATTTCGGAATTACGGCAAAAAAATAAAGCTCGGAAACGAATTCAGCGTATCTCCTTACCCCTATATTGAACATCTAATCAGCTTCAAATAAAACTTCAACTTATGGCAAGGGTCCTCTTCAGGCTTCAGGCTCTGAGACATCTGATCACATCTGATGGTTTTAGAAGTCAAAAGCAAAACCAAGGTAGTTCAAGGTTTTAAAACGTGTTTCAAAGCTTTTAGCTGTCGAAATACCACCAAAAGTTTGTCATGTTTTATTTTGTTTATTTTTTTTCTCGGAAAAACAAATCATTCCCAGTCCTCCGAACTAAAACGATCATTGTGTTTGTCAAGGGTTCTAAAGGCAGAACCGAATGGAAAAAAAAAAGACTTGATTTTTGGGCGACGTTTTTATTTTTCCGTCGTTACTTGTAAGTAACTGTGAACAAGTATTATGGGTGTTTACAGAAGCAAGAACAAATAATTATTTATTCTGTATATATTCTGGGCCTCAATAACTCAATAATCACTGGTCGAGAAGTAAACAAAAACAGACGTTGAAAATATACTGTACTACGTACCATCAAGCACGCCATTCGAGAAAACAACCTCTCCAATCTGATAGGGATAGTCGCAGCCCCCTTGTAAATAGATTCCGTGAAAACAAGACTAACGAACTTGCTGCAGCCTACGTGACCAATGGCAGACAGCCTTTTTGCCTGAATATCTAGACGACGGTCTCTACGAAAGGTCGATCCAGTTGACGGCCGACATTAAGCCTTATGAATAATTATTATTTTTATTTATTTCAAAATATAGCCAACTGGGAAAGCTACAAACAAATCACTTTACATAAAATAAACAAGAGCTGAAAGCTCACATGGCACTTGTGGGAACAGTTACGGTAGCATGTTTGTCAGATACGGTTTGCAGTTGTCAAGGCTGCATCTCTCTCCCGATATTCATTTCATCAGAAAATCGGCTTGATCTACTAAATCCGAAATGGTTATTCCACTGACTGATAACTGTTTCTCCCACACCGATGATCGGATCGGGGGAGGGACTATTTTTAAGCCAACCTCGACACTAAGCGTTTCACGAGATTTCTTGCACCCCCTCCTGCTCCCCCCCCCCAGTTATTGGATTCGTTCCGAACTTGCAATTGATCATCTGAGACACTTGTTCTTGACACTTGTCAAGTTTCATTCACGTCCGATCACCCGTTCTAAAGTTTTGCATGTCACTAGATGCTGGATTCCCCATCCCTGCACTCTCCCCAACATCGCCGCAGCGGGGAAGGAACTATGTTCAAGTCGACCTAGGAGAGTACCAAATATGTCTGCCAAATTTCATGGTCATAGTACATCTGGAAGTATCCTAACTCGTGATCACCGCGGAAATCCAAGAAACCCCTCCGACACCCTCCACTGCCACACGATCCGGTCCTATTTTGTCAATAAAGTATCTAGGGTTAATGCTCATTCTTCCCTTCAAGTTCCATCCCGATCCCTCGACACTACGCGTTTCACAGAATTTCTGGTCCCCCCCCCCCCTCTTCCCCCCCCCCACTCGCAGTTTTCGGATTCGGGCCAGATTTGAAATTTAAAATCTGAGACACTTTGTTCTTCACACTTGTCAAGTTTCGCATATTTCTAGTTTCGTGATTCCCCATCCCTCCATTCCCCCCGCGATGGCTGAATCGGAAAAGTGATTATTTCCAAGTTAATCTGGCCGGTTCCCTCATATGCCTTCCAATTTGTATTTTCCTTGCTTGAGTGGAAGTGTTTCACGAGGTTTCCGGTGCCCGCCTCCAGCCCCCCCCCCCCCCGAGGTATCGGATCTGGTCCGGATTTGAAACTAAATATTCGAAACACTTGTTCTTGACACATGTCAAGTTTCACGCATGTCCGATTACCCTCTCCAAAGTTATGCATGTTAATAGTTTCCGGATTTCCAATCCCTCCACTCCCCCCACTATGATCGGATCTGGAAAGTGATTATTTCCAACTTAATCTGGTTGGTTCCCTGATATGCCTGCCAAGTTTCATTGTCCTAGCTTATGTGGAAGTGTTTCACGAGATTTGTTTAGTTTAAGTTTAGTTAGCATCAGAGCAAAATAGCTCTAGTTATTTTGCTTTGGTTAGCATTTAGCATTCGTTCTGACCACTTAGTCTGACTTTAATCTTTAAACCGTATCTCTTCCCGCATTCGCTTCTAAATACATCAAGTCGTAGTGCACTGGTAGAACGCTGGACCTATGTCACAGAGGTTCGCGGATCGATAACGCATTTGGGCATCGCTCTGTTTGCCTGCTCCCTTTTTGCTACCGTTCTTCCTAGTTTCAGGACTCCCGGATCCGGGGAAAGTCGGATTGGGGAAGTGATTATTTGTAAGTTAATCTGGTCGGGTCCCTGATAATGCCTGCGAAGTTTCATCGCCCTAGCTTGTGTGGAAGTCCTTAATCTATATCAACCCCCTACACAATATATTCAACAACATATTATACCAACCCCTTCGACCTTCGATTGCTCTAGCTCTCTCCGAACGAATTTAAGTAAAAAAGGACTCATCCACGCGCAGAGTTATACTAGTGTGAAGAACGGGGTAGGGGTTTGACAAAAACTAGAAAAAGCGTTTCAAGAGATTTCGGTTGTCCCCCTCCAGCCCCCCCCCCCCCCCCCCCAGCTATCGGATCCGATCCGAATTTGACAAGACAATGAACATCCAACACACCTGTTCTTGATACCTGTAAGTTTAATGCACGTCCGATTACCCCTTCCAAAGTTATGAATGTTACTAATTTCCGGATTCCCCATCTTGCCACTCCCCCACTGATGGTCGGATCGGGGAAGTGATTTTTTCCAAGTTAATCCGGTTGGATCCCTGATATGCGTGCCAAGTTTTATCGTCCTAGGTCATGTGGAAGTGCCCAACCTAGCAAAATGCGGACAGACCGACATTACGATCGCTATATGGCACTTGAGTAAGCTCAAGTGCCATAAAAAGAAGATATGAGGAGGGTATGGCTGCATATCAGTCGACAAGTCGACTTCGACAATTCTCAGTCGAACAGTCCGCAGAAGGCAATTTGGTAACGGCAAGTCCCTGCGGGACAATCGCGTTTTCGGCAAAGTCAAGTCGGCTAAAAAAGATTACGCAAATACCAATGCGATTAAATTCGTAGGCAGGTGGTAGAGGCTGTTTGGTAAAAGTAACTATTTGGTAAAACAGAAATAATTACTTTTACATCAAGGATAAGTAATGATGAAATACGCGAATTTAAGTTTAAAGGTGAGACACTAAAAACGACGAACAAATATAAATATCTTGGTTTTGTACTGACCCCTACTGGAAGTTGGAATACGCATGTGAAAGAAATGATGAAACGAGGGCGAGTAGCAACCGCAGCGATATTTCAGAATCCGACACTTTCTAAGATCATACCGGTATTCCACTAGCCTATGATGTTCAACTGTGGGGTTTTGAGGCCGCTCCACATACTGAAATCCTACAGCTACAGTACTACAAGAGATTACCAACAGGCTACATCCCATAACCGATTCGCAAGCATGAAAATGGGACCTAGTGTAACGGATGATTTACAATGCGAAAACAAAGACTAGGCCAAAGTTGTCCAGTTGCGAGCAAACTGTCTGCCAGTATACGGGAAAAGTTAAGTTCGAAAAGAAAAAGAGTTGCCCCCAGTACAAACAGCCCCTGTTCCCTTTGTGGGGAATGTGATGATGAATGTGATGCCCATCTGGTTGCACGGTATCGCGAACTCGCGATTTTAAGGGAATCTTGCTGGAGGGAAAGGGTGACACTGTTTCCTGATATCTTGAAGAGTACATCTCCAGGAGTAATTAGTGCATTATGTAGATTTGTACTGAGTAGTATTGAAGTAAAAGTTGATCGGGCGAGTGCTGTTTAGTTTGAGTTATGTAGTGTGATGTTAGACGTTATTATGAAGATGCATATTTTGTTGTTTGTGTGACTCGAAGGCTTAAATACATTATTATTATTATATAGTCCAGAATGTAGGAGATGAATTGATACTGATTTGAACTATCAGCGAGTTGCCATTCCAGTACGTTAGCACTGTTGGGTGCGGGAAGATCAGCCACACAGGTGGTTTTAAGTTCGTTTAAAGGACACCTGAAACATGAAACCATACTTGTACACACCATGGAGAATGCATTTACAGACATGGCCAAGGAGAGCGTTCTTCTCCTGAGCGTGACGTTTTCAAAATAGGGATGTTCGTTTCTGGAGGTTTGCACATGCAAGCTCCAAGACAAAAAGCGCAATTCATTCAAATCTTGTACAGCGCTGGCCGGATCGTATTGGAATGTCTTCTAGGTATACGTTTGGGCTTAACTGGTTAAAAAATATTCCAGAAGAAGGGTTGATTGGAGACGTTTGTTCATTTCTAAAATTCTTCGGTACTGAAATAGGACAGTCCAAAAATCTCCAAGATGATGAAAACTGATCCTTGTCAAGCAGCTACGCAAAGGCGGTGCTCTCATAGCGAGACGAAAGAAGTGGGTCGAAAAGGACCGGGAGCTGAAGGAATCTCTCCGTCAATCGTCGATGACCCTCAAGGATTTCTTAGACCCGGCGGCACAATTTTCAGGACTTTTTTTTTCGAACTCGGCTAATACCTTGTCAATAAATTTCTTACTTAACCTATGTGTTTGTAAATTTTCAATAGAAAACTTGTCTTTTGTTGGACTTGCCCGCAAGGGCTTGCTGAATGATGAGCTTGTCGAACAGGAATTGCCGAAAAAAATTGTCAACTGACAGACAGAGGTGGGCGAATTCGGATTGGAATCCAAGATTCGTCGTTTTGGCCAGATTCGAATCTTCTACTTGTCAGGCTTGATTCGGATTCGGACTCGGATTCCAAACCCTCAACCTTACGAATCCGCTCAAATTCATAGACTTCATCCTTCCAGTTTCCGTTTACCCAACTTTTACACAGTGTGCCTAGGCAATCCAACTTTTTGGTCTCCACCACCAACTATCCTTAGTAATCTATCAAGTTATTTGATTACCTTAGATATCAGTGCTTTTTGTCACCTCTGATTTTAAACCACAACCTATGTACATGATTTGACTTTGTTAAGGTCGGATTCGAATCCGGATTCGAATCCTCAGCATCAAACAGTGGATTCGGATTCGTACCTAGCCCTGGATTCGGATTCAAATTCTTTCATGATCGGATTCGCCCATCTCTGCTGACAGACTTGTCGGTTGCAAACCTGCTAAGTGATGTAGCCCGGTGGCATGAAGCCCCCAAAAATCGAGGCACACAAACCTCAATCAGGATAGGTCGACCCCACAGTAAAATTTCCCCCCCCCCAAGCTTGCCACACAGTCAGAGACAGGCGCATTTGCGGTCCAGACGGGACCACCAGTTATATACCATTATATATATACCATTTATTTGATTATCAAATCGCCTGCATCTGTGATTGATAAACGGCTACATAATGTTCATTCTTCTGTATAAATGTTATCTCACCCCTCCTCAATGTTATCTCTTTAATGTTGGTTTGTCGAATTACGTAGATACATGGGTCAGTCTTCTGATTATCCCTACACCAACACAAAGAAATGGAAAAAAAACGAGGAAAGAGATTTCCACGTCTCCTTACCCCACGATCGAAACTTTGAACAATATACATATTCGGTTTTGAGCCTCGTTAACACACTCATGGTGAGCTCTGGGCCCTTGGAAAGCTAGAGGGGGCAGATGCGAGCCCCCTGCCTCCCTACATAACGCCCCTCAGGCCCGTAACTAGGAATTTATTTCGGGGGAGGGGGGTTGCCTTTCGGGGGGGGGGGGTGCATGCGGGTCGGACAAAAAAGACATAGATCAGAGGGAAAAGCCTATAAAAATGATTAGTTTTGTATGTTTCGGGGGGGGGGGAGGGGGGCAACCCCCTACCCCCCCCACCCCACCCCTGGATACGGCCTTGACGCCCCTGGTTGTTTATCAATTTTTTTCAGTTGTTTATTCTTTCTCCCAAGGTTGAGGATGAAGATAAACATCCTTTGACCTTTCTTGGGGTTGAACTTTGATCCCCTTGGTTCGCCCAAGGCCACAAACCAAGGTTACAGGAAACACGCACTGTTGCTCCCTCGTATTTCGTCAGCACCGAATTTCAAAATTCGACAGTGTCAACAAAAAATTGATGTTATTTTGTCCTTAAGTAGAAGAGGCAGCGATACACTCCCCCCTAATTCTTTCCTAAAGCTGCCCCTCCAAGATCCGCAAATGAAAGTCCGCCTTCAGGTATTTTAAGGTAAGACCTTACGTTAACTTCTTATAGTGCAGTTGTGAATCTAAATTGGGAAATCATAGTATTTCTCAGAGCTTGGTCACACTTGGCTCATTTCCTGGCTTTTTGGGTTGCAAAAGTAGAAAAAAAGAATAAGATACAACTAATTCTGAATGTTTTCGTTTCAAATTCAGGAGATCAATTAGAGCAAAACAGTGTGTATTATTATGTTACCTGACCCTAATTGATCCCTAACTGCAGTCTGCTCATTATCCCCAAGCTGCCACAAGGCCCATCAAATCTTCCGTCCCCTAGGGATTTTCAGTTGTTTGTCGAATAGGCGGCTTTTATAGCCCAGTGTGACCAAGCTCTTAGCAACCAGCAGCATCACCAGGATGCTGCTAATCAATCTTTTCTGATCAACTGTACCGGTGCCATAGCATTGTCAGTTAGCTCAAGTGATTTTGGGAGAATCCCTCCTGAACCAGTAACACGCGACCCAGTCAGAAGGCCGTTTTCCTCTTTCCTCTTTTTTTGTTTTTTTTTTTCTCTGGACCAAAAGTCGTTAAAAGGAGTTACATCGTCATTCTAGAAGTCGCAATGTCTGTTGCAAATGTGTTTTTTTTTTTTTTTTATAGCAGATATATGAGAAATGTGTAGAAAAATCCAGTGGCGCCATGTCAGTAAACCTCAGTGGGGGGGGGGGGGGGCAAACATCCTTTTTGGGCCCCCATCCTAGATTTTTTTTTGCTCAAACACAAAATTTAATTGCTTTTTTAGAGTAAAATTAAAGCAGTTTTAAAATACCATAATGAGCACATGCAAGAATCACGCATTGTTCAAAGACCCTTCACAAAAATAAAACAATGTGACCTGGAGTTTGAGGCCTACACATATGACAGCGACTTTAGACCCTCTGAGGCTTTCGATCGAAACCCTATCGAGGTTTGTCGCGATCTCGAGAAGTAGGTCTGGACTCATGAAATCTTTTGAGTTCGAATATGGGATTAACATCTTAAAATATCTATCAAACATCAAATTATATTGAAACTGAGCACCGCAGGCAAAAAAAAATAAAAATCAGCCTTTTTTCTGCTAAAATCCAAAGATTTCGGTTCAAAACCAGATTACTAGCTGTGTGCTGCAGTGTGAAACTCACGATTTGGTAAATGCCTTTACTTCAGCATATCAAACAAAAAGGAATATAGACAAAAAACCTCGGATTTTGGGACCCTTTCAAATTCAGGGGGCGGGGGGGGGGGGGGGGGGGGGGGCAAGGCCCCCCCCCAAATGGCGACACCGGAAAAATCAAACTAATTTCTTTTCTTCTTTGATTTCTTTTAATATTTATTATATTTTAAATTCTTTTTAACATTTCTTGCTAACTCCCTCAAGTCCAAAAAAGAAAGGATGTAAAGTGAACCACAATAAAACGCCGTAAATTACACCAAATTCGTTATAGTGGTTCTTGAAGATTCTGAAATTCAGCGAAATAATATTCAGTTCTCAAGACCAAAAAAATGTCAAATTGGACGATGATTTCCTCTTCCGACGTATGTAAATGTTAACGTGGTGATGTACTTGGCTGTATTAATCCTCTTACTCTCCACTTGGTGGTTTAGTACTGTTAGTAGCCCTTTTAGTCTCCGGCGCGAAATCACTGAATAATTAATGAGCAATGGATTAACTTGCTTTGAAAAGTGAACTGTGTTCGAGTAATTTGTGGATAACGTTGGCTACCGTGAGGATTTTGAAGGCAACAAAGGTAACAGTGTGTTCGTAAATATCTGACGCATCGAAAGGGTGTCTCTCCCCTTCTCGGCCTACACGATCAAGTTTCTTTCAAATAAACCAGCGCGAGAAAAACGAGACCAAAGGTTTGAAGGGATCCCGAAAGTGAATAAGTTGACTTCCTCATCCAGACAATCGGACTAGTGGTTTGCCTGGAATCCAACAAAGCTGGAAATTTGTTAAAACTGAAAGGTACGTACGAAGTCGTTTCCTGACTGTCGAAATTACCTTAATTCTCACTTCGGAGCGATTAAGGTCCAATGGGCCTGTGTTTGATGGTGCAAACGGATCCATCACCATCAAATATGATTCGTAGTCAGCTTGGGCTGAAGGAATATTTATAGGGCCTGTGTTGCTCCGTGGGTTATTGTGGCTGACATCTGTTACTGGTCTAGGTCGTCCCAGCAGTATTTCTAGTTCTTATGTGACCACTCGTTATCCAGTGACTTCTTGAAAGCTCAAAGGACCCCTCTTGCTTATTCTGACTTTTACAGTATACTTAGCTCCCAGAATTATAAGCTTCTAAAATCCCCATCTTTCTCCACTGTTTCGTTTCGAAACCCAACGGAAAGTTTGCCGGAATCTTCTTTGTCCGCTGACAACTCTTTCACACATAAGGATGTGATAATTTTATGTTTATTACTTTTTTATTTGCTTAGTTTTCCCACTTTTTAACCAAGGTATGATCAGTTTTCAAATCTTTTGCGCCCAGCCGCCGCGTCGGAGAGCAGGAAGGCTGGATATATTCGACAAGCGCTAACAAGATAATCGCTAGTTTCAGGTGGAAAGTAAAGGTGTTTTCGAAAACACTTTTTCTGATCCATTTTACTCTAGTAAGAGTTGTGCTTTAAGGTGAAGCTGCTGACAAAGTGGATTCGGAAAGGGAATTCCAGTCGCTGATCACTCTCTCGTAAAAGAAGTGTGTCCCACTTTTGTTTTGATGAATGAATGAATGAATTTATTGCACAAAAAACCCTTGGGGTCATGGCAACAAAACAAAAAGGAAACACATCAAACTACAAAAATCGCTCTCTATGGGACAAACCGACTCGGAGGAATCTAGCCACCTTACGGATATCCCCCATATTTGTGCTTCCCATTTTTTCTAGTAGCCACTCCTCCCTAGTAATTCCCACCCCAAATAATTCGACCCTTAAATCACTCAATCCTTCACATTCACACATAAAGTGGAACGCATCCTGATCCATCTTTCCACACATCGGGCAAAAGTAAGGGACATTCTTCAATCTATTTTTTTCCTATAAACCTTCTTTTCTCCCCAATAGCTGTGAAACTTGGAGTTTCTTAGAATGGTCACTTGTATGGAGTAGGTTGAATCAGTGCAGGTCGACTGGCTGGTTGTATCATTGGAGAGTTTATGGATAAGTGGCATTTCACCTTGCCTGCGGCAGTACACCAGGATTGATAGTTCGAGTTTTTTGTTCACTCTGTCTTCATAGGGTAGGGGTTTATAGGGGCTGGTAAGAAAGATGCTGAATCCGTATCATGTTTTGTCGCCGGAATCATCAAACCCCGGAAATTAGTGAGAAGTGAAAGTTTTATATGAAGTCGGTTAGAGTGTCGAAACCCTAACGACTGTCATGACGTACGAATGAATCATTACTGGGAGTCTAAGGAGAAAGGTGTGAAACTTTAATCTCTTGGGGTCTTGTAATCCCAATGACGAATAACCTTTCCCCTAAAGATGCTTGGCAAACATAAATGGTCGGCACGGCTTGACTGCACTTGTCCCTGTCGAAACAGGGGTGTCAAAGCACAGTGAATCGGTAATCTGTAATTGTAAAAATGGAATTTCGGTATTAATTATAATTTCATGAAAAGCCCTTTGAGTGTCTAAAGTTTGGCAAGCTGACATGGTGAATCGATCTGTCTGGTTTGTTTTCCAGTTTCGTCGATACTATGAACGGAACCCGTTAAAACCGGAAATTCAGAAGGACTTTTTATTATGCCTTGATAGGCCTACTCTATATTTTTACACAAGGTTTAGTGAATATGTTGTTTCTCTTCTACACACATAATCTTAGTCAATTAAGTGTCGTCGGTCTCACCTATGTAAGATCTACGTTAAGCAATGCGAAGAGGGCCAGTAAGGACATTGCCCCCCCCCCCCCAATCTTTCGCAAAATGACGTCACTGTAAACAACGGAAGGAGAGAAGCTGGAAATAAAAGGGATCAGTGGCGAAACTAGGGAGGGGCGTGGGGGGGGGGGGGGAAGCTGCCCCCCCCCCACGAAAAATACTGTCGGTAAATCGGCAGACAAACACTTTTATTATATAGTTTCTAATACCGACAAAAGCTCTGTCGGTAAAACAGGAAACTTCCTGTTGGGAAATAGGCAGCGTTTGTCGGTACAGCACGCTTTAGCATTCCGTTTCTGATGCCGACAAAAGCTCTGTCGGTAAAACAGGAAACTTCCTATTGGGAAATAGGCATTGTTTGTCGGGACGGAACGCTTTAGCATTACGTTCCTGATACCGACAAAAGCTCTGTTGGTAAGCCAGGAAACTTCTTGTCGGAAAATTGGCAGTGTTTCTCGGTGCGTAGATTCGATTTTCGGTACCGATAAGAGCTCTGACGAACACTTTCCTCATTTCGTTTCTGATACTAACGAAAACTCTGTCGGTTAATCATGATACTGTAGGGGTCTGTCGGTGCACAGATTCCGTTTTGAGCGCCGGCAAGAGCTCTGATAAAAAAAAAAATTCCTAATACCGTTTCTGATCCCGACATAAGCTCTGTCGGTAATCAGGAAGCTTCTTGTTGGTGCGGAGATGATGCGGACAAAAGCCTTGTCGGGAAATCAAGCCGATGATCGGATTGTGATCCTGATATCTGTTGTTTTTCATTTTTCGATGCAGTGACTGGGAAAAGTCTTGTCGGTAAAATGGGAACTCTCTTTTTTCGTCTGGATAAAAATGGACTTTCAGGATTCAGACTGAGGGGCAGGGACAATGTTCTGACGTACCTTCTTTTAGGCTCTAGAGAGAAGAACTCTCACTGACTTGTCTACTTCTACTACTTGCTATCTCTTTTTATTACCCGTGCCTCTTTTTAGTCGATCACATTTTTGCATTCTAGCGTTTTAATCCTCCATTGGATTTTAACTCTCCGAACTCGGAATAAGAATCTCCTAATTCGGTGATGCACAGTGCACGATGTACACTAAAAAAAAATCTTTCAGTATTTGCTACTGGGATTAATGTTATCTCATTAATCTATAGTTTGAGTAGAGATAAGATTAATCCGAGTAGTAAATGCTGCAGTTAACTTTAATCCTTAATCGGAGAAACTTGTTACAGTGAAAGAGAGACTATTTTAGTTTCGTCCAGGTTGTGAGGCAAGGGGTTTGCCTTGTGAGTGGCTAGCAACCTGAAGGAAGTGTACGAACGCGAGGTTTAATCGGAGTTTATGGCACTTTCGCAGAAGGAAAAACTTGCTGGTATAGCAGTATACAGAGAAGAGTTGGTTTTAAGAAGAAACAGCGTACTTTGCTTGATGCTAACTAAAGGAATTTAGCCGAGGATCTTTTCACTGCATTCAAACAACCAGAGGCGTTACTAGCCAAAATGTTTGGGGGGGGGGGGCAAGGCATTTACCGACCGGCTGGTGATTTCTACCGACTGTTTTGCAGAAAAAACTACTGTTTTCAAGAAAAAATTAGTTTTGAAAAAAAGTCGACCCCTCCCCCCAGTTGTGACGCCCCTGCAAACAATATAGAATGAAACAACAATACGATATAAAATGCGATAAAATGCGATTGCCGATTGTTATTCAAAAAAAGTAGATAGCACCAGCTACTGATGTATCGTCGCCCTCCGCATTTCGATTTTTCATTTTGTTCTTCAAACAGATTTTTTTACTTGAAACAGACGGTAATGTTCCGTCCCAAGAACCATTTCCTGAGTTTGAGTCCCGTTTGGATCATCACAAACCGTCTAATGAAATAAAAACAGTTAAACCCTCAAAGATCCGAAAAATGAAAGTGGTGGAAAAAGAAGTTACGCGTGATTTTTACCATTTCCCACCAGTTCTGTACTATAATACCGAAAGTCGAACTCGGAAAAATCAGAAGAGCTAGAAAGCGTTTCTAGTCTTCTGCACCCCCAAATAATAGCCGTAACTAAAGTCCACTGTCAAAATAAGGGTCACCTAAAGATTAAAGGTTATCGTAAATTTATTAACCTGAGAAATGATGATCACCCGTTGGGAAAAAAAGCGGGGAAGTGATGCTAATGGTTGACGATAATTCATCGCCGAGAGAGATCGATATCATACATCTCGATGAAAATAATGAGATTTTATGGGTTCTAATGAATCCCAGAAGACTCCTGCGAATTGTTACAAATATTGCAGTTTGTGTTTTTTATTATTCGCCAGGACAAACATCATTGACAAAAAGACAGTTTACTGAAAAACTTAACCTTAGTTTAGATTACGTGACTGCTAAATATCCATTATAGGTCTAATAATGACAGGTGATAAAACCGAACTTAAGTTGGATAATTTCCTTAGGAATAATAAACTAAAACATGTTGTACACTTTGTGACAACGAGAGGATGTTATTTGTACCAACATGTCCGAATACTACAACGAGCCTCGTGATCTACCCCGCTTGGTGGAAACTATCACCAAATGACTGAGTGAACCCCGTTAAATTCCTTTAAAAAAAGATACTCGGTTGAAACTTTTACGCGTCGACCAATCCCTGCAAACGGTTTGTTAAAATTCTGGAAGTGGATCGAAGGGGAGCACTGTACCGATGCTCTTACAGTCTCTAGTACAAGGGAGAAAGCTAAAATAATTCAAGAAAAGCTGAGAACGGAGTACGAGACCGCGTTTCCGAAAAAAAAAAACAGTTAAAGGTTGCGGTTCCGATAGGGTGTATATCACACAAAGTATTAAAGAGCTTATACACCGTAAAATGAGCCTTCTTCGTCAGGGAAAAAGAGAAGGGGCAAATAAGCTACGTAACAAAATCCGAAAGATGACAAGAGAAGCAGCTGCTTCCCATTATTTAAAGGCAGTAACTAATCTTTTTGCGACAAAACCAAGTCGTTGGCATAAAGAAGTGAAAAAGATTTGTGGTAAAGCAGAATCAACCTTAAATTTTGACTCAGATAAAAGTGATATCAAAATTGCTAATGACCTAAACATGACCACATAATCCCTACCAAAATTAAATACTGTCGATCGGGTTCCTGATAATGATAATAATAAGGAATTATCGAAAATTACAGAAAGCGAGGTACTAGTAAACTTAAAACGCAGTAGTGTGACACCAGTAGACATCCCTGTTGATTTAATTAAAGCGTTCCCGTATAAACTTGTTAAACCCCTTAAAGATATTTTCAATGCTATTTCTTCAACTTCAGAGTACCCAGCTGTTTGGAAAGTTGGCTACGTAACAGCCATACCAAACAAGACCAAAGGTAAATATTCCTTGAGCCCAGGCTGACTTTGAAACATTATTTGAATAAAAGACCAAAGGTTTCGATGGGATCCCAAATATTTAATATTTGATCCAGACAATTGGGTTTTGTCTTCGCCAGAATCCTTGAACATATTTGCTACTGAAATTTGGAAACAGGTTAATTAGTAAATAGCTAGTGTCATCTGAGACAACCAAGTTCAGATATACCTCTATAAGCCATATCTCTTTTGACGCTACTGATCGATACTTCATGCTTTACTTCTTCCAAATTTCCGGTTTCGGCCGAATTCCGAGCGAACTTTCTGTCCCGCAACAAAAGAAAGTTCAGAAACGAATTCAGCGTATCTCCTTTTCCCTATAAAGAACGTCTAATCGACTTCAAATAAAACTTTAACCTCGACTTTAATTTATTACAAATTTTCCGGTTTCAGCCGGATTCCGGACGAACTACATGTTGTGAAAAATGACTGTCATATACGGATTCACTGTCTCTTCTTACTCTTAAATCTGTCATCCAATCAACTTAAAATAAAACGTTTGGTTTTAACACGTTTTCTGGTTTTGTACGGATTCCGGGCGAACTAGTTGTCCGGGTAGAAAATGATTCGAAGATTCCTTGCCGAGTTTGATACTGAAGATCTTTCCATGTTTCTCGGGAAGATCTGTTAAATATCCATGAAAATCACCACTGATGAAAGGCAAACATCCCAAAATCGGAAAGACCGCGAGGTCCAATCCACTAAGAAATCGCAGTGCGATTTCGCATGCTCAAAAATCTCCTTATCTACATTAAAACCGAATATATCACATTTTGTTTTAATGATATGACAAAACAAATTGCCGTTGTATTAGTGAAACCCGCGGGTATTTGTCGAGGCGGTACTAGGGCCAAGGCTCCGCCTTTAATAGTACACTATCCACGCTGACTATAAAACTGCCAATTCTATGGTAAAACCTCTCAGTATTGAATCGACACTAAGAGGAGAGACATGTTTCTATACTTGTGCAACGCTTTAACCGAGCTCGTTGGAGCTGGAACTCTACTTATTTTTGTCCTTCTGTCGTTTCTAATCTATACTGTGCAGAGGGCTACTATAGCCTATAAGAGACACAGGCTGTTACCGCCGGGACCTCGCGGTCTTCCGATTTTGGGATGTTTGCCTTTCATCAGTGGTGATTTTCATGAATATTTGACAGACCTTTCCGAGAAACATGGAAAGATCTTCAGTATCAAACTCGGCAAGGAGCTCTTTGTCGTTCTAAGTGATCATAAGCTCATACGCGAAGCTTTTAGAAGAGAGGAATACTGTGCCCGTCCGGACAACGCATTCTCCAAGATTTTGGATGGACTAGGTATGTTTTATGCCATTTCTTTAGAAGGAAATCCCATCTGGCACGTAAAGCTAAAATCTCTACGCTGTAGTATTAGTTATTTTTTTTCATCGGTGTGCTCAGTATATATTGAAACTCGGCTACGGGCATAGAAAACACCATCAGGCCGAACTGAAGCAACAATCGAGGGGTTGCCCACTCTCAATGTTGGTGTGCAGCAAGTGCCCGGTCCTGCGGTGCCTGTACCGGTTGCCACGTGTTAGAACATTAAAGTCAGAATGTTGCCCAGTTTATGGCCGGTACCGCTGGTTTCGGCCGGTGCCGGGAAAGGGTGTACATCAGGTGCCGGGGAATGGGTAACCCCTCGTGAAGAGTATAAATTGTTGAAATAAAACACGGATATGGTGCGCTCAGATATTTTTTATGTATATATTTCTTATTTATTCCATTACTCTTCATTCATCAGTCTGACACTTAGGATATTAATTTAGTGGAGTGGTCGTATAAATTCTGGCGGAATACCATACAGCCGTAAAGTGCATTTGCGGCGTCATGTGATGGAGGACCTAACATAGGATTTGATTGTCCCTAGGACGGTTTAGAAATGTAAAAGCGACCCCGCTAGCCACTCGGCTCTATATATATATATATATATTTCAATATGTTATTTACAGATAGGAGTAAACTACAATTTTTCGTGTTTTGGTTAAATAGATCAAATACTTGTGACGTCATGCTTGTCCGGAATTCCGCAGTGATTTAAATGAGACCTCGATTGATTGCCTCAGAAAGCCATCATAATGGGGATCGAACGAAGTTCAAGCCGCTTTCTGCAATGCTGCAGTTACGCTTATAACTTAGTTTCGTCATTGACCATCTAGAGATCATTATATATAGTCATTTAATAAATATAGATCGATGGTTATAGACCCGTTCGACTTCACCATCAAACCCGCTTCCGCGATACATTAAAGCAAAACTCTTACTAGAAATGATCTTTTCCCTGTATAATGGATCAGAAAAAACGTTTGCGAAAATACCATTACTTACCACCTGTAACTAGCGATTCTATTGTTAGCGCTTGGCGATTACATCCAGCCATCCTGCTCTCAGACGCGGCGGCTGGGCGCAAAAGATTTGAAAACTGAACGTGCCTTGGTTAAAAAATGGGAAAACTAAGCAAATAAAAGAAGTAACAAACAGAAAATGATCACATCCTTATGTGTGAAAGAGTTGTCAGCGGACAATTAATTTAACTTTGCGTTGGACGGGAAAACTCGGCAAGGCAGAAAAAGCGCTAAAAATTCGTATTTACGAAACGGAACGATGGAGAAAGGTGGGGATTTTAGAAGCTTATAATTCCATATGGGAGCTAAGTATATTATAAAAGGCAGAATAATCAAGAGGGGTCCTTCAACAAATCGTTGCGAATATAAATTGCTCGGAAGGCAGAATTCCGGTTAAAAGCCTGTACATGCGAGAAATGGATACCGAGTGCGTCGAAAAAAATACACATTTTGCCTTAAGTGCTTCGGCTTAGTAATATAGTAAACCTACGACACATTTCTATAAAGCCCTATGCTTCGCACTTGAAATGCTATAGAACTCTTATACTAATGGAATCTGCCGTCATAATATTCTCAGGCTCAATTTTTTTGTTTTGTTTTACGAAAACATAAATAAATACTAACAATCGTAAAGGGCTCGATGACCCGTTAAAAGGCAAACAATAATGATGATAAAGGTATTCCTACTAAAGCTAGGCCTGGATATAATTAAGAAATTAGCCCGGCGAGCCTTCACACGAATTTAAAGCTCTCCCGAAAGTTATTGTCTATTCCCCCTTGTTGAACACAATGTACATGTGGACTGTCTTACCCAAAGCGAGGGCTTGGTTTCCAGGAGTGGATGGGGGGGGGGGGGAGGGGGGGGGGAGGTACCTATGAGGCAGCTGGAACTATTGCTTCTTTTCTTCCACCCTGTTGGCAAGAGTTATATTTGGGCAACATCCACAAATCTAAGCTTGCCATAAAGTTTGACATCGCTACATGGCAAGTATTAGGATGTGTACGGCCTGAAGAGGACCTTCCGAAAAAGGGCCGAAATGTCACCGAAATCAAGTTACAGCTGGCAAATACGATGTAGCACAACCAAAGAGGATTTGCAGTTAGGGAACACTTCGGATTGGGCAATGCCCCCTCCCCTATGGTATTGGGTAAAATTATTTTGCTAGCAGGTTCAAACGTGTTTGTTTCAACACACAGTCTCTCGGTTTGATCAAGTCCCACCAAAGGCATTTAGTTACGTTGCTTAATCGTGTGAGACGTACTCGCGAGTTCAGGCGAAGTTCATAATTAAGGTCTGTGAACTTCACGTCGTTTGCGAACAACAACCCATCATTTGCACTTACGTAAATGGAATCTCGGACAAACCCGGACATACCTACCCCGTTAGGGGGTTCGGCTACCTTTGATGACTAAGCAATGACTGGGGGTTGTTTGTTTCGTCATTCGCTGAATCAGAACCCCTTCAGGGTTTTACCGGGTTTGTGACCAGACTTGACGGCACCCCAAGGCCGACGATTAGCATTTCGCGCGCTGGGTTACTGATAAGGTGAACAAAGTTCAGGCGTGTTTGTGACGGGTTAATTGCAGTCGGGTCGTAGTTACGGTGCACTTGGGTATCGGACTTTATCGGCTGCATTAACAGATCTGAACCTGTGGATAGATTTCCCAATAACCCCTGCTCCTTTAAGCATTTGGGAAGAAAAGCAGATCGTGCAGTTTCCATTTACGAAATCCGGTTACTTTGTAATCCACTTCGATGGGCAATACTCATCAGAACCAAACGATAGCCTCAGCTTTTATTTGGACCAAAGTTCCCTTGTTTCCGTTCTTCTTATTGTATTTACTCCGCTTTTGATATTTTTATTTTATTTATTTTTATTTCTTTGCTGCATGCTTAGTGCGTTGCATATGGACAATACTCTTTTCTTCGGTGAAAGTGTAGAGGCGAAATAAATTAATGTTGATACGGCGAGACCTGCAAAGGGTCCATTAATTTCTGAAGGGTCGTAAATAAAAAGATCCTAGATAACCACGCTTCTATAAACAAGCCGAGAAAGTAGTTTTTCCGGTTAAGCAAGTTGAGATGGAAAGTGAGAAAACTCTCCCTGACCAACCCTCTAATAATACTTTCAATCACAGGGATTATCAACGCGGAAGGAAAACTATGGAAGGAGCAGCGCAGATTCCTTCACGATCGCCTGAGAGCGTTCGGGGTGAAGCACGCTGGAAATGGAAGAGAGCATATGGAAGCAAGAATCATGGTAAGCATACGTCTACCAAGAACTAATAATGATAAGAATCTCTGTCTCTCAGCGACTGCACCGTCAACGATCTGTATTGCATAGCATAATTCGGCGATGTTTTCCAAAACGTTCCACGCGACTTTGTTCAAAATTTACAGGAACAGCGAAAAACCGTTCACCGTAAAGGAATAGAAAACTTGACTCAAACTTGACTCGGGGAGCTAGCTCGACCGCACCAGGGAACGCACGACCTCTTGACTACTATCCCGATGTGTTAGTTAACACGGCCAAAGGCGAACTTTTACAGTGCACAAGAGCATAATTACAGTGCATAAGGGGCAAGGGCCTGCCAGCTAGCTTCGGGAACACTAAGGAGGGGGTTCGAGATAACAAAGAAGGGGGGTCCCTGTATCTTTATCTAAGCCCCCCAGGTCAGTTGGATCGCCGAAAGTTGCGTAGTCAAGTTTTCTGTGCCTTTAAGGCCAGGAATGTCCTAAAAGTCCGCAGGGGTTGCTCTGATTTTGCTGGCATTTTTGTCAGACATGCAAGGCACAGTTGAGGACAGGGCATTGAATGATAACTCAATTTCGAGAAAAATGTCGCTCATAAGCTTTTGGAAAAACACCAACGACATAGGTAGTGACATAGCAGACACACGAGTATGTAGAAGTTTGTGATCAGTGGTAGCGCTCATCCCGGTCGGGAATTGCAAAGTCGAAGCAATGGCTCGTTTACGGGAAGGGGTAGACAGGTGTTCTACTATGGAGTAGTATTATGTGTTCTTGGTCTACGCTGATTGCTCAGGCTGGACAGGAAACGGCAGGGATGAACCAAGGCCGACCCCTTGTCAACCAAGCTACCCAGCAGACGACCCGCTAGACCACCGTTAGGCACAAGTGCTTTCGATTCAGGCCGACCCCTTATGTTTGCCAAGGGTCGTCAGGGAAAGGGTTATTAGTCACTGCGTTTATAAAACCTCAAGGGGGCTCACCTAGACTCCAATGATGATTCATTGGGTATTATCCAATCGTTAGGTATGTAGGGGGGCTGACGTCTTGCGTTGATGTTCACTGGAATTCACTACTGGTAGGGGGTGGAAACCGTTCAAAATCCGACTCTTGGGTATGCGTGGTTCGTCTCCTGAAATAAATAGCTTCTTACGAAAGAACGAATGAACAGTAGGGAATGCATTCCTAATTACCTTAAAATGATAAGAGTCAAGTTTGTTTTGTCACAACGGGCATTTTGGAGGCTGCTCGGAGCATCAGCATAAGGAGGGGTTTCGCGAGATCTCGGAATCACTTTCCGGCGAGCGAAGCGCATCGGGAAAACAGTGGGAAAGCGATTCCTGGAATAGCTTTCCAATTTCCCGCTGGACCGATCGCGAAAACACATGGAAAGCTGACATCGCCGGGAAAATGTTAAATTACAACCTATTTCTAATAAATATGGTTCACTTAACGGTTCTTTGATTCTCATACATTCCATCGGAGCCACCCTAAGAACGCTTGCCATTTTTCTTTCTTTATTAGTGATACTTGCACTGTTTTTTCTAAAACCTTTGAGATTTCCGCCGAAACATTCAACTTTCCGCAGAGCTTTCCACTATTCTCGTGGAATCACTTTCCGGGAAAGTTGCTTCGGTTTCCGAAGCCTGAAAACCGGGTTGGAAAGTTCGGCAACTTTCCGAAGTAGCGCGAAAACCATTGGAAAGCGAGTCCGACTTTGCTCTCCAGCTCGCGAAAACCCCCCTATAATCGCCCCGCCGTAGCTTTGGAACCTAATACCAAAACACTCGCACGCTGAAGACCATCCAATTTAAGCCATGGACATCGACCCGTGAAAGTGAAAGAAAAGCCAAACCGGATTCGCCATTAATTTTAACCATCCATCCAGAAGCTATATGGGCAGCGATAAGGCTTTGGCGCACGCCCAGCTTTGTTCTCAATACCCAGTTAGGAGCACAGTATTTTTTTGCGGTTTGAAAGGAATTGAAATGTTCGGAGGTAATTGGTGGGTCCGCGCCTAATTTTTTGCGTACGTACTGTAATTGCGCTCTGAAGAAGGAAAGAAAACGGTTGGAAAAAACTAGGCGCTTGGTAACGGTTCACGGATAAATGGGTAAAAGCGGAAGCCGGTGGGAAATTTTGTGTGCTTTAACTTTGGGTTTTTCTTCGGACTAGACGGTGAAATATTTTTTAGGCCATGAGGTTGCAGCGGAGTTTTATTCTACTAATCTCTTATTTTAAAATTTATATCTGAAAGCAAACGTTCGATGGTATGGAAATTTCAAACTTAGTCCGCGGGTTTGTTTCAACTAAAAAGTAGAAACAAAAAATCGGAAACCTCGTTTTTAGGGAGAACGTACTAGTAAACAAAACTGCAATGAAAGCTAGAAATTGCCACGTTATTTTTTTTTAATTATGCAGTGTTGGATATTCTGACCATCTCCAATTTTTTTCAGACAGAGGTGGAGGATTTAATGAAAGAACTAGGAAAGAAGAAGTCTCAACCAGTCGACCTCTCAACCAACCTTTCATGTACTGTCGCCAATGTCATCAGTTCCATGTTAATGTCAGTTCGCTTCAGTCACGACGACGGCAGCTTCAAGCGCTTCATGCATCTCTGCGACGAAGGCTTCCGACTCTTCACCATAATGGCAGCTGCGGCTTTTTTGCCATTCCTCCGGTTCCTCCCAGGCATGAGCAAAGCCTATACACAAATCTGCAAAGTAAGTTTTTCTTCTGTATTCGGTACAACATTCAACCCCTGCTGGAATTCGTCCTAAATACCCCTTTACGCGACACGGACACCTCCTCGTCACTCTATCGGGTGAGGTTTACCAAGCAATGGTTCTGATGACGACAGTCCGGTCATGGCAGACTTGAATTCCTTCCAATATTTCGGCCCCGTCATCAATTTTCGGACGAAATCCGGCTTGGGAAACAACATAACTTATTCCGGATTCCCCGCTCACTATCAAGGTTTTAATTTGCCCCGAAAGAGATCGAAAACTAGGAGTGACTTAAGGGATATACCCCGGCCTCTAAGACAAACCTATTGCCTTGATCAAATGCTTGATTTTTTTTTCAATACTCGATTTTCTTTCAAGACTTCGAATTGGGCAGATCCAGCGAACCGTATACATTAAGTACCGATGTAATTACCGATGTAATTACCATCCGTGGAAACAGTGCAGTCACGTTTATTCTGTTTGTGTTAATGTCTTTTTCTGCTTCGGAAATAATGTCAAGAGTTGAGAGAAAGTAATGGTGTCAGTTTTCCGACGTAATGACCTTTTCCGAGATTCAGCGAAAACTAGAGAAAGGTGCAGAATGTCAAATCTTTTGGCATAAGGTTCACGTGTGAAAATGGAGAAATTCATTGACCTTTGAAATTTGCAAACTTAGCTGTTTGGAATATTCAGAGCCCGGAAGGTGTCAAACATCAGTCCAGGAAGCACTGTTTAGGGCAGACCAGTTACATCATGACAAAATTGCAGTAATTTCTTGTGTGATCGACTTCCCATACGACGGACGTTAGTTTTTATTCGAAAGTAACGACAAAGTAAATAGCACTGCAGAAATTATCAATTTTTTGTAACCCTGTTCTTTTTCTTAACAGAACCGCGATGAGATCGGCCAGTTCTTCCAGAAGATCATCAGCGACCATCGCGAATCCTTCTCGTCTGACAACATTCGCGACATCATTGACGCTTACCTTCTCTCAATAAGCGAAGCCCAAGAGGAAAACCGCTTCAACACCCTCTTCGACGGACGTGATCCAGACAAGCAGATGGAGCAGATCATCGGTGACATGTTCAGCGCTGGTTCAGAATCCGTCAAGACAACCCTCTTATGGTCCATGGTCTACTCCATTCGGGAGCCAGAAATGCAGAAGAAGGTACAGGACGAGCTGGACCGAGTAGTTGGACGCTCTAGAATGCCATCTCTGGACGATATTCAGCATCTGCCGTACACCGAAGCTTTCCTCTGTGAATGTATGCGACGATCAACAGCTGTACCTCTTGGAACGATTCATTCCACCACCAGGTATGTGTCTGTTATCCTTAACCTATTCGACCTCGTCCGCCTCCACTCTTCCTCCAACCCTCCTGAATTTGAACACTGCTTCCCAAATTGAGAATTGGCCGAAGCGAATTTCGACCTCCACTCTTGATGAAGTCCTCCTAAATAATGGCACATCGAGAATTGATAGATGCGAATTTCTAGTCCTCAACCGCTAGATTCAGAAACTTCAACCGGTTTCATGATGCAGTTGACCAAAAATTTAGGCATCAGTATTCCTCGAGAGGTCGGTACAGTTTCAGAGAATTATAGTCAACATCTCTACTGAGCGATTTAACACACTGAATAAGGTGCGGTCTTGGTGAAACAGATGGCATTAACGACGGATAGCTGATGCTTCGAAGTTGCTGGATTGGCATTATCTACACTGTTGTGACGTAGTTACAGCTTGCAGTGGTGATAATTGATTTTTATCTTCCAGGGATAACTACCTCGGCGGATACCTTATCCCAAAGGGTGCTCAGATTGTACCTCTTATTCACGCTGTCCATATGAACGCCGAGACTTGGAACGATCCAGAGGGATTCATTCCAGAACGCTTCATCAAAGACGAAATTGTCCAGCGGCCTGACTGTTTCATTCCGTTTGGCGTAGGCAGAAGGATGTGCCTTGGAGACACTCTGGCGAAGGCAGAATTATTCTTGATCTTCTCGTCGCTTCTGCACGTCTTCACAATAGCTTCCGGTGACGACACTGTCCCGTCTCTGAAGGGGCATTCTGGAGTGACGCTAACACCCAATAAGTTTCTGGTGAGTTAAATTCATTTTGAATTGGTGTGTCCGGGGGCGTCGTCCGTGGCGTTAAAAGCCATGTCCTTGATGGTAACAATGAAACAAAGGTCTTTGATGAGCAGGGCTAGTTGCCGTCGAAGCTGCCTGAGCTACACTTGGCTGTTCATATAGGCTGGTGAGGAGCACTCCGAAACTCTGTAGACCTTCAAGGTTCTATTCTAATTGACACGAACTAACATATTAGAAGAAAGCACAGCAAAGAAATAAAGTCCTCAAAGGCAGTGATATTAAATTCGCAGTCTCCACTCACCGGTATAAGTCCCACATCCATTAATCACCAGGTCTTTCTTGACAAGACTGTCTCAAGGCTATTTGCTACTGGACATGTGTCTGACGTACTCTTTTTATTCTAGTTGCGCGCCATCCCTCGTCAAATCGAAACTATCCCAAGGAAGCATGCATCACAAGGATAATCTGCCTTGCCTCAACGAGTAATCCACCCCGCCTACTAGTGCTTGCCATATAGATATAGATGGTTGTGAAAGGTTCGTCAAGTGATTTTGACGGAGCGCGAAACAATACACTATTTCGATTTTAGTGAAAATTCCGGTTCGTAAGTCCGGATTTAACTCCGGTTCGTAAATCCGAATTTGTACATAAGATTCACAGATTCTATTTTTTATACAGCGTGCACAAGCTCAGTTCGAAGTGCCAGATACGTGAGACAATAATTGTTTAAAAGTCTAGTCAGTTTTACCCGTTTGTGACCCCATTTTGTTCATAACACTTTCAAATTTTTGACATATGCTGTTCATCCAAAGATTTTTCACGGCTGCTCTCAATTCGTTCTCGAGATCGATTTGCGCAGAACCGAGTGTTCTTCTTGAAGGATCCCCGAAGTGAAATAGGTGACATGAACAGACGCAAATGTCTCGGGATTTGAAAGTGAACCCTGTTTTTTCAAATGTCCGTGTTGCTGGGTCTGGGTTGCATCGCAATATCAACGAGTTATAGCGCAAAAGTGTGCCCTGATCTAAGTCCGGTTGTGTGTGTTCAGGTCAGAAGCCCAAATGCAAGGGCTGTAACCAAGAACAAATAATCTGATAGAACCTTCGTCTTTGGTTCCATGCAGCGACTATGGGTACCCCGACAGAGCTTAGCTAGAGGTACTTGCTCTAGCTTTGAGTTGATACCCGTTCACTTCCGTCTTTGCCGTTGGTCATAGCTGAGGAATAAGAGCAGGAGGCACGCTGACCTGCTCTGGAGCGCGTCCAGAGAACCAATCGGCTTTTGCTTTGAAAGTTTCTTCTACGCGGCCTCACATCGATATAGCTATTTTTAGAGCTGACGAAACATGATGTGCCGCGCAGCTCTTAACCTACGCTCGTTTGTATCGGGCAGGGTATGGGGAAATATTCAATTCAGCGTGGTCTTATTACGGAGATAGGGAGACGGAGGTTCTAGAAGATTATTTGTTCTTGCTGTAGCGGATACCTGCCCCATTTTATTTTGCCGGATTATTTAGTCACCATATCATGTGTACTGATTCCGTCAAAGGCCAGGGTGTAAAATAGGTGCATACCTAATCGTCAATTAAAACATTCTGTGCATTGCCTAGTTGCGCGGTTAATGAACTTCAACGTTCTATAAGAATGCGCCCAAAATATTTTTATTCTAATCTGAATGCGAGTAGATATTTTAGTTCGGGTGTCGTAGTTTTAGATTGTAGTCAAAAATTATTTGAACAGTGATTTTACACCACCTATTACAGCAGCTCGAAATTATGTAAGTGCTGCTGCGCATACTTGATATTATGTGTTCAGGATACAGAGCCAAGCTCTTTCAGATGCGCTGCCATGCGGATCTTCTCATTGGAAAAGATGTTTCCTAATAACCACCGGAATTGTATGTCTCGCTTAGATTGTCTAGTGACTGAGTGTGTGCGCCATATTTTTATAACTATTTGGGTTGGAGCTTATAGCGAGCGAAACACCAGTGATGTATCTAGAACTGGGTTGTTTCATATGTTCAGGGGCTCGTTTTGTCTGTGATTACCGTCTATTATTTATAACCTCAGATTGCTGATTAAAAGAGACTGAAATCTATCTGTTATATAAAATCCACTAGTAGGAAAAGCGATAGACAAACTGATTCCATTTCGTTCTCGATGTCTCATTAAAGCCTTCCATATTTCGGAGGCTTCCGCTCAGTCAAGCCAACCCTTCCGGATTTTCATGAT
Source organism: Branchinecta sandiegonensis (assembly GCA_030848855.1). NCBI lineage: Eukaryota > Metazoa > Arthropoda > Branchiopoda > Anostraca > Branchinectidae > Branchinecta > Branchinecta sandiegonensis. The sequence continues at coordinate 2,703,133 of JAUPMV010000021.1, read as the reverse complement.
AATCCGGTTTGCTAAGTTAACCTAATCCGGTTGCCTAAGTTTGCTGTTCTTCAACATTTCCTCGGTGTCCCCTCAGCGTATCTTTTGCCTCCCAGTCACAGCTGTAATACTCTATGACTAACTCTCCTTGCCGAAGCAAAATCGTTGTATGCCTAGCGGAAGAGCCGGAGGCGGCATCACAGCTGTCCCCAACGATCGCCGTGACTGGTTGACACAGTATGTGAGTTGTTGAGTTTGAGTCGTTACGGAGATGTTTTCTCGTTCTTCCTGAGGATCACTGGCGGGTTTTGGACTTCATAGAGTGTTTACTCTTCCTTTCTCCACTGCTCCAACCTGTTTCATATTAACACTGTCTGCCAAATGTGTGCCTCTATTACACCAAACCAGATTCCGGAACATGGTGTGTCCGACAACCCAGTCTTCAAGGCACGTTTAGCCTATCTTCGGCTTCCTGGCCCACCTCGACGGACAACGGATGTCGGAAGCAAATTTGGAAGGAGAATCCTTGCTTTTAGTAAAATACAGCCACTCTTGCATCATGCCTCTTATAAATGTCTCTTAGTTTTAATAGATGAAGAGAAGTGCTTTTTGTTGACTGGGGAATTTTAACTGCTTTCCGTTGTAGATTGTGGGTGGGTGAAAGTATCGACGGAAATGTAGTGATTCCCGTATAGATGAGCAGTAGTATATTAAAGGTTAACTTCAGACATCGAGGTTGATATCGGAAAATAACAACGAGACGGCCATTGAAAATAACCTGTCCGAGCCGAAGGCGAGGCAGGTCATGAAAAATATCAGCCGAGCGCAGCGAGGTTGATATTTTTAAATGGCAGTAGAGGTTGTTATACCGATATGAACCGAGACAGAGAGACGAGACAGAATATTTTATAGGTAGGTCTTACTCTTCTTTGCTAATGGGGTAGGGAAGTTTATTTTAGTACAATAGCAACCCAAGCCTACTGTTGACCTACTAAAATGACTATTGCTGCGACCTAAGCACTTTAGTTTCTACCAATACAGCCTTTTACTTATTTGGCGATTCAGATGCCATCTAGTGGTCGTGAAACCCTACTCTAGATCTACTAATGACTATTCTAGGGGTAGTTGAAGTAAAAAGTAAACAATAACAAACCCCACCCCATGTGTTGATAATTCCAGAACAAAGACAGTGATCCATGCTGAATAACTAGCCTTTGGGAAAGAAAGGGATGGTAGGATGTTGTTTCAGTTGACAAGCTGTATTTTCAGTGGAAATCTGATTGTGTTAAGGTATGGCCTAGGGAATAGGCTGGTTGTCTATGAGAGCAGTAAGATGTTCTGTAATTTGTTCAATGATGAATAACTAGCTTTTGGAAAGCAAGGGATAGTAGGATGTTGTTTCAGCAGTTCAGTTGACAAGCTGTATTTTGAGTGGTAATCTGACTGTGACAAGCTATGACCTATGGCATATCCTGGTTGTCTGATAGAGTAAAATGTTCTGTCATTTTTCAACATTTATTTTATTTCTTATTTTATTTTTATATTATTTTTGAAGTATTTTTTTGTGTTTTTCTTTACTGAACGTATTTTTTTTAAATTTTTTTTTTGGAGGTCAGCTTCTACTTCTCAGTATTTGAGGAAAAATGGTCGATGAATTCAGTATTTCAGGAAAAGTGCTCGACGAACATCTGCGGAGGCTGTTACGGCTTCGTATCAGCCTCTCTGGAGGATGATACGAGGTCGTAACAACCTCCACAAAAATAATTGTCATAAATAACTTCCTGTGGGGTGTAGGAAAATATGCATTGCATACCTGTTCGAGAAAAGTTATATATAGATATATAAGAGAGATATATAGTAATCGGAGAATAGCAAATGGAAAAAATTCTATTAAGCTTCCGTATGGTTCTCACTCCTCGCGAAATTTCGACTCTTTATCGTCTCAGTATGCCGCTTGAAACTTAAATTTTCATCCAGGAGTATTCCCAGGAACCGGACGTACCGTTCAGGTGATACAGGACCTCTTGAAGTAGGTAGCTTAGCTACTGTTGGCCAACTCTACCAGTACGGGAAAAAATAAGAAGGGACGACTTTTTTACAGTTAAAGCTAGTGAGTTACCATCGAACCAACGATACATTTTCTCCGTCATCATCTGAAGCTGCAATATAAGGGAAGGTTCGTCTGGAATTTCTTCATGTTGATTGGCTGTAGCGGTTGTTGTTGTCTGGGAAGCACCCTCTTGGCACGATCCGAGTAGACCCCAATGCAAAATTCTTTGACTGTGTAGTTGCATGGTAGTTGTACGAAAAGGTTGCATGTATTGATATGTAGTAGTATGGAATACTTTGATTTCACATGCCTCCGACTGGGTTAAAAGTTTGCCAGTAGTAGCATGAAGTGGCAACACTTACCGCATGCTACTTTTTCGTATACCTCCACACGACTAATTCTCAAAAAATTTTCATCGGGACACTGAGCACTCTCTTACTAAAAAGCCGGTATAGGTTTTAACAAAGAGAGTTGGCCTAAGTATTGATCCTTGGGGTACTCCATACCCAACTGGTACACGCTCATCAAAAGCTTCAAGGGATGTTTCGCCGGGGGAGGTTTTACAATGGGGACGTTTTTGCCATGTGGACGTTTAGTCGACAACCATGTCAGTTACGCCCTGGAGAAAGGGGGGAGTAAATCTGTTTTAAAAAACAAAGTCCCATTTCCGACTTTCAATTCAACAGATTTTATTGAGGTACTCTTCCTGGGCTTACCGACGAAACGTCCCCAAGCATAGATTCTGAACAAGGGATGTTTCGCCAGGAGAGGTTTTACAAAGGGACGTTTTACCATGTGGGCGTTTCGCCGACAACCAACCACGTCAGTTACGCCCTGGAGAAAGGGGGGAGTAAATTTGTTTTAAAAGCAAAGTCCCATTTCGTACTTTCAATTCAACAGGTTTTGTGGAGGTACTCTTCCTGGGCTTACCGACGAAACGTCCCCAAGCATAGATTTTGAAGTTCGCCTTGGTCTTCAGGTACGATCGAGGTAAAACAACTTCTAAGTTTGCATTACAGATATAGGTACATTCATATTAGGAGGAGCAAGCGGGAGCTTGATCTGGCTAAAAAAGAGTCAAACAAGGAGAATGCAAACATCAGCGTAGTGTCGTTATGGTGGATACGATTGGCATGGGAAGCTCAAGATCTTGTTTCGTGGACCTTGTATTGCTCGGGATAATATTTGTATGCCTATGCGATTTCAAATATCTTATTCCCATGATATAAAACGAATGTGTCAGCTACGATGCTTCAGCAGCGATATTTCGGCCCTTCTTGGCAAGGGTCCTCGTCAGGCTGTCAATCTTCAACGTCGGAGAAGGAAGAAAACCTGCAATCAAAATACCCAAAATATCGCTGCTAAAGCATCGTAGCTGACACATCCATTTTATGCATTATTTGAATATATGTTTAAGTCAGCTTGGGCTCAAGGAATATTTTTTCCCATGCTGGCGTATTAAATTAATCCGCTCTGAAAGAAGGCCTGGTCTGAACCTTGAAATACCAAAAAAGCATTATCACATTTTTGTTATTGGCATATTTTAGTCGCGAACACTTTGCTATAATGAGGTTTTGTCAAGGGGACGTTTTTCAATGAGGACGTTTCATGGGGTTGTTTCGCCGGGCAACCCTTGTGCCCTTGCCCCAGAGCATGGTATGGGTGCCCCAACGTATAAGCACCATGCCCAACGATTGATGATTCGGGTATGACTGCACCACGTATAGCGCCACGCAATGCTGTACATACATAAATACAAATTTTATTTTAAAACCGACTTTGTTACGCAACCAAATTTGTGGTTACTGCAAAAAAAAAAACAGAAAAAATTACAATATATGTGTCAATGCACTTAAAATCTGTCAAGCTTCGTTAAAAGTTTCACGAACTCTAGAATCAAACTCTTTGCATATCTGGCGTGTTTTGTAGGTACAGGACGGAGTTTGGGTACCCTAGAACTTCCCATTTGTTCTGGTCGATTTCTAACGTTCTGGTAAGAGGGAGGGACGGTTTGGGAGTGGAGACGGTGAGATATCAGAGCTGAACCGAAGCCGGTGCTTAGCTCTTTTCTGCGCTCCTTCAGTGTTTTGAGGTTAAAGTGTTTTAAAAGGTAGGAGTTGAGAGTTTCGGACAACTGTGAACAATAAGCCCGCTTCTGTATTCTTTCTAATTTTTTCTGTTTGTTCCTGCGATAATGATTTTCCATATACCAGGGTGGGTCTAATGCAGGAATTGAATCAGGCTCAAGGCAAAAGGGAAAGAGCTGTGGACATTTCGGATGCTCAAACGAGCATAGTTGATTTACAATGATTTACAGTAACGCGTCAGTTGACTAGTGATTTTTACCTCGACGAATGATTCAAATATTATTTTTTTTTTATTTACGAGGAAGAAAAACCGCGATAGGGTTTGTCCTCCGCATAATTTTTCAATAAGGTGAAATTGAAAAAAAAACCCAACGATTTACTGTGTCCTTGCTCCTTTAAAGCTTAGATTGTCCTTCAGCCCAAGCTGACTGCGAATCATATTTGACGGTGCAAAACGGATAAGTCAGCTACATTTATTAGAGCTATACTTCGGCCCTTCTTGGCAAGGGTCCTCTTCGGGCTCAAGCTGGAAAATGAACTTCAATTTAAAGTTTAACTGAAAAGCCAGCTTATCTTTAATCTTGGGTTTTAATTTTTTCATCTTGAGCTAATTCTTGGGATCCCAAAACGTAAGTGGAGGGATACCTATGACATCGCAAAAGTTGTCCGTCTGTTAGCACGATAACTCTCGAAGGGGTTGATATATTTTGATTAAACCTGGCACGAGGACTCTTTAGGTCAAAGTACAGGTCAAAGTTGAAGATGAGCTCTGTAGCCCTATATTTAGGGGTGGGGGAGGGGTTTGAAATTAAGGGAAACAAAAAATATTTTTTAAAAGCTAATGACATGCTGAATCCGAATATGAATTTTTTTTTCTCGCCGGACAAATAGTTCACTCGGAATCCGGCAAAAACCGGAAAATTTGTGAAAAGTAAAAGTTTATTCTGAAGTTGATTAGAGATTCAATCTACGGGCAAGGAGACGTGCTGAGTCCGAATATGAACATTGTTTCCGCTCGGAATCCGGCTGAAACCGGAAAATTTGTAAAAAAAAGTAAAAGTTTAATCTGTAGTTGATTAGAGGTTCGATCAAGGGGCAAGGAGACATGCTGAATTCGTTTTTGAGTAGTTTGTCCAGAATCCGGCCGAAACCGAAAGTGGGCAGAAGTAAGGATGAAGCAGATACGACGTAGACTATAAGGTAGACCATATGCTGAATCCATATCTGAATATTTGACAGCGCAGAATGGATTTCTGAATATATCTGAACTTAGTGAAATTTAGCTGGCGTATCCGTTTTACACTGTCAAATTATAGTCATTGGCCTTAATCTGTTTTTAAATTTTGAAAGTAAAAATCTTAAAGAAGTCTGTTAAGACCGAATATCTACAAGACCGAATTATCTAGAGCAAATATTAAATTTTGGGATCCCATCGAAACCATTGGTCTTGTTTAACAAAGAAATAGAAAACCGTGATTTTCGGTTTTTTTCCACCCCCACTCAGTGGCTCGCTGTCATTATTTTAGGCTTTCAATTCTTCCAATTTGTTTTTAATTTTCGGTTTCTTGTTGGTTTTCTGCTTTATTTTGGTTTTCTTGGTTGTTGATCTTCATCCTCGTTTTGGCATTTTTCCTCGATATTTTCTGTCTGCGCTGAAGAAAGGAGGCGGCTGTCCTCCCGAAATATTCGCCTTTTATTCCAGTGTATTCGCTGGCCTTTACAAACCCCATCTTCGCTCGTTTCTTCGTTGATTTTTTGCGATATCCGTTTTGCACCGTCAAATAGGATTCGCAGTCAGCTTGGGCTGAGGGGAATACCTATCACCAAAGTACGGAACTTCAAATCGCCTATACATGCAGCCGACAATTATCAATCTTAGCTGGAAAGAAGAAGAAGAGACAGGTGACTCCAAAACCAAAATTCTCTACCCTTTCGACAACCCAATCGAACAGCAAAAAAAGCAGCCGTGTCCAGAATGAAATCACAAGACCAGCTTTAATGCAACCAACTTTCGGAGAAGAAGTTCACAAAGTCAGATATTAAGGAAGAATCTTTAATAGTTTTTCCACAAGTTCATTTTCCAGCTTGAGTGGCTTGAGCCTGAAGAGGACCCTTGCCAAGACGGGCCGAAATATAGCTCTAATAAAATGTAGCTGACTTATCCGTTTTGCACCGTCAAATATGATTCGGTTGAAGGAATATCTATCGTGGTAACTGTATATGCCTATACCTTTACCTTATACCTTAATATGTTTCATTTAAGAACCCTTTCCCAACGCCAACAAACCCTGTCATTTAACCTTGGAAAACAAATCGTACAAGACCCAACCCTACGCCCCATCCTGCCCCCTGATTTCGCCGCAATTCGAGTCAGGCCTGGCAGAGCAGCTTCCCGACCGATTCCGGAAATAACAGTGAAAACTTGAATCATTCGTCGAGTTTTATATCACTACTCAACTGACACGTCTGGTTTTACCAATAGTTATTTTTCCAGCGGTGGTGGTGAATGGTTTTAATCGTGGTATGATTGCTAGTGTTCGTGTGTACTATTTTAAATATTGTAAATTTTTGCTTGGATACCCTTTATTTGCTAGAAATACACCTAAAGATCCTGCCCTGGCAATTCAGCAGAAATTTGGTAATTTTGTAGCTAAAGCTAATAATATTCTGACTCTGAAGAATCTGTTTCCGTTTTTCGATAAAAGTTACTAGTTAAGTAAGTACAGTGTGTTGTTTAAAGTACGTCAATTGTTATTTATTGTTTTGAAACTTATTTGTGACAGTGTTTTTTGAATTTATTTTAATACTCCTCTTTATATATTCTTTGAGGGAAATAAATAAATGAATGAATTAAGGTCGGTCGGTTCGTAACCTGGTAGTATGAATCTATGGTCTTAAGCGAAGATGGACATTTCAGTCGAAAATCCATGGTAAGCTTGTGTCTATGGTGTGGTAACATCTCATGCTCCTAATGATAGGGAGCGGTACCGGGAAAAATCTGTGCAAAAATTCTGAATTACATAAATGAAAAATAAATTTCAGGTTTTGGTAACATTTTCGGGCCGCACAGGGATTTTTGCCGGTTTTGCCTTCCGGACCACAAGTATCCAAAGACTAGGAATCATTGCAAGGAGGTAACTTATAAATTTTGTGGTCAGCCTGCTCGTAAAACACGTTTTCACACAAGAACCTGTTTTTTTTCTCTAGACTCAAGAGAAAGAACTACCAAACATGTTTTGACTTAATCCTGTCCTCTCTCCTACCCTTCGGAGCTCGATAAAAATCAGGGTGTATATTCGTGGTTGAAAACATGTTTTCAGTGCACAAATGTTACTTGCAAGATTCGTTTTCCCAGAAAATTGCCAAACTTATTTCAGCCGATGACCTTTACTGACCATGGCAGAAATCGCTAGATCTTTTCTCATACATTTTCGAAGTAAAGCTTAAAGTTTAACCAATAGGGCTGGGATTCGAAAGTCCAGTTACCCATCCCTTATTCACTTAAATAGGTTTGAAGACGCGATGAAAATACGTAACATCGTTGCTCTGTTATTCATATAATCGATTTTGATCGATTCAACTTTTTGTCGCAGGTTCGTGGTACCTATCATATTTGACGGTGCAAAACGGATAAATCAGCTACATTTTCTTAGAGCTATATTTCGGCCCTTCTTGGCAAGGGTGCTCTTCAGGCCCAAGCCGCTCAAGCTGGGAAATGAACTTGTTGAAAAACAATTGAATAGTCTTCCCTAAATATCTTAAATATTTAAGATACAAACCAAAATACCGAAGAATCTCTACCCTTTCGACAACCCAATCGAACAGCAAAAATAACAGCCGTGTCCAGAATGAAACTGTTAGAAAAACAATTAAATATTCTTCCTTAAATATCTGATTTTGTGAACTTCTTCTCTGGAAGTTGGTTGGAGTTAAAGCTTCCGCTGTGATTTGATTCTGGCTCGGCTTGCTGTTCGATTGGGTTATCGAAAGGGTAGAGATTCTTCTGCATTTTGGATTTGGAGTCACCTCTCTCTTCTTCTTTCCAGCTAATATGGATACTTGTCGGCTGCATGTATGGGCGATTTGAAGTTCTGTACTTTGGTGATAGGTATTCCCCTCAGCCCAAGCTGACTGTGAATCATATTTGACGGTGCAAAACGGACAAATCAGCTACGTTTTATTAGAGCTATCTTTCGGTCCTTCTTGGCAAGGGTCCTCTTCAGGCTCAAGCTGGAAAATGAACTTGTGGAGAAACAAAAAAAATTCTTCCTTAAATATCTGATTTTGTGAACTTCCTCTCTGAAAGTTGGTTGGAGTTAAAGCTGGTGCTGTGATTTCACTCTGGAAACGGCTGCTGTTTTGCTGTTCGATTGGGTTGTCGAAAGGGTAGAGATTCTTCTGCATTTTGGTTTATATCTTAAATATTTAAGATATCTAAGGAAGAATATTCAATTGTTTTTCCAGAGTTCATTTTCCAGCTTGAGCCTGAAGAGGACCCTTGCCAAGAAGGGTCAAAATATAGCTCCAGAAATATGTAGCTGACTTATCCCTTTTGCACCGTCAAATATGTTTCGCAGTCAACTTGGGCTGAAGGAATATGAATCACCAAAGTACGGAGCTTCAAATCGTTCATACATGCAGCCGACAAGTATCTATCATAGCTGGAATTGAGAAATTGTTGGAAAAAAAAATATTCTTCCTTAAATATCTGATTTTGTGAAATTCTTCTCTGAAAGTTTTTTGGAGTTAAAGCTGGTGTTGTGGTTTTATTCTGGACACGGCTGCTGTTTTTGCTGTTCAGTTGGGTTGTCGAAAGGATAGAGATAGAGATTCTTCTGCATTTTGTGTCTATCTTAAATATTTAAGATATTTAAGGAAGAATATTCAATTATATTTGACGGTGCAAAACGGATAAGTCAGCTACATTCAATTATTATATTGCTATATTCAATTGTTTTTCCACAAGTTCATTTTCCGGCTTGAGCGGCTTAAGCCTGAACATGACCCTTGCCGAGAAGGGCCGAAATATAGCTATATTCAAATAATGCATAAAACGGGTTCGTCAGCTACGATGCTTTAAAATTTAATTCAAAAGTAAAAATTAATTAAAAAAAAAAAATAATTCAAAAGTAATAGATACAGGCGAGTGAGTACTCCCTACCAGAAACATGGAACGAGGATATTAAGGAAATCAAATTTAAGCTTTCAGTCCCTTATTAATAAAAACAAATCGAAGTTGATCAAAATACAGAAAAAAACTTTTCCTGTCATCGCCCCAATCGTGCAGCAAAAAATAGCGGCCGTGTAAAAAATTAAATCTCAGGACCAGTTTTTTCCCTACAATTCAAAAGTAATTTGCCCGAATAAGATATTTACAGTCGGTAGAAGCTTCAGTTATTTATTAAAGGTTTGTTTCCTTCGCCGACGTTTACCCTGAAGATTGACAGCCTGACGAGGACCCTTGCCAAGAAGGGCCGGAATTTCGCTGCTAAAGTATCGTAGCTGACATACTCGTTTTATGCATTATTTGGATATATGTTTCAAAGTCAGCTTGGGCTAAAAAAATATTCGAAATATAGCTCTAATAAAATGTAGCTGACTCGTCCATCGTACACGTCAAATATGATAGGTACCATGAACCTGCGACAAAAAGTTCGCTCGATAAAAATCGATTATATGAAGAACAGAGCAACGATGTTACGCTTTTTCATCGGGTCTTCAAGCCTATTTAAGTGAATAAGTGATGGGTAACAGGACTTTCGAATCTCAACCCTATTCGTTGAACTTTAAGCTTTATATCAAAAATGGTATAAGAAAAGATCTAGCGATTTCTGCCATGGTCAACAAAGGTCATCGGCTGAAACGAGTTTGGCAATTTTCTGGGAAAAACGAATCTTGCAAGTAACAATTGTGCATTGAAAACATGTTTTCAATCACGAATATACACCCTGATTTTTATCGAGCCGTATCTGCTGTATCCGAAGACAAGGACCACTACCCTGACAGAACCTGTACGTGTTTATCACGAATCGTCCATGTTTTAGGGTCTTTGCCGCGACCACGAGGCGGACTTGAAAGGACCCGCCCGATGCAGACGAGTAAACTGATTAGACGAGCCGATTGAACGTTTTCGCTCAGGTCAGTATTTTTGTATTAAGTCAAAACATGTTTGGTAGTTCTTTCTCTTGCGTCTGGAGAAAAAAACAGGGTCTTGTGTGAAAACGTCTTTTATGATCATGCAAGCTTACCACAAAATTTACAAATTACCTCCATGCAATGATTCCGAGTCTTTGGATACTTGTGGTCCAGAATGCAGAACCGGCAAAAATCCCTTTGCGGCCCGAAAATGTTTCCAAAACCTGAAATTTATTTTTCATTTGTGAAACTCAAATTTTTTCGCACAGATTTGTCCGGGTATCACTCCCTATCATTAGAAGTGAGATGTTCCCGATGAAAAATTTGTAGCCTGCGTAGTTGTATGATAGTTGTACGAAAATGTTGATACTATCACTTAATGTGCCTCAGACTGGGCCAGTCTTAAGCAGTAGTATCCAGTAGCATCCTGTCTTGCTATAGTAGCATCCAATCTTGCTAATAGTAGCATGCTGAAGAATGCAGTAACACGGTAGCCTTGACATAGAACCATATACACTGTAAAAAGTTTCTCCGATAAAGGATGCAGTAGTTGCTGCGGGGATTAATCTTATCTCTATTGGGATAAAATTAATCCGAATTAGGGATAATCTTATCTCAATAAAGACAAGAGTAATTCCAGTAGCAAATACTGCAAGATTTTTTTTTACAGTATAGTAGCATCAGTTCGTACTGCATGCTACTTTTTCGTACAACTTCATCCTACTATTCTGAGATTAATTTTTCATCGGATTAGCACGGGATCGACTAAAACCAGGAAGGGAAGGGAACGCGAGAAAAACAGGAACGCATACTAAAACCAGGAAGGGCATACTAAAACGAGGAAGGCTGTCGCCAGAATTCGACGCACCGTTCCCTTCCTCTGTTTAGTATTTTTCGAGGGGTTGGCAACTTTTCAAATTCAAAGTTCACCATCCCTTCCTCGTTTTAGTATCCTAACATGGGTAGGCATTAAGTTTAGTGAGGGGTCGGCAACTATAAAAAATTGTAATTAACCTTTTCATTTCTCGTTCTGACGGTAGGCGACTAACCAGAAAGGGCATACTAAAACGAGGAAGGCTGTCACCAGAATTCGCAGCAACGTTCCCTTCCTCTATTTAGTATTATTTGAGGGGTCTGCAACTTTTCAAATTCAAAGTTTTCCCTTCCGGGTTTTAGTATCCTGACATGGGTAGGCATTAAGTTCAGTGAGGGGTCGGCAACTATAAAAATTGCAATTCGCCTTTTCATTTCTTGTTCTGACGGTAGGCGACTAACCCGAAAACCAGGAAGGCTGTCGCCAGAATTTGACGCACCATTCCCTTCCTCTGTTTAGTATTTTTCGAGGGGTCGGCAACTTTCCAAATTCAAAGTTCACCATCCCTTCCTCGTTTTAGTCTCCTGACATGGGTAGACATTAAATTCAGTGAGGGGTCGGCAACTATAAACTTCTAATTCACCTTTTCATTTCTCTTTCTGACGGTAGGCGACTAACCAGGAAGGGCATACTAAAACCAGGAAGGCTGTCGCCAGAATTCGCAGCACATAATGGGTAGGCATTAAGTTCAGTGATGGGTCGGCAACTATAAAAATTGTAATTAACCTTTTCATTTCTCGTTCTGACGGTAGGCGACTAACCAGGAAGCGCATATTAAAACGAGGAAGGGCATCCTAAAACCAGGAAGGCTGTCACCAGAATTCGCAGCAACGTTCCCTTCCTCTATTTAGTATTATTTGAGGGGTCTGCAACTTTTCAAATTCAAAGTCTTCCCTTCCTCGTTTTAGTATCCTGACATGGATAGGCATTAATTTCAGTGAGGGGTCGGCAGCTATAAAAAAAAGGTGATTCATCTTTTCATTTCTGGTTCTGACGGTAAGAGACTAAAATCATCCCGAGGCCAGCGAGGGGTCGGCAACGAAGATATTTCAAGTCCACCGTTTCCTTCCTCGTTTTTGTACCTTGAAAGTACAAAACCGAGGAAGGAAATTGGAAATTTTAAACTAGTCTTCTTTTGAGGGGTCGGCAACTTTTTAAATTCAAAGTTCACCATCCCTTCCTCGTTTTAGTCCCCTGAAATGGGTAGGCGTTAAGTTCAGTGACTACATCCACTATAAAACTTTAAAAATTCTACTTCACCTTTTCATTTCTCGTTCTTACGGTAGGCGACTAAAATCCTCCCAGTCCAGCGAGGGGTCGGCAACTAAGATATTTCAAGTCCACCATTTTCTTCCTCGTTTTAGTATCTTGGAAGTACCGAAACGAGGAAGGAAATCGGAAATTTTAAATTATTTTTCTTTGAGGTGTTGGCAACTATCAAAATTCTTAGTTCATCGTTCCCTTCTTCGTTTTAGTGCTTTCAGGGGTTAGCAACTAAATTCTCAGTCCAGTGAGGGGTCGCCTACTCAGATATTTGAAGTCCACCATTTCCTTCCTCGTTTTGGTACCTTGAGAGTACGGTACTAAAACGAGGAATGTAATTGGGAGTTTTAAATTATTCTTCTTTGAGGGGTCGGCAACTACCAAAATTCTTAGTTCACCGTTCCCTTCCTCGTTTTAGTGCTTTGAGGGGTCGGCAACTATGATTCTCTGTCCAGCGAGGGGTCGGCAACTAAGATATTCAAGTCCACCGTACTCTCAACGTACCTAGGGGTAGTAAAAAAATTGCTAATTCTAAATTCTTTGAGGGGTCGTCGGCAACCATCAAAGTTTCAGGCTCACCATTTCTTTCCTCGTTTTAGTAGCTTCTCACGGGTAGTATTAAAACGAGGAAAGAAATTGTGAATTCAATATTCTTTTCTGTTTAAGTAGCTTGTAAATTAGTACCTGGATAGTTTCTTCCAGTACTAAAACGAGGAAAGAAATTGGGAATTCTAGATTCTTTGAGGGGTCGGCAACTATAAAAAATTAAGGTTTACCATTTCTTTCCACGTTTTAGTACCTTGTAACGGGTATTACCTAAGAAGTATCATGTGAGGGGTAGGAAACTAACACGCTTAACGTTCACCATTCTTTTCCAGTGATTCTTCTTCCTATGATCTCTGAGTGACGTCATTCGGCGATTCTGGCAAGCAGGGCCACATCCGGGACAGATAATGCGCGATTCGAAACCTTTGAAGCCAGCAGAAATCCCGATTGCAAATCTAAAGCAACACTGCCTTAAAAGTGGGACTCTTCACCGACAAATGATCAATAATAATCAGATGCTAAGCATATTTCCCAATTTGTGCGAAACAGTTCCCAGATGATCCCAGGCGGCGAAGAGCCGCACTGTCAGTGATTGTTCAGCCACATTCTTAGGGACGACTAAAACTAGAATGCGGACATAGGCAAATTCTCTCCTCAAGCCTGTGGTGCATGGGCAGCTAAAGGGTTGGGCCCCTTAAAACGTGAATCCTCAAAACAGGTCAGCAGTAATTTCGGGTGTCAGCCCTTGCAGCCCTTCTGCTCTACCACACAAGATAAAAGTTTAATTTCTATTTCACTTATAAATTTTTACTATTATATAAATCCCTCATCCCCTTCTCCATATCTTCTCCATTCCTCCAGCTTTCCTCGGAATATCGTCTGATTCGTTTTCTTCAATTTTTCCTCGCTTTTGCCCTTTTTACGTCAATGTAATCTCCAAGGCACTGAAATGTAGAGGTAATAATTAACCACACAAATGAGTCATCGCCCCCTCCCCTCTCCACTTATCGACGGATGCGACTGGGACCAAGAAACGGGAAATTAGGTTGTCTTATTTTCACAAGACCAAAGGTTTCGATAGAATCCCAAAAATAGAATATTTACTGAACTTCTTGAACCAGAAAATCGGGTCTTGTGAATTTCCGGCCTTCGCCAAACCCTTATGCAAGTTATTGATAGCCTACCTAATCAACCATTAAAATTGTAAAACAAAGGATGCTCGTGTCATTTGACGGACTACGACTAAACGTTGTCGTAGTCGTACTGGAAGCATACGACAGCTGATTCTGTTTTGGCGATAGTTCAGCCCTTCTTCGCTGGAGTCCTCCTAAAAGATTCCCTTTTAAGGCTAAACGACTAGATTCACTTCAGAAAACCAGGAACAGGTTTGAAATCACCATACGTCTGTAGCCATACTTCGAAGCTCTATTCGACTTTTTTTTTTAAATCTATCAAATCATCATGTTTTTCCGAATTGCATGAAAATTACGAAATTCGGATGAAAAAATTAAGTTCAGATACGGACTCGGTGACTATATTTACCTACCTGCCGAATTTTCAATCAACTTCCGAACAATCTTTTACTTGGGCCTCTACCAATTTCCCGTAAGGCCAGATACCGGGGCCAAAACTTGTCAGGCATGAAATAAGAATAATCAGAGCTAGAAGCTCATATTATACTTGCAAGGCCTGTTTAGAGGATGTAAGAGAAAATGTGTGGATTCGTTGTTTATTATAGTCCTCTGCAAGAAAAAAACCACGATCACGTGGCCGTGGTGATCCCGAGAATGAATCGTTTAGAGTGTTTTTTGCACCTAGCCGCAGTGATGCGCACCTTAAAAGAGCTAGGAATTCCGTTGTAAGCAAAACCCCTGAGTCACAAATGACCATGTGCCCTTAGAGATCATGAAAATGAACCGTTTGGTAAAAATTATATTTTATACTTTGCGGTTGGTTGAGTACGCTACTATAAGGGATTATTTTGAAAGAAAAAACCTCGAGACAAAAATGATCATGAGCTGTTGGGTATCATTAAAATATATCATTTGGTTGACAATAGTTTCTGCACGAAGCGCACTTCAAGAGGGCTAGCAATTCATTTGTAATCAAAACCCTTTGTGGACCAAATGACCATGGGCCCTTGCTGATTATGAATCTGCATCGTTCGCTCAAAAGTGTTTGTTTGTACTTTGCGGTTAAGGGAATTCATTTGTACGCGAAACCCTTGAGGCAAAACATCATGAACCCTTAGGTGCGTTTTTGCAGATACCATGGTATCTGATACCACGGTCTTTCGCAGTTACCGTGGTATCTGGCCAATCACTAATTGCAGATTCAGTTACTTTGGTCATAGATACCATGCTATCCGCAAAACCAAACTTCTGTTAATAATAAAATTTGAAGTCTGGCCAACTTTTTTGGGCACAAAGCGTTAACATGAGCACTTTAAGGTGAAGAAGAATTCACTTTTAAACAAAAACCTTGAGGCACAAATGATAAGCACTTCACAACATAATATGCACTTCAAGAGTGGTTTTCAAGCTCCGTCAGAATCAGATTTACGCACCCTATCCCCTTCAAATGTCCCAATAGTGGCCGGATTCGCTTACATTTATATGAACTGACACGTCCTAGGGCCTGTGCTTTATCTCCCGTCAAGTTGGGTCTCGATCACTCCATTATAGGCAGGCAGTGGGATTTCTGTGCCTGATCCTCCCTCCGATAGTTGATCTGATAACGGGTTCGAAAGTTACTACCGTCCACTGCCCCACAGAGCCCTGATCCTTTTCGGCTCTGTCAACAATATATCTATGCCTCGTGTCTGTTCTTCCCTAAAAGTTTCATCCAGATCCCTCCACTCCAAGCTTGTCACAAGGTCTCCAGTTACAACCCTAACTCCCCCCAAAGTCGCCAAATAAGGTCGAAAGTTACAGTGCTAGCAGAAGGATGGACTGACTCCAGAGTCAGACTACGCTTTCTAGGATACAGTACTTTCAGTTCTTACCTGTAGTTGTTGTCTTATGTTTGTTTGTAACTGCTTTTCCTCCTTCTTCGTTACGGAATCGTTACGTCCTGAAATGTAAAAGTATGATTTAAAGCAATAATATAGTTGTTTGTACTTGCTCGAGTTCGAAAATAGTATTCCTAAAAATAAGGAATTCGCTTCCGCAATTGCCCAACCCGCAGCAGTTTCTGATGATTGTATGTTAGACTTAAACAAGAGCTACGAGCTCATATGGCTCTTCTTACGAGTAGGCGGTACAAGAAAGTATATGAGAACGTCACAAAATACACCCGCCATTCAAAAATGCGGTTCGGAAACAGAAATACCTATTTAGTATCACTCAGTTCTGAGTAGTTCCGGCATCGCCTCTGATTATCTGTAGGAAAGACTCAAACTTCCAAGTTTCAGCCCAACAAATCCACTCGTCTGATCCTACACGTGCTACACGATTTCTGGTACTCCCTCCATCTCCGCCTACCGTGGCCGAATCTGATTTTGACTCAAAAATGGATCGTCTAAAGCATCTTCTTTTATACGATCTATCAAGTTTCATTCGAATCTGAGCATTTTCTGAAAATTCCAGTACCACCAGCCACCGTTGTCGGATCCTGTTAGGACCCTAAAATATATCGTCTAGGATATATAATATCTCTACATACCAAGTTTCATTTAAATTGATGCACTCGTTTGACCCCTATGCCAGCCTCAAAGTTTCCGACAATCTCCCGCTAACTCCCCCCACTGTGGCCGAATAGGACTTGGAAACATAAATGTCGTATTTTTAAGACCCCCTTCCCGTCCATCAAGTTTTACTGCAACCGGAGCATGGCCCATCAGCCAATTTCCGCCCCCCCCCCCCCCCCGACCTTGGCCGAATCCGGCTCGGACACCGAATAACAAATCTAGGCCGCACAAACTCGGCACTGTCCAACTTGCATCCCATTCGGTCTATCCGTTTGGTTTTGTGCATATCAAAAGTTTCCGCCCTCCCCCAATTCCCCCAACCGAGGTGGAATATAGTTCGAACGCACGCTTTACACGTCTATGTCATCGATTCTTATCACCCATTCATTTTCATTCGAATCAGACCACGCGTTCAATTTCCATATTGACACAGTTACAGAACATCTCAGGCGATAGCTCTTTCCGCCTTACAAGATTCATTCAAATCCGATCACCCGTTCAAAAGTTATGCATGCCACTAGATTCCGGATTCCCCATCCATCCACTCGCCCCCCCTCCCCCCCCCCCGATGGTCGGATCTGGGAAACGACTGTTCTCAAGTCAATGTGTTCGGATCCCTGACATACCTGCCAAGTTTCATCGTCCTAGCACACAAGGCAGTCTACCGAACTCGGGATCGCTAGATGTTTCATCAAAATATCCCCAAAACATTCCCATGTTTCATCAAAATATCTCATTCCCTTCGAGGTTATCGTGCTCCCAGACGATAAACAACTTTTGCGATGTCATAGGTATCCCTCCACTCAAGTTTTCGGATCCCCAAATCTTGAGAAATACTTGTTCTGAAGAATCTTTGACTGAAACTTAAAAAATTCTTGAAAAATATACGCCATAAACAAAATCAGCCTGATTTTAAATTTAATCGAGAGATGTTGGTATGCTACACAACACTTCTGTTAGGACTTGGGTTAAAACTGTGCCCTGAAGCGCGAAATTCATCATTTGAAAATTGTCTTTTGCAAATCTTACAATCATACTTCTCAGCCGGACAAAAAATAATTGAAAAATTCACCAACAAAATTCGAACAACTACAAATAGACCGCTGCCTCTGTATGTAAATCTGGCAAGCTAGAAACCTGCGACTGAGAATGCAATTCCTTAAATCTCAATGGATCAAGAACCCAGAACCGGAGGTGCCCAAGCTGGATGTCAACTTAGTTTTTTGGTAACCTTGAACTTAGTCTTGTTTCAATTTCTGGGCATACTACCAGCCCCCCCATTTGGATTTCGTGGGTGAGTGTCCAGCTAAGAGCTTGGTCACACTGGGCTCAAAACGGCGCAGAATTTGGCTCCGAAGTGGTCACACAAGATCCAAGAAAAGGCAGCTTTTTGAGCTGCTAAGTTTGAAAAAAAGAAAAGTACAAGATACACCACACCTAGTTCTGAATGATTTAAATTCAGGAGATGATTTAGAACAAAACAGCATTTCTGATTATGTTCCAGGAAATACACTGGTATTTTTAGTGCTGTTGACTATAAAAATAATGTAAATAAGTATTTTATTCACTTGAAAGAAAAAGGAAAAAGACATCAAACCGGTGCTTCTTTCTTATTTTTTGGCACAAAGTAAAAAATAGATGTGACTGATGGCATTTTGAAATATAGAAACTCTTTACTTTTCTCCCCAAATATCTTTTGTTAATCCTGGAATGTTGAAAACAAAATCATGATAGTTCACACTAGCCCTGCACAATTAAAACTGAACTGTTGCTAAACTGTTCAAGTTTCGATTTTACAATCCTAATTGCAGTCCCCTCATTATCCCCAAGCTACCTCAAAGCCATCAACCGTCGCACCCCCTGAGGATTTTCAAAACCTCACTGGTGACCAACCCAATCTACGCAGATTTGTAGACCCATTTATAGCCGAGAAATTTGCTCAGATTGTCAAAACGGCGCCCAGTGTGACCAGGCTCTAAGGTAATTTTTTGTGTTTGGGCGCTCAGAGCGCCAAGTTAAGCTGAATTTTTTGGGTCTGCTGTTCTCTGAGTGCCCAGTTCAGCTCAATTATTGTGGTCGGGTGCAGAGCATCCCGTATTAGCTTCTTTATTTCTTCGAGGAGTGGTTGGTAGTCCCCCCCCCCCTATATGGACGTCCCTGACTGTTGCACATTGGAATGCAAATATAGAATAAGGCCTATCTATATTTGAAAAGTCAACATTAAAATATAGATATTCTTTAATATTTTGATTACTGGATCGAGTATTGCCGAACATTAACTGAAATAAGCATACCTTTTGGCCTTTCCCAGTTTCCTCTATTGTCTCCTGTCTGCCTGAGAAAAAATAAATCTTTGTTGCTGTGACATCTTTCTTGAAAAACGAGCAAAAAGGAACATTTACATACTAAATTAGAATATACTAATAATTAAGGATATCCTGGTGGAAGCTCTAAGGCTAACTCTACATTTGTTTTGACTGCAGTGTTGCCATCGATCGCAGGATTGTTCGATTCGTTAGATGTTTGATTTCATTCAAAAAGATTTAGAATTCTGCAATCGGTAAGACTGTAAGAAAAGCGA
Source organism: Branchinecta sandiegonensis (assembly GCA_030848855.1). Taxonomy (NCBI): domain Eukaryota; kingdom Metazoa; phylum Arthropoda; class Branchiopoda; order Anostraca; family Branchinectidae; genus Branchinecta; species Branchinecta sandiegonensis. Next base: position 2,683,930 of record JAUPMV010000021.1, on the reverse strand, counting down.
AAACCAAGCAAATATATATAATTATGAACCTAAAGAAGAAAACCCTGGAGTTCTCTCGATAGTTAATTTGTAAGAAGAACCCAAATTTCCTTGGCGCCGGGAACAGCGCCGGAATGTCATGTCTGTTTTTTTGCCAAAAAAAAAACAAAACTCGCAACTGGCAACAACGCAGAAGAAAAGAACTCTGTTTCCTCTTGAATAAAAAGCAATATTCTTATATTCTTATCACTGCTAATCGTTGATACTGTTATTGAGAAACCGTCAAGAAATATGTGGAGGATAGTCATGCTTGTGAACATTGAGAATGGTAAGTGATAGCTTATATAATGCTACAACATAAAACTAAGGACTTGCAACGACCGAAAGATGGTCTCTTTCGACCTTTTTTTTTTTACTCTAGTGGAAGAACCGACTACAGGAATTCCAGCTTGGTCACACTGGGCTCATCTCTGTGCAGAATTTGGCGTCAAGTGGTCACACTAGATCAAAGAAAAGGCTGTTGGTACCCTAACCTTGAACTACCTCACTACAGATTATTTCTGATTGATTGGTTTCTGAGCTTCACTAAAGTAATCAATATTTTTATTGGGTCCAGCGTTAGGCATAGGGTATATCAAACGCTAGATATACCCAGCATTTGGCATAGGCTTTCCCCAAAACCAGAGGTTTGCGATAGACTGTGTCAGTTCATCCTATTTATTCTGTGGGGTAGGCCAGACACTCCAGCCGAAACTCAGGCCACAAATGGCCCATTGTCTCAATCCCCCAATTCACAATTGATGGCAAGCCATCACTCGATAATAAAATCGATGAAAACACCACTCTACCAAAACAATTGATAAAAACATCACTCATTCTACGGCTTTTGTCTGTTTTGTCTAAAATCTGTGCAGAAACCAGATTGTCAAATAGGTTGCCTTTTGAGCCCAGTTAAAATTTTCAAATATCTTTTTTATTTTCAGTGTTTGATCTGATATATCATTATCACAGTGTTGTATATTGCCCAGTACTAACATTAATACCATGAGACGTTAGCAGAATGGGATTTGTCATTCCAGGAAGCCAAGAACAGCTTAACAGGGAGCCTCGATTGGTGTTTTTTTTTCGGGGGGGGGGGGTGAGATTTTCTGATAATGCTTCATCCTCTTAAAAGCACCCTCTTCAAAAAACAACTTGGCAGTTGATCAAAATGTTAAGTAGAGGTATGTTTCTGTGAACAGTTACTTTAATGTGACCAGTGTTGTTTTGGACCAAACAGTAGAATGAAGATAAAAAATACCTATTCAGGTGTTTTCAGATGGCTTTACTTACCTACTTTGGCTAACTGGTATTTAGCTCTAGACACAACAAGTGAATGAAAATGGTGAAGTCCAATGTCAACAAACGTTCACACAAGCATATGAATACTTTAAAATCCAACGAACAGTCAGGTTGTTGATTAATGACCAACTTGACAAGCGCACTTCTCTCTGATGAAACCTGTAAGGTTTGGCCGCCTAATCAGTGACATTCTGGTTCCAACTAATAACGATAAGCCTTCTTCATCATCTTCATACTTATATGCCTTAACTTTTTGCCTCATTATGCAAATAGCAGTTAGTAACCAGTTGCAGTCTGGCTCCCTTTGTCGGAGAAGTGAAATCCATGATTAGTGTCAATACTGATTTCATCTCATCAAAAGTTATCTATCTACTATACTGTTCCAGTGCAAGATGACATCTGCTCCAACACGAATTTGATCGATATATTGTGTTTATTTAACATGCCAAGTTTTATCTTCTCCAACACGAATTTGATCGATATACTGTGTTTATTTAACATGCCTAGTTTTAGCTCCTTCCACGAGAAAAGTTGGTTGAAGTTTAGCAATGCAGATGAAGGTTAAAGAGGAACTTTTGTAATACCGTGTTTTAGTGGAGTGTTCCTTGGAACAATCCACTATTGCGAACGCTGTAGCAGTTTTCGGTTTCCGGTAATCACTGTATTTTGTGGAGCTCATAACTCCTGAACCAGTGCAAGTATCAAGTTCAAACTTGGTATACTAGTGAGTATTGGGGTCTAGTTGTGCCTTTTGGGGGTCCCACCCCCCACCCCACCCGGTTCTGGGGCAAATGGGCCAAGATTGCCTAGTGAAAAATGTTCATAACTTGACCAGAACTGGACATACGACGATGGAATTCCTTTTACTGCTAGGGCTGGGAAATTGCTTTGAAAGTTGCACCTCCCCCACCCACCACGTTCATGGGCAACTGGGCCCAGATTGCCCAGGAGTAAAGTTGGTTACCCGTGCCAGGAATCAACAGGTATCAAGTTGAAACTTGGTAAGACTGTGAGCATTGGGGTCTCTTTTTACTTTTTGTGGATCCCAAACCCCACCCCCACTTGGTTTAGGGGCAATTGGGCCCACATGGCCCATTTTTTAAAGTTTTTAACTTGACAGTAACTGGAAATAAAGCAATGAAACTCCTTCGTGCTTTTGGATCATAGGGGTTGGAGAGAGTTGAAGGTGTAAATACCCATTTGATGAGCCACGACCCCCCCCCCCCACTGCCATTCATGGGCAGCTGGGCCCAGATTTCCCTTGAGTTAAGTTCATCTTTGGCAGGTCTCAAGTCCAATTCTTGTATATGTGGGGAGAAATATCTATGGATGAGTATTTGGTGTAACATCAACAAATAAGACGACACGACGTACTTAAGTCTTTAATTACAAGTTGGAAACTGGACTGTTTTGTCATATGATCAATAATAGGCTATGCCTTTCTTAATGACAAAGTGGGCATTAGGCTGCTACGATTTGGTTTATTGCACTTGTTATTACCTTGCTAATGGAATACAGGTTCAAAGGGTGGGACTGGCTGACAGACCATTCAGTGTTCGAAGTCAAGCTATTCGTGCAAAATATTCAAAATTTCCATGGAGTTACTGGTGGTTTGTTTACTTTTAAAGCTTTTAAAGTGGGATGATTACAAATTAGGTTATTTCAATGCTTGTTTGGTTATTGGGGATAAGAAATGTCTTGGTTCTAAATCTATTTGTATATAGAATGTGATAAACATTTTACTTTTACACTCCACGTCTGAGCGCTTGCGCACTTGTTTCTGAATGCATTGTTCTCAGGCAGTGTTGTCACTTTTGCTAAGAGAACATTTTTCTTTGGCAGAAAAAACTCTTAAACTCTGGTGGCAACTGTTAAGGAGAAATCTCACTGTATAATCATAATATATGCTTAATCTATTTTGCTTCTTTTTATGGCACTTGTAGCCCCTGGCTCAAGGGCCATATACCGATCGCAGTTCCGTCTGTCGGCCTGTCTCGAGTTTGTTTTGTCACACTTTCGAGTTAGAGTACTTCCAGATGTGCTAGGAGATGAAACTTGGCAGGCTGATCAGGCACCCGACCGAAGTAACCTGGAAATACTCAGTTTCCCGATCCGACCACCTTGGGGGGGGAGTGGAGGGCGGGGGAATCCGTAAAATTTAATAGTGTAACTTTCAAACGGTTGATCGGATTGGAATGAAACTTAATAACTGAATACATGATATAATTAAGTCTGGACCAGATTCGACAGCTATGGGGGAGTTGGGGAGAGATCGGAAATCTCGAGAAAATAATAAAATAGAGTAATTGTAGTGAAACTTACTGGGAAGAACAAGCCTCGGCTCTAGATAAATCGTTTACACAATTGGACTGGACCCGGACACTGGGGGGGGGGGGGGGGGGATTCCGATGGTGACAGTTTTGGGAATGTTCACGACGAAACTTGGCCGGCATATCAGGGACCCGATCTATCTGACCTGGAAATAAAAATTTGATCGACCTGATTATCGTGGGGGGAATGGAGGGAGGGGGAATCCGGAATATTGAGTATTGCGTAACTTTCTGATCAGATTGGAGTGAAATTTAGTAATTGAACAGACGACATGTCTGTGGTGATCTTTTCATGTCCGAACGCGATCCGACAACTATGGGGGGGGGGGAAGATGTTACCGACTTGGACTGGAGAGATCGAGATGGAACTTTGTGGGAATAACAAACAGATGTTCCCGATAAATTATTTACATAACCTGATTGGCTCCAGGCACTGTGGAGGGAGTTGGACGGGGGGGGGGGGTCCGGAATTCCGGTGATCGCGAGTTAAGGTACTTCAGGATGTATGCTAGGACGATGAAATTTGGCTGGAATATTAAGAAATTCGACAAGATTGGCTGAGAAATCGCCACTTTCCAAATCGACTATTCCTTAAAGTACCAATATTGACCGCAAAGTAAGAAAAATACTTTTAAGCAAAATATACATCTTCATGATCCCCACGAGCCCATCATCATTTCTGCATCAAGGGTTTTGCTTACAAAGGAAGTTGTAGCTCCCTTAGAGTGCGCATCTTAACCGCAAAGTCGAAATGTAATTTTGATCAAACAATACATTTCAACCCATGCAAGTGCCATATGAGCTTACAGCTCTTGTTGTATATAGGCTATATTGGTAAGGAACCTTCGCAATCCTTGCAAGCCTGTGGCACAATTTCATTCTTACAGACCTACAGAAAGCTTGGGTCGACACTTCACTGAAATAAAATTCACCATATTTCTCCAGTCCAAAAATCAACAGTGGTTAAGATAAGTCTGAATTGTTCCTCATAGTGTGGATTCCTCTTCCCTCCACTCCCCCACGATTTTGATATCAACCTTTGTACATATCTTCAGTATTATTACACACCTGTTCCGAGGAATTTTTTTAAAGCACATATTCTGTTTCAGGAAGGAATTTATATGACCAAAATGTACCATACAATTCTGAGATACCATTTTAATTTACGGACTCTTCTGCCGGTACAGATACAGTACATGAATGGAGGACCAGGAATACTGCTCTGGAGCATTTGTAAGTGAAACTTTAATATCAGTAAATCCGCCATGGAGCCAAGGATATTTCACCTTATAATCAGAAGAAATAAGCGCCAGAACCTCAGCCTCCCTGTTTCTGTAATACGACCATTTGGAGTCGATTAGCTGCATGTTCCCTGTCCGATTCAAACAAATGGAGGGCAGGAGCTACGCGGAATATCACAATTTGTTACCTCTTCAAACAGCTATGTCCCAGTAGAGCCCCGGACAAGAAAGTTCCAAAGTGGAAGCCAAACGTGCAAGGAGCGGGTCAGCGCACAACCTTCACTTTTTCCTTTGATATGCCTTGCGGCACACACTGAAGTAGATCTACATAAAAAAATAAGCACCAGAACCCTTTTTCCCGATCTCTGTAAAACGACCATGCGAAGTCGAATATGTCCTTACTCCCTGCCCGATACAAAAGAGGTGTGTAGGAGCTACGCGGAATACCAAAATTCATTACCTCGACAGACAGCTATGTCGCAGTAAAGATTCCGAGAAGAAAGTTCAGAAGCAAAACCCGAAAACCCGGGTCAGCGCGCCTCTTGCACTTTTCCCTCAGATATGCCCAGCGGCAAAGAGAGAAGTAGGCGTGCATTAATTCAAAGCTAGAGCAAGTAATTAAAGTTCAGCTCAGTTTTCGCGGGGTATCCATAGTCGCTGCATGGGACCAAAGAAGGAGGTTTTATTTGATGATCTTCACTTAAAATAAAATTCACTACCCAAGTAGCAAAAAAAGTTGTACCTTGACACAGTAATTTGAGGTACGAAATTCTGACTTTAATTAGTCTTCTTGAAAATAAATATAATAGCATCACTGCAGCTCTCCCCAGCCAACGCCGTTGATTGGTTGACACAGAATTGGAGTCGTCGTTTGGGCGACGTGTCTTGCTCCTGACATTCAATGGCGTGTTTTTGCCCTTTTAAAGATTTAAAATTCCGACTTTAGTTAATTCGGCAATGGCGTCACCGCAGTTCTCCCCAGCCAACGCTGTTGATTGGTCGACAAAAAATTTGAGATACAAAATTCCGAGTTAAGTTAGTCCTCTTGATAACCAACGCTATGAGCAGAAAAGAATAAAATATTGCAAGGAGAAACTTGCAACGATGGGTAGATTGTGTTTGTTTAACTGGCAAAGTTTTCGTTCTTACATCATCAACGCATCTTTCAGCAGCCAACACCGTCGATTGGTTTCCAAAAAAATGTGCATCAACTCAAAGCTCGAGCAAGACATCTAGCTAAGATCAGTTCTGTCGCGGTATCCAAAGTCGCTGCGTGGGAACAAAGACAGAGATCCAACGGTATCTTCATGCAAAGAAGGAAGAGAGCGGAGCTATAGTTCATTATATGGTTCCTAATGCACGATATATAGTTGCGAAATACCGAGTATAGTCAGTCTTGTGATTAGTAATGTTGATAACCAACACTAATAGCATCACCGATCAGCTCTCAGCAGCAAACGTCGTTGATTGGTTGACGAAAAATTTGAGTCGTCGTTTGGACGACGTTTATCGTTCGTCAAGATATTTACTGGTGTGGTTTCTGTCGTAGGCCCTTTTAAAGATGCAACATTCCCATTTTAGTTAATTTGGTAATAGCGTCACCGCCGACGTAAACCCGAAGTAAAGTCTATGAGAAATAAGTTTCAAAGTAGTGGACGAAAGCGCGAGGGAGCAGGTCACAGCGCCTCTACTGCTTTTTCCAGTTATATGCGCAGACTCGAAGAGGGAAGTAGACGTGCATCAACTCAAAGCTCGAGCAAGACATCTAGCTAAGATCAGTTCTGACGGGGTATCCGAAGCCGCTGCGTGGGAACAAAGACAGAGATCCAACGGTATCTCCATGCAAAGAAGGAAGAGAGCAGAGCGAGTCCATGAGATGGTTCCTAATGCACGATATATAATTGCGAGCGAAACATTGATGGCCGTTGCATGGACAAGAGCCTGAGGTTCTACTATTTCAGGTTCTTGGATATACTTATACATTTAGTTAGAACACTTACTTAGCAAATATCTCATTTCAGGAATCAAAGTCGACGTACTTGGGCGAACGATCTAACACCATTAAGGAATCCAGTGTCTTCGAAGTACCAGGAAAGCTGATTACCATTAAAAGCGAGTAAGACACATTTATCAATGAAAACTGCCATAGAGCAATTTGACTTCCAATTAGCAATCAAAGATTCTATGAATAAAGTGGATACCAAGCTTAAAGATTATGTAAATACTAAAACTGAAATGCTCCATGGCAGTACTGTTCAATTCAGTAGCTTCAAACTTATGAGAAATGATGAGAAAACAGCAGAGGACTGATGTAACTAGCTGAAGACTAGTTTCTGGTGTTGCGAAAAGTATTCGAAATGGCCGATTTTTTAACATCTGCAGCGGGACATCTTGACCTTTTGCAGCGAAAATGAACTTGGGAATAAAAAATAAACAAAGTAAAGGTTATAGCTTAGCTTTAAACATCAGACGAATCATTGGAGTTGAAAAGGATGTTATGATTTCAATTCGGACACAGCTGCTGCTTTTCTTCTCGATTAGACCGTTGATGGGGTATTGTTTTATCAGCAATCGAGTTGACCTTGGCCTTGCTGTAGAGAGAGCTTGTTTTTTAGCTCCCCTGGTTTTTTCGAAAAAAATTGCCGATTTGCAGTTGCAGCGGAAATAATTTATAAGCGTATAGTAGACTGTTCATTGAGTTGTGTGCTGCTTCGTCGTGTGCAAGAAACACGCCAGGGGTTAAACGCGCTATACGAAGGAACTATCTGCGATTCGCTTCTCCGTGCGTTGATATCTTTCGGCCCTCCTGTCGCGTGCCAAAGGTAAAAACAAGATAGGAGATTGACAGAATAACTTTACTGAGCAAATCGCTGATTTTTGGTGGTCTGAATTTCCTTCCGCTGATGATGCCGCTTCATGATTCTGGTGCGTTAATGTGTTCTGACCCACCTGGTTTCACAGAAAAAAATCGTCGATTTGCAGTTGCCGCGGAAAATAATTTCTAAGCGTATGGTAGACTGTTCATTGAGTTGTGTGCTGCTCCTGGGTTTTTCTCCTTAAGAAAAACGCCAGGGGTTGAACGCGCTATACGAAGGAACTATCTGTAATTCGCTTCTCCGATGCGCGTGTTGATATCTTTCGGCCCTCCTGAGTGTCAAAGATAAAAACACGCTAGGAGAGTGGCACATTTTGACCGTTTGCCGCGGAAATAAATTCTAGCGTACAGTACACTGTTCAGTGAGTTGTGTGCTGCGACTCGTGCGTCAAAATCTTAAGGTCACGTTGGCCATAAGAAAAAACGCCAGGGGTTAAACGCGCTATACGAAGGAACTATCTGCAAATTCGCTTCTCTGGTACTCGCGTTGATATCTTTCGGGATAGAAACACGATAGGAGAGTGGCCGACAAATCGTAGAGAACAAATCGATGATTTTATTGGTCTAAATTTTATTCGTATTTAGTGCTCGATTGTGTGTCTCTGTCTAAATTGGAATCGAAAATGGGTTCTGCCAGTCCCAGTTGGAAGAGTTTGTTCGTTGTTCGTTTGTTCGTTGTCCATTGAAAAAGTCGTGGTCGATCTCATGGTCATGTTCTGCGAGCATTTTTTCGAAAGTTCTCTGACTTGCCGACATAGCGCAAATCACAGTAGCAGGGTATCAAATAAAAACCTCGTTGGTTTTGGTTTGGAGATTCATCTTCGCCGGTGTTAAGGTACGACAGTAGATTGTTTTTGGTCAGGGTCTGTTTGGAGGCCGAATGAATCTTGAGTCTCCTTCGAATTATTTTCTTCGACCAGCGGAATGCGATATTTTTTGTCTGAAGTACGTCCCGAATGAGGTTCATTGTCTGGGAGTGTTTCGTATGAAATCCTAGTATTCTGGTTGTTACGAATCGTAACAGACTATTTGTCGCTGTGAGTGAGTTACCTGTATACCGAACAACTAAAATTAGTTTTTACGTGGTCGTATCAACACGTCTAAATATTTTAGCTTTAGGTCGTCATTCTCAATTTTGGTGTTGAACTGGATTGTTGGTTCGACTAGAACGTCGACAAACGCAACAGTTTCTGTTATTTTTACTCTAACACGCTGTAAAGCCATCGTCAATATAACGTTTGTAAAAACGGAGATTCGTTGGGGGTATGCTGAAGGCAAATTGCTCAGTTATTCTCATGGTTAATTCTGCAAATTCTTGGGAAATAGAACTCACCAATGCTGCAGCCGTGTCCAAATATAGCAGCAACCTTATCAACTACAAGCAACTCTCCCAAAGGGAATAACAAAATTCAAATATTTAAAGCTAAGCTAGAATCTTTAATTTGTTTGTTCACAAGTTCCACTTTCCAGTTTCAGCGTAAACTGAACGTTAAACTGGGTGTTTTATATTGTCACGTAGCGGGGCCGTGGACATCCTATGTATCGGCTGTCTAAACTCTGTATCTCGGAACTACAAAGATAATGTAGTTAGTAAAGAAACTGAACTCATAATGTAAATGAGAAATCATATTATGATTCGGAAAACACGAACTGTCATACTTAAATTTGCAGGTCGGTGTATGCAGCTACGTCAGTAGATTCGTCGACAGATGATACACATGGAAACCTATGGAGGGGCAGCTAAACATGTAATTGCAAGGAAGCGAATAATTTGTCCGAGAAATTTGAGTAGAAAAATAGTATGTTCACATGGTAAAAGTTAATCACTCAAGTACTAGTTAATCATGGAAAATAGGGTAAATAAGAAGTTTTGAATATGGAAAGGTACTAAATCACTAAGCACACAATCTGGTCTAAATAATTCTACTAATCAAAGCTAGTGAGAATAAAACTACTTGCAATTACATTAGGCTTCCAATACAAACAGCACAAAACTCTTTAAGGTAAGTTGCTTGAATATATTAGCCTGGTAGAGCTGAGCACCGGTCCGGATCTGACGTCGGTGAGGGAGCGGGGGGGAGTGAAGTTTCTCGTATTTTTGCCACAATTGATGCTGTTCCAAGGAAAATTAATACATGGTTAGACCAAAAACGGGGCATTCATGTGTTTGGATCAGTCATCGGTGGAGAGTACGTGAGATTTCCTTTTTCAGACTGTTTTAGGGAAATAAAATATCATCATACGATGATGGGTGTGTATCGTTAATGTAGAAAACCGGTGCGCTTCGGTGACGACGGGATTCTTAAGTTATGAAGTTTTAGTGGCCGGCGATGTTTAATCTACCTTGATGTGATTTGACTTTGCTAAGATTTTTTTTATTTAAGTCTATGCTAGTGGCAATCAATTTATTATTTGCGGTTCAGGGACACTGTTGTTCTGAGTAAATCTATTCAAGGAATGCATAAAACGGATGTCAGCTACGATGCTATATCAGAAATGTTTCGGCACTTCGTGGTAAGAGTCCTCGAGAGTTCATACTCAAGAGAAGATGAGAAAACAGCAGAGGACTGACATTTTTTTACGCGTTTTGTTATTGCTGGGGGTTCCATTTTTCCATGTAGTGGTAGACTGAACCTTACCTTAGAACTTGAGTTATCACCACCCACAAGAGGCAATAAAGGCATCGTACTACCATGACCTCTTCCCACTCAGGTTTCACCCTTTAGTGAAAGTTTTGCTCTGAAAGTCTGGAATGTCTGTTGCTTGCTGGTTTCAGTGATGTCTGTAGTTATGAAACCCGGAACTAGTAGGGAAGTAAAAATATGATCTAAACAATGAGACTAAATTTGGTGCTCTACATTGACTTCGTTTTAAGGGCAAATACGCTAGGTTAGTGAAATAGGTTAAGGGACTTACCGAGAGCAGAAGTTGCAAGAAGAAAGAAATCGACACGAGCACGAGGGCTCTTGTCAACATTAATGGATATTACGTTATCACAGACAGTAGAAGCTAGAAGAAAATAAGCGTGAGATCAAGACTCGTGATACATATACGTTCACTAGAGTAATAGGCAATGTATCAGTTGTAACAAGCAAGGCGAACCTCTGATCTACAAGAACTGGAATTTATCGAACCTAACCGCATACGAGACAGTATAAAACTCGTAGAAGTTACGGCAGACATAGGCTAACGATTAACAATTTGCAGGCCGAGGTACTACGAGACGTCAAAAGTCCCGTCTTAGAATGGTCAGCGATGGAACAACAAGAAATATATAATTAATTGCATGGAAGATTTTCTTTGGAAATGAATAGTTCCGTGATGGAAGAAAGAAATTCAATATGTGACTTGAGTCACATCATGGAAGAATAAATATTAAAAATAATAAGTTCGAGTAACATCTATAAAGTGATCTTATGAAGTTTTAGTAAAATGCCTTTGTCATCAGTTATATTTGGCAATGCAATTGAATGCATGATATCTAAAGATCGAGAATCCATGCAATTACAGTAGATTTACCTCTCATTATTTGGAGGCAAACTTCATCAAGAGGAAGCACAGGAGCTGTGGAAGGTTTTTATAACTTTTATAAGATATACTGGTTTAATTACAATCATTTATCTTAGTACAGGCATTTCGTTTCCTTCACATTTTTGGTCGATGAAGATCTGTAAAGAAAGAAATTGAGATCAAAAGAGGTTGAAAGCTCATAAAGAACCAACATGGGAATGTTCTAGATCATAATAAGGAATTACCAGAAACTGGAGGAGAGCTAACAAATTTTAACCTCTTAACATTTCCTTTTCTTCCAAGTTAACTTCCAAGTTAATCTCTAGCACGAAACTTCAACGAACTGTCCTTTTACATCATCGTCCTTTTCAAGCGGCTAGGCGATAAGAGGTATGACAAGAGCACAAAGTTTCAAAGATACAGATTGTTCCAGCTAAGACCAGCTATTATTGAACAAGAACTTACAAGGGGTATAATATTGTCTCATAACATTTAACACACGGCTGCGACACAAAACTTCTGGCAGTGTTGCTTTAAGATTTGCTTTCGCGATTTCTGCTCGGTTCAAAGGTTTGCAATCGCGCATCTCCTTCTCGGATGCGGTCCTGCTTGCAGAAATCGACGAATGACATCACTCGAGATCACAGGTAGAAGAATCACTGGAAAGGAACAGTGAACGTTAAGGGGATACTATAGCCGCATTCGACTTAACCTTGTCTCAGCCCTGTCAGCAAAATGCAATTTTGTTAAACTGTCTTGTCTGCTTAATGTCGTTTTATTTGTCATGTCAAGCTGACAATTGTCAGAGCCCTGTCACAGGGTGCCTTGAATGACGACATGATCAGGGAGCAAGTTTCGATTATGTAGATTTCTCGACTGCGTTTTATTTGTTATGCTCGACCGTTGTATTGACTGGCAAGACTAATAAAAACGGCTTTAAACAGTGACAAGGCAGTAACACGATGTAGGGACTGAAACAAGAAATACTCAAATCGAAAGCAGCCAACAGGAAGAAAGGTATGGTAAACTTTGAATGTATTAGCTACCTAGCTCTCGCTAAAATCAAGAAATTAGTGGCATTACACTGTCATAAGTTTCGTAACGGATAAAGCAAGGATGTACGGTTTCAACAGATAATGCGTGAGAGATAAACCCTTCGGCTGATATTCAAAATGTTATGCATAATATGCATTACCGTCAGGAAAAGCCGAAAAACCGCCAAAAAGGTACTGCTGAGTTTTCTGACATCGTGACGATAAAGAATAAAGTCGGTAGATGCTTTTTTGGCTCTTTCTAAGAAAGATTGTTATGCACACCATTTCATGCATAACGTTTTCAAACACAACAGATAACATTTCAAGTGTTATTTGTGACGCATTTGCTGTTGAAACCGCGAATCCTTGTATTGTCTGATATGCAACTTCTGACAGTGTAGTTGAAATTATACTAAAGTTATTTCCCGACACCACAAGCAAATTAAGAAAGAAAAAACGTTGTATGAATACCTATGACAAGATATTAAAGTCAAAAGAAAAAAAGGCTCAAAATGAGGAAGGAAAGGTTGAAATAAGAACTTCGGTGTACTTAGCTTATGATAATTGCTGACCCCTCAAGGACTTCACAGAATACACCATTTTCTTCCTGTTTTTAGTCCTTGACCAGCTATTAAAACGAAGAATGAAAAGGTTAATTACAATTTTTAAAGATGCCGAAACCTCAACGACTTTTAATTGAGAATCCACCATTACTTCCTCTTTTTAGTACTTGTACGATCCGAGCCAAGATACCAAACAGATGAAAGAACTGGTGGAATCTATAATTCGATATTTGCTAAATAAGAGTAATTTACTTGTCCTTCCACGTTTAGTACTTTCAAGGTACTAAAATGAGGAAGGAAATGGTGGACTTGAAATATCTTAGTTGCCGACACCTCGCTGGACTCTGAGGATTTGAATCGACTACCGTCTCAACGAGAAATGAAAAGGTTAATCACAATTTTTATAGTTGCCGACCCCTCGCTGGGCTGGGAGGATTTTAGTTGACGATGTTGCAAAGAAGACTAATTTAAAATTTCCTTCCTCGTTTTATTACTTTCACGGTACTAAAACGAGGAAGAAAATGGTGGGACTTAAAATATCTTGGCGGCCGACTCCTCGCTGGCCTCTTGAGGATTTTTGTCGCCTACCGCCAGAACGAGAAATGAAAAGGTGAACTTCAATTTTTATAGTTGCCGACCCCTCACTGAACTTAATGCCTACCCATGTCAGGATACTAAAACGAGGAAGGGATGGTGAACTTTGATTTTGAACTGTTGCCGACATCCCAAATAATACTAAATAGAGTAAGGGAACCGTGCTGCGAATTCTGGCGACAGCCTTCATGGTTTTAGTATGCCCTTCCTGGTTAGCCGCCTACCGTCAGAAAGAGAAATGAAAAGGTGAATTAGAAGTTTATAGTTGCCGACCCCTCACTGAACTTAGTATCTACCCATGGCAGGAGACTAAAACGAGGAAGGGATGGTGAACATTGATTTTGAACACTTGCCGACCCCTCAAATAAAACTAAATAGAGGAAGGGAACGGTGCTGCGAATTCTGGCGACAGCCTTCCTTGTTTTAGTGTGCCCATCCTGGTTCGTCGCCGACCGTCAGAACGAGAAATGAAAAGGTGAATTTCAATTTTTAAAGTTGCCGACCCCTCACTGAACTTCATGCCTACCCAAGTCAGGAGACTACAACGAGGAAGGGATGGTGAACTTTGAATTTGAAAAGTTGCCGACCCCTCACTGAACTTAATGCCTACCCATGTCAGGAGACTAAAACGAGGAAGGGATGGTGAACTTAGAATTTGAACAGTTGCCGACCCCTCAAATAATACTAACTAGAGGAAGGGAACGGTGCTGCGAATTCTGGCGACAGCCTTCCTCGTTTTAGTATGACCTTCCTGGTTCGTCGCCGACCGTCAGAACGAGAAATGAAACGGAGAATTACAGTTTTCATAGTTGCCGACCCCTCACTGAACTTAATGCCTACCCATGTCAGGAGACTAAAACGAGGAAGGGATGGTGAACTTTGAATTTGAACAGTTGCCGACCCCTCAAATAATACTAAATAGAGGATGGGAACGGTGCTGCGAATTCTGGCGACAGCCTTCCTCGTTTTAGTATGACCTTCCTGGTTCGTCGCCGACCGCCAGAACGAGAAATGAAAAGGTGAATTTCAATTTTTAAAGTTGCCGACCCCTCACTGAACTTAATGCCTACCCATGTCAGGAGACTAAAATGAGGAAGGGATGGTGAACTTTGAATTTGAAAAGTTGCCGACCCCTCAAATAATACTAAATAGAGGAAGGGAACGGTGCTGCGAATTCTGGCGACAGCCTTCCTCGTTTTAGTATGACCTTCCTGGTTAGTCGCCTACCGTCAGAACAAGAAATGAAAAGGTGAATTACAGTTTTCATAGTTGCCGACCCCTCACTGAACTTAATGCCTACCCATGTCAGGAGACTAAAACGAGGAAGGGATGGTGAACTTTGAATTTGAAAAGTTGCCGACCCCTCAAATAATACTAAATAGAGGAAGGGAACGGTGCTGCGAATTCTGGCGATAGCCTTCCTCGTTTTAGTATGACCTTCCTGGTTAGTCGCCTACCGTCAGAACAAGAAATGAAAAGGTGAATTACAGTTTTCATAGTTGCAGACCCCTCACTGAACTTAATGCCTACCCATGTCAGGAGACTAAAACGAGGAAGGGATGGTGAACTTTGAATTTGAAAAGTTGCCGACCCCTCAAATAATACTAGATAGAGAAAGGGAACGGTGCTGCGAATTCTGGAGACAGCCTTCCTGGTTTTAGGAAGCCCTTCCTCGTTTTAGTATGCCCTTCCTGGTTAGTCGCCTACCGTCTGAACGAGAATGAAAAGGTGAATTACAATTTTTATAGTTGCCGACCCCTCACTGAACTTAACGCCTACCAATGTCAGGATACTAAAACGAGGAAGGGATGGTGAACTTTGGTTTTGTTAAGTTGCCGACCCCTCGAAAAATACTAAACAGAGGAAGGGAACGGAGCGTCGAATTCGGGCGACATCCTTCCTCGTTTTAGCATGCCCTTCCTGGTTTTAGTATGCGTTCCTGTTTTTCTCGCGTTCCCTTCCCTTCCTGGTTTTAGTCGATCCCGATTAGCACGCCATAAACACAAGCTTACCGTGGATTTTCGACTAAAATGTCCATCTTCGGTTAAGAGCACAGATCCATACTACCAGATTACGAACCAACCAACGTTAATCAGACCAAAAATAAACTAAAAACAAAATTGTTAAAAAGATCGGCTTCAAATTACCCCGAAACTAGTACATTCGTCTGACCGATATTTGTCAATATCTCTACCTTATTTGATTTCCCATTTTAACTTTCGATGCTTGACTTGGCCTAGTAATTATCATATATTGTATAGACATTGCTTTAATAATATAATTGCAATGATAAGGCTTTCGCCTCTATAAATTTCTCGGGACACTTTACACGCTAAATTGAATTTCAGCCAGGTGGTAGTCGACACCTGCTTTGAATTGGTTGATATTTTCGGCATTTACAACACTTTCTGGGAGAGTATTCCAACATTCTACTATTTGGTTTCAAAAGCTCCATTTTCCGATGCCTTTTCGGAATTTCTTACCACTCAGTTTCAAGTTGTGTCCTCTGAGACCGCTGTGATCGAAAGTGAAGACATCATCAGGCCTAATGTTATCATAATAACTATGACAAATTTTAAAAGTCTCGATCAAATCACCTCGAAGAAATCTCTAAGATAAACTGGGTAATCGTAGTTTTTGAAGCCGGTTTTCATAAGGCAGATGGCGAATGGCTGGCACTGTTTTTGTTGCTCTTCTTTGAACTTTGACATGTACTAAGGAGGGGCGTCACGAACGGGGGGAGGGGGGGGGGGGACGCCCCCCCCCCATTGTTGTCGGCCAGTCGGTAAAAAATAACCGAGTCAGCGCGAAGCGCCGCGATTTTTCGCCAAAACAGTTGATTTTTCTGCAAAAACAGTCGGTAAAAATTACCAGCCCGTAGGTAAATTCCTTGCCCTCCCCCCCCCCAAAAAAAAAAATTTGGCTAGTAACGCCTCTGGTACTAGGTCATGGCGATTCTCTGCTAGCCCTAGCCTATTCTACTGAGCTATTATTGAAAAAAGAATAATCTATTTATTTTATAGTTGTCAGCAATTTTGTTATTAAAGATTAACTGAAAAGCAAACTGATTTTTGTGTCATTTAACTGAAGACACTGAATGTTTGGTTTTGCAAAGGAATTTTTTTTTCCAACATCTGCTCTAATTATGACGGTCAGAATATCTGCGGCCGTCCCCACAGCGTAAATTCTACTATGACGCGGGAAATTTTAATTCCAACACAAACGCGGCTTTTCAGTGGGTACCACGAATCACACGGAAATTCCACTATTTAAAAATCGATTATTCCTGAATAGCGGAACAATAAAGTAACGCATTTTCAGCAGGTCTTCAAGCCAATTTAAGTGAATAAGTTATGGGTAACTAGATTGTCCTATCCCAGGCCTTTTCAGTTAAACTTTAAAGTCATCAATTATCAAATCGTCACATATTAATTTTTGGGAGCAAGTTACGTTTGACTGTTGCGTCCGGCTTTGGTTTTAAATAATTTATTAGTTGACTGACTTACTGATGATTGGTCAGTAAAGGGTTGAATATGGCAGCTGTTTACAGGGTGGTGAAAACGATTACTGCATTAACTACACTGTAAAATGTTTCTCCGTATAAAAATTAAAGGTAACTGCAGTATTTGCTACTCGGGTTATTCTTATCTCTACGGAGATAAGATTAATACCAAATAGAGATAAGATAGCAAATACTGCAGATAATTTAAATGACATTTGACGGTGAAAAACGGATAAGTCAGCTACATTTTCTTAGAGCTAAATTTTCGAGATATATTTTGATCAAAAGATACATATTTGATATTCCTTCAGCCCAAGTTGACTGCAAATCTGCACAAGTTCAAGTTGAGCCTGAAGAGGACCCTTGCCAAGAAGGGCCGAAATATAGCTCTAATAAAATGTAGCCGACTTATCCGTTTTGCACCGTCAAATATGATTCGCAGTCAGCTTGGGCTGAAGGAACATCTATGTTAACTTTAATCTTTATATGGAGACACTTTTTACAGTATATGTCGCTTGTTCGAAGGACAACGGTAGTTTTTTTAAAGTTTAACTGAAAAGCCAACTTATTTTTGTGTCATTTAGTTAAGTACACTGAATTATTTGGATTCTGCTAAGGGATTTTTTTTATTTTACACTATGTGCTCCAGTTACGACATTCAGAGTACCTGCGGCTGTCCCCACAACGTAAATTCTACTATGACGCGGGAAATTTTAATCTCAACACAAACGCGGCTTTTCAGTGGGCAGTGGTGAGCTTGGTGAAGACTGCTTAGTGCCTAAACAAAACAAAAAAATCATAAATCTTTCTGGTAAGTCATACAACAGAGATACAAGCGTTTGGAGGTACCACAAATCACACGGAAATTCCACTATTTGAAAATCGATTATTCGTGAATAGCGAAACAATGAAGTAACGCATTTTCAGTGGATCTTCAAGCAAATTCAAGTGATGGGTAACTAGATTGTCCTATCCCAGCCCTTTTCAGTTAAACTTTTAACAATGGTATGTAGGTGGTTGGAAAACACCCTGTGTGCGTTTAGTGTACAATAAACATGTGTTGTGTAAAATCGAACTATATCTCATCAACTTAGTAAACTCGATGAACTTGTAAATACTAGCTGGGCTAACTTACTTTATTCCAATCTCAACGCGGTTATGATCTTGTAAGGTCGGGGAACTAAGGTGAACCCATAGTCACCAGATATTCCGAGGTCGTAATTTTCTTCAAGGTCAAGTGAGAAGTTGTGCAGGATCGACGAGGTGTATAGGAGTAACAGGGTTCGTCCGAAGTCCTCACCAATGCACATTCTTCGCCCTAGGCGTAATAATAAAAGGTTCACTGAAGAGCCTATCGTTCCAGTTCATGGGCAATTTGCACCATTCCAGTTCGAGCTCCCACGAGATAAAGAACATATCAGCTCCCATGCATTAACCTTCGTCATGTCTCTCTGCTGTGATACTAATTTTTATTATTTATTTTCTTTCATTTACTCATTTACCACGAGATAAAGAACAGATCAACCCATTAGCAAGGAGCGCTAGCTCCTTCCATTCGGGTTTTACTTTCCACACATGGAACCCATTAGCAAGGAGCGCTAGCTCCTTCCATTCGGGATTTACTTTCCACACATGGAACCCATTACCTTCGTCATGTCTCTCCGCTGTGATACTAATTTTTATTATTTATTTTCTTTCATTTACTCCGTTTTTTCAAAATGGCGAGTTATAAATAAATTACTTACTTACTTACTTACTATTCCCAAGAAGAAATGATAGTTGCGATTTTGCAGATACCATGGTTTCTGTTACCACGATAACTGGATCTGTAATTAATCGTTCTTGCAGTTACCGTGGTATCTGATATACGGTTGCTCTGCAAAAACGACAATTGCCGAATTTGCAAAAGAAAAACTGATATTCAGTCACATTACTAAGTGCCAAACTTCTTTCCCACCAATTTGACACAAAAACTGATGAAAGCGAGATGACTATTTCAAATACCATGATCAGTTACCACGGTCGGACCGTGGTATCTGAATGTCAGATACCGCGATAACTGGCCAGGTACCACGATAACTACAAAAACTCCTTTTGACCGTGGTATCAGATACCACGATAACTGCAAAAACGACTTTAGACCGTGGTATCAGATACCATGGTATCTGCAAAAACGCAACTAATGACAAGAGCCCCCGTCCCCTATCTCTGTAATACGACCATGCGGAGTCGAATATATCCTCGATACCCTGCCCGATGCAAACGGAGGGTAGGATACGAGCTCCGCGGGACATCATAATTCGTTATCTCTACAAACAGCTATATCGCAGTAGAGCCCCTCAGAAGAAATTTCATTAAGAACGCCGTCTTAGTCGTCCTTTACAGCTGATTGGTTGTCCACCATTGTGACGTCACATGCGACGCGCTGCAGAGCGAACTCTCTACGCTAATGTAAACTTGCAACGCTCCACTTTAAATGAGCGTTAGGAAACATGACAGGGCCTCGCTCCACTCGGCTACTTTTGTTCTTCATTAATTCCATGTAGTTTTCTACAAAACGTATTTATGTAAGAAAACTCAGCGATCAATTAAGTATCCATTTTCGGCCTCAAAAAAGTTCGAATCTGCCCTTTTTTTATTTCTTTTTCTTACTACCATTAATAGTACACTACATTTCTTACCGAAGTCAGTTCTTACCTTTCTGGAACGGCATGAAAAATCCCGGCACTGTGACTAATCCGGTTTCCGAGTCCAAGAATCTTTCCGGTCGGAAAATCAGCGGTTCCGGCCATAATTCCTCGTCCAAGTTCATGCCCCAAATGAAGGGCAGTACCATCGTCCCCTTGGCAATCTCGTAACCGTCAACCATAGAATCCTAAAACAATCTTCCATTCTTATCTTTCATATTGTACTTCAGCTTGGGCTTCTACTTTTTCTAAACATGTTAATCGGATTCAAATCCTACAAAACAAATCAACTAGAGCAATTTATGGTTTTCCATTTTCTTCATCAGTTTCTCATATTCTGCCTCATCTTTTTATTTTAAATGTCCGTCAGATTAGAGACTGGAATATTGCAACACTTGTTTACCGTTATCTTCTAGAAGATTCACTACCTGCTGACTTTAAAAATCTTTTTTGCCTGAACAGTCAATTTCATGACTATAACACAATACGGCGGTCCAATCTTTCTACCATTTGTTATCCTTCTACAAGGTCTAGCTTTTCTATTCGTCATACCGGTGTAAAAGTATGGAATTCATTGCATGAAACTATTAGGGTGTCCGAAGATAGGAAAGTTTTTAAAAGAGGTCTAAAAAGATTTATGTTATCTAGCAATTATATTTCTTCTGTCTGATTTAACTGATTCATTTTTGTTTGTGCTCGGAGGAAGATCTGACCATGTCGCAAACCTTTTTTATTTTTCATTTTTTCTTTAGTCATTTGTCTGTTATCGTAAATTCTCGTGTTGTCCTTAAATTTTAGTGCTGATGTGTGATAGTTGTTTGTTTGTTTTTTCCTTACAATGCCTTAGGCTAGAATTGTATTGATCATTTTTACAAACCCATCAGAATTAGTGAAGCGTCGTTTTTTATGCCACTGGCCTGTCTGATGCTTTTGAGAAAGTCCAGGTTTATTCATATTTGCTATTAAAATTGTACCTTACCTTAACTTTATCTTAATTAATCTGTATTTTTCAAAAAAATTTCATGTCGTAATAACAAAATAAAGAATACTTGTCTTGTTGTCAGGCATATGACATTAAACCAAAAGTGTATGAGTAGCTCGGTATGAATGTAGTGAATAACTTTAAATGAATAACCTCGCTTGTCCTTCCAAGCTTCATTGCCTTTCTTCAATTTCAATTTCAATTTATTTTCAAAATTCCTTCACGGGCAAGCCGAACATTGGATTTTTCGTCATAAATATAGTAACATCAAAATCTTTGTCATAATTTTGTCATAAATAATAAACTTATATACAATTCGAATCACTGCAAGTGATCATTTACAATTAGCCTACACTTATATCAGAACTGAAAATCAAATAACTATAACTATAACCATTTTCTTCTTTTTTTTCTCTCAAGTGATGAGTTGTGATGTGTCACAATTCTCTGTTTGGACTACAAGTCCAGATTTTGTGCTTAAGTTGGTTGCGGGGTTATTTAGTGTGCGAGGTTCATCGCCACTTTGTTCTTTTGTATTTATGTTTTATATTTACTTTGCCTTGAATTTTGTCTGTTCTTTACAGGTTTCTCTTTTTTCTTTCTTTTGGAGCTTGGTTCACAACTGGTATGGGATGCTCGGAGCCAGATTAGGTAAGTTATGTATTTTCAACCTTAATCACTTCTACTATCCTGGTTCAGTTTCATTTAAGTTAGTAATCACCGGTTAAACTGGCTTGAGAGTAACGCATTAAATTTAGATGATTTGGGGCTTGGTGTGTTGCATAGGGATTTTGATACAGGTGGTCGGATTAATGACGATTTGCAGCCTAAAGTTAAATATAAGTGCCCGATTGATTTGTGTCAGAGTCCTAGTGTAGACGAACTGCACCTGTTCCATTTAAATTGTCGAGGTTTAAACAGTACGTTGCCGCATCTTAATGAACTGTGTATGTTTTCGGAATTTCATGTTTTGGCACTTACGGAAACTTGGTTGAGGGATAACACGTCAAGTCTATTAGATATTGCGGATTATAATTTATTTATTCGTAACCGTGAGCTATATCAGCATGGCGGACTTGGAATGTATGTCAGAAGTGATTTCGATGTCAAGTTACGAGATGATATTCGGATAAATAGAGAGATGGTTTTTGAGTGTATGGTAGCTGAAGTCTCTAAAAATGGTATTTCGTTTATTGTTGTTGTTATATACCGTGCACCTTCAGGAAATATTGATAGTTTTTTAGAACTGCTAGAGGAGCAATTAGATCATTTAGTGAATAGAAATATGCCATGTTTCGTATGCGGTGATTTTAACATAGACCTGAATGTTATTGCTTCGAATCCAAAGGCCCGCCAGTTTCTTAATTTGATGCTGGGATATGGAATGCATCCTGCTGTAAACATTTGTACTAGAGTGACTGAGAGTTCGGCATCGTTAATTGATAATGTATTTTTAAATATACCTCACGGGTCGGCTAGTGTTGTTCTAAACGATGTTTCGGATCATTTTGGTATTTCGGTGATTGTGCCTCGCCTAATGGAACGGGTTACTGGTGCTAGTAATTATATTAGTCCTAATAGGCCTTTGATTGATTCGTCTAGTCTATTAAGGTTTAAGAATAAGCTGGAGTCTGCTAATTTTGATTGTTTAAGTCAAGAAGCTGATGTTAATCGGAGGTTTGAAATTTGGTATTCTACATTAAAGAATTTGTTGTTAGAATGTTGTACATCTGTGGCAGCGCAGTCAAAGAAGCTGATACCAAAGAAGCCTTGGATATCGAAAAGTCTTCTTGCGTGTATTATTAGAAGACGACATTTGTATAAGTTGTCAGTTCGTAGTAGTGATTTAAGTTTGAAGGAATCGTATAGGGCTTATAATAATACATTAAATTCTATTCTTAGGCGAGCGAGGCAGGAATATTATAGGAAGAAGTTTAAGGAAAGTGAGGGAAACCCTAGTAAGACTTGGAAAGTAATTAAGTCGGTGGTCAGTCCGAATTCCCGCCCTGTGTGTCCAGATAATATAGGCCGCGGGGATGATGCCTCTAACCGTATGTGTGATCATTTTGCAAATATAGGAGAACGTATTTATTCAACGATAGCTACGCGTTGCGATGATGGATCGTTTCATCAGTTTTTGCCGGAAGAGAGTGATGTTTCAGCTTACCTTCAACCAGTTACGATGTTGGAGCTATCTGAATGCGTAAAGGGGATGAAAAACGGAGCTTGTGGAGGAGATTTTTTTTCGTTGAAAGTTTTGAAATCAGTGCTGCCAGTTATATCTTGTCATTATCTTAGTTTAATTAACGATTGTTTGAAATCTGGTATTTTTCCAGATTGTTTAAAATGTGCGAGCGTGATTCCGCTGTTTAAAGGAGGTGATAAGAATTCTTTTGGTGATTATAGGCCGATTTCGCTTTTACCGGTAATTTCGAGGGTATTTGAAAAGCTTAGAATTGTGAAACTTAGAATTGATAGAATTGTGAATTTTCTAGAAGATAGGAAGTTTTTTAATTCTCATCAGTTTGGTTTCAGAAAGGATCGTTCGACGGAGCAGGCCGTATTACTACTTACGACTTTTGTTAATGATGCTTTATATAAGGGTATGAAAGTTGCATCTGTTTTTTTAGATATTGTTAAAGCGTTTGATTCTGTTGATCATGATATTTTAATTCAGAAATTATTTAATTGTGGTATTCGAGGTGTTTTTCTTGATCTAGTTAAGTCATTTTTACTTAACCGTTCCCAGCGTGTGGTACTAAATGGAATTGCTTCTGATATTTTTCAAGTAAGTAAAGGTGTTCCACAAGGGTCAGTTTTGGGTCCATTGCTGTTCTTAGTTTACATAAATGATCTTTGTCGTGTCTCCAGTCTTATATCTTCGACTTCTAACACTTGTGTTAGTGATGATGTTAAAGCGATTTTGCCGTGTTTTGCTGACGATTCGCATTTGACGGTCGCTACTAGGATCGAAAATGAGTTGTTAAATATTACGACACAAAATATGCAATACATTGAAAAATGGATGCGAGTTAACAAATTGAAACTGAACCATGCAAAATCTTGTTTTGTAATATATGGCAGAAGTTCGAATTATTATCCTTGGATAATCGATATAAAAGTTGGTGGTCAGACAATTCAACGCAGTGCAAGTACTCGTTACCTTGGAGTTATTATTGATGAATGTTTAAGTTTCAAAAATCATATTGCATGTGTTAGTAGTAAATTAGCTAGGAATGTTGGAATTATCAGAAAACTTAAACATATTTTCCCTCAGAATTTATTAAGAATGTTATATTTTTCAATGGTACATCCGTATCTGTTGTATTGTTGTCTGGCATGGACAAAAACTTTTTTTAAGCCACCTTACTCCTCTACGTGTGATACAGGATATGGCAATAAGAGTATTGTCTGGTGATAGTCGTAATATTTCCGTAAGACACCGTTACCAGGAGCTTCACATTTTACCTTTTGCGGGAATTTGTAAGTTTTATGACGCTTTATTTATGTACAAACATTACAATGAAGTTTTACCCCAGTGCTTTTCTCAGTATTTTTCCCGTGTATCATCTTTTCATGAACATGGAACTCGTAATTCGCAGCTGATCCGCAGGCCGGTTGTAATAACTAGTAGATCGAGATTTAGCATTAGACATGTTGGGCCTTTAGTATGGGAAGGCTTATCGACAGAGTTAAGGTCATGTAGTGTTTTATTGGATTTTCGTAACATGTTAAAGGTTCATTGTTTTGCTGTATATGAATTTGATGCGTTATTCTCAGCCGTTCAAGTTGTGTTTTTCGTTATTTTTTTTGGATAGTTAGTAGTGATTCTGGTTGAAAAAATTTTGTTTTTTGTTTTTTTTTGGGTTGGGCGTCCCAGACCGGGTAAGTCAAGCTCCTTTCTTTCTTTCTTTCCTTTTTTTTCTTTATATTTGTCGAAGTTTTTGTTGTTGTTGATGTTTTGTTTTGAGGGTATTTAGTCCCTCACAGGTTCGCCTCTGGGCATTGAAGATTCTATTTTTTTTTTTTAATAAACCCTTATTCATTCAATATAAACAAGAGTTACGACGAATTATGCATTTCGACGAGTGACGTCACATTTCACGTATGTCAGAACTAGGATTTAACAATTATAAAATAAGCACGAATTACAATGAATTATACATTTTTTACGATGAATTACGATGAGTTATACATTTCGACGAATGACGGTACGAAGCTTTTTCTGTATCTGTCATGAGATGCAGAAACAGGATGTAGCTTAGGAATCGGCTGCGAAACCATTCGCGCAGGTCTAGGCCTAACGGGTTCAAACTCAGGCGGGAAAATGTCTCGCAGACGAGGATTCTCAAGCGTCTTGAGACGCCTTTGGCAGGCGAAAGGCGAATAGTGTCTGTTTTTTTAATAAATGTATCTCTGCTCTACTCTACTCACTAAAACAAAGGTAAAAACATCGCAACATTGCAGCAACATACCTGAAAGTTCGTATATGGTAGCCTAAGTTAAATAATTTGATTAAAAATAAAAACTAGATATCGAGTGTTTTAGTCTTAATTAACTTATAGATAGTCCTTCAGCCCAAGCTGACTGCGAATCATATTTGATGGTGCAAAACGGATAAGCCAGCTAAATTTTATTAGAGCTATATTTCGGCCCTTCTTGGCAAGGGTCCTCTTCAGGCTCAAGCCGCTCAAGCGCGAAAATTAACTTGTGGAAAAACAAAGAAAGATTCTTCTTTAAATATCTGACTTTATAAACTTCTTCTCTGAAAATTGGTTCGAGTTAAAGCTGGTGCTGTGATTACATTCTGGACACGGCTGGAGGTCACGGACTGGAGCACCAGCTTTAACTCCAACCAATTTTCAGAGAAGAAGTTCATAAAGTCAGATATTTAAGGAAGAATCTTTCATTGTTTTTCCACGAGTTATTTTCCAGCTTAAGCGGCTTGAGCCTGATGAGGACCCTTGCCAAGAAGGGCCGAAATATAGCTCTAATGAAATTTAGCTGGCTTATCCGTTTTGCACCATCAAATATGATTCGCAGTCAGCTTGGGCTGAAGGACTATTTATAAGTTAATTAAGACTAAAACACTCGATATCTAGTTTTCAACCACCGCCGTAAAAGGAAATCGGACTTCCTTGTTACGGAACAGCTGAAAAAAAAAAAATTTAATACCCATTTTTCGCCCAGTTCTTGCCTCTAATAACCATTTGCAGGTCGGAACTCATCTGATGTTCTTGGGGGGAGGGGGGGGGGGCAGCCTACTGGCAGTGCTCGTTTCGGCTGAAAACTATTGTCGGTAAGTATATTTGTTTGTATGTTAATAAAATAAATAAACCAGTAAAACAGGTACTTATAGTAAGAAAGGTAGGTTATCTGACAAGAAAATTCAGCCTGGTAGAACCCAACGAGGCTGTAGATAAGCTAGTTCCGAAAGTTCTTGGAACGGCCGCACACCTGTGGTTACCAGTACTTTGTGCCCAATGGATCACCACTGATTAACTCGCCCTTTGTGTTTTTCTGTGCTGTATACATTTTGTCATTGATCGCCAATAGTCTTTTCTTTCTTTTGTTCTTTATTTCTTTTCTTCCATTTACTCCGTTCTTTTTAGGTCTGAATGTTACGGGTTACAAAGCATATACATACATACATACTACAGTAAACGTGTGATCTGTGGGGTCGACTACTGAAGTTGAACCGAGGGGTTGCAGTCTCGATTATTTTTTTTAGAAACCCAAGGCCTGGTCGGTGCCCTCTTCTCCATCTATTCTGGCCTCCACGGTTTACGCAACACTACGATTGGATGTTGCTTGGATGATGTACACCAACTGCTTGAGAGTGAGTGACCCCTGGGGCGAAACTTACCTCCAGACATCCATGTGGAACTCCTAGCGGGAGAATGTTGTGAATTCGCATGACTTCCAGAATGACTGCTTCAGTATAGCTCAAACTTGGCAGATTTGAAACTTGGACTTGGTGGTCACGACCGACGATATGGTCTAGTTCCTCGTGGATCTTTCGCTAAAAAAAAACTCAAATAAAGAAACCACAAATCACAAAAATCGTCCGTGTTTTATTGTTAAGCCGGCAGAAGCTTCGTAACGTGTTAAAGGACCTCTCGCACTATTTACTATTCAACTTACAGTATTTTAAAATATTTGAATACTTTAAAACTAGGCTGTGCTTTCAACAAATAACCCACGGTTTTGGCTGTTTCAAGCTTTTTCTGAGACCCGTCGACTTGTAGCGAAAACAGGAAAACAATTTCTCGCAGACAAGCGTCGACAGCGTGATACACATCGAAAGTAGCAAAACACGGCAAGTGAGAAAATCAGCGTGGTTTTGTTAGAGAGCTAGAATGTACCGTACGAAATTGGGGTCTCCGGGTTTAGAAAATATACGGAGTGATTATGTAAGTAGGTTGCGTTAGTATTATAGGTAATACAGGTCCTTTAAATGTAATCCCCTTAGAGATGGAGACGGACAAATTAAGGTGGAACGGGCAAAAAAGTAAATTCGTAATTTTTATCAGGGTTAGGCTAGGTTATCTTTATTTACAAACAAATACATCTCTAACAATTTCCGCTGCTGAAAGCAGAACTTGAGCACACATGACAAAATAAAACCAAACCTTACAGTAGAGGTATGTTTATGTGAACAGTTACTTTAATATGAACAGTGCAGTTTTGGGCTAAATGGTAAAATGAAGATTAAAAATACCTATTCAGGTGTTTTCAGATGCCCTTAATTACCTATTTTGGCTAATTGATAGTTAGCTTTAGACACAGCAAGTGCATGAAAAATGGCAAAGTCCAATGTCAACAAACGTTCACATGAGCATACCTCTACTGTACTTCAACATGATGAATAATACCCAATAATATCTCATCCCCTAAATATACACCTAACCAAAGTAAGATCCAAGGCCCAGTCACAATTAAACATAAATAACTCTATAAAGAAAAAAGAAAAATATACAAAGATGGGAATATAACAAAATAAGAGAAAACCGGAAAGTGACAATCACTTACTGTAAATTTTTTCTTTATCTTCCCCTTTGGTACAGGAATCGAAAGATAGTAAGATAGTTTTGTCTGCCGAATATTACTGAGAAGATGACTGATCTGCACGAAAAGCTGTCATTAACGGCGTATCGGCGTTTGGTCGACCACGGTCCAGTCAGTCACAAACCACTGATTTTTGGATACCCTATGCCAAACGCTGGATATGTCTAGCGTTTGGCATACCCTATGCCTAACGACGGATACGCTATGCCAGGTGCTGGATACTGTAACCTAGTAAAATACTGATGATTTGAATGAAGCTAAAAAATCAACCAATCAGAACTCCTTTATACTGAGGTAGGTCAGGGTTAGGTTACCAACAGGTATCCAGCGTTTGGCATAGGGTATCCAGCGTTAGGCATAGGCTATTCCAAATGCTAGATATACCCAGCGTTTGGCATAGGGTATCCACAAATCAGGGATTTGTGCGAGACTGCCACGGTCTGATCCGTTTGTTTTATTAATGTTATCGTTCGCTCTCTTTTTTTCGTGACTTTTTCCGTTTTTTCCTCAAGATTTCAACTCTACTATTTATTTTTTGATGTAAGTGGGTAATAAATAACTATTATTATTATTACTACCTAATTTCTGTAGTCCTCGATCATCATTCTTCTAAGCCGTGAGTTTATAGCAGCTATTCCTATCGCTGAATCCGTAATTAACTTCACACCCTACAGAGGAGTGAATATATCGAAGACAGAACCTGGACCTTTCAGTAACACCGAGAAGAACTAGAGCGACACAAAAGATTCATTGATAAACTTTTGGACGATTTTCATTCATTATCAGGGATAAGTAAGTTTTCTTTTTGTATTGAGATATTCATTTCCAAATAAGTACGAGCGAACCACTTCATCGGCACTGACGTGGCTCGACCCTCAGTGTCGTCACGACCAGAGCAAAATAACACTAAGGAGTAGCACCAAGACCTATGCTCTCCATGCTTTGCAAACGGGTCATATTCGTAGCGCCACCCACTACGCTTGCGGCATTTGAAGCGAGACAAACTTGCGGGTTTAGAAATTTCTAGTAAAGCGAAGGTGCGGTCTGCACACACCAACGAAACAATGGATGATGTATTATTTTTTTGCTATGTTCAGAATATGAAGTTATCAGAGCCAGCACTGGTGAACGGCTGAATGAGTTTTAGTAGGGACGTTCTGTATCGCTGGTGGTACTAGTATCGCTGCTATTAGAGTATGTGTCAATTTTTTCAAGTCTTGGCGCTACTCCCTAGTGTTATTTTGCTTTGGTCAGGACGCGGTCAACTAACCTGAACGTCCTGATGTTTGGTAACGTAAAGCAAAATCCACTTGATGGTTGTCATAGCTGTGTCCGTTCCAGCACCGAACATATCCGCCAATACACAGTACAGCTGCATTTTGGTAAACGTTCCAGGGTTCGATCCCAATCTCCCCATTTCAGCAACATAAGCCTCGGCGATGCTGGAAATTCGGCCTGGATTGGGTTGGATTTTCTGGATTATTTCTTCGTAATGAGCATGGGTTTTCTTCTGTCCGTCGAGGATGAACTCCATACTTCGCTTGTATTTAGGAACAAACCTGAAAACAGACCAAGGATGAACGGTGTAACTTTAAACGCCATGGACACGAGAAACTACATTTTTTTTATAACTTTGCCATGATTCCAAGTTAAACATACAACCCATGCGAGATACGAGAAATGCTTTGTCCCCTCTTTTGTGAGGTATTTCAACCCGAATCTAAAAAATAAATAATTTTCGGATTTATGGCACTTGCAGCTTCGCTCACGTGCCATATACCGATCCCTTTTCGGTCTGTCGGTCCACTGTTCTCGAGTTAGGGTACTTCCAGAAGTGCTAGGACGACGAAACTTGGCAGGCATATCAGGGACCCGACTAAACTAACTTAGAAATGGTCACTTCCCCGATCTGACCACCGTGGGGGAGTGGACGGATGGGGATTCCGGAATCTTGAAGCAAGTATAACTTTCGAGCTGGTGATCGGATCTTAATGAAACTTAATATTTGGACAGACAACGTGTCTCAGATGTCCCATTTCAAGTCCGGACCGGATCCGATGAATGTGGGGGGAGTCGAAGGTGGGAGCCGGAAATCGGGACTTAAGTAGGGCGATTGGGATGAAAATTGGTGGGAAGAACAAGCACAAGTCCTAGATACACCAGTGACAGAACCGGACCGGATTTTGGTGGGGGGGGCGGAATTCCGGTGATCGCGCTTGAAGGTATTTCCAGATGTGCTAGG
Organism: Branchinecta sandiegonensis; assembly: GCA_030848855.1. Classification (NCBI taxonomy): domain Eukaryota; kingdom Metazoa; phylum Arthropoda; class Branchiopoda; order Anostraca; family Branchinectidae; genus Branchinecta; species Branchinecta sandiegonensis. The sequence goes on along the minus strand of JAUPMV010000021.1, from coordinate 2,653,982 downwards.
GCGATGAAAATTGGGAGGCAAATCAGGGACCCGAACGGATTTACATGAACAATAGTCGTTACCCCGATCCGACCATCGTGGGGTGAGTGGAGGGACGGGGAATCCGGAATCTTGAGGTACGTATAACTTTCGAACGGGTGGTCGGATCTGTATGAAACTTGATATCTGGAAAGACCTCGTGTCTTAGAAGTCCCATTTGAAGTCCGAACCGGATCCGGTGACTCATTCATTTTCCAGCTTGAGCGGCCTTCGCCTGAAGAGGACCCTTGCCAAGAGGGGCCGAAATATAGCAATCTAATAAAATTCAGCTTAATTATTCGTTTTGCACTACCATACATCGTGCGTGATTAACTGCGTTAAACGGATACGTCAGCTGAGTTTTATTCTAACGAAATTTCGGCCCTTCTTGGCAAGGACCTCCTCTTCAGGCTCAAGTAGAAAAACGAACCACCTGTGCTCAGATTTTTCTAGCTTGTACCTGTTGAACGTGCTCCAAGAACCCCAATTGTAGTGATAATGCGTGTTTTTTTCTATGTAGCCTATATGGCTACGGCTGAAGTAAATAAGAAAAATAAATATCATGTCCGAAGAAAGCTTTATCTCACCGTCAAAACTGATAAAAGTACAGGTCAAGTTCATCGATGGGCAGGCACCGTAGATGTTAGAAGGCTTGCTAAATCGAATGTCTACGTCGTTTTCTACTTGATTTGTGGTTCTGCTGGAACCTTGGTCAAGTGGATAGTAACATCCTGAAAGTATATTTTCACTTCGTTTCTCTGGATATGTCTTGGGCCTGAAGAGGATCGCAATAAATCAACGAAGAAACCAACAAAAATGGGGTTTGTAACAATATACAACGAATATCCTGAAATAAAAGTCGAATATTTCGGGAGGACAACCGCCTCCCTTCTTCAGCGCGACAGATTATTTCGAGGAAAAATGCCAAAAGGAGGATGAAGATCGACAACCAAGAAAACCAAAACAAAGCAGAAAACCAACAAGAATCCGAAAATTAAAACAAAATTGGAACAATTGAAAGCCTAAAATACCCCATTGTCGATATATACTCCTTGAGCCCAAGCTGACTTTGAAATCAGATTACAGGTTTGTTTCCTTCCCCGACGTTGGACCTAAAGATTGACAGCCTGACGAGGACCCCTTGCCAAGAACGGCCGAAATATCGCTGATGAAACATCGTAGCTCACGTATCCGTTGTAGACATTATTTGAAAATACTCCATTGTCGTTGGTTTCTTCGTTGATTTTTTGTCATATGTCAGGCCAATGTGGTTTACGAAATTATCTTCCTGGAGAGGATCCTTGCCAAGAACGGCAGAAATATCTTAGCTGACGTATCCATTTAGCGCAGTCAAATAACGCTCATTGGTGCCTCTTGGTGGAAAAGGATTTGTGCCACCTGCCAGATGTATCAGTGATATTCGATAGTGCAAAGCGGATACGTCAGCTGAATTTTACTAGAGCTATAATAATAATAATAATAATTTATTGAGGCCCGCTATACAACAAATGAAAGAGCGGAGTAATAAAGAGAAAGAAAAATGAATTACACACAAACAAAACGAAACACTACATAAACTTTATAAAACTTATAGATACGTTAGGCGAGTCAACGGCGATTCGTATATGTTTTTGAGAGCCCGGGATCTAGCACGACACTCTATGATCTCGCACTTCGCGGAAGCATCGATAATGTGGTACTTCTTCGACAGGGCTGAATTAGACTCCCACGGGGGGAGTCCCAGAAGGTATTTTGCCAGTTTGTAATATTTTGTCCGAAGTTGCCTTTTCTCGGAAATGTTTAGCAAATCCCAAAATGGAGAAATGTACAGAAAGTGCGGTGTGACCAAAGCATTGAACAGGCGCCCTAAGATTAGTCTATTATTTCGACCCTTCTTGGCAAGGGTCCTTTTTCGGCTCAAGGCCGCTCAAGTTGGAAATACGAACTTGTGGAAAAACCACAAGCAAAACCACAATTGTCCTTCCTACAAGTTCTAACTTGAGCGGCTTGAGCCTGAAGAGGACCCTTGCCAAGAAAGGCCGAAAGATAGATCTAATAAAATTCAGCTGATGTATCCGTTTTGCGCTATCAAATATGACTCGCAGTCAGCTTGGGCTGAACGAATATTTATGTATCAGTGATTACCCCCTCACATTCAGTCTACCACAAATCCCTGATTTTCGGATACCCTATGCCGAACGTTGGGTATATCTATGCAATAGCCTATGCCTAACGCTGGATACCCTATGCCAAACGCTGGATACCTGTTGGTAACCTAGCCCTGACCTACCTCAGTATAAAGGAGTTCTGATTATTTAGCTTCAGTCAAATCATCAATATTTTACTGGGTTACAGTTTGCAGCACCTGGCATAGTGTATCCAGCGTTAGGAATAGGGTATCCAGAAATCATGGGTTTGTGGTTGACTGCTCACATTACCTACCTGAAAAAAGGAAGAAAGTTAAGTGGTCCAGCGACAGCGACCTCTTTAAACCCTTCATCTAGAAGATGCTGGAGGTAAATCCAAGTCGGGTCATCTTCTGTGTATGAAACGCCAAAAACCAGTGCGTTGATAGTATTGCCGATGCAGTGACGAAGTTTAGCGACCACGTCTATCGGCTTCCCTTTGTTTTCTTTCAGAAACTGGAAAAAGAAAAAATTTTCAAAGGTTCGCCGAATAGGGCTAAACTACAAGAATCTACTTAAAGGACCCCTTTTGCTTATTCTGCTTTTTATAATATACCTAGCTCCCACACAGAATTATAAGCTTCTAAAATACCCACTTTCTCCACTGTCTCGCTTTGTGCCTCTGAATTTTTAGCGCTTTTTTGGCCTTGCCAAGTTTTGTCCGTCACACAACGAAACTTTGCCGGAATCTTCAACGTCCGCTGACAACTCTTTCACACATAAAGATCTCAGAAGCATCTGTTTATTACTTCTTTTATTTGCTTAGTTTTCCCACTTTTTAACCAAGGCACGTTCAGTTTTCAAATTTTTTGCGCCCAGCCACCGCGTCGAAGAGCAGGAAGGCTGGATATAATCGACAAGCGCTAACAAGAGAATCGCTAGTTTAGGTGGAAAAAAATGATATTTTTGAAAACCTTTTTTCTGATCCATTTTGTAGGGAAAAGATCATTTCTAGCAAGAGTTGTGCTTCAAGGTTTGGAAACCCAATGTTAATATGTTATTCCACTGTTTCTCTATACCCGAACAACGATTTCTATTTGTGTGAAAGATCTTTCAAATTTGTGGTTTCGAGTACTCAGGATCAACAACAGCACCAAATTGTCGGCTTTCAATAAGCAAACTTGCTAGCTGCTAGTTGTAGAACTTCTGAACTTGGTTTGCAGCCAGGCATGTAGCAGCGTCTTGGATTTTCGGTCGTTCGCGATTTTGCAGAAGGAAACAAGACCAAAGGTTTCGATGGGATCCCAAAAATCTAATATTTGATCCAGACAATTGGTACTTGAAGATATCCGGTCTTCGCCAGACTCCTTGAACACTTTTACTATCAAATTTAGAAACAGATTAAAAAATCAGAACTTCCTGGTTCCTGCATTGCCAAATTTCCAGTTTTGGCCGGATTCCGGCCGAACTACTTGTCCGACGAAAAACTAAAGCTCAAAAACAAATTCAGCATATCTCCTTACTCTTATATCGAACCTCTAAACAAGTTTAGATAAGACTTAAACTTTTAATAAATTTTCCGGTTTCAGCCGGATTCCTGGCGAAATATATGTCCAGATAGAAAATGATTGTCATATACGGGTTCAGCGTGTCTTCTTATCCCTAAACCGAACATCTAATCGACTTAAACTAAAACTTTTACTCTTAACAAATTTTCCGGTTTTGGCCAGATTCCGGGTGCCGGAGAAAACATTTTTAATATCCGGACTCAGCATGTCTCCTTACCCACAATCGACTATCTCATAAGCTTTTAAAAAATAATATTTTTCGTCCCTTATTTTGACCCCCCCCCCCCCCCCCACACACACACACACACAAACACACACACCTAAATATATAGCTATGGGGCCCATCTATGATCTTGACCTGTACTTTCACCAAAGGATCCTCGCCAAAATTAGAACAAAATAGCTCAATCCCGTCGAGAGTTATCGTGCTAACAGGCAGACGGATGGGCGGACGGATAACTTTACGAAGTCATAGGTATCCCGTCACTTAGGTTCTGGGATCCCAAAAACTGATTATTGCGTCCCTGATGCTCTAAGTCTAAAGAACTGACCTGGAGATATTCACTGAGCTGACTCATGACAGCACTTTCTGTGGATTCCTTCTCATCCAGATTTTTCCCCATGCAGAGACTTCGCATTACCGAAGAAGCAAATTTCCTATGTTCACGCCACAGCTGACCCTCAGAGCATATTAATCCTGAAATATTGATAAATTAACAAACTTATCTAAAAGTCGAGGTCATCTAGGGTGTTCTCAGGCCTTCTATAGTAGAGGTACAGTAGAGCTATGCTTATGTGAACGTTTGTTGACTTCGGACTTTGCCATTTTCATGCACTTGCTGTGTCTAAAGCTAACTACCAGTTAACCAAAGTAGGTAAGAAGGGTAGCTGAAAACACCTGTGCAAGCATTTTGGATCTTCAATCTACCATTTAGCCCAAAACTGCAGTGTTCACATTAAATTAACTGTTCACATAAGCATACCTCTACTGTACAGGAGGGGTATCCAACCTCAGACAAGATTTCAAATCTCCAGAGAAGTCTTTCCTTCAGAATAATCTATCTGGCTTAAAAAGGAACCAACAAATATGACTAATAAATACATATTGCTTCAATATTTCTAGTTAAACATATTTTTTCATTTCAAACAAGATCCCTTCATTCTAACCTTACCTCGACTGACTTGAAAATGATGAAAAAGGTAGAGTTAGCAAAGTCAACAGCCAGAAAATCTCTTCTCAAAGCGGCTTCAAAACAAAGAAAAGGCACAAAATTTGAATATTTTTGGACACACGACTTCGGAAAAAGTCATATTGTGTCTGTTGACTGTCAGGACAGCATGTACATTTCAGTTTAACATTTTCGCGGCAAAAACCAAGGTAGTGTAAAAACGAGGTCAGGTACCCCTCCTGTATGCTACTCCAGATGTTGTCTTATAACCTTGATGGCCACAGAAGAATATGATGAAAACCAACAAACTTGCAAATATGTATTCACAGTAGGGGCTAAGCACGTCAAAATTCAAGTAAAATCAAGGCAAGTTAAAGTCACACATACTGTTATCCTTTTCAATTTTTTACTGTTTTTTGCACCCTTTTACAGCTAGACAATGTTGTAGTTGTTTGAAGGTTGACAGCCCAAACACGCTCGTTCCACTGGGTTCATGCATACTTTTGAATATCCTTCAGTACTTTTAAACAAATATATTGGTTCAATTCAATGAACTTTTGCCCATAGGCTATGTCAATACTTTACAGCCAGACAATGGAGTCAAAATAACTGCAACGTCTTGCAGTAGGCTAGATCTCCAAGGTATTCGAACAGACAATAGAAGGAAACAAACTTCAAAAGGAACAAGCCAAAAACAAACAAAACCAATTTGACTCTTTGCAAAAAAATGTAAACAATAGTGATCCAAAATTCAGTGAAGTATTTAATGAGGCATATCTGCAGTTGACTAGTCTACAAAAAAAAATGTAATAATTTTCATTACACTGTCAGAAGTTTCATAACAGATTGCGCATAAGACTTTCAAGAATAACACCTTTTCACTTAGAATTTCACTTAATTATGACCAATTAAGTTTATCCTATTTTGTGCCCAGATCTCCAACAACACCTTCAATAGGTAAAAATACTACAATGTCAGAAGTTACATTACGACAACAGCAGGATGCGCGGTTTCAACAGATAACACTTTGGGATGTTATATGTTATGTTTATTTCGTTCCCGTTAGTATTTTTACCAATTCAAGGTGTTGTTTGAGATCTAGGCACGAAATAGTGTAAACTTAATTGGTCACAACACTTTATTTCTAAGTGAAAAGGTATTATTCTTGAAAGTGTTCTGCGCAATCTGTTATGAAACTTCTGACAGTGTAGGCTTGATGAAAAAGCCAAAAAAAAAACAATGCTATGAGAGAAGGATGAAAAGAGAAGAATAAGGAAAATTCACCACATGCGCAACCTTAAAGGACCTGTTGTGCCTATCACCCAGCTATCACCAAAGCAAACTACTTCTATATTCAAATCTGATTCAAATAATTCAAAGTCAGCTTGGGCTCAAGGAATATTCAACCTACTTCTGTAACCGCATTCATTTACTCTTATGCTAGGAGACCCAAATTTCGTATATATGTTACATTGCGAACCCACTAACAACACACCTCACTAATCTTTGCACTTGCCACAATTCACTAGTTTTCATATACAGTATACCTGCAGTATACTCCCAACAGGTGTTCACAAATCATGCTAGAGATACGTAAAACCTATTATCAGCATTTTGCAAGTTTTGCTAAAACTAAAAGACAAAACAGCCAAAGTCGCTGATAGTTTATTAATAAAAAGGCCCAAGTTTTACAGTATTCAGATAGTTTTGAATACTGGAACTTAAACAGTAAGTAGTGCAAGATGTGCTTTAGCAAAATCAGAAATGATCCTTTCGGGAATCTAGCCCTTACCACAGTATGGCACTCATCTAAATTATCAGCATATCTGCTCCTACGTTAAGATGGTTAGTTAACCCAGCATTCGCCCACCATAGGCTATGTCAATACTTTACAGCCAGACAATGGAGTCAAAATAACTGCAACGTCTTGCAGTAGGCTAGATCTCCAAGGTATTCGAACAGACAATAGAAGGAAACAAACTTCAAAAGGAACAAGCCAAAAACAAACAAAACCAATTTGACTCTTTGCAAAAAAATGTAAACAATAGTGATCCAAAATTCAGTGAAGTATTTAATGAGGCATAACTGCAGTTGACTAGTCTACAAAAAAAAATGTAATAATTTTCATTACACTGTCAGAAGTTTCATAACAGATTGCGCATAACACTTTCAAGAATAACACCTTTTCACTTAGAATTTCACTTAATTATGACCAATTAAGTTTATCCTATTTTGTGCCCAGATCTCCAACAACACCTTCAATAGGTAAAAATACTACAATGTCAGAAGTTACATTACGACAACAGCAGGATGCGCGGTTTCAACAGATAACACTTTGGGATGTTATATGTTATATTTATTTTGTTCCCGTTAGTATTTTTACCAATTCAAGGTGTTGTTTGAGATCTAGGCACGAAATAGTGTAAACTTAATTGGTCACAAAACTTTATTTCTAAGTGAAAAGGTATTATTCTTGAAAGTGTTCTGCGCAATCTGTAATGAGACTTCTGACAGTGTAGGCTTGATGAAAAAGCCAAAAAAAAAAACAATGCTATGAGAGAAGGATGAAAAGAGAAGAATAAGGAAAATTCACCACATGTGCAACCTTAAAGGACCTGTTGTGCCTATCACCCAGCTATCACCAAAGCAAACTACTTCTATATTCAAATCTGATTCAAATAATTCAAAGTCAGCTTGGGCTCAAGGAATATTCAACCTACTTCTGTAACCGCATTCATTTACTCTTATGCTAGGAGACCCAAATTTCGTATATATGTTACATTGCGAACCCACTAACAACACACCTCACTAATCTTTGCACTTGCCACAATTCACTAGTTTTCATATACAGTATACCTGCAGTATACTCCCAAAAGGTGTTCACAAATCATGCTAGAGATACGTAAAACCTATTATCAGCATTTTGCAAGTTTTGCTAAAACTAAAAGACAAAACAGCCAAAGTCGCTGATAGTTTATTAATAAAAAGGCCCAAGTTTTACAGTATTCAGATAGTTTTGAATACTGGAACTTAAACAGTAAGAAGTGCAAGATGTGCTTTAGCAAAATCAGAAATGATCCTTTCGGGAATCTAGCCCTTACCACAGTATGGCACTCATCTAAATTATCAACATATCTGCTCCTACGTTAAGATGGTTAGTTAACCCAGCATTCGAAGCCAATCCTGCAAATTGGCTGACTGATCCTTCCTTCAAATGACTGGCATTCTTCTTCTTTGAATTCGTCAGCACCTGGGTTCCAGGAAGGGACCCTTTCGGCATTTTGTTAACATCAGAATTTCTAATTTCCCGCTCAGATTTTCGAAGTTACCGCCACTCAGTGTTTCAACTTCTGTTTTTGAAAAATCCCAGATCCAGGTAGAAATATCCCTAAAAATCCCTTTTTCTTCAAGAATAATCTCTTGATAAATCCCTATCCTGCGCCCTGCAATATCCGGTACTTACGCCCGTCTGTGTGTGTGTCGGCTGTGTCTCGGGGAGGGGGGGGGAGGGGGTAGTAACGACCTTAGAACACGTGGTTGTATAATGCCCGCTAAGGCTCAAGAATTTTACCGGTTACACACAATAGACTTAGAACTGTACAAATTTCAAGAAATATAAACACCGAAATCCAGCAGGCACTCATTTCAGTCTTCGCTAGTAAAAGCCGATCTCCAGTAGTAGGTTTTAACTACTGCACACAAGAGAATTACTGAGCGCCGCAGGCGAAAATTTCCAAATCCGCCTTTTTTTTCCTGACAAAATTCAACTACTTCCCATACAAATTCCAGCTTTTAATGAGGCTCAACGGGCTCCAAAAGTTCAAGTTCCCTTCCAGGAAATGAGAATAGACTATTACGAAAGGCGCCCCAGGAGAAATTTATGAAACACTTAAGACCAGAGTGTATTTATGGGATTCCAAAAATGTAAGAATTACGATACCTATGGTATCATGCATCTGTCCGTCTGTACTTGACAACCCGATTTATCTTCCTACGTTTACACGGAGGGTATTTACCCGCACTCCGCGGGTATTTTTCCCCGCAACAGCAACAAAAACCCGGGTATTTTGGACTTCAATTTCGCGAACTTTTTACCCGGGTATTTGTTTGGCGAAGGGTATTCTTCGACGTCAGAAACAATAAAATTGGATTTTCGAGGAATAATTTTGATTTTGCCCATGTAAAAAGTGGTCCAAATGAACACATGTTGGTATCCGTTGTAGAGAGATATCCTGAGCCTTAAAACCTTGTAATTTATTGCCACATGACAGTACTCTCCCTTGAAAACTTTCCCTTTTCGTCTCCGGGGAAAAATACCTGCCGTGTAAATGATCCTGCCCTTTCAGCAAAGTAACTGCAAAACTTTGCTGTGCTGTCCATTAAAATATAGCGGTTTAGCACAAAATCTGTCTGTTCGTCACAGGGTGAAATTCACGATTTGTCATTCTAGCAATATCCAACATACGGCTGTCTGTTTACTAAACGTTTAGAAGCAGGTGGCTTGCGGGCGAAATTTACAGGTTGTAACTGCCTTTATGTAACTCCGGCAAGCTCAAAACTCAGAGAGTAAGAAAAAACATAAGAAAACTTTGACACGTTTGCCAGAAAGGCGAAAACAGAAAATAAGAGAATGAAGAGACAAGCAAATGAAACACGCTTCAATTTGAAGTTCAAAAAAAGCCCCTACAGTTACTGTGAAGTTGATGAATTTTTCCTTGAGACTCAAAAAATCAAAAAAATCTCCATTCTAATACTGAAAATTCCTAAATATCTTAATTATCCCAGAAAAAATCCCTTATCCCTCTTTAGAAAAAAATCCCGAGGAAGACCTGGAATTCCCTAAAAAAAACAAAATCCCTCGAAGTGGAAACAGTGCTGGCGCTCAATCGGATACCAGTGTTTCCACCTACAAATTCTTAAAATCACGAGCAAACCATCCAAAACAGATGAGATGAGCTAAGAGCTTGGTCATACTGGGCTCATTTCTGCGCAGAATTAGGCGTCGAAGTGGTCACACTAGATACAAGAAGATACAAGTTAATCCTCGGATGTTGGAAACAAACTCATGATAAATATTCTTTGAGCCCAAGCTGACTTTGAAACATTTGAAACCTGTAATAAATTTGCTCCTTAAAATCCATTTGGGATGGTGATGCCTCTGCTGGTAATATTAGGCTTTCGGCAATCAAAAGTGAGTGAGGCGAGATTTTTAAGCTACAGACTAAACCAATTTTGGTTCCTTCGCGTACCCCTTGCAAGGGTCTCGCGTGCCCCCTCGGGTACGCGTACCACTGGTTGGGAACCACTGATTTTATTACAGGTGTTTCCTTCCCCGAAGTTGAACCAGAGGATTGACAGCCTGACGAGGACCCTTGCCAAAAAGGGCCGAAATATCGCTGATGAAGAATCGTAGCTGACGTACCCGTTGTAAACATTGGTTGAATAAAACTCATGATAGTTGACACTAGCGCAGCATAATTAAAACTGAATTGTTGCAAAACTCGTCAAGTTTTGATTTTACACCCCTGTTTGCAGTCTGCTCATTATCCCCAAGCTACCCCAAAGCCATCAACCGTGACGTCCCCTAAGGATTTTCAGAACCTCTCCGGCGACCGACCCAATCTGCGCAGATTTGTAGACCCATTTTCAGGGTTGCCACCGGTAGTACAATTGTACTCTTTTTAGTACATTTTTTTCAAAGTAGTGAGCTGGTAGTACATTTGATAAAAGTAGTACTTATGCAGTACATTTTAGAAAGGTGGTACTGTTCGAAAAACATACCCTTTCTGTCAATATTCATGTTGGCCTTGTTGTATTCTGCTCATTTTATCTGAAATGTTTTATCTGATTACTTTGATTTTAATCTGGTTCTGAGTGAAACCCCTATTTTTCACGAAGGTTCGATTCAGACAGGATTCAAGTCATATTTGTAGGGTCATGCTAAAGTGGGTGGCAGTAGCAACAGTGGACGACAATGCGCGTCGCGCAACGCGCGCAAATTTTTTTTAGGTAGTACTTTTTCTCCTCTGGTAGTACTTTTTTCCTATTTTGGTAGTGCATTTTATTTGAGTCAAGTGGCAACCCTGCCCATTTTCAGCCGAGAAATCTGCGCAGATTTCTGCGCATATTGTCAAATCCGCCCCGTTTTGAGCCCAGTGTGACCAGGCTCTAAAAGAAAATGCAAGGAACCTGAGAAGCCCAGAAAAAATCTTGAGAAAAATAATAGGCCTAAGATTTCGTGGCAATGAATGGTCAGAAAAAGAGTTTTTCCATGTAAAATGACGTTTTCGCGTGGATGTTTCTGGTCCCGCCGACCTACCGTCGAATTCAACGGACATTTTCGCGTGAATGCCGTCGATCTTTTTGTCTTTTTGTCACGCCTCCCTTTCAACGCCGCTCGTAGGGCAGCGTTGAGCTGAACGGGGATCTTGTGTGGACCTTCTCCCTCATATGCTCCCATCCAGCTGAATGGGCATTTTCGCGTGGACGAACCCCATCTTCCTCAGCCGCTCAACGCCCGATCGGTTTTGTCATTTCCGCGTGGACGGGACAGCCGTTCAGCTCTACAGCCATCCACGCGAAAACGTCCCCTTAAGGACGACTCAGACGACGTTCGTAAAGTTTGTAAAGTTTTTCGCAAAGTAGGCTGCGTAAAGTTTGTCGCCGCTCAGACGGGAATTTGACTGAGATAACATTACGAGAATTTTTTGTGGAAGATGGAAGAAATAAAAAGATTATAATCATTAGAGATTATTATTATCGTATATGAGCCATAGGTAGATATTTATTAACACTAAAAGCCTTGGCCTAGGTTAAGACCCAGATACAAAAATGGAACCTCCAGTAAATAAATTAGAATAATCCAGTAACAAAAATATAAATAAACAAGTCGGTTTTAAACAATTTAATTCGATAAGTAATTCTTTCTTCCCAACTGACCTGGCAAAAACCAACAAGAACAAAAATTAATTCCTAAAAAAAAATGTTCCTAATTATTCTTGCAAAAAAAAGTTTCAAGTTATTCGACCTTATTGATTATACACATATTGTAGCAGAGATTTCGTTACACTTTGATGGCCATGGGGGAACCATATACTATCATATAAACCACAAGAATCATCATCTCATCATTTTTCAGTTTCCTAATCCCCATTTTCAAATTTACTTTCCTATCTTGTTTTCGATCTCTTCTCCCATTGGTCAACCTTCCGAACTTAACGAAAAAAGTTAACTAAAGTTGAACTCCTTTCCTGCATCCGTAAAGTACTTTCCGCGCGTTAGCGGAGCAACTTTACGAACTTTGCGAACGACTTTACGCACTTTACGAACGCCGTCCTTAACTGCAAAAAAGCCTTTTGACCGTGGTATCAGATACCACGATAACTGCAAAAACGACTTTAGACCTTGGTATCAGATGTCATGGTATCTGCAAAAATGAACTAGTCAATGGATTAAATCCTTGACACTTACCATATCCTTTCATAATCCCATGGGTTAAGTACAGCGGCGCACGTCCACTGAAGGCTTCCATATTGAAAATCCGCTTAATGATGTAAGGATCTGAGATGACGACAGTTGGAACGTTGCCCATTTGAATCTGAAACATTTTGCCATATTCACCCTGAAAAATTAAGAGGAAAAATATTAGTTGCGTTTTTGCAGATACCATAGTATCTGATACCACGGTCTAAAGCTGTTTTTTTGCAGTTATCGTGGTATCTGGCCAGTTATCGTGGTATCTGATATTCAGATATCACGGCCCGACCGTAGTAACTGATCGTGGTATCTGAAAAAGTCATGTCACTTTCATAATTTTTTGTCAAATTGGTGGGAAAGAAGTTTGGCACTTGGTGATGTGACTGACTGACTGAATATCAGTTTTTGGGATCCCAAAACGTAAGTGGAGGGATATCTATGACATCGCAAAAGTTGTCCGTCCGTCCGTCTGTCAGCACGATAACTCTCGAAGGGAATGAGATATTTTGATGAAACTTGGTGTGAGGACTCTTGGAGTCAAGGGAAAGGTCGAGTTCGTAGATGGGACCGATAGCTGCATATTTAGGGGAGGGTTTCAAATTAAGGGGCGAAATAATTTTTTTTAAAAGCTAATGAAATAGTTGATTACGGGGTAAGACGACATGCCGAACACGAATATGAAAACTACTTTCTCGCCGGACAAGTAGTTCACCCGGAATCCGGCTAAAACCGGAAAGTTTGTTAAAAGTAAAAGTTTTATCTGAAGTTGATTAGATATCTGATATACGGATTAGGAGACATGCTGAATCCGAATCTGAAAATGATTTTCTTGTCGGACAAGTAGATCGGCCGGAATCCGGCCAAAACCGGAAAGTTTGACAAAAAAATAAGAGATTAATCTGAAGTTGATTAGAGGTTCGATCTAAGGATAGTAAAACATGCTGAATCTGAATATGAAAATTATTCTGTCGCCGGACAAGTAGATCGCCCGGAATCCGGCCATAACCGGAAAATGTGTTAAAAGTAAAAGTTTTACATGAATTTCATTGGGTGTTCGATTTACGGGTAAGAAGGCATGCTGAATGCGTGTATGACAATCACTTTATACCTGGACACATTTCACCACGAATCCTGCTGAAAGCGAAAAATTTGTTAAAAGTTTAAGTTTTATGTGAAGTTGATTATGGAGATATGGATGGTATGGAGATAGGCTGAATCTGTTTTTGAACTTCAACTTTTTGTAAGACAAGTAGTTCGCCCGGAATCCGGCTGAAACCGGAAATTTGGCAGAAGTAAGGCAGGAACTTTCGTCAAAGTAGCACATGACGCAGGCTATAGGGGTAAACTCACATGCTGAATCAATATTTGAACTTCGTCTTCTCCGATGATTACCACTGGACCGCTACAAGACCCAATTGTCTGTAAATATTAAATTTTTGGGATCCCATCGAAACCTTTGGTCTTGTTCTTTTGGGATGAATTCGAAAAGCACAATTTCGGTAATTGTCGTTTTTGCAGAGCAACCGTAAATCAGATACCACGGTAACTGCAAAAGCGACTAATTGCAGATCCAGTTACCATGGGAACATCCACCATGGTATCTGCAAAACCGCTACTTACACATGCCTGCAAAGACGTGTAAAAGACTTACACACCTGCATTGCGATAACTATATTCAGTTTGTCCTTGTCGCCTTAGATTTTTTTTGCTTTGTCTTTGCAGAGGGGGTGCTCACTTGGAGCGTGTTTCACTCTTCTAACAATAGTGACTATTGGTTACTATTTTCATTCCAACCTCGTAAAAAGCTGCTACGCTGACCGTTCCAACCTTCTCGAAATAGTAACTATTTGCTTACCATGCTCGGGAGCGCATGAACGTGGTAACTACGAATCTCGCGTGATTGGCCCGATTAGCCCGTGGCACGGAGTTTTTGTCGAAAATAGTGTTCAAGCATTGACGCCAAGAAGCCAAAATACGTGACGTCATGTGTAGTAACTACGGTAAGCAGGGTGGAACACGCTCTTGGTAGGCACTTACTGTATATCCTCCCCGGGGACCAGGTGGCCACACGTAAGCACTGGGAATTTAACACCCCCTCGGTTTCTGCCGGTAGTGCCTTAGACCAGGGACCCATAAATTTCCTGTTAAGTTTCTTACAGGGGGCCACTCATTTCCTATGCTTCTATGTTGCTATGTTGCCCGAGCCTCAGCTAGTTTCCAAAAATTCCGCTTGGGTCGAATCGACGTTCTTGCTCAGATAGAAAAATTTTTTCCCACAAGTTTCAAAGAACACAGAAGCCATCGGCAAATCGGGTTCTTTTTATAGGCAAGAAATGAAATCCTGCAAACATTTTTCGGGCAAAACACAGAAGAAATCGAATTCTGCATGCTTTTGTTGCTCCTCAGTAATCCAGAAGAAATAATTTTTTAATGTTTTTGTCGCGCGTTGGTGGACTCGTTGGCACATTGTGTTCTTTTTATACACAAGAAAGGAAGTCCTGCAAACATTTGTTGGGCAAAACACTAAAGAAATCAAATTCTGCATGCTTTGTTGTGCCTCGATAATCGCGAAGAATTAATCTTTTAATGTTTTGCCGGACTCGTCGGCACATCGTGTTCTATTTATACGCAAGAAAGGAAATCCTGCAAAAAATTTTTGGTCATATGAATAAATCAAATTCTGCATGCTTTTGTCGTGCCTCAGTAATTCCGAAGAAATTTTTTCTGTGTTTTGTCGGGCGATGGTCGACTCGTCGCCACATCGGGTTCTTTTTATGCGCAAGAAAGGAAATCCTACAAACATTTGTCGGTCAAAACAATGAATAAATCAAATTCTGCTTGCTTTTGTCGTGCCTCAGTAATCCCGAAGAAATAATTTTTTAATGTTTTTTCGGGCGATGGTCGACTCGTCGCCACATCGGGTTCTTTTTATGCGCAAGAAAGGAAATCCTACAAACATTTGTCGGTCAAAACAATGAATAAATCAAATTCTGCATGCTTTTATCGTGCCTCTGTAATCCAGAGGAAATAATTCTGTATGCTTTTGTTGGGCATCGGTCAGCTCATCAGCACATCGGGTTCTGCTGGTACGTAAGGAAATAAATTCTGAAAACTTTGTAGGGCCCACCAGGGAAGTTCAAGTCTTATCGGTCCAAGGCCTTAATTTTCCACGTAAGAAATCAAGTTCTGTACAGTCTAGTGGAGCAAAATATAGAAAAAATGAAATGCTCGATGGTTTTCTAAGGCGTCGGTATTCTCGTCGGCACATCAGGTTCTTTTTCCACATAAAAATCAAATTCTGTAAATTTTTATCGGATGCATCCCGAAAGACCACAAGACAACATATCACACATTGTCAATGGCTGCATCTTTGACACAACACAACTCCTCATTCATGCTGCATTCATGTACAAAAATGATTATATGCCAATAATACCTTTCTGTATGAGACATCTTCACTCAGGACTATTCAGCATGCCACCAGGTACCTAAGCTAGGACAAAAGATCCAGGACACTCTTCCATTACAGAGGAATAATATTCCCTAGTTCAGCACAATAGCTGCGACCAATTTTTTCTATCTGGATAGTAGGGCATTTTATCCCCGTGGGTATTTCTCGAACTATCTCACGCTCGGTCAAGAGCGCATCAAAAATCTCTTAGTGAGTGGCCCCCTGTAAGAAACTTAACAGGAAATTTATGGGTCCCTGCTTAAACTGTGTTATTGAAGACCAAGCTGACTGCGAATCATATTCATTGGAAATTACAGCAAGTATTTTGGAAACGTCGTGAATCTTGGCAAAATTTCAAAAGGAAGTCGTATTTGCCAGACCTTTAATCTTCAAAAATCAGCATTATAATTCAAATACATTCGATCGTGTATCTTCACTAAACTGGAATGAAAGTCAGGCTACCAGCAGTCCGCAGCTGGGATCTTCAAGAAACTGCTCATTATTCAAAATTAACAATCGCCAAGTACTACGGTAACACGTGCAAAAGAGGATCGAGGCCGCCAGGAGTCGAACCTGGAATCTTCTGATCCGTAGTCAGACGCGTTATCCATTGCGCCACGGCCCCTTGCCAACCTTGTGAGTCGTGAAAAATTATGAGACTTATGAGACGAACAAAACTAAAACAAACTAAAATAATAGACTGTTAGTTCCAGTAAAGTTTCATGGCGCATCCTGATGAATGGAAGGTATCCTAAGATGGGGGGCGATAGGGCTACCCGTAAGATAGGCAATATGATTAAAGTAAATAACTTCGAAGATTGAAAATAAAAACATCCTAAATAGTATACCTTTAGTTTCAGTAAAGTTTCATAAGGCGCATCCTTGTTGATGAATGGAAGGTATCCTAAGATAGGGATACCCCATGGCCCTGGTGGAGTCTTCTTTGCCTTGTACGACCATAGGCGGAGTGCGAAGAGGAGCGTAGCCAAGAATATGGCGAGGGTTGGCAAGTCCACGAAAGAAAAATCCATTGCACGAACGGCTGTGAAATTATAAATAATTCGTAATATGAGGGGCAAAGTTTAAAACTGTTTAATAATATAGCTTGATCAAAACTTCCGCATACATAGGTCTCGATCAGAGTAACTTTTCGTTGTTGTTTCTTTTTTCAGAAGAGGAGCTAGAGCCTCGGGTAGACCCGCCTGTTAAACAAGCAAAATTTTTTTTTAGTAATATTACTTTCTCGCTGGAATACTCGCTGGAATACAAGAATACAAGTTCGCTCGCTTTAAGGTTAATGGCGGAGACCTGTAGAAAAAAGGAGGGGTCAAGGGGCCTAAGACCTCCTGGGGGATGAAATTATAGATTTTTGATAAAAAAAAAAATATGGAGTTAAAACACCTTATGTAGCTATATTCTCATGTTTACTTTCACTTTTAGCTTAAAGCACAATTCTTCCTAGAAATGATATTTCCCTATGAAATGATTCAGAAAAAAACGTTTTTGAAAATACCATTACTTTCGACTGAAAACCAGCGATTCTCTTGTCAGGCGCTTGTCGACTATATCCAGCCTTCCTGCTATCCGACGCTGCGGCTGGGCGCAAAACATTTGAAATCTGATCGTGCCTTGGTATAAAAGTGGGAAAATTAAGCAAATAAAAGAAGTAACAAACAGAAGATTATCACATCCTTGTGTGTGAAAGAGTTGTTAGCGGGCATTCAAGATACCGGCAAACTTTTCGTTGGGTGACGGGAAAACTCGCAAGGCCGAAAAAGCGCTAAAAATTTGTAGTTCCGAAACGAAACAATGGAGAGAGGTCGGGATTTTAGAAGATTATAATTCCATGTGGGAGCCAAGTATATTATGAAAGGCAGAATAAGCAAGAGGGGTCCTTTAAGCTAAGAGGATTTGGAAAATTCCAAATGAACGTAATCATTCTGGGGAGAATACCTACTACATAAGGTGTAACAGTTTCGTGTGACCTGTTTAGACTAATATGCTTTTGGAACAGTTCTACCCCTGCTCTTTACAACAGGGACAAGAAGCAGTCTGCCTTCTCCCCCCTCTCCCCTCCCGACTTCTTTTTTGCGTCTTTGTCAGGATCGATAATTAAAACACATGTAAAACGTTTGAATACAATTATTTTCGTTGCACACCGTCTTTAAATAAAATTAAACATCCACCTCCGTAGAATCATTCCAAAAACCTAAGCCCCCTTCGAAAATATAATTTGAAACAAAAACGTCAGAACTAACTGTCATTCTGGGGGATCATAGTATTTCATATGAAGAGGCTCTCATTAAACTGGACGTTCCTAAATTACCTGACCGCAGAAATACTCTTTCAAAAAATTTTGGAGCAAAGATAATGTGTTGTCCCCAGATGGCCCATTTAGTCCCCCTCCCCTCCCGTCTTCGGTGCGTCGGTCCGAGAGGAACTGGCATTACTGGCAATCAGTTTTCTCCATATCCTGCTAATTCTTCTGCCCAATTTTACGTAGTTTCATCCCATCATTTATTTCTGGTCATATCTTGTAAGTGTATTAAATAAATTGTTTCGTGTCTGTGTATTTCGTAAATATTGTACTCCACTTCTAGCTTTAAGCTATTTGGACAACAAACTTGATTGATTAACGGGCCCTATCGAACGTCTGTCGAAGATCTAAGCATTACAGCAAGAAAATAAATCAAGAAAAGCAACGTACGTTACACAACAAAAATTCAGACCTTATTCGTCTTGTGATCCGTGACTCTCAACCCGTTTATGGCTTGTTACTTGTTGCGGTGTTGATCTTAACTGAGATTTACCTTGGCGCTTTTTAGCGCGGTTCTCACAGCCAGCGCCATCTTACGGTACCTTCGTCGTTCAAAGTCGCAAAGCCCGCTAGGTGGAAGCGTGTCGCACTCCGATAATGGCGATATCAGACGATCGAGTTTTCACGTCCCTTCTGCACTTTCATTAATAAGTGGGGAAAGATCCAAACTTTTCCATACGTAATGATGATGGATGGTCAGTGGCGAATTTGTGCCCAGGAAATTCGGCAATCCCATGCCCGGGAAGCGCCATGCGACGAAATGAACAGTGGGCAACCCCTCGATATTTGGTAAGACCTGGGGAGTAAACCACAGCTGCAACGTGGACACACCTGTCCAAAGCGACTCTTGAAACTTGCACCGGTTTACCGGTTATCAAAAGATGCAACACTCTGAAAAAGAACCAGAAAACATGAAACACTTTGAAAAAGAAACAAATATTCCACAATTCAGCTTCCAAATGAAACAAGAGCTACGAGCTCATATGGCACTTGTTACGAGTAGGTGGTGTCAGAAACGGGAAAGTAAATCTGAGCATTTTTCCGGGAATTTCGATACCCCTCCCCACCGTGCTCGGATCCGGTCCAGACCCTAAAATTATCAACTAAGGCATACGATCTCTCTACTTTCCGAGTTTCATTCAAATCACTTCACTGGTTTAACCCCTATGCGAGCCACAACATTTCCGGGACTCCCCTACTGTGACCAAATACGACTCGGACACATTAACTTCGCATATAACATCTCCTGTTCATGAAGTTCAAGTCGAAATCGGAGCAATCTGCAAGTTTGCGGTTCCCGCTTCATCCTCCTCCTACCTTGGTCGGATCCGGTTCGGACGCCAAATGACAAATCTAGGCCAAATAAACTTAGTACTGTCCAACTTTCATCCCATTCTGCCCATCCGTTTGGTTTTTGTGCATGTCATAGAGTTCCCCCCCCCCCCAACCATGGCCGCATGGGTTCGTACACATGCTTTGCATATCTAGGTCATCAGTTCTTATCACCCATAAAGTTTTTTCAGTAATTTCCGGATTCCCCCGCCCTCAACTCTCCGAAAAATGGTCGGATCCAGGAACGGAAGTCTTCCTAGGGCATTGTGTCGGGTCCTTAAGTCTAATTGGTCGGGTCACTAATATGCCTGCCAAGTTTTATCGTCCTTAGCACATTTGGAAGTATCCTATCTCGCGATCCCCAGAATTCCGGGAAACCCTGTCAAGAACGTATCTAATGCTTATGCTTGTTGTTCCCACCAAATTCCATCCCGATCCCTCGACACTAAGCGTTTCACAAAAATTCTGGTGCCTTCCACCCCGCCCCCCTCCTCCCGAAGAATCGGATCCGGTCTGGACTTGACATGGAACATCTGAGACAATAACTCTTTCCACTTGCCAAGTTTCATTCAATTACGATCGCCCGTTCAAAAGTTTCAAATGACACTAGATTCCGGATTCCTCATCCCTCCACTCCCCCCGCTATGTTCGGATCGTGCAAACGACTATTCTCTAGTCGATCTATTCGGATCCCTCACATTCCTGACGAGTTTCATCATCCTATTACATCAGGAAGTACCGAACTCGGTGGATCACCAGAATCCCCCCCCCCCAACTCCCCCACAGTGCCCAAATCCGGATCGGTTATCTCAATGATGTATCTAGGACCTGTGCTTGTTCTTCCCGCCAAGTTTCATCCCGATCCCTCCACTCTAAGCGTTTCCCAAGATTTCCGGTTCCCCCTCCAACTCCTCCCAAAGTCACCGGGTCCGGTTCGGATTTAAAATGGGTCGTCTGACGCACAAGGTCTTTCCAAATATCAAGTTTCATTAAGATCCGATAAGCCGTTTAAAAGTTGTAAATACCTCAAAATTCCGGATTCCCACTCCCTACACTCCCCCTACGATGCTCTGACCGGGGAAATGACTATTTCCAACTTAATCATCTGGAGTCCCTGATATGCGTGCCAAGTTTCATCGTCCTAGATTATTTGGAAGTGCCCAAACTGGCAAAACCCGGACCGACAGACAGAAATTGCGATCGCTATATGGCACTCGGCCGAAGGGCAAATGCCATAAAAACTAAAGTTGAAATAAACATTTTTGGCAAGTAGTTAACAAGAAGTAAAAGTTGCCTAGCACGAGTTTCAGTGTTTTCTTCGACGACCGTTCACTATTAACTGACATTCAAATAGCGTACCTCTACTATGAGCGTGTTCCACCCCTCGCACGACGTCACGGATCCTGGCTTCCTGGCGTCAAGACTGGAACACACTTTTTACTAGCTGCTTTCGTTGCACTCCGGGCTGTCTCTGGTGTTTTGTCACCAGTGTCCGGTTCTTCTCTTAGAACGCGTTTTTTGGTTCACCGGTGAGTTGATGAAAACTTGCTAACTTCTCGCTCGAGCCGGGCTCCGGAGCAGGTTCTGGTTAGTCCGCACCGTTGAGGTAAAACCGGACATCGGTTAGTTCAAAAACGGGTTATAAGACTGGTGAGTAGTCACCGGTGGATGCAAAAACGGCTTATAAGAACAAGAGCTACGAGCTCATATGGCACTGGTACGAGTAGGTGGTACAAAAAAATAGATGACAAACCCAAATACCCCGCCTTCCCAAAATGCGGTTAGGACCTAGAAATACGATATCTATTTTCACTCAAGTCTGAGCATTTCCGGCATCGCCTCAGATCACCTAGGGCAAACGACTTTTCTACCTTCCAAGTTTCAACCCAAAATATCTACTCGTTTGGTCCCTACACATGCCACACGGTTTTCGCCCCCCCCCCTCCAACTTCCCCTACCGAGTCCGGGTCGGGTTCGTACTACTAAATGGATCGTCTGAAGCATTTTCTCTTACAACCTATCAAGTTTCACTCAAATCTGGGAGTTTTTTGGGAACTTCCGGTAACTCTCCCCCAGCGTGGTCGGATCCAGCTCGGACCCTAAAATATGTCATCTAGAGCATGTGATCTCTATACATTTTAAGTTTCATTCGCTCCACTTGTTTGACCCCTATGCGAGCCAAAACGTTTCCGGGGATCCCCTTCTAAACGTCAACGTCGCATCTCTTACATCTCCTATTCCCGTCCATCAAGTTCGACTGGAACCGGAGCAAAGCCTGTCCACAAATTTCCAGTCCCCACTTCACCCCCATTCCCACCGTGGCCAGATCCGATCCAGACAGCAAATAGCAAATCAAGGCCGCATTAACTCGGAGATGTCCAACTTGCATCCCATCCTGCCCCCCCCCCCCCCTCATCTAACTCTCCCAACCGTGGACGCATGTGGTTCGGACGAATGTTTTGCTTGTCTAGGTCACCCATAAAGTTTCACCCGAATCGGACCACCCGTTCGCAAACCTGCGGAAGCCAGTGATTTCCGGATTCCCCTTCCCTCAACTCCCCGAAGATGGTCGGATCCAGGAACACTCCCCGAAGATGGTCGGATCCAGGAACACAAGTTTTCCAAGGGCATTATGTCGGGTCCTTAAGTCATTAATACGCCTGCTAAGTTTCATCGTCCTTAGAATAGCTGGAACTATCCTAACTGGCGATCACCGGAATTCAGGGAAACACCCTCCAACTCCCCCCACAGGGCCCCGATACGATCTGGTTCTGTCAATTACGTATCTAGGGCTAATACTTGTTCTTCCGACCAAGTTCCATCCCAATCCCTCAACTCTAAGTGTTTCACAGGATTTCCGGTGCCCCCCTTCACCCCCCCCCCCCATGTATCGGGTTCGACCAGGATTAGACATGGAACACCTGAGACGATAGCTCTTTCCACTCTCCAAGTTTCATTCAATTCTGATCACCCGTTCAAAAGTTATGCGTGCCACCAGATTCCGGGCTCCCCATTCCTTCACACCCCCCATGGTGGTCAGATCGGGGAAACGACTATTATCAAGTCAGTCTGTTCGGGTCCCTGACATGCCTTCCAAGTTTCATCTAGCGCCCCCAGAAGTACCGAACTAGCGGGGTCACCGGAATACCGGACCCCCCCCCCCCTCAACCCCCCACAGTGCCCGGATCCTGTTCGGTTATGTCAACAATGTATCTAAGACTTGTGCTTGTTCTTCCCACCAAGTTTCATCCCGATCCCTCCAGTCTAAGCGTTTCCCAAGATTTCCGGCTCCCCCCAAAGTAGTCGGATCCGGTCCAGATTTTAAGCAGGTCGTCTGAGACATGGGGTCTTTCCAAATATCAAGTTTCATTAAGATCCGATCACCGGTTCAAAAGTTATAAATACCTCTAGATTCCGGATTTCCCCTCCCTCAACTCCCCCCAGGATGCTCGGAACGGGGAAGTGACTATTTCCAACTTAATCTTTTGTGGTCCCTGATACACCTGCTAAGTTTCATCGTCCTAGCTTATGTGGAAGTGCCCGAACTAGCAAAACCTGGACAGACTGACGGACGGACAGAAATTGCGATCTCTATATAGCACTTGGCCGAAGGGCAAGTGCCATAACAAGAGCTGTAAGCTCATATGGCACTTGCATGTGTCAAGATGATTTGATTGATCAAAAGTAAGTTTCGACTTTGCGGTTGAGATGCGCGCTCTAAGGGAGCTGGAACTTCATTTGTAAGCAAAACCCTTGAGGCAAAACTGCTAATGGGCTGATGGGCATCACGAAAATGCATATATTGCTTAAAAGTATTTTTTTTACTTTGCGGTCAAGATTGGTACTGTAAGGAATAATCGGATTTGGGAAGTAGCAATTTCTAAGCAAATGTTTTTGAGTCTCCAATATTCCAGCGAAGTTTCATCGTCCTAGCACATCTGGAAGTACCTTAACGCGCGATCACCGGAATCCCAGACCCCCCTCCCCCTCCTCCAACTCCACCCACAATAACCGGAGCCAATCCGGTTCTGCAAATGATTAATCCAGAGCATCTGTTTGTCATTCCCACGAAGTTCGATCCAGATCACACCAGTCTAAGCGGGTCAAGTATTTTCCGCCCTCCCCCCAATAATTCCCGGATTCAGTCCGGAAATGAAAAAGGCCACAAGAGAAAAATGCCTCTGTTTAATTATTAAATTTCACTCGAATCCGATCACCCGTTCCAAAGTTACGCATGACTCAATATTCCGGATTCCCCTCCCTCAACTCCCCCCCCCCCAAGATTATCATATCGAGGATTTTTTTTTTATTCCAAGTCAGTTTGACCGGGTCCCTGATATGCCTTCCAAGTTTCGTCGTGAAAATCCCCCCAAAAAACGGAATTCCGGGATACCCCCTCCTCCCCCCCCCTCAAGTGTCCGGATCCAGTCAAATTATGTAAAAGATTTACATGGACCAGATGTTTGTTCTTCCCAGCAAGTTTCACTCCGATACCATAATTCTAACCGTTTCTCGAGATTTCCGGTCCACCCCCCCAGCTCCCCCGCGGTGCACGTAGCCAATCCGATTCAGCAAATGACTTACCTAGAGCATCTGTTTGTTCTTCCCACAAAGTTCCATCCCGATCCCTCCATTCTAAACGGGTCACGTATTTTCCGCCTCCCCCCCCAATAGTTGCCGGATCCGGTCCGGATATGAAAAAAATCATCGGAGAAATGTCCTCTGTTGAATTCTTAAATTTCACTCGAATCCGATCAGCCATTCCAAAATTACGCATGACTGAAAATTTCGGATTCCCCTCCCTCCACTCCCCCCACCATTATCTGATCGACAAAATTTTTATTTTGAAGTCAGTTTGATTGGGTCCCTGATATGCCTGCCAAGTTTCATCGTGAAAATCCCCAAAACCACCATCACCGGAATTCCGGGACCCCCCCCCCCCCATAAGTGTCCGGATCCAGTACAATGGTCTAAAGGACTTATCTAGAGCAGATGCTTGTTCTTCACAGCAAGTTTCACTTCAATCCCTCCATTCTAACCGTTTCTTGAAATTTCCGGTCTCCCCCCCCCGACTCCCCCCTGGCTACCGAATCCGGTCAAGACTTTAAAGGGACATTACAGATATATATTCTGTTCAGTTATGAAGTTTCATTACAATCCGATCATCCGTTCGAAAGTTACACACTTCTCAATTTCTCGGATTCCCCTCCCTCCACTCCCCGACCATTATCTGATCGACAAAATTTTTATTTTGAAGTCAGTTTGATTGGTTTCCTGATATGCCTGCCAAGTTTCATCGTGAAAATCCCCCAAACCACCATCACCGGAATTCCGGGACCCCCCCCCCCCCATAAGTGTCCGGATCCAGTACAATGGTCTAAAGGACTTATCTAGAGCAGATGCTTGTTCTTCCCAGCAAGTTTCACTCCGATCCCTCCATTCTAACCGTTTCTTGAAATTTCCGGTCTCCCCCCCCCAACTCCCCCCTGGCTACCGAATCCGGTCAAGACTTGAAACGGGACGTTACAGATATATATTCTCTTCAGTTATGAAGTTTCATTACAATCCGATCATCCGTTCGAAAGTTTCACTTCTCAGTTTCCCGGATTCCCCTGCCCTCCACCCCCCCCCCCCCAAAATGGTCGGATCAGAAAACTGATTATTCCTAATTTTGTATGGTCGGGTCTCTAATATGCCTGCCAAGTTTCATGGTCCTAGCACAACTGGAAGTACCCCAACTCGAAAAAGTGTGACAAAATGCCCTAAATTTCCAAGTTTCCAGCGCCCCAACTCCCCCGCATATGGTCGGATCGGGAAACTTATTATTTCCAGGTTACTTTGGTCAGGTCCCTGATATTCCTGCCAAGTTTCATTGTCCTAGCTCATCTGGAAGTACCCTAACTCGAAAAAGTGTGACAAAATGCCCTAAATTTTCAAGTTTCGAGCACCCCCACTCCCCCGCATATGGTCGGATCGGGAAACTGATTATTTCCAGGTTCGTTTGGTCGGGTCCCTGATATTCCTGCCAAGTTTCATTGTCCTAGCTCATCTAGAAGTACCCTAACTCAGAAAAAAATGACAAAATGCCCTAAATTTTCAAGTTTCCAGCGCCCCGCACTCCCCCCCATATGGTCGGATCGGGAAACTGATTATTTCCAGGTTAGTTTGGTCGGGTCCCTGATATGCCTGCCAAGTTTCATTGTCCTAGCACATCTGGAAGTACCCTAACTCGGATATGTGGGACAAAAAACTCGGACCGACCGACAGACCGACAGACGGAATTGTGATCGGTATATGGCACTTGAGCCAGAGGCTGCAAGTGCCATAAAAACCGGAGACCACCGGTGAGAACGCCCGTGACAAAGAACGCAGCTATTTTCCTCAAAATATCAGGCAGCGGGCTGTCACCACGCTAACTACATCCAAAGCTGTGCGTTATAGGCGTATTCTCGCCGTTCCCAGAGGACTCGACTTGAGAAGTCCCCGTGTTTTTGTTTGTCCCGGGGACTCACCCCCCGTATCCCACGGGCGGGAAATGCTCCGATTATCATCACCATCATCAAAAGGACTCCCTTTCAGATTCAGAATGGAATCAGTTTTTGCTGCTGCTGGTGCAATGTAAAACTAATTAAAAACAATCAAAATAAACAAAACCCAAAAAAAGTGGATCCGGACTAATTTCGTCAACCGCAAATTTTTTTTTTGAACAAGATCCATTTTGGAAACATTCCCTGTGTTCTCATTGTTTTCCGTGCGCGGAGTCCGCGTGGAGTGACTCCACGCGGAGTCACTCCCTCTATTGTGACTCCCTCTATTCTCGCCGTTTCCTTCGATTCCCCGAGGAGTCGTCGGGGAACGGCGAGAATATGCCTTATGGCAATTTTACGCTTATAAGTGACATGACTGTATTTATTCTATAAAAATTAGTGGTAGCGTCAATCGATAACGGGAAAATTCGAGCACAGTTACGCAATTACAGACAACTTTAATTCTCATACTACTAAGTGCTTCTAAAAAAACATGCAATAATGTTTTCAACTTCTACCATAGTGTGGCGAAAGATACAAAATTGAAATCTTCACAACGAAGGGAATGCAGATCAAAATTAACCGGATAATTTACTGAGACATTGGCCGAACTATGAGAGACCAAGAAACATGATTTGCTTTTGGAGCCAGTAATCCATTCAAACCAACTGAGGTTAGAGGCCTAATTTTTCGTGTCAAAAATCCAAAGAAATCGAAAACCGATCCGGACCAAACCGGAAACGACCGATTTAATTCATGATACAGAACTCTTCGTTGTCCCGTCCCACCTTTTATGCATATCGGATAGAATGCGGCCTATGCTTCAGCTACTGAGCTCACTTTCAACGTTAATTTTCAAAGTCGGATTTCAGCAACCGGACTCGCAAATTCAGTCGTATCCGAAAATCTTTCTGCTTGGTTGTAAGGCTGGAAATGGGAACAACTTTTCGGCTAGGATACATTTAAAGTGGACGGGGGAGGGGGATGCTTCATACTAAGGGGGGGGGGGAGCTAGCACGGTTTCGGTGGACGTCAGACCTTAAACTGAATAACTAGGGATATTTATTTCGGCTAGGACAAATCTTGGAATGGAACGGGGAGAACATTTTGAAAAGTAGCATGACTTCACGATATGATTACTCAGGTTGTTCTGGCTTCCGCCGCACACATCGCTTACATAGGCACACTACCGACACAGCCACTCTTTAAACTTTATCAGGGATTTAGCTATACGCGCCATGGCTCCATGGCCACGTGCATATAAGAACTCAATATGCACCTCGTACACACTAAATAGATACTATAAATACGCTTAGCTGAGTAGGCACTTCTTTGGCACTGTGCAAAGCTCCCGCACTATCAGAGATTTAATAACATTTACCACAAGGATGCGCACTTTCAACAGACACCACGTTACAGAACTTCCGTCGCGACTTCCCTCGCACTATTTACTCTTCAACTTACAGTATTTTGAAATATCTGAATACTTTCAAACTATGCCGTGCTTTCAACAAATAACCCACGGTTTTGGCTGTGTTAAGTCTTTTCCGAGACCCGTTGACTTGTAGCGGAAACAGGGAAACAATTTACATTACCGATTTTTCTGATGGAAAAACTTCTCGCAGACAACCGTCGACAGCGTGATACACATCGAAGGTAGCAGAATACGGCAAGTGAGAAAATCAGCGTCGTTTTGTCAGAGGGGTTAGAAGGTACCGTACAAAAGTGGGGTCTTCCGTGTTTAGAATATATGGAGTGATTATGGAAGTAGGTTGCATTAGTGTTATGTAAGACAGGTACTTTAAGTGTTAATTTTTCGTTGAGAGTGACATTGCAAACCACCTATGTGGTGTTGTTTTACGTAAGATAACACTTTGGACCTGTTTTACCTTCAATACTAATGCAACCTACTTCCGTAATTGCTCCATCCATTCTTAGACACGGACAGCCGAGTTGCATATGGTACATTCCAGCCCCCTTCACAAAACCTCCCTGATTTTCTCACTTGCGTTGTTTTGCTACCTTCGATGCGTGACATGTTGTCGAAAACAAAAACAAAAAAACAGTTAATAAATGTTCCCTGTTTTTGCTAGAAGTCGACGGGCCTGGAAAAACATCAAAGGCGTTGGTAATTTATTTAAAGTGGGGCCTAGTTTTAAAGTATTCAACTATTTGAAATACTGAGTAAATAGTGCGAGGGGTCCCTTAAAGGCTTACAACACAATTTTTCTGTAGCATTAACAGTTAGTGTCCGAGGTGTTACCTACTGCAATGACGCATCCTACACTATTAGAATTTTCATAACAGGTAACACAAGGATGCGCAGTTTCAACAGACAACACTTGGGATGTAATCCATTGTGATTTTGAAAATGTTATGCATGAAATGCTATGCATAACAAGCATTGTCATGAAGAGCCGAAAAACCGTTAAAAAAGCATCTGCCGACTTTTTTGTTTTGTCATTATAATGTCGGAAATTCAGTTTTTTTGCCGTTTTTCGGCTTTTCCTGGCAATGCTTATATGCATAACATTTCATGCACAAAGTTTGTCGCGGCAACAGATCACATCCCAAGCGTTGTCTGTTGAAACCGCGGATCCTTGTGTTATCTGTTATGAAACTTCTGTCAGTGTAGTTTTAAAGTATTTAACTATTTTAAATCACTGGAACATCGTAAATAATGCGAGGGATCCTTTAAGGCTCATAACGCAATTTTCCTTAGCATTAACAGATAGTGTCCGAGGTGTTATCTACAGTAATGACGCATCCTGGTGTCAAATGTTACCGAGTTTCCGTCAGTGGGACCAACGGAAATCTCAGCTGACCTAGCTGTGAAAGGATTGATGTTCGAGAAATAGCACTGCTTGAACTTCGGAAAGCTAGCTTGTTTCAGCCTGTGCCAGCCGCTGTAAGGCTTCCGAACTGTTCACGTTCGCTTTCAGAACCCTTTAAAGTTTCACGGTCCGGACGCGTGCCTAGCTGCCGGGGGCATGCGTCCTATTGTCTGTCTGAGCTTCCCATCCGTATGTAAGTCCAAAACGGCACGACCTGCAACCCTCCAGCTGCTACCAGATGAATTTCTTACCCCTATTCACACAGACAGCGTGTATGCGTTTAAACGCTTCTTTTCGCTTCAAATCGCAAGCCTTCTAGCTAGCGTGCGACACTATCGTCTTTCGTTATAATACTTCCAACTTCGTCATCTGTGGCCGCCGGGTGAATGCAGTAAACACAGGCTTTTGGGGCCAGGGCTTGCTTGTTTAAGACCTATCAGAGCTCCGCTCTCGATGAGACAACACGTTACAGCCACATCAATGTCCACCGACTGCCCGAAAGTTCAGCTGCCTCAAACCACTTTTTTCGGCGCTGGTGTCGACCATACCCAGCCGATACACTGTTTACTGGGCTGACAGAAACGCCCACAACAGAACCTATAACGTTCCTCAAGCAACGGTAACAACTTATCGTTACCGTTGCTCAACTAAACGGTAACAACTCAAAACGGCAGCAACACCTGGCGGTGAACCCATAGACTTGTAATCTGTATCGGCTCTGATAAGCTGGTAGCTTTTAAGTTAACGTCGCAGTCACACATTCTGCTATTTTAAGTATGCGAAGCACCTGCTTTATTTGCCAAAGGTTATACCACAGCCACATGCTAAGGGAGCGTTTCCAATTTTACGATGCAAGCGTCACACTTTTGGAAATTTCATTGGCTCTGCCAAAAATCATGGACAAACAGGGCCCAGACAGCATATGACACTCTACATTCTTTGCTGGCCGATGAATGAAAAACTGTATTTGTTGTGTTTTATTTAATTCTTTTATTTTATTTTACACACTCGCTTTTCAAATGGCGGGTCAGAAATAAATTACTTACTTTTTACTATAAGCGTTGTCTTCGTTAACCCAGTAAGCTGGCACAGACAACCTTCGCTTTGGCCAGGTGTTTAGCTTGCGATGTAAAGTCACGGCCGCCCAATAGCAATGTGCGTGTTCCACCCTACTTACCAGTTACCATAGTTACTACGCATGACGTCACGAATTTTGGCTTCAAGGCTGGAACGTATTTTTCTATTTTCGTCAATATTAAACGGGTCAATCCAGCCAATCAAGTTACAGAGATCAGTAGTTACCACGCTTACTACGCTCCCGAGCATGGTAAGCAGATAGTTACTATTTCGAGAAGGTTCGAACGGTCAGCGTAGTAACTTTTCGTGAGGTTGGAACGGAAATAGTAACTAACGGTTACTATTGTTAGAAGGGCGGAATACGCTCAATGTCTTTGATTACCTGAGATCTCCGCAAGTTTTTGCACGGGGGTTCCCAACTGAGAGCGGCTGATGTGGTTTCGAGGGTGGTGGATAAGGCTAGGTCTTGAATAGCGTCACTGGGACCTGGTGGATAGCGTGGAAATCTGAAGACCGACGGGCCTGACCTTATGTTCCACTCTCAAAGCCACTCTAAACAAAGAGGCGATTCTAAATTTAAACAGCGGAGTAATCTACCGATATTGCGTCGCAGGTACGTTCTTAACAAGTTTATAAACGATCTACTCATAGGCTGGCACTACAAGTCTTATAGGGGTGGTTTCTGGCGACCTTCTTTTATTTCCCGACGAGGGGGTAGAGCCCTTTAATGTTAGGGCGACGTCTGGGATTATCAGGGGTCTAACCAAGCCGTAGCTGTATTTCACATAGGGTCTCTTTGGACATTCATAGCTTCATTACTCCGAAGTTGGGAGGTGATCTTTAGCCTTAGGCAGCGATTTGCATCACGACTGTCTGGGTTTACGCGGGTCTTCCCAGGTCGTTGCTACAGGTAACACTCACAGTCTAAAACTCGGACACTCAAAACTGGGTAGGCGATTTTAGTCTTGAGCAGCTGGTTGGATTCTGCATCTAGACCATCCATTTAAGCCACTAGACCATAGCTGGAAAAATTTCGCGTGGGTCCAACACTAAGGGCCACGGTCCGTTATTCCAGACTGTGGGCGATGTCCGCTTTCAAGAGCAGCTCAGACCTTCTTTTATTTCCGGATATAGAGGGAGTGGCCTTGGCCACGAGATTTCCCACAATGTCTTTATTCAGGGCTAGGGGATTGCAATTCTAGCTTCAACAAGCTAGGTCCAGACCCATTTCCTTCTGTCCGCCCGCTGTCTCTTCTACCGGGGATGGTACAGATGGTCTGTTCAGGGGTGGGGGTGGAGATCTTTCAAGGGAGAGATCGCTGACACCTTCGCGGATGGTTTTCAGTGTACTACGCGGACTCAAAGGGGTCGTTGGAGGTATGAACACGTCGGAGGTGCTGTTGGAGGAAGAGATGTCAGGGGATAGAGAGTCCGCAGGTACGCGATCTAAAATGGAATAAATTAGCATGTCGATTAACGAGCAGTAATACACCTAAGAAAAAACTAAATGCGACCGAATGTTCAGAAAGCCAATAGACCTGGCCTTCTAAATCCATCAAATAAAAAAATATATTCGGCATTCAAACTATCTACTAATCTCCGAGAAATTGTTTTTGTTGCAGCTTCCGGTTAGTTATCAGTTTTACTATGGTCTCTGTAGAGGCCAATGGCCTATTTTTTTGCATCATATTATTACTATTATAATTTATTACCCGTGAGAAACGAGCGGCCTATCATACTTATACACAAAAATAAACCATTAAAGAATACTAAAAATTAGCCTAAGCAAATGTCAAATTAAATAGCCTATAGTAGGCGAACAACTAATAACAAAGAAAAATAGTTACTCATAAATCATCCTTCAAAGTGCAGCCTTAGGGTTTATATAGTATCTACCGAAAATACAGTTGGTTTATCACGCGCCTGATCATTCAAAGACAACCGACAGAAAGACAAAGAAGAATGTCATTTTCCACCCCACACTCTTTTTTGCCCTCTAAACCTTGTGCAAAGTTACCTTCAATTGCCCAGGACCTTCACGTTTATGCCCTTGGCCATTTCTCCGCATTCCATCTAGGAAGAAGATTTTTTAGAGCCAATTAGTCCCTTTTCTTTTTTTTAATGTCTATTGTTTTTATCTTGTGCATTTTTAATACATTCTTGAAAGCTCAGCGTATTTTTTCCTTTTATTTGTCTGTACTGCGCTATTTTCCTCTTCTTAAGTGCGTATCACCATCACTCGTCCGCTTGCTCGCGTAAATAACCATGTTAAAAAAAATTTTTGTTACCTCTTGTCGTGTCTTTGTTAGACTGCTCCTATCATTACAAAATAAACTAGTACCTGTCAGAGGACGAACATCAAGGCTTATGAACGCGTTCGTGTCATTTTTAAGGAGGGGTTACCCACTCCCCGGTACCTGTTCTACACACTTTCCCGGCACCGACAGAAATCAGCGGTGCTGGCACCGGTGCCGGAAATAAATTAGGTGATTCTGCTTCTAAACATGCCGATTCAAATGTTCTAACATCGGGCACTTGATGTACACTAGAATCAGGAGAGAGCAACCCCCCGGTTTTAACAAAGTTAATAATTAGTGTAATCATAAATTAATAATAATAACTTTATTTCAGCCAAAGGCCACTTATCAAACATAATTCATCTGAGCGATTTTTAAAAACATTTGTGCCGTATTTTACTAAGTTTTATATCGAAATGCCCTGAATTTAAAATATTTCTTGTTCGTTTTGTATTGTGTCGACATGCCGATGTTATAACTGCCATGCTTTTATATTATGGTGAATAATATCTGAACTGAATTGAATATAATACATTTATTTTATTGTTGTAATGACCAGCGTACTTTAACATCTTCACGGAAGAAAGCTACGAAGCTGGGCTATCAATAAACGATTCGTTTCGATTTCGAAGGTTAAATAATAAATATCTCCATATCAAACATATATTTATATATCAAATATATAATACGTTGGTTTTATTGTTGTAATGACCAGCGGAAGAAGGCTACGAAGTAGGGCTATCAACAAATGATTTGATTAAGTTTCGGACACCGAAGGACATAATAAATACCATATTGGACGGACCAAAACGGATAAGTCAGCTACATTTTTATTAGAGAGAATCTCTAATAAAAAAAGAAGAATCTCTACCGTTTCGACGACCCAATCAAACAGCAAAAACAGCCGCCATGTCCAGAATGAAAT
Source organism: Branchinecta sandiegonensis (assembly GCA_030848855.1). Lineage (NCBI taxonomy): Eukaryota > Metazoa > Arthropoda > Branchiopoda > Anostraca > Branchinectidae > Branchinecta > Branchinecta sandiegonensis. Next base: position 2,620,865 of record JAUPMV010000021.1, on the reverse strand, counting down.
CACAGGACCAGCTTTAACTCCAACCTATTTTCAAAGAAGAAGTTCCCAAAATCGGATATTTAAGGAAGAATCTTTAATTGTTTTCCACAGGTTTATCTTCCAGCTTGAGCCTGAAGAGGACCCTTGCCAAGAAGGGCCAAAATATAGCTCTAATAAAATGTAGCTGACTTATCGGTTTTGCACAGTCAAATATGATTCGCAGTCAGCTTAGGCTGAAGGAATATCTATCGTGGTACCAGCGGATAGACACCCTGGTAATTATCAATAAATAATGAATACCTTCATATCAAAAACATATATTTACATATCTAACATATAAAATGTTGATTTTACTGTTGTAATGAACAGCGGAAGAAGGCTACGAAAGTTGGGCTATCAACAAACGATTCGATTAAACTTCGGATTTCGAAGGAAATGCCGAAAATATCAACCAATTCAAAGCAGGTGCCGACTACCACCTGACTGAACTTCAATTTAGTGTGTAAAGTGTCCCGAGAAATTTATAGAGGCGAACGCCTTACTTTTGCAAATACATTATTATTATTATATTACTATTATAAATAATGAATACCTTCATATTCCTTGACGTCTGCGTTGAGTTGATCAAGCTGCTCATCTCCGCTGCAAAGCAACTTCTCCAGCCAGATATTAACGACGTCAAACGATGGCCTGCAGTATAATTTTAATTTGAATGAATGAATTTATTACATGCAGCCTAGTAATAAGGCATTTGCACAGTACATACAGAAAAAAATGTAAATAAATGCTTAAAGGACACCTGAACAATGCAAACATACTTGAACACACCATGTAGAATACATTTATAGACATGGCCACGGAGAGCATTCTTCTCCTGAGCGTGACGTTTTCAAATTGGGGATGTTCGTTTCTGGATGTTTGCACATGCAGACTCCAATACAAAAAGCGCAATTCATTCAAATCTTGTACAGCGCTGGCCGGATCGTATTGGAATTTCTTCTAGATACACGTTTGGGCTTAACTGGTTAAAAAATATTCCAGAAGAAGGGTTGATTGGAGATATTTGTTCATTTCTAAAATTGTTCGGTACTGAAATAAAAACAGATGCAAAATGGAGCAAAAATCATAGCTTGGAAACACAATTTCGTATTTGGATTGAGTTTTCTGCAGGCAATGTTAACGGAAGTCATACAGATAGGGATGATACTTGGTACTCTCCATTCAGGTGTCCTTTAAAGGACCTGTCTTACCAATAATACTAACGCAACCTACTTCCATACCCACTTCATATATTTCTGAACCCGGAGACCCGAATTTCCTACGGTACATTTTAATCCCTCTAACAAAACCACGCTGATTTTCTCACTTGCCGTGTTTTGCTACCTTCGATGTGGATCACGCTGTCGACGGTTGTCTGCGAGAAGTTTTTCCATCAGAACAAGACCAAAGGTTCCGATGGGATCCCAAAAATCTAATATTTGATCTAATATTTGCCAGATCCAGTCTTCCCCAGGCTAATGATCAGAGAAAACCAAGTTCAGATATACCTCTATAAGCCATATCTATTTTGTCGATACTGACGAATTCTGTTTTCGACGGGATTCCGAATTCCGAGCGAACTACTTGTCCAGCAAAGAAAGAAATTTCAGAATAGAATTCAGCGTACGGCATCTCCTTATCCCTATAAAGAACATCTAATCAATTTCAAATAAAACTTTAACTTCTAAAAAAAAAACGGTTACAACCGGATTCCGGACGAATTATATGTCCGGTTGAAAAATGATTGTCATATACAAACTCGGCGTCTCTTCTTACCCCTAAATCTGTCATCTAATCAACTTCAAATAAAACTTATTACTTTTTTTTCTTTTTTAGTGTATGAAAACTGAGTTGTTATGTAGAAAACCGAGTTAGCCATGTTTTGAAATAAATTAATAAACCCGGATTTAGACCGTGAGTAACTGACAAGGGAGCCTCGACTCACCTTTTATCCGGATTCAAATCCGTACAGAGGAAAGCAATCCGGTAGAAAATTTCCGGACATGTCGCACAAAACTTTTCTTTAAACAGAGTTCGGTTTAAACCATAATCCGGTAGCCGAGGTAGGAAGTCCGGATCCGCCGAGACTCGGCCAATGATCTGCAAAAAAGAAGGGTCTTAAAGGACAACTCGTACAGAAATGAACTTTTCACGATAAAATGGCCCAGAAGTAGGTTTAGCCACAGGCGAGAAAAGATAATTTATTGCTTAAAAAAAAAGGTAAAGAATGGTCCTAGCACTGTACGATAGATGAGGATATGTTCTATTTTGTGTGTGAATCTCATGAGTTTTGTGAATCTCATGAAAGTTTTAGAGTTTAACTGAAAAGGTCTTAGATATGACAATCTAGTTACCCATCACTTGTTCACTTAAAGAAGCTGAAAACCCGGCGAAAATGCCTTCCTTTTTATAATTTAATTTGTTATTGTTATTAATTGCTGTTGCTTCCTAACTGTCTCTGCCGACCTATCCTAGCTTTAAGCTATTGGGAGGTATTTACCGACTGGCTGGTCATTTTTACCGACTGTTTTTGCAGGAAAAAGGACTGTTTTGACGAAAAATCGACTGATTTTAAGAAAAACCGACTATATTTAAGAACAAGAGCTGTAAGCTCATATGGCACTTGCATGTGTCAAGATGATTTGATTGATCAAAAGTAAGTTTCGACTTTGCGGTTGAGATGCGCGCTATAAGGGAGCTGGAACTTCATTTGTAAGCAAAACCCTTGAGGCAAAACTGCTAATGGGCTGATGGGCATCACGAAAATGCATATATTGCTTAAAAGTATTTTTTTTACTTTGCGGTCAAGATTGGTACTTTAAGGAATAATCGGATTTGGGAAGTAGCAATTTCTAAGCAAATGTTGTTGAGTCTCCAATATTCCAGCGAAGTTTCATCGTCCTAGCACATCTGGAAGTACCTTAACGCGCGATCACCGGAATCCCAGACCCCCCTCCCCCTCCTCCAACTCCACCCACAATAACCGGAGCCAATCCTGTTCTGTAAATGATTAATCCAGAGCATCTGTTTGTCATTCCCACGAAGTTCGATCCAGATCACACCAGTCTAAGCGGGTCAAGTATTTTCCGCCCTCCCCCCGATAATTGCCGGATTCGGTCCGGAAATGAAAAAGGTCACAAGAGAAAAATGTCCTCTGTTTAATTATTGAATTTCACTCGAATCCGATCACCCGTTCCAAAGTTACGCATGACTCAATATTCCGGATTCCCCTCCCTCAACTCCCCCCCCAAGATTATCATATCGAGGATTTTTTTTTTTATTCCAAGTCAGTTTGACCGGGTCCCTGATATGCCTTCCAAGTTTCGTCGTGAAAATCCCCCAAAAAACGGAATTCCGGGATACCCCTCCTCCCCCCCCCCCCCCTCAAGTGTCCGGATCCAGTCAAATTATGTAAAAGATTTACATGGACCAGATGTTTGTTCTTCCCAGCAAGTTTCACTCCGATACCATCATTCTAACCGTTTCTCGAGATTTCCGGTCCACCCCCCCCCCCCCCCCACCCCACCCAGCTCCCCCGCGGTGCACGTAGCCAATCCGATTCAGCAAATGACTTACCTAGAGCATCTGTTTGTTCTTCCCACAAAGTTCCATCCCGATCCCTCCATTCTAAACGGGGCACGTATTTTCCGCCCCCCCCCAATAGTTGCCGGATCCGGTCCGGATATGAAAAAAATCATCGGAGAAATGTCCTCTGTTGAATTCTTAAATTTCACTCGAATCCGATCACCCATTCCAAAATTACGCATGACCGAAAATTTCGGATTCCCCTCCCTCCACTCCCCCCACCATTATCTGATCGACAAAATTTTTATTTTGAAGTCAGTTTGATTGGGTCCCTGATATGCCTGCCAAGTTTCATCGTGAAAATCCCCAAAACCACCATCACCGGAATTCCGGGACCCCCCCCCCCCCCATAAGTGTCCGGATCAAGTACAATGGTCTAAAGGACTTATCTAGAGCAGATGCTTGTTCTTCCCAGCAAGTTTCACTCCGATCCCTCCATTCTAACCGTTTCTTGAAATTTCCGGTCTCCCCCCCCAACTCCCCCCTGGCTACCGAATCCGGTCAAGACTTTAAACGGGACATTACAGATATATATTCTGTTCAGTTATGAAGTTTCATTACAATCCGATCATCCGTTCGAAAGTTACACACTTCTCAATTTCCCGGATTCCCCTGCGGATTCCCCTCCCTCCACTCCCCCACCATTATCTGATCGACAATATTTTTATTTTGAAGTCAGTTTGATTGGGTCCCTGATATGCCTGCCAAGTTTAATCGTGAAAATCCAAAAAACCACCATCACCGGAATTCCGGGACCCCCCCCCCCCCCCATAAGTGTCCGGATCCATTGCAATGGTCTAAAGGACTTATCTAGAGCAGATGCTTGTTCTTCCCAGCAAGTTTCACTCCGATCCCTCCATTCTAACCGTTTCTTGAACTTTCCGGTCTCCCCCCCCAACTCCCCCCTGGCTACCGAATCCGGTCAAGACTTTAAACGGGACATTACAGATATATATTCTATTCAGTTATGAAGTTTCATTACAATCCGATCATCCGTTCGAAAGTTACACACTTCTCAGTTTCCCGGATTCCCCTTGCCCTCCACCCCCCCCCCCCCCCAAAATGGTCGGATCAGAAAACTGATTATTCCTAATTTTGTTTGGTCGGGTCTCTGATATGCCTGCCAAGTTTCATGGTCCTAGCACAACTGGAAGTACCCTAACTCGAAAAAGTGTGACAAAATGCCCTAAATTTTCAAGTTTCCAGCGCCCCGCACTCCCCCCCCATATGGTCGGATCGGGAAACTGATTATTTCCAGGTTAGTTTGGTCGGGTCCGTGATATTCCTGCCAAGTTTCATTGTCCTAACTCATCTGGAAGTACCCTCACTCGAAAAAGTGTGACAAAATGCCCTAAATTTTCAAGTTTCCAGCGCCCCAACTCCCCCGCATATGGTCGGATCGGGAAACTTATTATTTCCAGGTTACTTTGGTCAGGTCCCTGATATTCCTGCCAAGTTTCATTGTCCTAGCTCATCTGGAAGTACCCTAACTCGAAAAAGTGTGACAAAATGCCCTAAATTTTCAAGTTTCGAGCGCCCCCACTCCCCCGCGTATGGTCGGATCGGGAAACTGATTATTTCCAGGTTCGTTTGGTCGGGTCCCTGATATTCCTGCCAAGTTTCATTGTCCTAGCTCATCTAGAAGTACCCTAACTCAGAAAAAAGTGACAAAATGCCCTAAATTTGCAAGTTTCCAGCGCCCCGCACTCCCCCCCATATGGTCGGATCGGGAAACTGATTATTTCCAGGTTAGTTTGGTCGGGTCCCTGATATGCCTGCCAAGTTTCATTGTCCTAGCACATCTGGAAGTACCCTAACTCGGATATGTGGGACAAAAAAACTCGGACCGACCGACAGACCGACAGACGGAATTGTGATCGGTATATGGCACTTGAGCCAGAGGCTGCAAGTGCCATAAAAATTCGACTCTTTTAAAGAAAAATCGACCGTATCCAAGAAAAAATCGAATTTTCTTACTAAAAATCGCGGAGCTTCGCGCCGACTCGACTAGTTTTTACCGACTGGCCGAAAATATTCGGGGGGGAGGGAGGCCTCCCCCCATACGTGACGCCCCTGCTTCTCGGAACAAACCTGCATGTCCGCACGAAAAGCCATACGCTTTATGGGAGCGAACATACAAATAAGGAGTCCATCCAATGATACTTCTTTTTATATCAATCATAGAAAGAAACATCACTAATTACACACAATTACAACTAACAACCTTCAACGGGTATCAGTTGGAACTAACTCTTTTAGTTGCTTTTTAAAAGACTGAAGGGTTGTTGCATGACCCAGAGGTGTTTCTTTCCAAAGTGCTACACATTTATGTCTTAAGGGCGATCTCTTGGAATCGCTTTCCGAAAAGCAAAGCGAGAATCCACCGAGCGCAAGAACAAACGGAAAGTACTTGCGCCTCAGTTGCACCTTTACAACTTCTCGCTGACTTGCAGAAATCACTTTCCACTCGCGAAGTAGATTGGCTTTCCAAGTACTGGCGGAAACTAGCTGAGCGCGAGAACAGCTTTGGAAAGCGAAGCGGGTTTTAGCCGAAGTCGCAAAAACAGCCGGCGCATAAGCTCGCGGAGTCTTCCAGATCGCCAGAATCGCATTTTATTGCGAGCGAACACTCCTTTAAGTCTGTCTATTTGCCGACGAACATGTCCTTTCTATCTCTTGGTATTTGCATAATATCAAAGAGGATAGATTTTACATATAAATCAGCCATTGTACATTTCCAATAAACCACACTGTCAGAAGTACCATAACAGATAACACAAGGATGGGCAATTTCAACAGAACACTTGGGATGTAATCTCTTGTGATTTTGAAAACGTTATGCATAACCAGTATTGCCAGGAAGAGCGAGAAAACCGCCAAAAAGCTTACGTTTCCGATATCGGACGACAAAGCAAATGCTTCCTAGCAATGCTTCTTATGCATAACACTTAATGCACAACGTTTTCAATGTCACAACAGATTACACCCCAAGTGTTGTCTGTTGAAACTGGGCGTTCTTGTTTTATCTGTTATGAAACTTCTGACATTGCAGTGTCCAAAGTGCCCTGTTTTAAACAATTTTTTAAGCTATACCGAAGCAAACTAGCCCAAATGGAACAACCGTACTGGACTGAAAAAAATAAGAAAATTAAGAAGGAGAAAAAGGATGCTACGAGGGTTTTACATTTTTTTTTTCAAGTTAGGGGAGCATTCTTTCAAGTCTTTTTTCAATTTAATTAAGTTAGGGGAAGCACTGTATCCGACTGAAAAAAAGTAAGAAAGTTGTGAATTGTGAACCGAGCAAGCTCTTGATCGCTCAAGGTGACTGAGATACCAAAGACGTGAAGAAAGGATGAAACAAAGAGATGAAACTTTGAAATCTGGCAAAAAGTTTTATCAAGTTAGGGGAAGCACCGTATTCGACTGAAAAAAGTAAAAAAATTAGGAAGGAGAGAAAGGACGCTATCGAGAGTTATAATTTTTTTTTGCAGTTACAGATCTCAATTAATTAATAATTTAATTTAGCTGAATAAAAATGCACCTACCTCGCAGAGCACAATCCCAAACGAGAAGACATCAACTTTCTCGTCATATTCCTTCCCCCGCAGCATTTCGGGCGCCATCCAGTAGGGATTTCCGACCACAGTGTAACGCTTCTTTCTTTCGTACTTTTTCGGCCGTCTGGTGACACTACGGTTGGGGCTCGTCTCGCTCGGAGAGTTGTTATTTGTACCAATGATTCGAGCAAGGCCGAAATCTGCTACGACAACAGACTGGTCCTAAGAGAAAAGGTACTAACAATAGTTTTGAATTATAAGCGAGATTTTCACTCTGTGATTTGCATTTTGTTGTTTCATCTTCTGTGTTTTTTTCTATTTTCTTTCTGTGAATTGCCTTTTGTTTTTCTTTGTTGTGTGATCTTCTTCTGTGTTTTTTCTATTTTCTTTCTGTGATTCGCCTTTTGTTTTTCTTTGTTTCTGTGTTTTTTCTACTTTCTTTTTTATGTACTCCATCATTTTCTCTTTCCTGTACGATGGGTGAGAAATAAACATTACATTAAATTACATTACAATAATGTATTTCTAACCCATAGATCGTACAAGAAGCAAATAGTGGTGCACAAGAAAATAAAAATACATAATTAGGGAAAACGTAAAACGTACGAAAAAAACTACTCAAGCGTCATACAGAAGGATAAAGCCGCTTTCACATTGACGCGTCATTGCGTATGCATTTATCTTGCACTGCGCTACAGGTTGCGTAGCGTATCTTTCACACCTGCGCGACAAGCTTTCACGCTGGATGTGTATTTACGTTTTCCTTTCTCGGTTTTTCTCGTTTCTTTCATCATTACTAAGTTTTTCTTCATTGTTAGTAGATTTTCTCCAATTTGTCTTCAAAAACTTCAATTATTCAATGAAAAATATAATGCGTCGACGCAACGCAAGAATAGAACTTGGTTCTATTCTCTCTCTCAGTTACGGTACGGCTTCTGATCAGACTTGTCCATTTCGCCTCTTCGCGGCTGGGCAGCGTCGCCTTGGTTACTTAGAGCGTGTTCCACCCTCATACCAATAGTAACTATTAGTTACTAAATCCGTTCCAACCTCACGAAAAGTTACTACGCTGACCGTTCCAGCCTTGTCGAAATAGTAACTAATAGTAACTATTTGCTTACCACGCTCGGGAGTGTGGTAAGCGTAGTAACCACGAATCTCTGTCACGTGATTGGTCGGATTCACCCGTGGCATGATATTCCGCTGGAAAATAGAAAAATCGTTCCAGCCTTGACTGCAAAAAGCAAGAATTCTTGACGTCTTGCGTAGTAACTACGGTAAGTAGGATGGAACACGCTCTTAGATTGACTCAAGCAGGTCCGTTGTCCTCAGAAAGTTGATGATTGTTTGGATGATGGAGGCTTCAGCAGCAGGGGGGGGGGGGGGGGGGAGAGTAGGCTGAACGAGGGATCCCGTCGATAGGTTGAGATGGTGCTTCTTGAACAATGACACCACCTGAGTTCTATGTTTGTTCAAGTGGATTGGAATGGGATGTGGTCCAGGGTCTCGTTCAGGTTTTCTGCAGAATCGGTAGAGAGGGGAGGTCGGGGTTGGCCGTCAGGTGTGGGGATCTTATGTTGCGTTGCGTTTTTTAGTCTGCGTAAGCTCTGCGTTAAGTCACCGCAAGCGCGACACAGAGGTTGCGTAGCTCAGTGCGAAAGCCTCAACGCGTCAGTGCGAAAGCTGCTTAAAGCTGCTTTCACATTGACGCGTTTTCCTTTCACACTGAGCTACGCAAGCCTTGCGTTGCGCTTGCGTCGACGCAACGCAGACAAATAAAACGCAACGCAAGAATAGAACCAAGTTCCATTCTTGCGTTGCGCCGACGTGTACGCATCAGATTAGTCGAAAATGGAAGATTTTGAAGAAACATGCTGATGATGAAGAAAAACTTGCTACTAGTGGAAGAAATTAAAATACAGCAGAAGAAACCGAGAAAGGAAAATGTAAATGAGCATCCAGCGTGAAAGCTTCTCGCGCAGGTGTGAAAGATACGCTGCGCAACCCATACGCAACGCAAGATAAACGCATACGCAACGCATCGCAACGACGCGTCAATGTGAAAGCAGCTTAAGCCCCTGAGAGGGGGACAGACGCGCGTACGCCGTTAGGACAGCCGTCTGTGGGGAACAGGCAATTTCTCGGCAATGTTACTATAAATTAACATAAAGTCTTTCTTAAACGGAATTCACTTAATTGTGAACCGATCAAGCTCTTGATGACTCAAGCTGATTGATATACCAAAGATTATCTCGCAGGATGATATTCCTTCAGCCCAAGCTGACTGCGAATCATATTTGATAGTGCAAAACGGATACGTCAGCTGAATTTTATTAGAGCTTTTTTTGGACCTTCTTGGCAAGGGTACTCTTCAGCCTCAAAGCCGTTGAAGTTGGAAAAACGAAGTTGTGGGAAAAAAGTTTGTACATTTTCTTACAATCTAGTAAAATATTTCTCCGGAATTTAGTAGCCTTAATTTGGTTTTCCCACAAGCTGGTTTTTCCAACTTGAGCGGCTTTGAGCCCGAAGAGGACCCTTGCCAAGAAGGGCCGAAATATAGCTCTAATAAAATTCAACTGACGTATCCGTTTTGCACTATCGCAATTCAGAAGCTCGTTTAGACAGTATTGTGTTGACCACATGAACCTATAAGGTAATATAGAAAGTGACAAATCACAATTTGCTTGTCATTTTTTTGCTGCATGGAAACGAACTCAAATGTGGTTGCTGATCATGCAGTTTAGAAACTATGTTTACTAACCTCTCGTATCAAGCAATTATTTGAGTTCAGATCCCTATGAATAATATTCTTCGAATGAAGATAGGACATCCCAGCACCGATATCCCGTCCGAACGCGACGCGACGGGTCCAGGTCAACGTTTCTGAGGCGTCGTGAAGCTTGTCCCGCAACGTCCCTCCCCCGACGTACTCCGTTACAAGCTGCAAACGTCGGTCTTTGTACAAAACGCCAATGAACCGTAGGACGTTTTTGTGGTGCAAGCTTCGAAGGACAGCAACCTGGAGGAATAGGAGTGTATAAATAACCCATCGAACCCGTTGTACCCGACACATCCTCGTCTTTCTTGCAGTTTGCAGCAGACCAACAACCCCTATATAATATAATTAATATATTAATCTCGTACTAAACGTCGTAAATGTAAGTTGCATTTTTGCAGATTATTATTTTAAATATTATTATATTAAAGAGAAGCTAAAATTAGGGTATGTGAAAATTGTTGCTAACACAGGAAGGTACAACATAAAAGCTTTGGCAAAGCTATGTTATTGTTTTTGCGATCATTCTGTTTTGTTTGCAGCCGGCCTTTATATTCTGTTAGGCCCAGGTGATATCAGTGATATACGAGTTATGTATTTTCGGTATTGTGAGTTTTTACTGTATCTACCTCGCAGATACAGCAACAGAAAGATCATGAAAGTTTTTGGTGCTCCTGATATTATTAGTTGTTTTATAAAACAAAGTAGCCGCCTTCAGGAGAACATTTTTGCCACGTTGGGTGTTAACCATCCGCCTATCCGGGTAGCGACAGCGCGCTGAGTTTTGAGTTGTTTGATTTTCTGTTGTTGTTTTGTAATTTACGTTCCTTTTCTTTTTTGGGATCCCAAAACGTAAGTTGAGGGATACCTATGACATCGCAAAAGTTGTCCGTCTGTCCGTCTGTAAGCACGATAACTCTCGAAGGGAATGAGATATTTTGATGAAACTTGGTGTGAGGATTCGTTGGGTCGGCGGACCAATCGAGTTCGTAAATGGGCTTTGTAGCCCTACACTTAGGGGTGGGGGAGGGGGTTCAAATTAAGGGGCAAACAAAATATTTTGAAACAGCTAATGTGATAGTCGATTATGGGGTAAGAAGACATGCTGAACACGATGGTGAAAACCATTTTGTAATCGGACAAGTAGTTCGCCCGGAATCCGGCCAAAAACCGGAAAGTTTGTTAAAAGTAAAAGTTTTATTTGAAGTTGATTATATAGATGTTTGATTTAGAGGTAGGAAGACATGCTGAAGACGATGGTCAAAACCATTTTCTCGACGGACAAGTAGTTCGCCCGGAATCCGGCCCAAACCGGAAAGTTTGTTAAAATTAAAAGTTTTATTTGGAGTTGATCAGATGTCCGATTTAGGGCAAGAAGACATGCTGAACTCTTATGTGAAAACAATTTTCTACCCGGACATGTAGTTCGCCCGGAATCCGGCCAAAACCGGAAAATTGTTAGAAGTTAAAAGTTTTATTTCTAGCTGATTAGATAACCGATTTAGGGGTAAGAAGAGATGCTGAATCCGTGTGTGACAATCATATTTTACCCGGACATACAGTTCGACCGGAATCCGGCTGGAGTCGGAAAATTTGTCATAAGTTAAATTTTTATTTGAAGTTGATTACATGCTCATTATTGGGGAAAGAAGATACCCTGAGTTCGTTTTTGAGTTTTCTTTTTTCGCCGGACAAGTAGTTCTAGAGTTCGGCCGAAACCGGCAAATTGGCAGAAGTGGCAGGAACTTTTCGTCAAAACAGATATGACTTATACGGGTAAACACACATGCTGAATCCATATCTGAACTTGGTTTTCTCAGATGATTAGCTATTTGGCCTTAATCTGTTTCTGAATTTTAATTGTAAGAATGTTCAAGGATTCTGGCGATGACTGGATCTGGCTAAGACAAGACCCAGTTGTCTGGACCAGATATTGAATTTTTGGGATCCCATCGAAAAGTTTGGTCTTGTTTTTCTATTAACTCAAAAGTCGAATTCCCGGAAACTGCAATGGTCGTAACGAGAGTTTTTCTTACTCTCAATATCGACTCAGGGTACATTCTTGATACGTCAAATAGCTCCCCGAGTCAAGTTTTCTGTTCCTTTAAGTTACTCCACTTCTTTTCTTGTATAGTGGGTCACAAATAAATTATTATTATTATTATTAGATAACATGGTATCTGTTACCATGGTAACAGGATCTACAATTAGCCGTTTTTTCAGTTACCGTGGTATCGGATACTACAAGTTGCTCTGCAAAAACGACAATTGCCCGATTTGCGCTTTCAGAAATTATCCAAAAAGAAATACTGATATCACTGACATCTAGAGTGACAAACTTCTTTCCCATCAATTTAACTCGTGTGTTGGGAAGTGAAATTAAGTTTTCAGATACCACCGTACCTGGCCAGATTCCACGGCAACTGCGAAAACGACTTCAGACCGTGGTATCATATACCATGGTATCTGAAAAAAAACAACTATAGTTAATCGCGCAAATGTCAATCGACTACAAACCGCAATTTTTGGATACCCATTTTTATTTTGCTCAACATACTCCGGCAACATCTATCTGTGAAGTTCAGGATTCGGTCATTTATAGCAAAAACTTGTTTTTAAATCCTGCCTACGTTGCTCAAGGGAAGGGAGACCAAGACTTGACAGGCTCTCTTTGTAACTAAGGTACGGGGCCCAGGATAATCTTAATTGCTCTTTTCTGGACTAGCTCCAGTCCAGAGCAAAATAACACTAGAGAGTACAGCCAAGACCTATGCTTTCCATGCTTTGTAAACGGGCCATACTGGTAGTGCCGCCCACTACACTTACGCCATTCAAAGCGAGACAAACTTGCGGGTTCAGAAATTTCTAGTCAATAATAATAATAATAATATAATAATAATGTTTTCGCAAATTGAATGGTAGGCCGTTAAGCCTCTACAAAATTCTTAATTTACATTTCTTCTAAATTTGCACAAGGAGAAAATGTCACTTGAATAATATTCATCAACTTTCTTCTTGAATGTCAGTAGGTTTGTGGAGCAGATTACTCTCTCTGGTAAGTTGTTCCAGTGCTGGACCACTCGGTTGCCGAAAGTCCAGCGGCCCATGTCCTTATTCCAGCAAAGGTCCAAAGCAAAGGTCCAGTCTGCAAACACCAATGAAACAATGGAGGCTGTATAATTTTTTTGCTATGTTTATAATATGAAGTTATCGGAGCCAGCGCTGGTGAACGACCAATTGAGTTTCAGTAGGATGTTCACTATCGCCGGTGGTGCTAGTGTCGCTGTTATTCGAGTGTGTGTCACTTCTTTCAAGTCTTGGCGCCACTCTCTAGTGTTAATTTGCTCTGCTCCAGTCAACTGAATTCCTCCTTTGTCGATCTGGATTGCCATACCCTATGCCAAACGCTGGACATTCTGGACATGATTTGAGTGAAGCTCAGAAATCAACCAATCAGAATTCATCTGTAGCGGAGTAGAGGCGGGATTATGGTACCTACATGGATGTAGCGGTCGGCATAGGGTATACAGTGTTCGACACAGGGTATGCAGACATACCCTGTGTTTGACATGTGGTATCCCAAAATCAGGGGGTTGTAGTAAACTGACGTCAATGTCATGAGCATCGAATCGGAAAGCCCGATGACTTCAAGGATGCTCTACCTTGGAATCGGATACCCCATTTCAAAAGTCAATCACCTTACCTCTTTGAGAAAATTCTTCTGCGCTTCTTCATCTACCCGGTAGAGTTCCTTCAGCACCATTATCTCCTGGGTATCCCGGTGTACAACCTTGTACACCTGACCGAAAAATCCGGTTCCGAGCAGTTCGCCTTTTACGAGATCCGATGCTCGGAAAATCCGCTGACTTGACCTTCGGCCCTCGAATCGGAATGACTGGGTTCGTGACAGGTCACAATATTCTTGCTTTGGTTTGGACTCTAAACAGCTAGAATTGAAACAGACGGGTTAAGATGGATTCAGACCACCGGAAATTCGTTAGATATTCCATTAAAAGGGACTACTTAAAGTTAATCACATCTTCGTTAAAGGACCCCTCGCACTATTTACTCTTCAGCTTACAGTATTTTGAAATATTTGAATACTTTAAAACTATGCTCTGCTGCAACATATGGATGTTGTATTTGTCGATTTGTACTTTTGGCGTACAAAAAATTTGGAAATTTCGATACTGCTAGACTGGTCGATCGATGAAATGACAAACCGACAGTTTAGGTTAATCAGATGTAAAGAAAAGTCTGGCCAGTGTATGCTAAACCCAGAACTGAATGTGGACTATATTGAATATGTGGTAGCTGTCGATTTATACTTTTGGCGTGAACAAATTCCTAAATTTGGACACTGAATGAATAACTGAATATGTTTATTACCTGTTTATTACCCATCTTTACATAAAATGTCATTGATGGAATACAATAGAAATAAAGAAAGTGGAACAATGAACAGCACACAGGATACAATTTTTACTTGGCAATACATAATTCAAAAAAGAGAAAAAAAATTAATAATAAACTATTTCGGTAACTATTGTTCAATTGCTGGATACAGGCTGTTTAGTAGAGGGTCGAGGGATTCCACAAATCGAGCACGACGCTCTACAACAGCCTCGATAGGATCTTTTATCCCATGATTTCGTGTAACTCGTGGATTACGAGACCACGATTACAGACACCATCGATAGGGCAACGAGAAGACTAACACGAGTTTAGGCTAAGCCGTAATAAAATGGCCAATGTATCCCAAATCGCCGACCTACAAGATCCTTTGAATTCTCCTTATGACTGTCTCTCCCTGCCGATGCAGAATCTTCGGGTACCTGCGGAAGAAAGCAAGAAGCGGTGTCACAGCTGCTCCCAAAGATCGCTGTGATTGTTTGACACAGGATTTGAGTCGTTACGGACACGATTACTTCTTCTTCCTGTGGATCACTGGCGTGTTTTGGACTTAGAACGTGTCCGAAAGCTTTTTAGTGTGTAAATGCTGCATTTAATGCTGCATATTTATTTATTTTTATCCGAAAGCTGTTACCTTTATTTCTTCTCTGACACTTCTAGAATACCGAAATTTAAGTTGGGAAGAAGAAGAAGAAAAAAAGAATTAGCTATATAGGATGACTCAGACTTCGTAAAGTTTTTCGCGAAGTATGCTCAGTAAAGTTTGTCGCCGCTCAGACGGGAATTCGACCTAGATGGCAGTTTGTTCTAGAAAGAAAAAGATTCTAGGAAGATACTAGGAGAATCGCCGTGCTCCCTAGTTTCTTCTTGAAAATTCAGCATCAAATTTAGCATCTTTGCTGAATTTTTCGATGAATTTTATGCTGAATTAATGCTGCATTAACTGAGCGAAAATTTAAGTCCGAAAGCAAAATGCTGCATAGAATCCTGAATTTATTCAGCATTTTCGTTCGTTTCGGACACGTTCTTAGTCATTTAGAGTATACGTCCCCCACAAAATCCGATGACGAATTGCCGCCAGACGCGCTAGAGGAGCAATGACAATCACATGAGATCTTGGTATAAATTATCTGAAGGGTGCATAAGCGATTAGGCTTTCGCTTCATATCGAGTCGCGTATTAGCCCCGTGGAAAAGTCAGCCAGCACTCAGCACTGAAGTCGGAACTTCGGAAGCCAAAAATGAGAAACTTGATAACGCTTGACACAAGAGAGTTGGGTAAAGCAAAAATAGAGGAAGGGGCATTTTGAACAGAGCCTCCTTTTTGTTGCAATAGCGCTTCCGCATCGCTGCTGCAGCACTTCTTGGCTTTTGCACAATATGCGTTTTTGGATTCACTTTCTTCTTGGTTGAAGCGGCAGCGCTGCAGCATCTTGCAGGGAAGCACGGACTTGGTCGGTGAGCAAGTCCGTGATTCTCGAGAAGCGCTGCCGTCTTCCTCTGAAGCGCTGCAGAGCAAAAACGGATGTAGAAAGAATCAGTCCGGAATCGGCCGAGAAGTGGACTTGCAGCATGCAACAAAAACGAGGCTCAGTTTTAAACATGGCTAGGCCTAAGAGGAATTGAAGATACCCAAACAAACCTGGATAAACATACACCAAGAAGTAACATGTTATATAGCGCACCTGCCGCCCAAAAGAGAAATAATCTGAGAGGAAATTTATGAGGGGTGTATACTAACCACTCCATAGTACGACTTACGGTAGACTTCAAGGCTATTCTGAGCAGGGAATCTTCCCAAATTATATGATTAATCGCCAACGAAAAGAAACTGGGCCGTCTGACCAGATGAAGGTTTCGCAAAGTCCTCCAACTCAACGGTAATTAAACCCATTGAACAGATGTATGATATTATTCAGTGAGCAGCCCCGTCAATCAAAGACTTGGGGCGTTGCATTATTACCAAGGATTTATTCAGTACCCAAACGAAGAAGAAAATAAAAATCAATAGCATCCCAGTTTTATCGTGCACGTATGACACATGCACGTATGACAATACATCTCATAGAAGAACGAATTGCGTAACAGTTGGTGTTACAGGAACTCCGTACTTATTCTGCCGTTTATTAACCCTAGCTCTCAAAATTAAAACTTCAGAAATACGTCATCTGTCATCCCATCATTCATTCCTGGTCATATCTTGTACGTGTATTAGTTAATTTGTTCCGTGTCTTTGTATTTCGTAAACACTTTATTCCTCTTCTAGCTTTAAGCTATTGGATATTAAACTTGACTGACTGAAAAAAAAAAGATACGCGCCCTTCAGGACCATTTTAGCGCTTTTTCGGCCGAGCCGAAATTGCAGAGGAAACTTTGCCGAAACCTTCAAGGTCCATCGAAAACTCCTTAAAAAATAAGGGTGTGAAAAAAAGGTGTCAAAACTTCAAGTTTTGTTCTAATTTGGGAGGCTTGGTGCACTTGGGCACGGCCGTATCCAGGAGGGGGGGGGGGTAGGGGTTCAGCCCCCCCCCCTAAAAAAAAACATACAAAAATAATCATTTTTTATAGGCTTTTCCCTCTGATCTATATGTTTTTTGTCCGACCCGCGGGCAACCCCCTCCCCCCCCCCCCCCGAAGTAAATTCCTGGAAACGGGCCTGCACTTAGGACTCTTTTTCTTTCGCTTACTAACCACGACGCGCGGTTTTCAAATATTTTGTGTTGAACATCTGCTTCGAAGAGCGGGAAGTCTGGATGAAGTGGACAAGCGCCAACGAGAAAATCACTAATTTCACAGGGCACATATTGCTAATTCCGAAACGAGATTTCTGAACCAGTTTATCATAAAATGATAATTTCTTGTAAGATCAAGAAACGCGGCCAAGAGAAGTAGGTTCTTTTTATTGAAGGTTGGTTCCTTCAAATTACAGCCTCAAGAGGACCAGGGGGGGGGGGGGGCGAAATATCGCTGATGAATATCCTTGTTAACCTTCCCGTTTTAAGTCATTTTTGTAAAAGCTCTTATCAGTGAGCGATCAGTTCTCGATCATATCGATTAGCTCCTTCAAGATATCAGAAAAACGACGCGCCTTGTGACCTCGCTACGCGCGCTCAGTTATTCCTTCACGCTTCAGCTAATTCGTGCTTTAATTTGATAGAAATTTTTCTTTCTTTCAAGCTCAAACCACAGAGAAACGACAGCCCATCAACACAGCTTTTAGGTCAGGACTTGCGTGATTAAATGCCACTGTCATGAAAACCTTCTTGTCCAGTCAGTGTGTAGTCGCCTGGAAACACCTGACAACACCTGAAGTGACTGGAAAATCTAGGAAGGTTGCTGACAAAGCAACGCTCGAACTGACAAAGCAACGCTCGAACGGCTGTGGGCGTTCAAAGTACAGCACGGGTATGATTCTTTGAACGCCCCCTAACTGTGAACGGTGCCAAAGAATATGATGAAATTGGCTTTGAAAAAAAAACGACTTTGGACAAATCTCTTACTTTCCCAAAGGCCGAATTATGAGCGAACTACTTGTCCTACACGAAAATATGGATTGAGCATGTCTCTTTACCCCTATATCGAACATCTATAATTACGTCCGATTTTTTTTTAGTTTGTAGCCTACACGCTGACCTTCGTGGTTCTTTGTTTCTTTTCTTCACTAGCATTGCCTTGAACTATTTTCATATTTTGATAGGGAAGAAAACCATTGGTTCATTGTACTGTAGCTTACTCGCTGACGAACGGAGGGCCCAAAAGGGTACCAAGACCCAATGATAACAATCACAGAAATTAAGGGGGCACACATTAAATATTTACAATCTATTACGTCCTTCGCTGCTAGACGTTTTACAACGTCTTCATAACGGCATGTGTTATAACAGATAACACAAGGATGCGCGATAAAGCAAGGGATGTCATCTGTTATGATTTTGCAAGTGTTATGCATTGAGCGTTATGTATAACAAGCATTACCAAGAAGAGCCGAAAAAGCATCTGCTGACTATTCCAGTATCACGATAACAAACTGAAATATTTTAAATATTTTTCCGGTGGTATTACGGCTCTTCCTGTTGTATAAGGTTCAGTGCGTACCATTTGCAACGACATAACAGATAACATCCTAAATGTTATCTAATACAAAGCAGCCGAAAAGCTTTCGCCTCTAAATAATTCTGAGAATCTTGGGGTAATCGTGCTGATTAGAGTTAAAAATCCTGTCTATAATAGTTTAAAAATCCTATCTTTAATAAAAATCAAAACTGAATAATAACAAAAATAATATCTATAATGAAAAATCCTATCAGTTGAAACTGCGAACATTGTGTAGGATGTGCAGTAGCACTGATGGACAACTTTAATTACAGCTTTTTAGCTGAGGAACCCAGGGCACTAAGTATAAGCAAAATGACGAGCTGTCACACTTATATACAATTCCCATTCTTACAGCTGATCATTCACAATCAAATCCTCATCTGCCAAACCTCTGCGGCCTGTCACACTTCATTACGCCATGAATCAAAACACAGCTTAATCTGACACTCCATTGAATGTAAAACCCTATATCTCTGACATATCCTCCTTAACACTTGTCAAATTACTCATTACTTTTTCACGGCATATATACCACCCTAGAGATATAATCGTAATAGTGCGGATCGATGTATCAGGATTTCCCGGTCAGATTTTCTGTACTTTCATCGGTTTCTGCCCGGAAAGACGAGAGAAATTCAACCTTGCTGTACACAGTCGAAGGGGGTCGACGGCCCCCATACCCTGATAGTTTGTCTGAACCGCAATAGGAGAAACAGAGCGAAACTGACTAAGGATAGGAAACGCTCATCACTAGGCTGAGACTGTTCAGTACGGACGTAAGAATGTTCCCAAATATCCGACGTGAAGCAAGAAAAGAATAATCCTAAAGAGGGGTTGCTCACTAGCTGGGCACCATTGTACACCCTCCCTGGGCTCCGGCTCTCGCCCCGAAATGAAAAATGGCTGGGCACCCGGCACCACTGTACAACCATTTTGGGAGTGAGCAACCCCTCGAATCCTAAATAACTCTGCTGATTTGATGGGTCTAGTTAAAATCAAGATGCCATGATGGGCAAAATTCATCAAGTTAATAATCTGCGTTTTCCCCTGCGTCTCGCGACCGTACGGTCTCTCGCGCATGTCAAGCGCTGGACAACTTTCGAAATTAGACAATAATGTATTTCCCTCTTATTTCCATCGTGGTAGCTAACTTTATGGCACGACGAGAAGATATGCTCTGTTTCGTATGCGATGGATTTTTGTCGCTTGCTAATGCCGTAAGTGTCATGAGTTTCGGTGGTTTCATGACAGCATTGTCGGCTTTTTTATGTCGGTCTGGCTTGACCGTAAACCTATTCTAGACGCACGCGAGAATTTGAGGCCGGTATCAGTCAGTGTCAGCTATTTATAGGCGTACTCTCGCCTATACCCCAAGAACATATTGAGTCAAAAGAAAAACAACGACAACCATGAATTTTGACCGATTTGTTTATAATTCGTATTTTTTTCATTGGTTTTGGAACCATTTATTTTCAATTTCGTTTAATATACAACTGCATTATTTACACACCAAAGTCATAGCCCGATCGCAAGAGAATAGACAACTTTTTTGCAAAATCAGCTTCATCTCCCAACTAAACTCAGTACTGAGCCCAGACATCTCTTTCAAGCATACCTAATTTAATTTATTTATTCATTTAAGTTTCGAAAAATTGACTGATTTTCAGAAAAAAAACGGCTATTTTAATGAAAAAAATCAACTGTGTTGGCGAAAAATCTGTTTTTCGCCTAATCTAACGTGCAACCTAGCTGTTGCACAACTAGCTCAGCAAAACTTTTGTCTTCCTTGCGATTTGCAGAATGCACTAACCCCTCGCGCTCGTTGTTGTGTAGTTTTTTTTTGCTGATCAGCTATAGTTCAATTAAGTAAAATATAAGGTTTGAAGCCAAGCTGACCATTCATTGCAAACAAAAATAGAAAAACGAGATTTTCGGGGCTTTTTTCTTGATCAGCTAGTTATCCCTCTAAGATGATGTGCGAAGGATAAATAAAATTTCGGATATTTCGGTTGCATTTCCGGCAAACCGTTCTCTTCCTATTTATTTTGCAATGAATGCTTGGCTGAAGCTTGGCTTCAAACCTCATATTTTGTAGCTGGAGCCTGAAGAGGACCCTTGCCAAAAAGGGCCGAAATTTTATTCAAACAATGTTTACAACGGATACGTCAGCTACGATTCTTCATCAGCGATATTTCGGCCCTTCTTGGCAAGGGTCCTCGTCAGGCTGTCAATCATCTGGGTCAACGTCGGGGAAGGAAACAAACCTGTAAACCTGGCCGAAATAACGCTAGAATATTAACGCAACTAACTACGAGCCCCTTATAATGATAATAGAACGGAGCATTCCCCGTCCGTGGGGACTCGCGAGAACGCGGGGAGTTAGTCCCTGGGAGAAACAAAAACTCGGGGATTCCGCTGTGGGAGCCCCCAAGCAACGGCGAGAGTCTCCTTTTCATGGGAACTTTGACTGCAACCAAGGCTAAAGACGCTTTCACACTGACGCGTAGAGCCTTTCACATTAAGCTACGCAACCTCTGCGTCATGGTTGCGGCGGCGCAACGCAGAGCTTACGCAGACAAATAAAACGCAACGCAAGAATAGAATCAAGTTCTATTCTTGCTTGAGTCAACGGGCTACGCATCAGATTTCTCAGTGAAAAACTGAAGTTTTTGAAGAGAAACTGGACAATAATCTACTGATGGTGAAGAAAAACCTACCAGTGATGATCCAAAACTTACTAATTGATGAAAGAAATAAAAATTTGGCAGAAGAAACCGAAAAAGAAAAATGTAAATTCGCATCTAGCGTGACAGATTCTCGCGCAGGTGTGAAATATGCGCTACGCAACCTGTACGCAACGCAAGATAAACACATACGCGACGCATCGCAGCGACGCGTCAATGTGAAAGTGGCTTAAGCTATACCATTTTTGCATCTGCTCAGAAATTATGTAAGATGATTACAGGTTTCAGACTCTGCATTGTCCGTGTGACTCTCATTTTGCTTTTTGCAACAAAATGGACTGGTTGTGCTGTAAATTCGCTAAGAACTCACTCCCTCTCACAAAATAGTCTTGGTCGTTCGTTCAAAGACCGAAAAAACATTGACGCTTATTAGGATAACTGAATATCATAATTAATAATCCACTTACTTTTCGAAAAGTCGAGGCATGGACACGGATCTTCCAAGGCTCACCGTCTTCTCCAACCCCCTTCCCTTTCTTGAGGAATAGCTGACTTCGTCCTTCGCCCACTGGGTCAAAAACGCGACCGAGTCCAGCGAGCGGCGCGTTTCCGCGGCTTTCCGGTCCTCCTTACTCGTCCGCCGGATTTCCACGCACTTATCACAGAAGCTGTGTTCGGATTCGAGGTGCTCTAATGTCCGGCTCCGCCGGTCGCTCTTCTTCCGCCGAGCACGGGTTTCATAGGGCGGATTACTTTTCCGCTTCATATCAAAGTCTTCAATCAACTGCGGATTTTTCTCGAAATTTTCTATCAACTGCGGACCGTGTTCCAGTGCGGAACAGTTCAGATTCGCGCCGTTTTCCAACCGCGTCGCTAGCGGCTCGATGGTCATATTCTTCCGTAACTCGACGTCATCCGTGACACTCCGTTTCCGCCATTCACCGCGGAACCATTTCGACTCCTTTTCCGGTTTCTGATCTTTCTCAATCCGGTTGCGCTTTGTCTCGACGGCAGATTTCTCCGCGCGTTTCCGCTTCTGTTCCGACTCACTGTCCTTATTCCGACGGAATCCGAGGTGCTTCACAAGGGCGAGGGGGAGGCTGAATGGGAGGAGATGCTTCTTCTGGGGGAAGGGATCCGGATCGTGCTCGACCGTAAGCTGAAACGAAGAAGAAAACTTTAGATGACTTATAGCTTCTGCAAGGATCGAAAATGTCCGCTACATGGTGTCGGGCCAGATGATAATCAAGTCCCCCTACCCTGAAGCACACTAAATCGGACGCTGGGCACTAAATTATGCCGAATGACTAATTAGTTACTTAGCTAAAGAGGCAACGGTCACTATACTCACAC
Organism: Branchinecta sandiegonensis; assembly: GCA_030848855.1. Taxonomy (NCBI): domain Eukaryota; kingdom Metazoa; phylum Arthropoda; class Branchiopoda; order Anostraca; family Branchinectidae; genus Branchinecta; species Branchinecta sandiegonensis. The sequence continues at coordinate 2,598,385 of JAUPMV010000021.1, read as the reverse complement.
GTCAGTCCACCCACCAATGACACTACCCTCAACCCTACAAATATTCGTCGCTTTCCCCAACCGTTAGTTTGTCACCTTTAAAGGCGTATTCTCGAAATTCCCCGAGGACTCCTTGGCAAATCAAAGGTAACGGCGAGATTAGAGGGAGTCACTCCACGCGGGTTCCGCGTACAGAAACAGCGAGAACACGGGGAATGCTTCCAAAATGGATTTTGTTCGAAAAAAGATGCAGTTGACAATATTAGTCTGGGTCCACTTTATTTTTGGTTTTGTTTATTCTGATTGTTTTTAATTAATTTTACATTGCACCAACACCAGCAAAAAATGATCCCCTCCGAATCTGAAAGGGAGTCCTTTTTTATGATGGTGATGATAATCGGAGCATTCCCCGTCCGTGGGGACTGGCGAGAATACGGGGAGTTAGTCCCCGGGACAGACAAAAACGCGGGGACTCCTCAAGTGGAGTCCTCGGGGGACTGTGAGAATACGCCTTAAGTCGGGTCACTCGTCAGTTGGCGGACCGCCAGTTCGCCCACCCGACCCGACCAAGCTAAAGCGGAGAGAAACCAAAGTTCATGACTATGTGGACTCCTTCATTCAGCAACATCATAAACCAAGTCGTGTTGTGGCTGGAGATCTAGGGCTACAGCTTTTATCCACGTACCGAATCAATCCGTATCTAAGTGGACAACTTAGCTCTTTTTGAGGTATGAATGAATGAATGAATTTATTACGTGCAGCCTAGTAATAAGGCATTTGGACAGTACATACAGAAAAAAAGGTAAATGAACGCTTAACAAGAAATACACAACGAAACACGAAAAGAACAATAAATTTACTGCATTAGCTGGCGAATTGGGCAATGGGCAGGAAGGCGGTTCGATGATGTCAGATGTTCACGTATTACCTTTTTAGCGTATTAGCTTTCTGTTCAAAAGAACCAAACTGAAAGTCACAGGCAAAGACTAAAGTACGAGGATTTTTTTTTATCGATCCTCGGCTCAGAAGGTTATCGAAACAGGGATTCACATTATTTAATTGGGACTTTGTTCCTTTCCGTCGTGTTTTGTTCTTATCTCTCAGAAAAAGGTTAAGCAAACATGATGCGATTTCAGATGTACTGGTAAAGTGAAATTTAGGTCCACCAAAATGACAAATAAAATAATATACCAAAAGGACCAAAGGTTTCGATGGGGTCCCAAGAATTTAATATTTACTGGACTTCTTGATCGAGACAATCGAATCTTGTAGATTTCCGAGTCTTCGCCAGACCCCTTTAACATTTTGCTACTTATCCATAACCAAGAATAAACAATTTATTATTTCTTTATTATTCTTGCCATAACCCACCGCTTGAATATGTACAGAAAATAATGTCACCGTTTTGGAGTTTTTGGCAACTTACGGCCAAACAACTAATCAGATGAGAAAACCAAGTTCAGATATGGATTCAGCAAGCATGTTTACTCGAATATCTCATCCTACTCGACTTCAGAAAGGTCCTTTACTTTGACAAAATTCTTCGTATTTTAGCAGCATTTCCGGCGAACTGCATGCAGAGCAAAAGAGCTAGTGACATTAAGAGGAGAACATTTCAATCCAAAATTCCGGGTTTTGGCAAATTTTGCCAGCTTATCTGTCAAGGAATTAAGGTCCACAATTCAATTCAGCATGTCTACTTAGCCCGATTCCGAATCTCTAATCGTCTTCAGAAACAGCTTTGAGCTTCAACAAATTTGCAGTTTCAGCCAAATTCCGGGTGAATCTTTTATCCGACTAGAAAACTAAGTTCAGATCCTTGCCGCTAAAACAGCTTATAAAATATACTTTCTTACCCTTAATTCGAAACTCCCTCCTTTGCCTCTAAATATAGGGCTATAGGACCTGTCTACGAACTTGGCCTGTACTTTACCACTGAATCTTCGTGCGAAGTTTGAACAGCATATCTCAACCCTTTCAACCCCCCGACACGACAGACTTCAATGACTAAACCCATACAATACAAAGCGTATGGTCCGACACGCAGAGCTTTCGCCTGTGTGGATAAAGGGGACTGGTATAGCCAGCCTTTTTTTCGAAAATCGGTCGACAAATTTTATTAAACTGTTCACCAAACAGTTATCGGATGAATTCTGCCTTTTTGACCCAGTAATTGCCGGTTGGGACTTCGAATATAACTAAACTGATCGCATATGCTTTTTTTTTATCTTTAGTATGTTCAAAAGTTGCAACAATGTCTCCTCACCCTATATCCACTATGTCATTGGGTATTAAAATTTCGTGCTAAACTTCCGGATTCCAGGCGAACTTCTTCCGGTTTTTGCCGGATTCCGGGTGAACTAATTGTCCGGCAAGGGAATAATTTTCAAATTCGGATTCAGCATGTCTCCTTACCCTTAAATCGACTATCTCATTAGCTTTTAAAAAAATATTTATTTTCGCTCCTTAATTTGAAACCGCAACACCACCCCTAAATATACAGCTTTGGGACCCATCTACGAACTTGACCTGTCCCTTGACCTCACACCAAGTTTCATCAGAATATCTCATTCCCTTCGAGCGTTATCGTGCTCACAGACGGATGGATAGACGGACAACTTTTACGAAGTCATAGATATCTCAAGTCATAGGATCCCAAAAGGAATATGCTTATGGTTCAAATCCCGGCATTTCTTAATCTTAAGACATGCAAGTCTTTATCTGTTAAAAACAGAATTGTCACTTTTATATTTAAATGGTGAAATTACAGAACACGGACCGAATAGAGCATAGGCTATCCGTGAGAACAGTGTGCGGAGGGGTTGGGTCCGAGTACTATATTCACAGGGACAGATGGAGAACAAGGGAAGGCTTTCGTAAGGAGCCAGGGCTTTCAGCTGCCGGTTCAATTAGCGAAAACATCGGCTCATGTATTCCATCAATTCCGTTCTTCACACCTATAAAGGCATACCGCCTATGGGCGAACCGTCCCCAACCGGGGGCGCTACAGTCCGAAAGCTCTGAAAATGTACACAGCACTTTCTGAGCTCCTTCGATTTTATTGTAAGGATTTTATGTTTTAGTGTAACGCATATTCTGCGAAGGAAGGAGCTATCAAAGATGAGATCGTGATATTTCAAATACGCGACCAAGAACCTAATCAATTTGTAATAATTAGGCCATAACCACAAGCTAACGGAGAAGTCCAATATTCAAGATGCAAGCGTTACCCTTTTAGAAGTTTCCTCGTCCCTACCAAAATCATGGACAACTGGGCCCAGCCAGCACCTAACGTTCTACAATGTTTCCTGGCCAAAGACTGAAAAATTATATATTTGTATGTGTGTTTAGTGGATCATCAATCCACTCTTTCAAGCGCAGTAGCAGCTTTCGGTTTTCGATTTTAACCGTTTTTTGTAGAGCTCATAACTCGTGAACCAGTGCAGGTATCAAGTTCAAACTTGTTATCCTTGTGGTGTCGGGGTCTAGCTGTGCCTTTTGGGGTCCCAGACCCCCATATGTGAAATGTCTTGGTTCTAACACCTTGATGTTATAAACATTTTACTTTCACACTCCACGTCCGAGCGCTTGCGCACTTGTATTGTCTTTCTGTCATATAGTCAGCTTTTCAAAAGTGGCGGGTCACTCTCCGTAACATATTTAGAGAGCTGGAAATATTTCCAGAATCCAGAGTACGAAATATAACAAATTTGCTAGATAAGCACATTATAATTTTACATGTCTAGGAGAGAAATGCATTTTCGAGAAAAAACAAATAAGTTGGGTCCGAAAAACTGGGAAGAAAAAATATAAATATTCTTTGAGCTCAAGCTGACTTGGAAACATTTATTCAAACAATGTTTACAACGGATACGTCAGCTACGATTCTTCATCAGCGATATTTCGGCCCTTCTTGGCAAGAGTCCTCGTCAGGCTGTCAATCCTCTGGGTCCACGTCGGGGAAGGAAATAAACCTGCAATAATCCTGTAATAAACCTGTAATGATGTATCATAGCTGACGTATCCGTTGTAAACATTGTTTGAATAAGAAAAAATATATTTTGCAATTTTACACTACAATAGTCTGAAGGTCCGCTGTAACTACGAGGGAGTCGACGTAATATAAGAGACTAAGATGTGTTACGTGAATGTTTACGTGTCAGTTTGAGGCGACCTTTATCGTCAAGGATGTGGACTGAAAAGTAAGCACACTCCCCACGACCTAGCGAAAGCTAATTTCTGCATTTCAGGTCACATCTATCAACGTAGAAGCCTACAGCTTCCAATGAACTTCATCCTACAAAGTTTGTATTCCCTTTCCCGGGGTTTACGAATCCTTATAAATGTATAATATTTTATACTATACCGTTGTTTTTTGGATGGGAGTTTTTTTTTCAGTGGGTTCTCGCCAGCTGTACTGGCGAGTATCAGCAGTAGATATTCCTTCTGCCCAAGCTGACTGCGAATCATATTTGACGGTTTAAAACGGATGAGTCAGCTACATTTTATTAGAGCTATTTTTCGGCCCTTCTTGGCAAGGTCAGATATTTAAGGAAGAATCTTTAATTATTTTCCACAAGTTCATTTTCCAGCTTGAGCCGCTTGAGCCTGAAGAGGACCCTTGCCAAGAAGGGCTGAAATACAGCTCTAATAAAATATAGCTGACTTATCCATCTTGCACCGTCAAATGCAAAGCAGTATTTTTTTCATCAGCATTTATACGCAAATTACATACTAAATTGTTTACGTCAGTCAGTTTACGTCACCCGACATTGTATAATGTCGGTAAACGGGTTAACACGCCATTTTGATTTCAAATCCTTTTTTAGCAAAAACAGTCCTAACAGGAACTTTTAAGAATACAAGCACATGGACCAAAGAACCCCAGAAAAGGTACAGCATCCAGGTTACCAACCTGAAAACTTCAATTTTGTTAATGCGGAAGCAAACTTTCATTTTCATTAACTAGCACCCCTGTGGTTCAGCTCTTTATAACAATTTAGAGCCTTTAAAGTAATTAAATAAGTGTATATGCATCTCAGCAGGGGCGTCACGACTAGGGGTAGGGCCCCCCCCCTCGAACGTTGTCGGCCAGTCGGTAAAAAAAAAGCCGTCATTGTTCGTAAAAACAGTCGATTTTTTTCTTGGAAACAGTCATTTTTTTCTTCAAAACAGTCGGTTTCTCGTTAAAATAGTCGAATTTTTCTTAAAACTTCTTTATAACAATTTAGAGCCCTTAAAGTAATTAAATAAGTGTATATGCATCTCAGCAGGGGCGTCACGACTAGGGGGAGTGCGCCTCGGCCGCAGCATCACTTTTCAGCCGTGTAGCTCCTCCACAGGGCGGGGCTTAGCTACAAACTGTCACTCGTCAACCCGTGTTTTTTCTGAAAATCAGCCGATTTTTTTCGTCAACACATTCGTTTATTCTCAATAATAGTCGTTTTTATCTGCAAAAACAGTCGGTAAAAATGATCAGCCAGTCGGTAAATACCTTGCTCCCCCAAAACATTTTGGCTAGTAATGCCACTGCATCTCAGCCCAGACGTCAGCTCGGTTATCAGATAAGGCAACTCCCATATACACACCGGATTTTTAGTACAAAACAGAAAGTTATAGGCGAATATTTAGAAAATCGGCAGAGGTTGCGTTGGCTGAACTACAAAACCGGGGCTGAAAACGACACCTATCCTGAGTGACTGAAGTTGAATATTATCAAGTAATGCAAATAACTTTCTATTAACGTTAAAATTTTGATTTTATATTTCATTAATATGTAATATCTCATTTGCGGCCCACCCATGACCACCAGCAACGGGCTTGAAGACTTTTAGAGTACGCTTCTGTAGAGAAAGAACAGAAAAACGCCTAATTTCTGGAAACGATGGAAGCCCTCCGCTAACCAACATTGACGATGCACTACAGTTCCATTTAACGGTGGGTTTACACACTGCGTAAAATCCGAGCGTATTTTACGCACGTTTTGAGCTTGAAAACATTTCTAGCAATACGGACGTATTTGAGAAATCGGTCCGTTTTGTATCTAAATACGTCCGTATTGCTAGAAATCTTTTCAGGCTCAAAACGTGCGTAAAATACGCTCGTATTTTATGCAGTGTGGAAACCCACCATAAACCTATTCTACAAACGAAACGAAACTATGAGGGATGTATCGCAGAGATGTTCTTGGTTCTATTTATACGGCTGTTGCACTTCCTCACATTCTTTTTCCGTCTGCTTTCTTTTCTTCTTTCCGTCCTTCTGAACTTTCTGCGTTAAAAGTTACTTATTATAAATTCTCTAAATTCCTTCTTGGTTTCCCGATCTCTGCGAGTAACTCTTTCTTAACTTCGAATTTTAAAGTGAAGAATCCTTTGGAAACTTTAAATGGTAAAATCCAGAACTTTCATAAAAAGGCTGACAACATTCTTCTTCATCACAACCTTTTTCCTTTTTTCACAAAAAAGCGCCCTGATTAGTTGGTTTATTTTGAGCTTTGTTTTTTTTTTGCATGTACTTCGTTGTATATTTAGTAGGCTAATTTGTCTTTAACGGTCAGCTGTTAATTAGTATGTAAGTGTGTGTGAGTCTGACTGTCATGTTGTTGTTCCTTTTTATACATTACTCTTCAGTTTTGAAGGATTCAAATAAATAATAATAATAATAATAACAGGACGCGAAGGCTGTTTTCACGCTGTCATCCGCACGCGTTTTATGAAGTCCAATAATGAGTTGCCGCCATGTGCGCTAGTTAAACAATAGTTGCGCTTTTGCAGATACCATGGTATTCGTTACCACGGTAACTGGATCTGCATTTAGTCGTTTTTGCAGTTACCGTGGTATCTGATATACGGTTGCTCTGCAAAAACGACGATTTCCGAAATTGCGCTTTTCGAAGTCATCCCAAAAGAAAAACTGATATTCAGTCACATCACTAAGTGCCAAACTTCTTTCCCACCAATTTGACAAAAACTAACGTAAGTGAGACGACTTTTTCCGATACTACGATCAGTTACCACGGACCGTGGTATCTGAATATCAGATACCACGATAACTGGCCAGATACCACGGTAACTGCAAAAACAACTTTAGACCGTAGTATCAGATACCATGGTATCTGCAAAAACGCAACTAATAACAATCCCACGGGAGTTCTTGGTATAAGTTATCTGAAGGGGGAATAAACAATTAGGCTTTCAGTTAATACCGAGTCGCGCATTAGCCCCGTGGAAAAGCCAACCAATAGTCAGCACTTAAGTTGGAAGAAGAAGTCGGAAGTCGGAAACTTGATTAAGTCTGAAACAACAGAGTTTGGTAGAGCACAAAAATAGAGGCAGAGGAATTTTAATCAGTTTTAAACATTAGCTAGGCTTAGGAGGAATTGAAAATAGCCAAACAAACCTGAATAAACTTCACCAAGAAGTAACGTATCATTGTTTCATTTATGCTAGCGCACCTAGCGGGTAAAAAATGACTAGTCTGGAAGGAGTTTTATGAAGGGTGTATATGTACTGAACCACTGAATTTTTTGCCCTTTTGTTGTTTCTTTCTTTCTCTTTTTGGAACTCCGTCTTGTCCCGGCAGAAAGTTATTATTCATAATAATACGAACAGCAATTATGGGCTCTAGCTAATAGTAAATCCTGGGAAATACCTGAATTGACGAGTCTCCAGTCTGGATGATCTGCTCCACTTTATCAAAAGGCACATCGCGAACTGGTATACCATTGATTTCCAAAATTTTATCTCCTACATGAAGTGACATCAGTTCTGGAGTCTTATCAAGCCTTGGAAAAAGAACAGATAAGGAAAATGGAGCATATTGGATTACTAACATGTCGTAAAACAACAGGATATGAGTAGAAAGGCAGAGGGATAACAACTCGAGTAAGTTCTGGCTTCCTTAGTCCGGTCGGTTCTGCCTGAAGAAAGTATATTAGTATTTTATTTAGAGCGTGTTCCACCCTTTTAACAATAGCAACTATTTTCGTTCCAACCTCGTGAAAAGTTACTACGCCGACCGCTCAAACCTCCTCGAAATAGTAACTAATAGTAACTATTTGAAACGCTTGGGAGCGTAGTTAGCGCGTTAACTACGAATTTCTGTGGCGTGATTGGCCGGATTAGCTAGTGGCACGACATTTCGCTAAAATAGAAAAACGCGTTCCAGCCTTGACGCCAAGAAGCCAGGATTCGTGAAGTCATGCGTAGTGACCACGGTAAGTAGGGTGGAACACGCTCTTACTGACGCTAAACGGAAGTCAGCTGAGATTTGTTCTAGCGACAAGAACCTGCAATCATCAAAATTGTTGCAGGTCCGTTTTCGCTACAGCCTGACGAGGACCCTTGACAAAAATGTATGGGCGATTTGAACTTTAGATCGCCCATAAATGCCGCCGACAAGGATCCATCTTAGCTGGAAAGAAGAAGAAGAGGCAGGTGATTCCAAAACCAAAATGCAGAAGAATCTCTACCCTTTCGACGACCCAATCGAACAGCAAAAACAGTAGCCGCGCCCAGAATGAAATTATAGCTCGCATAGCACCAGCTTTAACCCCAACCAATTTTCAGAGAAGAAAAAAATGAACAGCACTTCTTGATCTTTCATATGTTTTACCCGAAATGAATGACGAACGATAATCTTATTAACTCACTGAACTACAAGAGGACAAGTGAAGTATGAAAAAGAAAGTAAAGAAAAGAAAAGACACACAAAAAATGGTCACAAGAATAAATAATTTATTAAATTAAAAATAAGGCTAAACATTTCCAGAAATGTCGAAAGCTTCAAGACAAAATAAACATCTCAAATCTGATTGACTGACAGGATATTTCCGTAAAATACTAATTTACTTCAACGAATCCGGCCGAACTAGTCATTCTAATCTAACAAAAGTACTTCCTGGCAGAGGCGTTACTAGCCAAAATGTTGGGGGGGGGGGGGGGGGGCAAGGAATTTACAGACTGGCTGGTAATTTTTACCGACTTTTTTGCAGAAGAAACGACTGTTTTTAAGAAAAAAAACGACAGGTTCGAAAAAATCGACTGATTTTCATAAAAAAGCGACTGTTTTGACGAAAAATCGACTGATTTTCAGAATAATCGACTGTTTTAATGAAAAAATCAACTGTTTTGGCAAAAGATCGCGGCGCTTCGCGCCAACTCTGTTTTTTTTTTACCGACTGGCTGACAATATCGGGGCTGCTTCCTAGTACTCTGAAGTGAACCCAGCAGCGCATTCAACGGTTTTGATTTTTCTTTTCGATCTCGACCGGATTCCAATCCAACAGTCTGCCTAAGCCGAAAAGCAACCTCATATACTAGTTAAGCGCGTCGTTTCAGTCGTATGTCGAGGTACAGAGTAGTCTGTTACAGAGCAGTTCTTTATCCACGCGTCTAATTAGCCTGTCTCGACCGTCTGATGAACCTGTTGGTTAATTTCCTATACCCCTTTATGTAACACCATCCCGAACTGCTGAGATAAAAGCCCGTCTTCGAGTCTCGAGCTTAAGTTTCGACCCGAAGAAGTTTCACCAAACCACCGTTTGAGAGGTGTGGCGCTAACGACAAGTTTTCGATGTCCCGTTGTCCCTGGCTATTGTTTGGGATCCCAAAATTTTGAGTAGGAAGTTTTGGGCGAGAAATTGACAATTTATTTGGAGGCTACTGTGGCAACCTTGCATAGGCCCTGGAGAAATAAAAGTATCACTTGAGGGAATTATATACGAATCAAACTGTATATCATTAAGTCACCCCCATCCATCACGCATGTCTCATATCGGCTTTCCAAATTTTGCGAAGGGAGTGGTCTTAATGGCACAATTACAATCAGTCATGAGATTATTACGATAATACAGATATACTGGTTTCTAGATAGAGCTTCCACAAATTCGAATTAGATGACAGGGACGAAACGCAGTACCCATGGCCCCTACAGTGTGCTGAGTGATTTGGGTAGCCGGTCAGACCATCAGGAGGTATCCAGACGATTAGGACAACATGCACATGGACAGTTGGTCACACGGCTGATCTATTGTTAAAGGTTTACTGAAGAGCTTATCGTTCCGACTACCCGCTACAGGTATAATTTTGCTGTTTTCTAGTCAAAATTCCCCGAAAGAAAAACAGCTCCTCTCGACTCTCGCAATATCTCTTTTCTGTGAAAAGACACACTGCCTATCGCGAGCAATCCTGACTAACATTGCTAACAAACAATCTGATTGGTTTGTACAGCCTGTACCACCGACTCAACCAATAACAAACGAGACAAGAGGCGGGGACTAATCGTGAAAAGTTTATCCATAGGAAGAAGAGAGAGAGAGAGAGAGCAAAAGCATGAAAACAACTATGAAAGGAAAATGGGAAATAGGCGGACCGGTGATGGCACTTGTTCTTGAGAAGAAAAATAATGGAATAGTGCCAGGTTTCAGTTCTGCTTTCACCATAGGCCTACTCAATTCAACCTCATTTCCGGACAGAAAACAACAAGAGGTCACGTCCGCCAATCACAATCGCATTTCAGATACCCTGCTCAGTTCATTCCAAATCTAAACCTAAACTTAATCCCAAACGAAAGATTTCGTGTATCACATTCTTCTCCTGAACAGCAACCTTTTCCGAATAAAAAAGACAAAAGAGAAAGAAGAGAGGAGATTCAAAATATTTGTAGAGATGTTCTATTCGTTTCGGTATTTCCATTCTCTACAATGCTTGTGTATTAAACTTTAACTGAAAAGGGCAGAAATAGGACAATCTTAATACCCCTCACTTATTCGCTTAAAGAGGCTTGAAGATCCGATGAAAATGCGTTAAGTCGTTGCTCCGCTATTCACGAATAATCAGTTTTCAAATAGTGGAATTTCCCTGTCGGATTTTTGGTACCTCTATGCGCTTGTAACTGTGTCGTATGCTTGACGAAAAAGATTTATGTAACTTTTTGGGATCCCAAAACGTCAGTTGAGGGATACCTATGACATCGCAAAAGTTGTCCGTCTGTCCGTCCGTCCGTCTGTAAGCACGATAACTCTCGAAGGGAATGAGATATTTTGATGAAACTTGGTGTGAGGATTCGTTGGGTCAGCGGACCAGTCGAGTTCGTAAATGGGCTTTGTAGCCGTACATTTAGGGGTGGGGGAGGGGGTTCAAATTAAGGGGCAAACAGAATATTTTGAAACAGCTAATATGATAGTCGATTATGGGGTAAGAAGACATGCTGAACACGATGGTAAAAACCATTTTGTAATCGGACAAGTAGTTCGCCCGGAATCCGGCCAAAAACCGGAAAGTTTGTTAAAAGTAAAAGTTTTATTTGAAGTTGATTAGATGTTCGATTTAGAGGTAGGAATACATGCTGAAGACGACGGTGAAAACCATTTTCTCGACGGACAAGTAGTTCACCCGGAATCCGGCCCAAACCGGAAAGTTTGTTAAAATTAAAAGTTTTATTTGGAGACATGCTGAAGTTTTAGTTGGTAAAGTTTTAGTTGGTACATTTAGGGGTGGGGGAGGGGGTTCAAATTAAGGGGCAAACAAAATATTTTGAAACAGCTAATATGATAGTCGATTATGGGGTAAGAAGACATGCTGAACACGATGGTAAAAACCATTTTGTAATCGGACAAGTAGTTCGCCCGGAATCCGGCCAAAAACCGGAAAGTTTGTTAAAAGTAAAAGTTTTATTTGAAGTTGATTAGATGTTCGATTTAGGGCAAGAAGACATGCTGAACTTTTATGTGAAAACAATTTTCTACCCGGACATGTAGTTCGCCCGGAATCCGGCCAAAACCGGAAAATTGTTTGAAGTTAAAGTTTTATTTCTAGCTGACTAGATAACCGATTTAGGGGTAAGAAGAGACGCTGAATCCGTGTGCGACAATCATCTTTTACCCGGACATATAATTCGACCGGAATCCGGCTGGAGTCAGAAAATTTGTTATAAGTTAAATTTTTATTTGAAGTTGATTAGATGCTCATTATTGGGGAAAGAAGATACCCTGAGTTCGGTTTTGAGTTTTCTTTTTTCGCCGGACAAGTAGTTCTAGAGTTCGGCCGAAACCAGGAAATTGGCAGAAGTGGCAGGAACTTTTCGTCAAAACAGATATGACTTATACGGGTAAACACACATGCTGAATCCATATCTGAACTTGGTTTTCTCAGATGATTAGCTATTTGGCCTTAATCTGTTTCTGAATTTTAATTGTAAGAATGTTCAAGGATTCTGGCGATGACTGGATCTGGCTAAGACAAGACCCAGTTGTCTGGATCAGATATTGAATTTTTGGGATCCCATCGAAAAGTTTGGTCTTGTTTGTTCAGGCACTAAGCAGTCTTCACCAAGCTTATAACCGCCTTCTGAAAAGCCGTGTTTGTGTTGAGATTCAAATATTCCGCGTCATAGTAGAATTTGCGCTGTAGGGACGGCCGTTGGTATTCTGGACCTCCCTACTAGAGCAGATAGTGGAAAATAAAAAAATCTCTTAGCAGAATCCAAATAACTCAGAGTACTCGACTAAATGATACACAAATAAGTTTGCTTTTCAGTTAAACTTTCATAATACAGAGGATACCTTGTAATTACAAGCAGAAACTGCGTATTTTGAGGCGAATTTTAACAATAATAATATAACTGCACAAAAAAAGGCTTTCGCTTCTATAATCGGCAATTTGTCAGGTTACTCCTAATGCCGGTGAACTAACCATCATTCTAGTACAACGGTTTTCTCCGGACATCTACTGAAGGTGAAAACCAGAGGCGTTACTAGCCAAAATGTTTGGGGGGGGGGGGGGAGAGCCATTTACCGACTGGCTGGTAATTTTTACCGACTTTTTCTGCAGAAAAAACGACTGTTTTCAACAACAAAAATGACATGTTTGAAAAAAATCTACTGATTTTCAGAAAAACCGACTATTTTGACGAAAAATCGACGAATTTTCAGAAAAATCGACTGTTTTCATGAAAAAAAATCAACTGTTTTGACGAAAAACCGCAGCGCTTCGCGCCGACTCGGTTATTTTTTACCGACTGGCCGACAGCATTGGGGGGGGGGGGGGGGTCAATCCCCTCCCCCCCAGTCGTGACGCCCCTGGTGAAAACTAAAATCTCGTCTTAATTCAGCATTTGCTGGGGGATCCCATATTTCTGGTGTTCACGGGATTCCAGTCCAACTACAATCTCAAGTAAAAACTAACATTTCCTTTTAATGTTTTTGTCGGGTTCGGGCCCATTTACTTTACCATACTCGCAAAATCCATCCAAAATATCTAAAGAAAGAATATCAGAAAGAAACCCGTGTACTACTTAAAAAGAAAACGGCTAACTGAGCTGCTGCTGACGCAAAAATCAAAATGTCACGAGCGACAATACGTGACATCTGTGATAAATATGACTTTGAATTAGTTAAATTTCAATTCAAAGTTTGATTCGCACACTTTAAGCACAATATTTTCTTTGGTGGTCTTGCTGTTAGTTTTGACATCGGCTTTCACAATCTGATTCGTTCGTGACTGAAACGACTGCTAAATATAACTCAAATTTCACATTTTATTTCTTCTACGTTGATTTTTGTATACCTGCTTCCTTTCACGTCCTTTACAGAACCCAAACCGAGTTTTCAATGTCTAAAGAACTACTAGAGATTCAACGTCGTGTTGACCAGCCTTTCTGTAAGGGAGTTAGAAAAAACTGGGTAGACCTCCGGGCTAGATACCACCGACCGTAAGTGACCCCACAATCAACTAGGCCGTCTTCATGGGTACATGATATTTCCATGACAACTCGTGATTTTTAGGTTACATCCTGTTATTAATATTTTCCTTCTACTGTCGCCTCTGCAGACCTGTCACGGGAGTCATCTAACGGACTGAAAGCAAATTGTTTCCTCCTTGTCTCCGAAATTTTGACGCATCCCATGCAGGATTCCCCATAGATCCCCATATATGTATGAGGACTTCTTATTTCAAATACTGTAAATTTCTCTTGTACCTTCCTCGCTTTTTGTTTAATGATTATTTGTTGATCTAGCTCAGTGTATTTTTTCCTTTTATTTGTCTGTACTGCGCTATTTTCCTTTTCTTAAGTGCGTCAATAAAATTTCATCATCATCAAAGCGATGCTTATTTCCTATGCGTTTTTTCGCATGCAAAATCTTTCAGACTGTGTGTGCACGTAGCTTTAAATGGGATGAATCAAATTTAGATTTTGGAATCAGTATACAGTTCATTGTTCAAATACAAAAAAATGAACAAAAGGAATGTCGACCCCTCCCTACAAAGCTCCATGGACCGTTAAATTTATTTATCTATTATTACACTTGGCGTTAAGCTTTTCGCTTATCGCCATAACACTAAAAATGCCTAAAAAGTAAACCTTTCCTGTCATCGCCCCAATTGTGCAGCAAAAACAGCGGCCCTGCCAAAAATTAAATCTCAGGACAAGTTTTTCCCTAGAATGGTATCTGAAAGCAACTAACCCGAATGAGATATGTATAGTCGGTAGAAGCTTCAGTTATTTACCACAGGTTTGTTTCCTTCCCCGACCTTGACCCTGAAGATTGACAGCCTGACGAGGACCCTTGCCGAGAAGGGCCGAAATATCGCTGATGAAGCACCGTAGCTGACGTATCCGTTGTATACATTATTTAAATATTCCAAAATTACCACATAATACCAAAAATAAACAACAAAATGTTGGCGGATGTCTACCAATTGGTGGGATAGAAAGAAGGAGATACATTGGTGATGGTAGGCGGAAATCAGGTCCTGACGTCTTGTCCGTATGTGCGGGATCCTGAACGAGATCGTGGTTCAAACGGTTCGGGAGTTTTTTGGGTGCACAGGAGGGAACAGTATGGTGAGTCCGATTTCGAACAAAGAGTGGTTAAAGAGAGTTGTTAAATGGTATTCCAGTGTTTTAAATAGTCAAACTGAATTGGACTGGACTTTATTTTATAACCTGTCTAGGTAGGGACGGAGTATGAAAAAAAAAAAAAAAAACTTTTAAACTAAGTTCTGCTTTAAACAAGTAGCCGTCACGTTAACGTCACTGAGGGATGGAGGAGTAGCCACAAAAAGTACGAATCATTACTTTGTTTGGCTTATTTAAATAACAAAGAAAATAAGAGAGATGTTCATTCAGACCAAGCTTAAGCTCTTCAGACCAAGCTCTAATAAAATGTAGATGACTTATCCGTTCTGCACCGTAAAAAAAAAGAAGTTAAATTAGAAAAAGCTACGATAAAAAAAAAAAAGAAGTAGCCACAAATCAGTGGGGTGTCATTAGGAGGGTTAGAATGTACCGTTTGAGATTCAGTCTCCGGGTTTAGGAATAGATAGCATTCTTGCGGCCCGAAGCGATTACATAGGTAGTTTCAATTAGCATTATAAGTATGACAAGTCCTTTAAGGATGGGAGTTTTGCTAGTATTAAGAGAATGGGACACTTCCTGAGGTTAGTGATGTTTTTTTGTTTTGTTTTTTTAATATAAGGAAATGGGGACTACGATGTATGTCACTGGAGAGAAAGATTATGGGTATTTTTTTTTTTCTTTGTGCGAACTATTGCCATGGTCCGCGGACTATTTAGCAATTAATCTATATATCTATAATATTTAGTAGCGTTGAGTTGGCTTTTGGCCTTTTTTCGCGCTTTGGGCGATTCCGTCTTACGGCCTCGGTCTTACGGCCAAGACGGTAAGACCGGCACGGTCTTACGGCCGTGCCGATTTTTGCAGTCACGTAAAGCAAATTTGGCCGGAAGCTTCAAGGTTCGCCGACACTCTTTCACACATTAGGAAATGAGAAGCTTCACACTGTTGTTTTTATGGCACTTGCAGCCTCTGGCTCAAGTGCCATATACCGATCACAATTCCGTCTGTCGGTCGGTCCGAGTTTTTTGTCCCACATATCCGAGTTAGGGTACTTCCAGATGTGCTAGGACAATGAAACTTGGCAGGCATATCAAGGACCCGACCAAACTAACCTGGAAATAATCAGTTTCCCGATCCGACCATATGGGGGGGAGTGCGGAGCGCTGGAAACTTGAAAATTTAGGGCATTTTGTCACTTTTTTCTGAGTTAGGGTACTTCTAGATGAGCTAGGACAATGAAACTTGGCAGGAATATCAGGGACCCGACCAAACGAACCTGGAAATAATCAGTTTCCCGATCCGACCATATGCGGGGGAGTGGGGGCGCTCGAAACTTGAAAATTTAGGGCATTTTGTCACACTTTTTCGAGTGAGGGTACTTCCAGATGAGCTAGGACAATGAAACTTGGCAGGAATATCAGGGACCCGACCAAACGAACCTGGAAATAATCAGTTTCCCGATCCGACCATATGCGGGGGAGTGGGGGCGCTCGAAACTTGAAAATTTAGGGCATTTTGTCACACTTTTTCGAGTGAGGGTACTTCCAGATGAGCTAGGACAATGAAACTTGGCAGGAATATCAGGGACCCGACCAAACTAACCTGGAAATAATCAGTTTCCCGATCCGACCATATGCGGGGAAGTGGGGGCGCTGGAAACTTGAAAATTTAGGGCATTTTGTCACACTTTTTCGAGTTAGGGTACTTCTAGATGAGCTAGGACAATGAAACTTGGCAGGAATATCAGGGACCCGACCAAACGAACCTGGAAATAATCAGTTTCCCGATCCGACCATATGCGGGGGAGTTGGGGCGCTGGAAACTTGAAAATTTAGGGCATTTTGTCACACTTTTTCGAGTGAGGGTACTTCCAGATGAGCTAGGACAATGAAACTTGGCAGGAATATCAGGGACCCGACCAAACGAACCTGGAAATAATCAGTTTCCCGATCCGACCATATGCGGGGAAGTGGGGGCGCTGGAAACTTGAAAATTTAGGGCATTTTGTCACACATTTTCGAGTTAGGGTACTTCCAGTTGTGTTAGGACCATGAAACTTGGCAGGCATATCAGAGACCCGACCAAACAAAATTAGGAATAATCAGTTTTTTGATCCGACCATTTTGGGGGGGGGTGGAGGGCAGGGGAATCCGGGAAACTGAGAAGTGTGTAACTTTCGAACGGATGATCGGATTGTAATGAAACTTCATAACTGAAGAGAATATATATCTGTAATGTCCCGTTTAAAGTCTTGACCAGATTCGGTAGCCAGGGGGGAGTTGGGGGGGGGGGAGACCGGAAATTTCAAGAAACGGTTAGAATGGAGGGATCGGAATGAAACTTGCTGGGAAGAACAAGCATCTGCTCTAGATAAGTCCTTTAGACCATTGTACTGGATCCGGACACTTATGGGGGGGGGGGTCCCGGAATTCCGGTGATGGTGGTTTTGGGGATTTTCACGATGAAACTTGGCAGGCATATCAGGGACCCAATCAAACTGACTTCAAAATAAAAATTTTGTCGATCAGATAATGGTGGGGGAGTGGAGGGAGGGGAATCCGCAGGGGAATCCGGGAAATTGAGAAGTGTGTAACTTTCGAACGGATGATCGGATTGTAATGAAACTTCATAACTGAACAGAATATATATCTGTAATGTCCCGTTTAAAGTCTTGACCGGATTCGGTAGCCAGGGGGGAGTTGGGGGGGGGGGGGAGACCGGAAATTTCAAGAAACGGTTAGAATGGAGGGATCGGAGTGAAACTTGCTGGGAAGAACAAGCATCTGCTCTAGATAAGTCCTTTAGACCATTGTACTGGATCCGGAGACTTATGGGGGGGGGGTCCCAGAATTCCGGTGATGGTGGTTTTGGGGATTTTCACGATGAAACTTGGCAGGCATATCAGGGACCCAATCAAACTGACTTCAAAATAAAAATTTTGTCGATCAGATAATGGTGGGGGGAGTAGAGGGAGGGGAATCCAAAATTTTCAGTCATGCGTAATTTTGGAATGGGTGATCGGATTCGAGTGAAATTTAAGAATTCAACAGAGGACATTTCTCCGATGATTTTTTTCATATCCGGACCGGATCCGGCAACTATTGGGGGGGGGGGAATACGTGACCCGTTTAGACTGGTGTGATCTGGATCGAACTTCGTGGGAATGACAAACAGATGCTCTGGATTAATCATTTACAGAACCGGATTGGCTCCGGTTATTGTGGGTGGAGTTGGAGGAGGGGGAGGGGGGATCGGGATGGAACTTTGTGGGAAGAACAAACAGATGCTCTAGGTAAGTCATTTGCTGAATCGGATTGGCTACGTGCACCGCGGGGGAGCTGGGGGGGGTGGACCGGAAATCTCGACAAACGGTTAGAATGATGGTATCGGAGTGAAACTTGCTGGGAAGAACAAACATCTGGTCATGTAAATCTTTTACATGATTTGACTGGATCCGGACACTTGAGGGGGGGGGAGGAGGGGGTATCTCGGAATTCCGTTTTTGGGGGGATTTTCACGACGAAACTTGGAAGGCATATCAGGAACCCGGTCAAACTGACTTGGAATAAAAAAAAATCCTCGATATGATAATCTTGGGGGGGGGGGAGTTGAGGGAGGGGAATCCGGAATATTGAGTCATGCGTAACTTTGGAACGGGTGATCGGATTCGAGTGAAATTTAATAATTAAACAGAGGACATTTTTCTCTTGTGACCTTTTTCATTTCCGGACCGAATCCGGCAATTATTGGGGGGAGGGCGGAAAATACTTGACCCGCTTAGACTGGTGTGATCTGGATCGAACTTCGTGGGAATGACAAACAGATGCTCTAGATTAATCATTTACAGAACCGGATTGGCTCCGGTTATTGTGGGTGGAGTTGGAGGAGGGGGAGGGGGGTCTGGGATTCCGGTGATCGCGCGTTAAGGTACTTCCAGATGTGCTAGGACGATGAAACTACGCTGGAATATTGGAGACTCAACAACATTTGCTTAGAAATTGCTACTTCCCAAATCCGAAATTCCTTAAAGTACCAATCTTGTCCGCAAAGTAAAAAAAAATACTTTTAAGCAATATATGCATTTTCGTGATGCCCATCAGCCCATTAGCAGCTTTGCCTCAAGGGTTTTGCTTACAAATGAAGTTCCAGCTCCCTTATAGCGCGCATCTCAACCGCAAAGTCGAAACTTACTTTTGATCAATCAAATTATCTTGACACAGGCAAGTGCCATATGAGCTTACAGCTCTTGTTCACTTTGGAGTCTTTTGTTTCGCTTGTTTTTTCCACTTTCTAATCACGGCCCGTTAAATTTTCAAATATTTTGCGTCCAGGAGCCAGGAGGGCTGTAACAAGAAAATTGACAATTTCACGTGGCAAGTAAGGGATTTCGAAAAACGATATTTATGAGCCATTTCATCGTGAACAGCTCATATCTAGTAAGAGCTGTGCTTTAAGTATACCTTTAAAAGATTGCGCTAAAGTTATCCCAATTATCTGCATTCTCGTTTACTAGCACAGCCCCACCCAAACGCTGTACCTCGCCCAAAAACAAGTAAGCCATTTTCCATTTGTACCGTGGTGCCAACTCCTCACATCAAAGACATCCAAAATACCGTTGTCGTATAAAACTTGGGTGACATCGCCCCGGATAGAGACTGGCAGGAGATTCATCACTATCAACGAATAAATCTTGACGACACTTTCAAAGAACGTGGTCACAATGGGCAACTACGTAGCAGGTATCCTGCGAAATAATATCAACTCTGAGTCTCTTAATAGCAAGATATACTTGAACTCCGGATCGAAAATAAGGGAATAAACTGGCCGAGGAACTAACAGATAGGTCAAAAATTCTTCAAAGGGGAAGGTTTGTTAACTTCTTGATACGACGTGATTGAGAGAGTTCAATTTCGGGCATTGTTGATAATTTCAAAAGCGCCAAAAGTCGCGAACAGTTTGGCCTAGGTTCCCTTGCTAGCCGTCGACAAAAGCTGTCGCTTGCTTTTGGTACATGGTTGGTGAACAGTACATCCCATCGACCCATATTGCCCCTGATCTCAAGCCACACCGAGAAAGACCCGCAAGAGCAGTGGCAGAAGCTCTACCTCTCATACAGCATATTCAGGTGTCTCGAAACCGATATCTGATAAGCTTTGTTCCCTCCTTTGTCAAGTTTTTTAACGCCAATGCTCTGCCAGTGCTAGTAAGTAATTGTGTACGTGAGGTTAACTCTTTTATTAAATGTATTGGACGATTACTTTTACTTTAAATTATTCATAAGTTTTGACTGTAAATTGTATATATATTTATATTGACGACCAAACGAATATTCGGCTTGTCCGCTTCATGTTTTAGAAATAAACTGAATTGAATTGAATTGATATGGTTTGTTTCTTGCAGATTCCAGGTCTTTGCTAGAACATTTAACATTCCTACGCTTAACCAGACTCGTCGGAATCCGGCCGGACTATTTTATATTATTTCCTCTATAATATTTCATCTATGATAGAATAAATCGGGTTAATCCAAAAAGTTAGTCCGTCCGAGCCGCTCACTTACTTCGGGTTACCGATAGCGGCTGATCTAAAGTCAACGCGTACGCAACTTGTAGATCACATTTAAGAGAAACTGCGTTGGGTTGGGCTTACGGTATGTTGTTTATGTCGTATAAAACAGAAGTATGATAGAAGAATCCGTGGGCATTCTATGCTCCCGAGCGTGGTAATCAAATAATAACTATTAGTTACTTTTTCGAGAAGGGGGGAACTGTCAGCGTAGTAACTTTTCACGAGGATGGAACAAAAATGGCAACTAATAGTTACTATTGTTAGAAAGGTGGAACAAGCTGAAAGTATGATTCGGCTAAAGGAATGCTGACACATATTGGGTGGTCGGACTGAGTGATGGGAATCGTATGTAAAATGACTCAAATCTGCTACGATAACATCCCGAAAAAAATTCCTGCCTCAACTTTTTTACCTCTTTACAAAAATACAGAAAATGCAGCACATCTTCATTACTTTATAATAATAATAATAATAATATATTTGCAAATTGAATGGCAGGCCGTTAAGCCTCTACAAAATTCTTAATTTGCATTTCTTCTAAATTTGCACAAGGAGAAATTATCCGTCCATCGGCCAGAAATAGGGACCAACATTCGACTTCACCCTCCATAATTCCCTCCTCTTATCTTCAAATGGCAAAAAAAGGCTTCAAGGTTAAGATTCATTGGGTTGCGCGTATCGCCGTGGGCAACAGCAAAACATTAACAGGAACAAGTGGTCTCATCTGAGCCTCGTTTTTGTTGCAATGGTACTACCGCATCGCTGCTGCAGCACTTCTTTGCTTCTGCACAAGATGCGTTTCTGGAATCATATTTGATGGTGCAAAACGGATACGTCAGCTGAATTTTATTGGAGCTACATTTCGGCCCTTCTTGGCAAGGGTCCTCTTCAGGCTCAAAACCGCTAAGTTGGAAAACGAACTTGTGGGAAAGAGCGGTTTTGAGCATGAGGAGGACCCTTGCCAAGAAGGGCCGAAATATAGCTCCAATAAAATTCAGCTGACGTATCCGTTTTGCACCATCAAATAGTTTCCCACAAGTTCGTTTTCCAACTTGAGCGGTTTTGAGGCTGAAGAGGACCCTTGCCAAGAAGGGCCGAAATATAGCTCCGATAAAATTCAGCTGACGTATCCGTTTTGCGCCATCAAATATGATTCGCAGTCAGCTTGGGCTGAAGGAATATTTGTTTCTGGAATCACTACCCCGCACGATTTCTTCTTGAATGAAGCAGTCCCTTGCAGGGAAGCATGGACTTGGTCGGTATGCAAGTTCGCGATTCTCGAGAAGCGCTGCCGTCTTTCCCGGAAGCACTGCAGTGCAAAAACGAATGTAGAAAGAATCAGCTCGGAAGCGGCCGAGACGTGGACCTGCAGCGTGCAACAAAAACGAGGCTCTTTTTATGCATGTGCGGATCCCTTTGACTATTGCAGGTGATCCCGACCTTGCTCGAGCGAAAGGGTAAGATTTTAAGTTTCTCGAAAAAAAAACCAATACCATCAGATTAACTGTTTGAACTTGCTCTACAACATGGCACACAGGGTCAGTCTTCAGATGCATTATGCTGCGCGTATTGGTTTCGGCACCACTACAACTTTAATAGGAACACGTGGCCTTATGTTTGTGCATGTCGACTCCAAACTTCCGGATTCTTTTTACTTTTTTTGGGTGATTCCGACCTTGCTCTCCTGTTGACACAATGTCAAATCAATCTTTGTTGGAACAGTTGTTCCCACTTTTTAAATTTTGGCGCCATGAGTCGCAAATGCATTGAGTAAATGGAAGCTTTTCTTCAGCGTTCGACCTCGTGCCAACTCACGCGTCACCCGCTCACTACTCACGGTCGTTCTTGTTTCCCGCTTTTAGCGATCATGGAAATCGATGGATTCCGGCCAAAATCTAAAAAAAAAACTCAAAAGCGGGTGATTGTAGATTTTAAGAATTTGAGTAAGTTCTTGAAGCTTTCAGGCACATAGAAACTTGTTCTAAACAGTTTAAGAGTATGAGCACACAAAAGTTATGATTTTTTGTCTTGTATTTTATTGTTTGTTGGTTCAATCGATTCCTAAGTTTAAACACACTACAATCTATCTGAAATACTTGTTTGGCGTAAAACATCCCTTCTCCCTAAAATTGACAAGACAGGCGTTGGTTTGTTTTGCTGGCGGATTAAATTCAGATAGATATGCCATTTTTCCCGCCTTAATTTGTGACATCCAAGGGGTCCTTTTTTTTTACTAGTATCAAATTTATTACCCGTCATAACCTATAAGAACACAAAAACGAAGTTAGAAAGATAACGAAGACGATCTACGGTACACCACTAAATATCTACAACGAAGTATCTTCAACTATTTGAGTAACCTATGGTACAGATAACCTGATGGATCGACCTTGCCTATATCGGTCTAGACGTTTCTTCGCAAAAACAATTGCACGCTTTTACAGATGACTCACACCGACAACACGCGACCCAAAAGCAAACAACCTTGAAGAATAAGTCAATGCCTTCGGTCGTTATCGTCCCAACAGACGGGCGGACAAACTTCAACCAGGGGTGCCAAGTGTGACACTGTTGGTGCATTTTTTTACATTTTTGGCCTCTTGAGTGACACATAACACTTTTTGGGATCCCAAAACGTAATTGGAGGGATACCTATGACATCGCAAAAGTTGTCCGTCCGTCCGTCTGTAAGCACGATAACTCTCGAAGGGAATGAGATATTTTGATGAAACTTGGGGTCAGGATTGTTTGGGTCAAGAGTAAGGTCGAGTTCGTAGATGGGCTTTGTAGCCCTATATTTAGGGGTGGGGGAGGGGTTTAAATTAAGGGGTAGGCAAAATATTTTTAAACAGCTAATGGGACAGTCGATTATGGGGCAAGAAGACATGCTGAAAACGATGGTGGAAACTATTTTCTCGCCGGACAAGTAGTTCGCCCGGAATCCGGCCAAAACCGGAAAGTTTGTTAAAAGTAAAAGTTTTATTTGAAGTTGATTGGATGTTCGATTTAGGGGTAAGAGGAGATCCTGAACACGATGATGAAAACCATTTTTTCGCCGGATAAGTAGTTAGCCCGGAATCCGGCCAAAACCGGAAAATCTGTTAAAAGTAAAAGTTTTATTTAAAGTTAATTATATGTTCGGTGTAGGGGTAGTAAGATATGCTGAACACGATGGTGAAAATCGTTTTCTCGCCGGGCAAGTAGTTCGCCCGGAATTGTCTCCTTGATTCAACTGATTAAAACAAAAACTTCTAATACAAGCAATTGTGAGTCAACTGATAAAATTAAAATAAATTACTTTCTTCAATCAACCGGAATCAACCGGAAAATTGTTAAAGAATGTTTGTTTAAAAATTTTTTTTAATTTGAAGTTGATTAGATGTTCGATATAGGGGAAAGAAGATAAGCTGAGTTCGATTTTAGCTTTTTTTTTTGCCGGACAGGTAGTTCCGGAATTCGGCCGAAACTGGGAAATTCGAAGAAGTAAAGCAGGAAGTTTTCGTCCAAACAGATCTGACTTATAGGGGTAAACACAAACATGCTGAATCCATATCTGAACTTGGTTTTCTCAGATGATTAGCTTTTTGGCCCTAATCTGTTTCTGAATTTTAATAGTAAAACTGTTCAAGGAGTCTGGCGAAGACTCGATCTGGCGTAGACAAGACCCAATTGTCTGGATCAAATATTGGATTTTTGGGATCCCATCGACACCTTTGGTCTTGTTCTCTGAAGATGACACCTTTTCATACAAATGACACTTTTCTGGTCAGAAAAAACACCTTTTCATTGACTTTACTAAAGTTACCGATTACCGCCCCAACAAATATATACTTATTGTTTACGGTGCAAAACGGACAAGTCAGCTACATTTTATTAGAGCTATACTTCGGCCCTTCTTGGCAAGGCTCCTCTTCAGGCTCAAGCCGCTCAAGTTGGAAAATGAAACTTCAAGTTCATTTTCCAACTTGAGCGGTTTAAGCCTGAAGAGGACCCTTGTCAAGAAGGGCCGAAATAAAGACTTATCCGTTTTGCACCGTCAAATATGATTCGCAGTCAGCTTGGGCTGAAGGAACATCAAACATATACTTTACTTTGATTTAGTACACAAAAACAGTTTGAAGTCTTATAAAGCTCATTTCCGATTCAACTTAGTTACAAAACTGTGATCTAACAATGTTTTGAAAACATACTTGGAAATTCAGACTAATTACCAATTATTCGCATTTTGAGAACTGCGAAGCGGAATGCGCAAAAAATCTCGAGGTGACAAAAAGCACATTTTTGTCAGGAATTTTGACACTTTTATGAGTCGAGCTCTTGGCAATCCGGGCTTCAGGAAGTTACAGGTATCCCGCCACTGACTTTCGGGATCAAGATAAAGAATAAATTGTACCCTGTTTATTTTTGTGCCAGGGCCAAAGTTAAGACATAACCATAAGAGAAAAACGTGGTCTGAATGCTTAATTCATTAACAAAGCGAGTATTATTGTTCAATCGTGCATGTGCAAAGTGGCATGTAAACATGAAAAGGATAGCGTAGAACGCATATCAGAAGCGCTGGCCTTAAAACGTGGAGAACGTTATTTTCTATTACAGCCACGTATGGAAGCTATGAAGAAGGACAAAGACCGCCAATCACGCAAAAGCCTGACAATCTGAAACGAACGACTTATCCGCCTTACGCTAGGTCCTGATAGGACGCGACTGAATCTACTCAGCAACAAGACGAAAGGTTTCGATGGGACCCAAGAAACTTAATATTTGATCCAGACAATTGCGTCTTGCAGATATCCGGTCTTCGCCAGACTTGTTCAACATTTTTAGGTTAAAATTTAGAAACAGATTAATGCCAATGGCAAGTCTTCTGAGAAAACCAAGTTCAGGTATGGATTCACTATGTGTGTTTTACCCCAGTACGTCATATTATCTACTTCTATTGATCGAAACCGGTTGGGAACCACTGCTCTAATCAACTTCAGATAAGCCTTAAGTTTAAAAAAAGAAATCCGGTTTCGGTCGGATTCCGGGAGAACTATATGTCCGGGTAGAAACTCATTGTCATTCCTGGATCCAGCATGTCTTCTTACCCCTTAATCGAACACTTAATCAACTTCAAATAAAACTTTTTTCTTTTAACAAATTTTCCGGATTTGGAAGAATTCCGAAGTATTGTCCGGCAAGAAAATATGATATATGATATATTTTCATATTTTGGTGTCAGAAGTGGGATCGGACCCGGTCGTCAAGGGTCCTAATCAGTACCATGATCAAATTACGGTTAAGGTACCCGGCAAGGAAACCGAGGAAGTCAGGACTCGTTCAGGCCGCGTGTCAAAACCTCCCAAAAGACTAAATGTCTAAATGCTATAAAGCCAGAAACCCACCCATGTCAAACAAACCGGAAAATCAGCCCAAATTAGATCGGCCAAATGGACGTAATAAAAGGAAGCCGCATCAAATTAGGTTCAAACTACTGAGCACAGCAGTCCTGAAACATTGTGCAGCTATGTAAGGGGATTGGTCAGAAAAGGACCAGTTAGCAAAATATGGAAGCACAAAAGACGAGGGTGCCCAAAACGGGCTATCGCGAAATAATAAAACAGATTTACGAGATTTACCTTTTAAACCGCCTTGGAAATGTCAACTGAGTGCCTTAACGAATAGGGTTGCTTTCCCAACGTCCTAGCGAATCTCTATCCAGGATGAAAGGGTTGGTGACCAACGGAGTAAGTTTGTCTAGGTTCTTGATGGGGAAAAGAATTCCTTGATTGGAGGAAAGGAAATAAACTCTTTCCATCGGAGAAAAGCGTGGGCGTTAGAGCTAGTCGGAAATAGAGAGAGTTGAGTATAGAGCTTGTTGAATAAGTTTTGATCAAGATATTTGTTTGTACTAGATGTATCCTCACATTTCAGATATGGATTCAGAATGTCTCCTTACCTCTAAATCGACTATTTCATTAGATTTTAAAACATTCGTGTTCGTCCCTTAATTTGAAACCCTTCCCCCACCCCTAAATATGGGGCTACAAGGCTCATCTACGAACTTGACCTGTACTTTGACCAAATGGATCCTCATTCCAAGTTCGAAGAAAATATCTCTACTCCTTCGTGATTTGTCGTGCTGACAGACGGACAACTTTTACGAACTCATAGGTATCCTTCCTTACGTTTTGGGATCCGAAAAACTCCCGAGTGACGTCACCAAGCTAGCTGTGTAAACTGGACTTATGGGTTATACTTTCCGGTTTTGAAATCCGGAGCAAGCCGGAAGAGTTAAAGGATCCCTATTGCTTATTCTGCTTTGTATAAAATACCTAGCTCCCATATGGAATTATAAGCTTCTGAAATCCCCACCTTTCTTCATTGTTTCGTTTCGTATCTACGAATTTTTAGCACTTTTTCGGCCTTTCCGGGTTTTCCCGTCATCCAGCGAAAAGTTTGTCAGAATCTTCAAGTCCGCTGACAACTCTTTCACACATAAGGATGTGATACTCTTCTGTTTATTACTTCTTTTATTTGCTTAGTTTTCCCACTTTTTAACCAAGGCACGTTCAGTTTTCAAATGTTTTGCGCCATGCCGCCGCGTCGGAGAGCAGGAAGGCTGGATACAGTCGACAAGCGCTAACAAGAGAATCGCTAGTTTTAGGTGGAAAGTAATGGTATTTCCAAAAAACGATTTTTCTGAATCATTTCATAGGGAAAATATCATTACTAGTATAACGGTGTATCGCATTACTTAATAATGTTTGACTGGACCCCGCAAGTGAGAACCCCCTAGGCACCTTTTATTGCTCACGCTTTTGTACTGCAACTATTTGTGCTTTACCGGAACTGCGGTTCTCAACAATTGTGGTCAGCAATATTTGTATCTCGAACAATTGTGGTTCCGATCCACAATTCGTGAGCCATTCTAAGATTAATATATAAGCCAGGGTGTTCGCACTAGTGAGGCAGTCGCAGTCATAGTCGAGTCTCAGTCGAGTCGTAGTTTTCCTCTGAAGTGCAATAGTTCGTATCGGATTAACCCAAGTACAGTTGATGATCGTATTGGATTGTACAGTGCGGTGAGTGAATAAAACTACATATATATCACACTCTCTGTTCAGTGTTGCCACTGGTCGCAGAATTCTGTGATTTGTCACAGGTTTTCGACTTTTCCCCAGATTCACAGCTGTGAAAAAATTGTCACAGGAAATCGCACTTATGGCAAAAATGTCGCAAATTCTGCGATTTCAAAGAATTTTGCCAGTTTCAAGGCAGCTCTTTTCCGGAAAAAGGATTTATTTATTTTACGAACATTAGCTCCTGTTAAAAGAGTAAATTGGAGCCTCAGAATCTACTAGTTATTTTTACTAAAAACTGAAAAAAGGACCGAATTTTATAGGCGCCAGAATGTCACAGATTTCTGCGTCCAAATGTGACAGGTTCCGTCAGAGAGAAGTGGCAACACTGTCTCTGTTACTGCGTTATCGCCTCTAGACTAAGGAGAACCTGACTCGCCTCCTCGCTACCCATATAACTATATTACCGGGAGTACGGTATACTAGTAAGAGTTATGCTTTAAAGAAGATGCACTTACTCTATTATCTTAAGACCCCTCTGGAGGTAAGGATCCGCTAGAGCAGAAAGGCACTTAGGGTCATCGGGCTTGATTTTTATTCTCCTCAACGTGTCGTTACACGAGGGCAATTCCAGAAGTCGTATCGAGTGCGGTCGCTGGAGAAAGCTGGGAAATTTGGCGACGGGTTGAATCTGTCGCTTGTAGCATGCACCGCTGGAAAAGAAAACGGTCTTTGATTATAAGCATTCTTCTCTATCTGCAGAGCTCCCTGATCCCTAAGAAAACGTCCAAAAGAAAACAATAAGTAAGTAAGCAATTTATTTGTGACCCGCCATTTGAAAAGCGGAAATAATGTAAAATCAAATGAGAATCAATGAGAATCAATTCAATTCAATTCAAGACTTTTATTCCGGCCTGAAGCCATACACAGACACTACAACGAACACACAAACAAAAATAAAGAACATATTAGGCTACAACACCACAAAAATTAGCCACACCCGTCATTATTATACAGACTAACCCAAATGGGCAAAGATAGACGAAGCCACGGGTTACATAATGCCAGTACTATGCAATTTTGCGATACTAGCAACCGATTTCTTAGAGATGTACGATGCGCGTATGCCAACTGGGAGAAGTTCATAACGCGGTAATCGTCGAACATCTCTGTAGCACTGCAAAAACGCGGGAGACGATGAAGAAATCGAAAGCTATCATTGTAAGCAATGCGTATCTCGCCCAGACTTTGTTTGGTGCAATTATTGATAAGTGACAACCCAAAAATGCACGAACAGTAAGATTGAAACAGAAATGTCTTAACATCAACAGAGCAATACGAAAACTTCCTAATAAGCATATTACCACGTATGTACAATGATCGAAGAGTGTGGCGGATATGAGCATCATCATGAAGATTTTCAGCAAATATGTAACCAAGGTACCGAAAAGATTGCACAAAAACGAGCTCAGACCCGACAAGAAGTACTCGAAGTACATCGTTCCGGGAGAATACAACATTACACATCGCTGTTGGACAGGCAGAAACGCGTAACTCATTTTTTTCACGAGAGTGAGTTATAGTCAAATCACTGACTCCAAGGCCAAGGCGCACATTTTGCTCTGGTCAGCGTATCCCCAATGATTTTTTTTCTTCCAAAATAGTAGTATGGAGCTGTACGAAAAAGTAGCATGCAGTACTAACTGATGCTACTACATGCTTCTACTGCATGCTATTATTAGCAAGACAGGATGCTACTGGATACTACTGCTTAAAGGAACAGAAAACTTGACTCGGGAAGCTAGCTGACATATTAAGAATATACCCTGAGTCGATACTGAGAGTAAGAAAAATTCTGACCATTGCAGTTTCCGGGCAGTTTCCGAGAATTCGACTTTTGAGTTAGTACAAAAAAAGCAAAAGGTTTGTGTGCTGGGAGTAGGAATCGAACGCACGACCTCTTGACTACTCTCCGGAATCCGGATGTGCAGTGTTAGTCAACACGGCCAAAGGCGAACTTTCACAGTGCATAAGTGCATGATTACAGTGCATAAGAGGCAAGGGCCTGACAGCTAGCTTTGGGAACACTAAGGAGGGGGTTCGAGATAACAAAGAAGGGGGGGGGGGTCCTGTCGACAATAAGTCCCTGTATCTTTATCTAAGCCCCCCAGGTCGGTTTGAGGGCTGAAAGTTGCGTAGTCAAGTTTTCTGTGCCTTTAAGACTGGCCCAGTCTGAGGCACAATAAATGATAGTATCATTTACTATTACATATCAATACATGCAACTTTTTTGTACAACTGTCATACAACTACGCAGGCTACAAATTTTTCCTCGGGTCTCTAGCATGCACAGAGACCGAAATACAGATACAGGACTGCCTGTCCAAAGAGGCTCTCCTTAAGCTAGCGTCGGGTCGATCTGTTTTTGCCGTATCCTGCCAATTCGTCAACTCAGTATTTGGATAGTTCTATACCTACCTGCATTTGTTTCAGATCCTTTCTCGTATTACTCGTATTACTAGTGCATTACTTTATTTGTTGTCAGTTTATATTTGAATATTCATATTTATTATACTTTATTTTTCGATATAAAAATATATAGTTTTGTATTATACTGTATTAAGCATAGTTTTAATGCTTCTCGTAACTGTCTTCGACGACAAAGTAGTTAATTGATTAAGAGTCATCTGCGAGGGGTTACCCACCCCGACACCTGCTGACACCCTTCCCGGCACCGGCCTTAAGTATCGCTGCCAGCACCAGTACCGGTCATAATTTGGCGGTTCCCACTCTAAACATGCGAATTGTTATGTTCTAACACGTAGCAACCGCAACCAGCTGCTGTCTGCGGCACCCGGCCCCTTGCTGTACATTAGAATTGAGAGTGGGCAACCCCTCGGTCATCTGATATGGCGGAAAACAGGGGAGAAAGCGTGAATGGTTATACACGACTGTACTTTTGTCTGCAAAATCCTAACAAAAGCGAACGAATAGCGCAACTAGTCCTTTGCTGTTGCCGGCGCATTAACTGACAATGTAACATGCACCACTGGAAAAGAAAGATCCCTTCCAGATTCTGATCTGTTTCGATCCCGAACAGGCCCAAATAATTGCTTATCCACTGTAAAAAGACAGACTGCGATTCCGGGTAGAACAGAAATAGCCTACTGCAAAAATGAGAATTAAGTGACTGAAAATACACAACTAAAAAAAAACGTATGTGTTTTGATGTTTCTTTTCTTTTCTTTTACATACTCCGCTTTCGAAAATGGCGGGTCATGAATTACTTACTTACTTACGCTACAATGGGAGTGGACACAAATAATGAACGGGCTTAGTTACTGGTATGTATGCTTTAGGACTTGACCGTCACCGACTAGAAAACTGCCTAGATTTTGAATTTACTCTTTATACTTTGAATATCCCTCTTCAGGCATTTACAGTGTCGTCTCATGCATTGGGCGGGGCATGGAATTAAATGATTATTATTAAGCCATCCCAAATTTTCCGCGTTTGCCTTGAAGGCATACGGTAGGATATTGCGGTTTTACAGGTACTGAAATGGATGTATCAACCCTCAAAGCCTTAGGTGAAATGATAGTGATCCTGCAATGTGGGCGTGAAGTCGCAGGGAACACTAAAACTTCAAAGTGTGTGGGAAATAAGGTGAAGAGGAAATTCGTGAAACTGCGAGCGAGCTGCAGCAACCTGTTTACCATGATAATATAATAGCACTGTTTTGTAGTTTATTCGTAGAATAATGATTCATACACGCTTTCCAAAAAGAACATCTTTTTGGGATCCCAAAACGTAAGTGGAGGGATACCTATGACATCGCAAAAGTTGTCCGTCTGTCAGCACGATCATTTTCGAAGGGAATAAGATATTTTTGATGGAACTTGGTGTGAGGGTTCTTTGGGTCAAGGGTAAGGTCAAGTTCGTAGATGGGCTCTGTAGCCTTACATTTAGGAGTGGGGTTCAAATTACGGGGCAAACAAAATGTTTTTAAACAGCTAATGTGACAGTCGATTATGGGGTAAGAAGACATTCTGAACACGATGATGAAAACCATTTTCTTGCCGGACAAGTAGTGCGTCCCAACTGAAATTGATTAGATGTTCGATTTAGGGGTAAGAAGACATTCTGAACACTTATGTGAAAAGCATTTTCTACCCGGACAACTAGTTCGCCCGGAGACCGGCCAAACCGGAAAATTTGTTAGAAGCGAAAGTTTTATTTGAAGTTGATTAGATGACAGATTTAGGGCTAAGAAGAGACGATGAGCCAGTATGTGACAATCATTTTTCACCCGGACCTGATCCGGACATAGAATTCGTCCGGAATCCGGTTGAAACCGGAAATTTTCTATAATAGTTTTATTTGAAGTTGATTAGATGTTCTTTATAGGGATAAGAATATACGCTGAATTCGTTTCTGATTTTTTCTCATTTTGCTGGACAAGCAGTTCGCTTGGATTCGGCCGAAACCGGAAATTTGGCAGAAGTAAAGCAGGAAGTTTCGGTAAGTATCGTCAAAATAGATATGGCTTATAGAGGTATATCTGAACTTGGTTTTCTCAGATGATTAGCCTGGCGAAGACTGGATCTGGCGAAGACAAGACCGAGTTGTCTGGATCAAATATTCGATTTTTGGGATCCCATGGAAACCTTAGGTCTTGTTGGAAACAAAACCATTAAGATTGCGATGACAAGTGACGAGTGGTATTTCATCAAGTGTGTGTAGACTGATGGTTCGCCATCAATTGCAATTTGGTACATTGAGACAATGGAACATTTGTTGCCTGAGGTTTCGGCCAGAGTTTTTGGCCTACCTCGCAATATAACAATAGAAAACTGGCAAACAAAACAACAGAAAGAGGATAAAAAATAAATGTCGACGAATGGAGGAGTAGTAGCCCCAAAAGTAATAATATGAAAGAAATTGGAAAAGATCCTACGCGCCTAAGAACATAACAACAAAAAAGTGTGTTTGCTCAGTTGGCTATTTTGGCATAATTATTTTAATAAAAAACATAAATAACAAAAAGATATAATGGCTGGCTGGTGACGCGCTTTAACCATTCACATGGTTCTACGTCAATCAAGTAGTCACGCAACATTTGACTCTCAATTACGATGTATTGGTTACACATGTGAACTGATTACGATCTTTACAGCCATCAACTTTCCCGTGTGTTGTGTTCTTTGAGGCTGCCAGGGCCGATTAACTGAAACATTTTTACTTTCAAGAGTTTCAAGCCCATTCCTTTGTTCTACCAAACAAAGTCTTCCCTACGTCTCCACAGGGTCTCTTCACTTAAAATAATCAAAG
Source organism: Branchinecta sandiegonensis (assembly GCA_030848855.1). Taxonomy (NCBI): domain Eukaryota; kingdom Metazoa; phylum Arthropoda; class Branchiopoda; order Anostraca; family Branchinectidae; genus Branchinecta; species Branchinecta sandiegonensis. Next base: position 2,565,585 of record JAUPMV010000021.1, on the reverse strand, counting down.
ACCCTTTTATACCATTGATTTTTTTTTAGTTTATTTTTGTTTTACCATTAACCGCGTTCTTTGCTGCCGGTTTTTCGACCCAAAAGTTATTCCTATAAGATGTTTTACTGGTGACTGGTCCCTAGTGTTATAAACCGTTTTCGGACTCACCAGTGTCTGGTTTCACCTCATCATTGCGGACTTGCCAGAACCTGGCCAGGAGGAAGTTTCTAGTGAGAAGTCACTCCCATTTATTCAAACAATGTTTACAACGGATACGTCAGCTACGATTCTTCATCAACGATATTTCGGCCGTTCTTGGCAAGGGTCCTCGTCAGGCTGTCAATCCTCTGGGTCAACGTCGGGGAAGGAAACAAGCCTGTAATCTTTATCATCGCCCATTTTGACCTTAAACCGGCAATCATGTCTTTGAGGAGAATCTGCGAAATACGTTGCTCCACTTTCTTCTTATTTCTCGAGTCCGGGTGTCCAATGTTGTGAAGCACTGAAGTTGTACGTACTCGTAGCTGACGTATCCGTTGTAAACTTTGTTTGAATAAAAGTTTCAAAGTCAGCTTGGGCTCAAAGAATATTTAAGGCACTCCCAGTTACTTCCACAGAAAGCCCACTGGTGTGTACTGTGGGTAACAAAAAAGATTTATCTGTTGGCATCGTTTACCATTTTAAATGATAAATATTTCAAGCATAGAGGTACAACTACTAGGTACAAGCATACAGAGGTAACACAAATCCGAAAGAAAAAGTTCATTCGACAAAAATCGACCAAATGAATAGTGGAGCAACGAAGTAACGCATTTTCATCGAGTCTTCAAGCATACTTAAGTGAACAAGTTACTGTTGACTAGACTATCGTATTCCTAAATAATTATAGTTTAACCGCAATTACACTATAATAATTTAGCGCCATAGCAAATGATTAGCAGTCAGCTTCAGCTTAAGAAATGCCACAACTTCTTGAACTACACACCTTTCTTGGAAGGATACACACCCCTCCATTATCCCGTGGATGACTGACCATGTGAACTTCAACCTTCAACATTACTGACAGCCACTTTCTTCACAAAAGGCTTTCCTGTCATAAAATAAAAGGATAAACCAATTATCTTACAACAGGAAAAGCACACTTGAGACCCAACTACTGGAACCGTGGAAACATTAAAGCTTATCCATGCAAAGCGTTATTTCTCAGGTTATTATTCTGCTCCTTCGTTATCAATCCCGTCCGAGAGGATATGCAGTGGTGCCTGTAAATGTGCACCAAGTTTAGCAATACGCACTTGAAAACAAAAGTGCTGGTTATGTGATAAATGCCATAAATACTTTGAAACAAGGCTGTGCTTTCACTGCTTTCAACAAATAACCCACGGTTTTGGCTGTTTTAAGAATTTTCCGAGACCCGTTGACTTATAGCGAAAAAAAGGGAAACAATTTACATAACCGGTTTTTCTGATGGAAAACTTCTCGCAGACAACCGTCACCAACGTGATACACATTGAAGGTAGCAAAACACGGCAAGTGAGAAAATCAGCGAGGTTTTGTTTGTGGGATTAGAATGCACCGTACGAAATTTGGGTCTCTGGGTGTAGAAAAGGACGGATTGATAATGGAAGTAGGTTACGTTAGAATTATAGGTAAGACAGGTCCTTTAAGGAAAGAAGACATGGTTCTATTTACTTTTTATTTGCATCTTTTCCGTTCTTGGTTTTATAGCTTGAATGACCAGTGTTGATTCTGAATTAATTAATACTGTTATTACTCGAATGAATGAACAAGGATCCACCCTTTTCCAGCCCACGAACAAAGCTTATAAACTGGAAATCCATTTATTTTTTTGGGAGGGGGGTCGATAAAAATTCGTACCCCTCTCTATGCAAGGCCCTTGGAGTAGGCTACCTTGTGGTAGTAAGCCTACCTTCAAGGGGGAAAAAGAGTCCGCTGGGTTGCCATCTCTCGAATTTAGCGGCAAACACTAGCTGGCACCGGTTACCACGTGTTAGCACATTCAATCAGCATATTTAGAACCGGAATCACCTAATTTATAGCCGGCAACGATGGTTGCGGCAGGTGCCAGACGGTGCCGGAAAAGGGGTGTACAGCAGGTGCTGTGGAGTGGGTAACCCATCGAAAACAATAACCCTAAAAAAAATCATCAAAACAGATATGAACCAATAAAGACAAACAGACAAAAAAATATTTTGCTGTCCTGCAACTGACCGGAATGAGGTGGCCCATGTCCAAAACTTCTGCGATTTTTTTTACGGATTTATCTTTTTCTCAGATCTTTAGACGAGAGCATACAAACAGAAAATCTGCCATTCCACGACTAAGCCAGCTGTAAGGTATAATTTTTACTTGCTTTTCAAGGAGCAATTCAATGCTAAAATCCAGATGGTAAAATGCATTTTAACCTTGAAATTTCTTAATTTCCGCATATTCAAAATCCTTCACGACCAAATGTCCTGAATAAATGGTAGCTGTATATTAATTGTACAGTCAGTACGAGCCAACTTGAATCTCATCCGAGTATCAACAAAACATTCATTCTAGGACATGGCAACAAGCTATCAACTGGATCCTTAATCTTCACATTTTATGTGCGAATGTTGCGAAGTGGGGAAATTTACGGAGGAAACCTTTGGGGGGGGGGGGGGTGTTTTAAGGGGGAGGGTTAATACATTTGACTGGAGTGGCTTTATAGTAACGAAATTTTGCCAAGTTAGTGCGAATAGGATCGAAGCACTGGGAGGATCTAATGTAGGTAGTACAAAGTTATATTTTAGATTTTCTTTTGTTTATTTCCTTCTTTTGTGTTTGTTCTTTCTGTGTTGTTGCTACGGCCAGTTGTCTTTTTGCAATAAACGTCGTATCCTATAATATCATAGGCGATCTCATAGTTTGTTCTCTATAGATCAGTTATAATTTCAAATCTCAAAAATGGTGATTATTCCTAACCGATTCCAAAGGCGAAATCTAAGAATTTAGTTTTTTACAGGTCCACTCGTGGTGGCGCGCACTGTACATGTTCTGTCAACTAATTGCTAATAATCTGAGAAAACCAAGTTCAGATACGCATTCAACATGTGTGTATTTACCCCTAGGTTATATGCCATATCTACTTTGACGAATCTGATCAAAGCCCTACTTGCCAATATCTCCGGTTTCAACCGAATTCCGGGCGAACTACTTGTTCGGCAAAAACTAAAACTCAAAAACGAATTCAGAATATCTCCTTACCGCTATAATCAACACATTTTCAGGTTCAGCTAGATTTCCGGCGAACTATTTGTCCGACGAGAAAATAATTTTCATATACGGATCCAGCATGCCTCCTTACCGCTGCATCGAGCCTCTAATAAACTTCAGATAAAACTTTTACTTACAACAAATTTTCCGGTTTCAGCCGGATTTCGGGCGAACAATGTGTCAGAAAAACAATGTGTCAAAAGCGGATTAAGCATGTTTTCTTACCACTAAATCGAAAAATCTAATCAACTTCAAATAAAACTTTTACTTTTAACAAACTTTCCGGTTTGTTTCGGATTCCGGGCGAACTACTTGTCCGGCGAGAAAATGATTTTCACATTCGTGTTCAGCATGTCCTCTTACCCCTAAATGGACTATCTCATTAGCTATTAAAAAATATTTTGTTTGCCCTTTAATTTGAACCCCCACCCCTAAATGTAGGGCTACAGGGTCCATCTACGAACTTGACCTGTCTCTTGACCCAAAGAATCCTCAAACAAGTTTCATCAAAATATCTCACTCCCTTCGAGAGTTATCGTGCTACAGACAGACTGACGGACGGACCGACGGACAACTTTTACGACGTCATAGGTATCTCTCTACTTACGTATTTGGATCTCAAAAACCATCATGGCCGACCAATTTTTTAATCATTGCCATTTACAAACTTTTCGGGTGTTAATTTCCCACTGGTTCAAGGTCTCAAAAATCACAGGATTCTATAAACAAAAACCCTCAAAAATCTCAAACGAAAACAAATGGAAAAGAAAGTTAAATCCTATAACAATGTAATTGCTGACCTAGTGGAAATTGATTGGCGCCTCGTTAGAATTAGTGGGTGTACTGCAAATCGTGGGTAACTACTTTAATCTAACCTAATAAAGATTTCTGCAGAGTCTTGTTTCAGAAAATAGTAATAAAGTGAAATTAAGACAAATCAACAGACGGTTTTTACGAAAAATTGCGGCGCTTCGCGCAGACTCCGCTATTTCTTACCGACTGGCCGACAACATTCGGGTGTGGGGGGATCAAACCCAAAAGATGTCATGAACTTTGTTGTTACATTTTGTTACGATGGTTGCAGCACCCAATAGTTTCGTGCTCGAGCCAAAGGATTATCCAGGACAAAGAAACTGTGTTTGGGCCTTCACCGCTGCTACAAAAGTAAATGCTTCACTTTTCCGAATACCGGATACCTGTGACGTCCGCACAGTCGAGCCAATCCTTCCGGATATGCGTGAGGATGACGCTAATTTTCTATTATTCAACATTTCCCAAATGCCCACCCTCCATCAAAATTCCTTGTTTCCAATCAAAGCTGTCAATCACTCCGTCTTTTCCCCTATTCCATCGGTGTGCACAACTATTTAGTCTCCTAACTCTGTTGCATCTAGGGCGCCCTTCGAGATTCCAAAGTCCGACGCCCCAGACTTCGTGATATCTTGTTCCGGATTTGCCTTTCGGATCCACGCCGGATATCTGGAATCCGGAACAGAAATCTGGAAGGGGACGCATGACATTTAACGACACCACACTCTGATCACGATATTCTCTGCGGACAATTGAGCAGACAGACGAAGAAAGGGATTTGCCGGGACAAACGAAAACAAAAAGATCGGAAAGACGTAAAAGTGCCGCGACTGTTTGCAAAAGGTGGAGTGATGTGTGAGATCAGCGATAAAGACTGCCAAAAATTGAGGTTCGCCAAGAAACTTCCGACCATTAAAGTGTGAAGACCTCAACACACAGAAGAGAAAAACCTGACATGACATCTGGACGTATGAGATAACAAAATACTAAACAACCTCGTCGACTTCAGCCATGCGCACAATACACACCAATAAATGCTCGAATAAATGTCAAAGGGACCCCAGAAATATTAGTACTTCTCGACCTACGACAAAAAGCGCCACCATCTCGACGTATGGGAGAACAACATATTAAACAAACTCGTAAACAACAGCCGTGCGCGCAATAAACACCAATAAATGCTCGAATAAATGCCAAAGGAACCTCGAAATATTAGTACTTCTCGACCTACACTTAGGTACTCCGTCAACTGGCCAATCCAAGGGTTGGCAACTCTCAGTCAACAGCACTGAGACTGGGCAACGACTATAAGACTGACCGTTACAGATAACATGTCCGAAACACCGACCGAGAACCCATCGGGCACTTGTTACTCAAAATCGATGTTGAATTTGAAGACTCGCGACAACATTTTCTTCCAGCTGATCTACAATCGCCCTCGAAAGTAGGTAAGAGGGGTTGCTCACTCTCCACCAGTTGGTGTAAAACTCGGGGCGCCAACGCGTCACGTGGTGTACATCGTTTCCGGGAGTGAGCAGCCACTGAAACAGGTAGTTACCAGAAAAACCTGTTTCTCAGTTAACCACGTAGAGGGCGCACGGTCGCTCTGAAAACTGTGGGGCATTTTTCGAAAATATTCGGTCAAGTCAGAGATTCCCGACACTTCTTGCCTTGCGAAACTAGTAGCAGACTCGAAACATGGCCGTTTCTGTCCCGAGTTCTGTCCAGTCACTGACGACGCGTAGGCTTTTACAAAATTGACTACTCGTATGGTCAGAAGTACTTTGCACTCGTTCCCTTTTCTTTTGTCATGTAAGTAACAACATAAAATGAAACTGACGAAGAAAACAAATGTCCTTCCCAATAAAAGTGTGTTCCAAATTGTCATACTTGGTAGGGTTTGATCCTGATCAGGCCTAAACATTTTGCTTATCCACGAGCAAGGTGAAAAAAATACCTGTTGCGGTTCCGGGAAGAACAGACTTTAGTGAAAATGAGATTTGGTGCTCGAAAATGCAAAACGGGAACGGGACAGATGATGAATGGGCATAGTTACTGGCACGGGTGCTTTAAAGTTTTGCAGTATTTATTTGTACATGGTCCGACTGCTTTAAAGGACCCCTCTTGCTTATTCTGCCTTTTATAATATACTTAGCTTCCATACGGAATTATAAGCTTCTACAATCCCCACCTTTCTCCATTGTTTCGTTTCGTAACTACGATTTTTAGCGCTTTTTCGGCCTTGCCGAGTTTTCCCGTCACCCAACGAAAAGTTTGCCGAAATCTTCAACGTCCGCTGACAACTCTTTCACACAGAAGGATGTGATATTCTTCTGTTTATACTTCTTTTATTTGCTTAGTTTTCTCACTTTTTAACCAAGGCACGTTCAGTTTTCAAATGTTTTGCGCCCAGCCGCCGCGTCGAAGAGCAGGAAGGCTGGACATAGTCGACAAGCGCTAACAAGAGAATCGCCAGTTTTAGGTGGAAAGTAATGGTATTTCCAAAAACTTTTTTCTGATACATTTCATACGGAAAAGATCATTTCTAGTAAGAGCTGTGCTTTAAGAAATCGCAATGCCGTCGAAACGTAAACGAAAGTGTTCCGCCAGAGAATAATCCAACGCAAAATTCTCTCTCTGCCCACAACTAACAGGGGATATAGCTCAGTGGTAGAGCATTCGACTGCAGATCGAGAGGTCCCCGGTTCAAACCCGGGTGTCCCCTTTTTGCACATTTGCTCCAAACCTGTCGGTATTTCACACTCCTCTCGGCACGGGAACACTTCTTGAAATGACGCAAGCACAGCTGAGGGCAATGCAATCCGTTGCGCACACGATCACGGCGTTTATACGTTACATTTCCGCCGCAACTGCAAGACGAATTAGTGGAGCTACGAGAGCGCGATTGACGGCGAGCCCTTGGAAGCGGAAAGCCACAGCAAACAAGACCAAAGATTGTTGTGGGATCCCAAACTGGAATACGGTAGCAACTGCTGAGATAGTACAACTTCCGACACAGCCTGAATCTTCCGAGGAATTTTCGGTTCAGTCGCAGTTCGTGGCCACGAGGGGTGTTGTACACCCTTTCCCGGCACCGGCCAAAACCAGCAGTGCCGGAACATGTTGATTTTAATATTCTAATACATGGTAACCGCCGGCACTTGCTGTACATAGGGTGTTCCAAACTGCGGGTATACGCTACGTTTGACTTAGCCTATACAAAATGAATCAGAGATCAAGGGAAGACTGTCAGGTTGTGTAATGTTCAAATTACCCACTCAAGCTCATGAAAATCCAATTTAATACTTTGTCCAGACGTGTTGTGTTTTTGCCACAAAATATTCTTAACTTTGTACACCATTTCGTGATTTGTAATGAATGAATGAATTTATTCCCAATAAAGTCCAAGGGCCATGGCGGGAAATATAACACAATTAGAAAAACAAGATATCATACACTCCAACAACAAACCAAAAAATCAACTTCTATAAAAATAGTTCACGGTGGGCCATAGCTAGCTTCAGGAATCTACCCAGCCTTCGGATCTCACCAAAACAGTTACTTCCCATACTTGAAACCAAATCCCTTTCCTCCCAAGCCTCCCGACCTGGAGCCGAAACGCAACATGTTTGAATTATACTGAAATCATTCTTTTTGAATTTACATCAAATTTGAAATTACGTCTATACTTCCAAGGGTTGGTCACCAAAAGTAACTTCGTATACCCTGGAAACTAACCCAAAAGTATCTCAAAGTACCCCAATGTAACCTAATGTAACCCAAAGTAATCCAATGTAACCCAATGTAACCAAAAGTAACCCAAAGTAACCCTGATTAACCCGAAGTATCCTGAAGTAACTCATACACCCTGGTTCTTGGTGACCAAACCTGGTATATTTCTGTGAAGAAAAAAATATTTCTGACTATTTTTTTTCTTTACTATTTTTGTGTTAGAACCTTATAAACCTAGTATTTCTTGTGCACCATTCGGGTGTTTGAAATCTTGCTGATTTTGAACTTAAAAAACTGAAATAACAGACTTACACAATTAAGAATTTTTTGAAACTTCCTGCGATCTCACAGCCGCAAAGAAAGTGAAAGGAGACAAGTGCATTACTCTCCTTAATACAATATAAAATTCTCAAGGAAAACAAAACATCTGCTTTCCGCTACATTACGCACAAAACTCCAGGGTGGCAGGGATGCACGCCAATTTTTAAACTTAATTACCATGAAATCAACCTCCAGAAAGCGAAAACTCTTATTTACACTACCAACCGAAAGATAATTAAGATATATAGCGTAGCATGAGAAGGTTTAAGAGGGTTAAACGGGGATGTGCAGAATTTTGACTTTTTATCGATTTCTTTTTGCTATTTTTTCGAAAAACTTTCAAAAAACATAATGATATTAAACAAACGGGCATAACCCGCTGATAGGGTTCCTACAACTCCTAGGGCATCCTCCACGCGTTGGCACAAATTTACGAAGCTCCCTAATGAGGAAAAAAAAATCAGACCTCTCCAGCGCAACTCTTTTGTACAATGCAAATAATCCATGCAAAGACTTTTGCATCTGGGCCTTCTCCAATAGCCTATCGTTCATAAGCAACTGAGCAAAAGGTTGAAAAAAAACCACACTCAGTGACTTTACGATTGTTTTTAAAATCTTAAAGGACTCCTCTTGCCTACTCTGCCTTTCATAATATACCTAGCTCCCTTCTTGAACTATAAGCTTTTGAAATCCCCGTGTACCGCCAATTTTTCGATTTTCACCTACGACTTTTTAGCGATTTCTCGGCCGAGCCGAGTTCTATCAGTCACGCCACGCAAACCTGCAGCAAGCTTAAAGGACCACTCTTGCTTATTCTGCCTTTTAAAATATACTTAGCTCCCATATGGAATTATAAGCTTCTAAAATCACAACCTTTCTCAATTGTTTCGTTTCGTAACTACGATTTTTTAGCGCTTTTTCGGCCTTGCCGAGTTTTCCCGTCACCCAACGAAAAGTCTGCCGGAATCTTCAACATCTACTCACAACTCTTTCACACATAAGGATATGATAACCTTCTGGTTATTACTTCTTTTATTTGCTTAGTTTTCCCACTTTTAAACCAAGGCACGATCAGTTTTCAAATGTTTTGCGCCCAGCCGCCGCGTCGGAGAGCAGGATGGCTGGATATAGTCGACAAGCGCTAACAAGAGAATCGCTAGTTTCAGATGGAAAGAATGGTCTTTCCGAAAACGTTTTTCCTGATCTATTTCATGGGGATAAGATCATTTCTAGTAAGAGTTATGCTTTAAAGGTTCGCCGTCAACTCTTTCACACATCAGGACATGCGAATCTTTAGGGTATTTTTTTTTCTTTCTGGAAGACGTGGTGGAACATCAGGTCTATTTTCCTTCCCTTTTTTCCACGGCGAATTCTGTTTTCAAATATTTTGCGTCCAGCCGCCGCGTCTGAGAGCAAGGAGGCTGGATAGAATTGACAAGCGCTAATAAGAAAATCGCTGATTTCATTCGGAAAGTAACGGTATTATCGGAAAACGTTATTTCAGAGCCATTTCATCGTGAAGAGACCATTTCTACTAAGAGAGGTGCTTTAACAACTTGGATTTCAATACACTGTATTTTAAAGACAATTTATGATTGTTTTGCAGTTTGCATACATATTTGCTAGGTTCGAATTTCGTCATTAGTCTTCGGCGCAGTTCAAAGTTAGAGGACGTCCGAAGTAACATACCTTTATTGTACTCCATAGGCTACCGTCAATTCGAAAAGCATTCCTCGCACCGTTCACTGTTTGTGTTCCAGTATTTTAAAATAGTTGAATACTTTAAAACTAGATTCTTCCTCCAACATATTACAAACGGCTTTGGCTCTTTTAGGCCTTTGTCAAGGCCCGTTGACTTCCCGCAAAACAGGGACAAATTTACAAAACAGGTTTTTCCTACGACGAAGACGTACGATTCGCACGAATCGAAGACAGTGAAACAAGCAAGTGTTAAAAACATCGAGTTATGGGTACGACGGGTTCTTTAACGCATTAATAGCGCATTCACCTCGCTATCCGTTTCTATTTTTTCTTGTTACTGCATTATTTTCCTTTTTTTGGTCAGTTCGGAACAAAATCATTATCATAATGTACAGACTGCATCACAACCAAATTTGCTGGTCAAGCTCCCTGCAGATTTATTTTTCAAAAATGAAGTCACACCCTGTCAGCGGCCTGTCAGCATGTCAATCACTGAACCATCTAATTCTGGGTATTCCAACTTTTTATTTCACTCTGAAAGTGAAATCTACCAGATGCAAAAAAAAAACAATGAATCAATACCCATGCAAAATCTTTCTGAATGAGCCCATCAACAAGTCAGAAGAATTGAAGTGAAGTCGATTTCAGACCGCTTATTCAAGAACCCGAGGAACTGATGACTCCCGGTTGCCGGGCATGTATTCAGACCGGTCACCAGGTCATGGAGGGTTTACACACTGCGTAAAATCCGAGCGTATTTTGAAATCCGAGCGTATTTTACGCACGTTTTGAGCTTGAAAACATTTCTAGCAATACGGACGTATTTGAGAAATCGGTCCGCTTTGTATCTAAATACGTCCGTATTGCTAGAAATCTTTTCAAGGTCAAAACGTGCGAAAAATACGCTAGGATTTTACGCAGTGTGTAAATGGAGCATCAGAGCAAAGTAACACTAGAGAGTAGCGCCAAGACTTGAAAAAAGGGGCACGCACTCGAATAACAGCGACACTAGCACCACTACCGATAGTGAACGTCTCTACCAAACCAAAATCGATCGTGCACTGGCTCCCCAGTTTCCTCGACATTTGCAGACCGCATCTTCGATTTACTAGAAATCTCTAAACCCGCAAGTTGGTCTCGCTTTAATATCACAAGCGTAGTGGGCGGCGCTATGAGTGCGGCCCGTTTGCCAAAACAAGGAAAGCAAGGTCTTGATGCTACTCCCATGAGTGCTATGCACCAGGTGAAATAGATGGGGTGATTAGCACCTTGAAAAGCTTGGTCACAACTGCCCACGTTCCAGCTCAAATCCACCATACGGTATATTTACTATAAGTCTCCCACAATGATCATCACCATCATCAATGTACACCTAAAACTCTACTAGGATATGTGTTGCATTATAGATCTTTAGCCGAAAAAAGCTGCGATCCGCCCTGACGCTGAGAATTTTGCATTGTCCTTCAATTTGTGAAGTGAAAGCATATTTTTCTCTTCATTAACTTATGGATCAATACTCTTGATGACTAAATCTTCGTGCCGATAAAGAATCGCTGTATGACCAGCGAAGACCCAGAAACGTCACTACAACAAAGTTGTTAAATATTCTTTGAGCCCAAGCTGACTTTGAAACATATATTCAAATATTTTATAAGTAGCGAACTGAAAGACAAAAATGCTCCTCAGCTTACAAGGCAGGCGCTCTACCATTTGAGTTATCGATGGGCTTGTGAACAGAGTTTGCAAACCACTACAATAGTCTGGTAGGAGCCGTCCATAGGAAGTAGCTCAAACGGTAGAGTGCCTGCCTTGCAAGCAGAGGGTCCTGGGTCCCAATCCCGGATGAGGAGCATTTTTTTCTTTCAATTCACTACTTATAAAATGTTTCATCTCATGGGGGTCTTCCCCACTAAAATTATATATCATGTTTTATTTGGTTTTCACCATGAGACCCCGCCTTGTGGGTCCTGGAATGTCTACGTGGCTCCGACGATGGAGTCCTAGACTTCTAAATTATATTCGAAAAAACTGTATCTGGTTTATTGGTCACGGTTCAAGTCCCTTGTGTAAAGTGCCATCTATGTATTATTATATATTCAATTAATGTATAGGCTACAACGGAAAGTCAGTTACGATTCTTCATCAGAGATATTTCGGCCCTTCTTGGCAAGGGTCCTCGTCAGGCTGTCAATCTTCTGGGTCAACGTCGGGGAAGGAATTTGATTACAGGTTTGTTTCCTTCCCCGACGTTGACCCAGAAGATTGAGGACCCTTGCCAAGAAGGGCCGAAATATCGCTGATGAAGAATCGTAGCTGACGTATCCGTTGTATACATTATTTGAATATAACAAAGTTGTTGATTGGTTTACACAGGATTTGAACGAATCCAGAGGGTTCGTTTGGACGTTTCTTGTTCTTCCCGAGGTTTACTGGCGTGTTTCGGACTTGGTCATATAGAGTATTGCACTAGTTCTATGTGACGATGCTGATAACGAGGCGAAGGAGGGTTCTCCCAGTCTCTAACATAGAGCTGGTGGACTCGGACTCGGTCTCGAGACGCCTTTTTCAAGGACTCGGACTCCGATTTGCTGGGCTCGCAGCCGTTCTGCTCTAATCAGAGCTGGTGGACTCGGGACTTGTCTCGAGACGCCTTTTTCAAGGACTCGGGACTTGTCTCGGACTCGGATTTGCTGGGCTCACAGCAGTTCTGCTCTAATCAGAGCTGGTGGACTCGGACTCTGGACTCGTCTCGAGACGTCTTTTTCAAGGACTCGGGACTTGTCTCGGACTCAGATTTGCTGGGCTCTCAGCAGTTCTGCTCTAATCAGAGCTGGTGGACTCGGACTCTGGACTCGTCTCGAGACGCCTTTTTCAAGGACTCGCACTTTTCTCGGACTCGGATTTGCTGGGCTCGCAGCAGCTCTGCTATAATAAACATGCTGAAAGTCCTAAAACTGGCCATGCCGTGCACTTCAAAACGTGACACCTCGAACTGATTCTACTAAACAATAAATTTGGAATGAGCGAAAATACGAAGAAGCCTCCAAGAAGCACTAACTCTCACGTGGAACACTGAAAATTCTACACACCCCCCAAAAAAAAAAAAAAACGAAACCAATATGTCTTTCAGGCAGCCCATTTTCATACAGACCCAAATTTGGCGACCTGTCCTGTAGCCAAGTCTGATCCAGGGTTCAAATCCTAAGTTCAGAAATACCCAGCATTTTTACACTTTCTAGCATGCTATTCCTATTTCTACTAACGGAACGACTGGCCATACACATTATTGATAGCCGAGCCTTTGTAAGGATTCTCAGGAGTGGACACTCCTCGAATAACCAAAACATGAAACACAAGAGGCAAAAGTCCATGCAATATCGTGTCAAAACCATCGCGAGTGGTTGACAACCCGAGTATTCTGCGTCCAATCAATTTCCGGTCGGTAGGTCCGCGTAGGTCATAGTGTGCATCCGCTCTCGGTAGTTATTGACCCCTAGACTTATAAGTGATTTGAATCTGACTGTTGACGAATAACTCGGAACAATTTCACAAATATTCTCTCAAAGTTTTGTAATGTCAGAGCAGGTAAACTCGACCAGAGCATGTTCCTTGGCTCTTGGTTCGTGGTGCGTATGGTTTTTTTGCGGATGTTATTAAACTTAAAGCACAACTTTTACTGGAAATGATCTTTTCACGATGAAATGGCTAAAAAATATGGTTTTCCAACAATAGCATTACTTTCCACGCGAAATGATTTTCTTGTTAGTGCTTGACCACTCTATCCAGCCTTCCCGCTCTCAGAAGCGGCGGCTGAACTCAAAAATATTTGAAAACTGAACGAGCCGTGGTTAAAAAATGGGAAAACCAAGCACAATAAAAGCAAGTCCAAAACAGAAAATAGATCTGATGCTCTACCATTTCTTCCTCCAAAATGAAAACAATACTTTGAAGCTTCTTATGTCCTTATGTGGGAAAGAGTTGCCGGCGGACCGAGAAGCTTGCTGCCATTTATCGTTGCCTGACTAACAAAACTCGGCTCGACTGCAAAAGTGCAACAAAGTCGCAGGTACAAAATGAAACGATGACGGAAGGCGGGGATTTCAGAAGCTTGTAATTCCAGAAGGAACCTAAGGATAATGTGAAAGGCAAAATAACCAAGTGCGTAAGTCCCACTCCTAGTAGTTTCTGATATTAATCTGTCTCCCGACCAGAATCTCGTTAGTCCGCACAAATCAGATGCTGCCGAGTCTGCAAACGGGTTACAAGACTTGGGAGCAGCCGCGGCAACAACGCCTTACAGGAAAACAAGGCAAAAGGTTCCGATGGGATCCCAATATTTTGAACTTCTTAAAGCACAACTCTTACTACAAATGATCTTTTCCCTATAAAATGGATCAGAAAAACCGTTTTCGAAAACACCATTACTTTCCACCTGAAAGTAGCGATTCTATTGTTGGCGCTTGTCGAATACATCCAGCCTTCCTGCTCTCCGACGCGGCGGCTGGGTGCAAAAGGGGGAACTAAGCAAATAAAAGAAGTAATAAACAGAAGATGATCACATCCTTATGTGTGAAAGAGTTATCAGCGGACAATGAAGATTCCGGCAAACTTTTCGTTGGGTGACGGGAAAACTCGGCAAGGCCGAAAAAGCGCTAAAAATTCGTAGTTACGAAACGAAACAATGGAGAAAGATGGGGATTTTAGAAGTTTATAATTCCAAATGGGAGCTAAGTATATTATAAAAGGCAAAATAAGCAAGAGGGGTCCTTGAATCCCGACAATCATCGACCATCTTGCAGACGTGAAAAGGTAGAAGTTTCTGGTACAGTGATAGCGCTCATTCAGGACGGGAGCTCGACAGTCGGAGCCAGGATACAATGCGAGAACGAAGAGACGGGTGTTCAGTGCTATTATGAGTTCTTGATGCAGTCGTCCACCGTCCACAAACCAATAGTAGTACTCGGAGCTACAGTTCGACTGGATAACTATGGAGAGGTCTATAGAGCAGGGTAAAGATTTAATTTAAAAAAAAAACAAGTACGCAAGCGCTCAGACGTGGAGTGTGAAAGAAAAATCTTTATCACATCTTTTGAACAAACAGCGTTAGAACAAAGACTTTTACATCTCCAATAACCAAAAAAATATCGAAATAACATATTCTCAAATCATCCCAGTTTAAGAGCTTGTAATGTAAACAAACCGTATTTAGAAATCCAAAGAAGATCTTCAAGATCTTGCAAGAACGATTTCCCTTTCCATACTGAATGTATTGCTAGCCAGTCCAACCCTTTAAACCTCTTTTCGTTTAGTAAGGTAATAACAAGTGCAATAAACCAAATCGTAGCAGTCTAATACCCCCTTCTGTCACAACTTGATTAAGAACGGAATTTCATCGATCATATGACAAAAAGTTTCCAACTGATTAGTAAGGAATGAGGTACGCCGCGTGGTCTTTTTTGTTGCTATTACACCAAAGTCCGCATCTATACATACATTTCCGCAAGTATACAATAATTGAACTCGAGATATGTCATAGACGAACATACTCATGGAAAATCTTTGCCCAGTTACTCATGAACGGGAGGGGAGGGGGGGTCGGGACCCACCAAATTTCATATCTAGACCTAAATATCTTGGGCTATACCAGCTTGGTGTTTGACTCCGGTCACGGGTCAAAAACTTAACCTATGGGCAGATTGGGCCCACTTGCCCATCAACGGGGAGGGTGGGGGTGGTTCAACTCCACATATATATCCCCAACGCTATGATCCAAAAGCACAAAGAAATTTCATCGCCTTATCTCCAGTTATTGTCAAGGTAAAAACATAAAAAAATGGGCAATCTGGGCCGAATTGCCCCTGAACCAAGTGGGGGTGGGGTTTGGGAACCGCAAAAAGGAAAAAGAAACCCCAATGCTCACAGACCTACCAAGTTTCAACTTGATACCTGTTGATTCCTGTCACGGTTAACGAACTTTACTCCTGGGCAATCTGGGCCCAGTTGCCCATGAACGGGTTGGGTGGGGAAGGTGCAACTTTAAAAGCAATTTCCCAGCCCTAGGAATTACGTGTAGAAGGGATTTCATCGTCCTATGTCCAGTTCTGGTCAAGTTATGAACATTATTCACTGGGTAATCTGGACCCATTTGTCCCTGAACCGGGTTGGGGCGGGGGGGGGGGTCCCTAAAAGGAACAACCAGACCCCAATACCACTAGTGTACCAAGTTTGAACTTGATACTTGCACTGGTTCACTAGTTATGGGTTCCACAAAATACGGTGAAAACCGGAAAACGAAAGCCGAAAACTGCTACAGCGCTCGCAATAGTTGATTATTCCAAGGAACACTCCACTAAAAACTGAAGATTATTCGTTGGGGAAAGATTGAATGAACGAAAGGCTTTCATTCCGCCAAAATGAGGAGACAAGAGAAGGAAAAAATAACTAAGGCTACTCATTTACAAACAAAATACTAACATTTTCTGATCTTGGGGCACATAATCCGTAGCATTCAAAATAAGGCATCATACTACTCGTACAATATTTATATTTTTTCTTCAATGTATAATTCTTTCTGTTTTTGGGAGGAGAGAGGGGCCAATATAGTCTATTTAAGGGAGGGGAATTACCAAAAGAATGGTTGGCGAAGAAAAGTTTTTGGTCTAACTGCTTAGCAATATAACATTTATTAGTTGAAAGTTGATTACAAATATTTTCTTCGTGTTCAGGTGGCCGTACCCACTTTTGGAGGAATTCGTGTTTTTTCAAGTTGAAGATCATCAGTATTTATGCAAAGTAGTTAGCGCAGACAATAATTTTAAAAACAATAATTACTTTTACAACCTTCTTCTCAGTTGCTTCACGCCATTTTCCACCATGTTAAGGTGTCAAATGAATTGTCACCGGAAAGTTAAAGGACCCCTCGCACTACTTACTCTTCAACTTACAATGTTTTAAAATATTTGAATACTCTAAACTATGCTGTGCTTTCCACAAATAACCCACGGTTTTGGCTGTTTTAAGCCTTTTCCGAGAACCGTTGACCTATAGCAAAAACAACTTACAAAACAGGTTTTTCTGATGGAAAAACTTCTCGCAGACAACCATCGACAGCGTCATACACATCGAAGGTAGTAAACACGGCAAGTGCGAAAAAAAGCGGGGTTTTGTTAGAGGGGTTAGAATGTACCATACGAAATTGGGGTTTCTGGGTTTAGAAATATCTGGAGTGAATAAGGAAGTAGGTTGCCTTAGGTAAGACAGGTCCTTTAAAGAACTAGTCAATCGAGAGTGATCTTACCAGAAGAGCTTCGACCGATCAACGAGAGCGTATGTGTCGCCATCTCCGATAAACGCAGAACACTGAGTGCACTGGAAGCACTCCGGGTGAAACTTGTGATCGCCTGCTACCATCACTGGACCAGAGATGACCTGAAAGGAAATACATAAGACCTGACAAAAAAACAGACGAAAAGTTATTTTGCTAAAAGTTTGGATGGACCGACCCTTCCTACACTGTTAGAAGTCTGTTCAAACTTAACACATGTTGATTACAGGCTTGTTTCCTTTATTCAAACAATGTTTACAACGGGTACGTCAGCTACGATTCTTCATCAGCGATATTTCGGCCCTTTTTGGCAAGGGTCCTCGTCAGGCTGTCAATCCTCTGGTTCAACTTCGGGGAAGGAAACAAACCTGTAATCAATTATACATTACAGATTACAGGTTTGTTTTAAATTGAACCAGAGGATTGACAGCCTGACGAGGACCCTTGCCAAAAAGGGCCGAAATATCGCTGATGAAAAATCGTAGCTGACGTATCCGTTGTAAATATTGTTTGAATAATTGTTTCAAAGTCAGCTTGGGCTCAAAGAATATTTAGTTTTGTTTCCTTCCCCGACGCTGACCAAGAGGATTGACAGCCTGACGAGGACCCCTGCCAAAAAGGTCCGAAATATCGCTGATGAAGAATCGTAGCTGACGTACCCGTTGTAAACATTGTTTGAATAAATTTTTCAAAGTCAGCTTGAGCTCAAAGAATATTTAGGTTTGTTTCCTTCCCCGACGTTGACCAAGAGGATTGACAGCCTGACGAGGACCCTTGCCAAGAAGGACCGAAATATCGCTGATGAAGAATCGTAGCTGACGTATCCGTTATAAACATTGTTTGAATAAATGTTTCAAAGTCAGCTTGGGCTCAAAGAATATTTATGTTGTATGTCATGTTGGAAGGCAAACTGGCTGCTAATTCAGCGCTGGCAGAAGGTTTTTACGGATCCGAGAACGTAAGTGGAGGGATACCCATGACTTCGTAAAGTTGACCGTCTGTCAGCACGATGACTCTCGAAGGGGTTGAGATATTTGTAGTCCAGTATTTAGGGGCGGGGGGGGGGGGGTCAAATTAAGGGATGAGAACATACTTGTTCAAGCTGAGTCGATTTAGGGGTAAGGGGACATGCTGAATCCAGTACTGAACTTCATTTTCTTACCCGGCAAATCGTTCGCCCGGAATCTAAAAACAACGCAAATTTCGTAAAAGTGAAAGTTCTACCGGAAGTTGAATAAAATTTCGATATAGGGGTAAAGAGACATGCCGAATCTGTTTCTGAATTTTCCTTTTTCGCCGGACAAGTAGTTTGCTGGGAATCTGGCAAAAATCGGACTGGTAAGAATGAAAGTTTTATCTAAAGTTGATTAGACGTTAAACGTTGGTCGATTAGAGCGTCAAGTTAGAAGTAAGAATACTTCCTGAATCTATATTTGAAATCTATATTCCTGCCGGACAAGTAGACGAGCGGAATTGCGAAAACCGGAAATTCCGGCAGAAACGGGAAGTTTGATAAAAGTAAAAAAAATGTTTAAGTCGATCGGAGCATCGACAAGGAGCTAACAATATATGTTGAATCCAAATAGGCTATGAGCTTTATTTTCTCACCGGACAAGTAGTTTGACTGAAGTCTGGCAAAATTTCGAAGAAGCGAAATAAAACTCTGATGTCGATACAAAGAAACGATGAATCAGGAAATACTGCTTCTTTTCGCCTCGGATGGATAGTCCTGTCGGAGTCTAGTCAAACCACGATTTTTTCAATTGGCCGATTGTTTGATAAGCTTTCCGCTGGAAAGTATGACTTAGTGGCCGTTGTTCAGTGGTCTGTTTAATGATATCAAATGTGCACAGGTTCCGCCTGATTATTCGTATAAAAAAGATTGACGAATATTCGCCTTTGGGTTCTGATCGAAACCTTTGGTCTTGTTGACAGAGGTAGTGCGGTTTCTGGCGGGAGAGGTACTGCTGCCCCCTCTGTAAGAAGGAAAAGCTTTCGGATTTCAGGGATATTTATTAAGTTGGGGTTGATTTGTTGCTTCCTGGCATTCTGCGTTGTGAAAAGCCAACCGTAATTACTCGAGTGGGGGTGTACACTGATAAAAGTTTGGAGAGAGGGAGAAGTTAGTGTGTTTCAATTTTTTTTTTTTTTTTTAAGTTGTTAGTTTTTAGTGTAAATGACCATTGGGCTTCCAAAAAACACTCATCTGTAGTTGTTATGACCACTTTAGGTGTTATACTTCCACGAAACTATTAAAAGTACGCCCACGGAAACATCAAACGAAAAAGGCATTTTTTTACCTCGTACTTGGAGTTGGACAGTCAAAGGCTCAGAAACTAATCGGACAAAAGGTTCTGTGAAACCACATCTCGTGTGAAATTCCAGGACTTGTAACACAGTAAATACAGAGATAGTATCTCACGAGATAGTGACTAAGTTCATCAATCATACGGCGAGCCGAAAAGCAAGTTGGTTTTCTCACAATATACAGAATGCAATCCAAATCCTCCCATCGTTTCGTGTGGTTTTACTTGACATGCACTGAATAAAGTATCGACGTTGCTCATACGGAAGGGTATAAGAGCTCCGACCCTCCTTCAAACACGGAAGCACGGTCAGATCCGGAAAAAAGTAGGTCTATAAGAAACCGAATCCACAAGAGCCGAAAAGCAAGTTGGTTTTCTCACATTATACATAATGCATTCTAAATCCTCCCATCGTTTCGTGTGGTTTTACTTGACATACACTGAATAAAGTATAGACGTTGCTTGTACGGAAGGGCATAAGAGCTCCGACCCTCCTTCAAACACAGACGCAGGGTCAGATCCGGAAAAAAGTAGGTCTATAAGAAACCGAATACACATAACTAAAGTACGTCGCCTTAATCCTTCAGATGGAACAGGAAATTCACAACCTACAGACCAGACCGAAAAACGGATATAACGATCAATTTAACTATGGATAAGATCTGACTGCAGTAGGCGGCATTGTTTTATGAAACTACGTAAATTCAAATCATGTAACAAATTCATGCGAGCAGAAATTGGTATATAAATGCTGGGTGCGATCCATACCTATCTGTAAACCATCGATACCGGCTACAAATAGCGAGGACAAAAAATAAAAAATAAAAATAAAAATAGCGAAACAAAACAGTTGCGTTGTTTTCATGACAACAAATAATTTCAACATTAGATACTCCGTGAGTCTGCACGAAAAAACAACCAAAATTTCTAAAAATTATTCGCGAACCAGGAAAGTAAAAGTTGCGTCGTGACTGTAAATCAAATGCCATGTGTCGCAAAAACTCCTATGTAGCCGATCGACCGAAACCAGGCTATAAACCTTAAACAAGTGCGCAAGCGCTGAAAACGTGGAGTTTGAAAGTAAAATGTTTATCACACCTTACATACAAACAGCGTTAGAACCAAGAAATTTCACATCCCCAATAACCAAACAAGTACTGAAATAGCCTTATCTGAAATCATCCCAGTTTTAAAGCTTTTAATGTAAACAAACCGCATGTAGAAATCCGAAGAGATCTTGAAGATCTTGCAAAAACAGTTTCAATTTCAATGCTGAATGTCTTGCCAGCCAGTCCAACCGTTTAGACCTCTTTTCAATTAACAAGGTTATAACAACTGCAATAAACCAAATCGTAGCGGCCTAATACCCCCTTCGTCAAAACTTCATTAAGAACCGCAATCATATGACAAAACCGTCCAGTTTCCAACTTTTCATCAAGGACTGAAGTAAGTCGCGGGGTATTATTTGTTGCTGTTACACCAAAATCCACAAGTTGAACTTGAGACCTGTCATATACGAACTTAACTCACGGGAAATCTGGGCCCAGCTGCCCATGAACGGGAGGGTGGGGGAGGGGCCATCAAAATGCGTATCTAGACCTATATATCCTCATGTATACCAGCTTAGAGTTTGATTCCAGTCACGGGTCAAGCCATCAAAATGCGTATCTAGACCTATATATCCTCATGTATACCAGCTTAGAGTTTGATTCCAGTCACGGGTCAAAACTTAACTCTTGGGCAATCTGGGCCCACTTGCCCATGAACATGGAGGCTGGTTCAATTCCACATATACATTCCCAATCCTAAGATCTAAAAGCACAAGGAATTTCACCGCAATATCTCCAGTTATTGTCAAGTTAAAAACATAGAAAAATGGGCAATCGGGGCGCAACTGCCCCTCAAACCAAGTAGGAGTGGGGTTTGGGACCCTGAAAAAAAGAGACCCCAATGCTCACAAGCCTATCAAGTTTTAACTTGATACCTGTCACGGGTCACGAATTTTACTCTTGGGCAATCTGGGCCCAGTTGCCCACGAACGGGATGGGAGGGGGGATGCAACTTTAAAAGTAATTTCCCAGCCCTACGATCTGCAAGTACAAGGAATTTCATCGTCCTATGTGCAGATCTGGTCGATTTACGAACATTATTCACTGGGCAATCTGGGCCCATCTGCACCTGGACCTGGTGGGTTTGGGGGGTGAAACACCCAAAAGGCACAGTTAGACCCCAATACCCACAAGTGTTCCAAGTTTTAACTTGATACCTGTACTGTTTCACGAGTTATGAGCTCCACAAACAAGAGCTAGAAGCTCATATGGCACTTGCAGGGCTGGTTAAAAGGATGAAAATCGGAGTTTGGTAATTCGTGGGTTTGTTGTGATCATTTTGTAAGCAAAACCCTTGAGACAAGAATGATGACGGACCCTTGAAAATCACGAGAATGTATCGTTTGGTAAAAAGCAATTTATTTTTGTCCTTGGCTGTGATGATGCGCACTTTAAGGGCGCTAGAAATTCATCTGTAATCAAAACCCTTGGGCAAAAATTATCCTGGGCCCTTTAGGATCATGAATATACATGGTTTGGTCAAAAGTATTTTTTGTAGTATTCGGTTAAGATGCGCACTTTAAGGGTACTAGAAACTCATCAAAATGTAGGTTTTGCTTAAAAGCATTTTTTGTACTTTGTCATTAAGATGAGTAAAGATTAAGATGGTCGGATCTGGGAAGTGACAATTTCTAAGCCAATCTTGTCAAGTCTCTAATGTTTAAGTCAAGTTTCATCGTCCTATCACATTTGGATGTACCTGAAATCGCAATCTCCGGAATTCCGGACCCCCACCCTCCAACTCACCCCGAGTGCCCGAATCTGGTCCGGTTCTGTCACTGATGTATGGCTTATGCTTGTTCCTCCCACCAAGTGTCATCCCAATCGTACGTGTCACAAAATTTCCGGTTCCCGCCCCCGACTCACCAGCGTTTATCAGATCCTGTCCGCACTTGAAATGGGAGATCTGAGACATAGGTTCTTTCCGAATATCAAGTGTCATTAAGATCCAATCACCCGTTCATAAGTTGGACATACCTCAAGATTCCGGATTCCCCCTCCCTCCACTCCCCTCACGCTGGGGAAATTGGAGAAATGAAAGTTGTAAGTTAAAATTGTCCAGTTCCTGGTATGCCTGCCAAATTTCATCGTCCTAGCACATGTGTAAACAACTTAACTCGGGATCACCAGAATTTCGAAACCCTCCCTCCAGCTCCCCCACAGAGCTCGGATCCGGTTCGGTTTCGTCAACTATGCATCTACGACTTGTGCTTGTTCTTCCCACAAGTTTCACCCCCGATCCGTCCACTCTGAACATGCCACACGAATTCTGGGTCCCCCCCTCCCTCACCAACTCCCCCCCCCCCCCCAAAGTCACCGTTCCAATCCAGACTTGAAGTGTGACATCTGAGACACGCGGCCTTTCCAAATATCAAGTTTCATTCAGATCCGATTCCCCCTTCAAAAGTTACGCATGCATCAATATTCCGGATTCCCCTCCCTTCACTGCTCCCATGGTGGCTGGATCGGGGAAGTGACTATTTCCAAGTGAGTTTGGTCGGGTCCCTAATACGCCTGCCAAGTTTCATGGTCCTAGCACTTCTCGAAGTACCCTAACTCGAGAACAGTGGCCTGACAGGCCGACAGACAACTTAAGTGGACTGTTCATAAATGAACACTCCACTAAAAACGGCAAAAGGCAGGGTAAAAAAAACGGCAGTCCTTCCTTCGTTCCAAAGCAGCCATGCTGTGACGATGGGATAACCGATTTCGTACACCTGTCTTGATTAAACAATTACTTAAATTCGAAAACGCTGAACACGAAACATGGAACGATAAGAAAGACAAAAAAAAACACTTGAAGTCGCGTTGCTGGAATGCTCATCTAATTAAAAGATTGTGCCACTGATGTTGCTAGAGCTTTTGAATATTCGCGGTGTATTTCCACAGCTTGTTCACGCTATAATTATTTATTTCA
This sequence comes from Branchinecta sandiegonensis, assembly GCA_030848855.1. Classification (NCBI taxonomy): domain Eukaryota; kingdom Metazoa; phylum Arthropoda; class Branchiopoda; order Anostraca; family Branchinectidae; genus Branchinecta; species Branchinecta sandiegonensis. The sequence goes on along the minus strand of JAUPMV010000021.1, from coordinate 2,542,122 downwards.
CTTAGTAATAATTAATTTTAATTAGGCTATAACTTTTGCTCGAAGAAATGTCCATCCCATCGTGACAATAGTAGAGGGCTCCTCTTACATCAAGAGAAGAGTGGTCAAATACGCAATTTTCCAATTGAGCGTTCTTAGCAGTTTAATTACGACTGGAAACGATACTCCAAATTGACATTAGGCCGAAAGGGTTTCGAAGGGTCGGAACCCAAGATCCAGAAGATTTTGGACTGGATTGACCTGAAACTCTTCGCAAAGGCTAGGGTTTCTGATTCTGTTATTACGGTAATTGTTGTTTATTACTGATTATTACTAATAGCTTGCCGAAAGTTTCTTTTAATTAGTTTTCAGTGGAGTGTTCATTTACGAACAATCCACTCTCGCGAGCGCTGTAGCAGCTTTCGGTTTTCACCGTTTCTGTGGAGCTCATACCTCTTGAACCAATGCAGGTATCAACATCAAACTTGGTACACTTGCGGGTATTGGGGTCTTCTTGTGCCTTTTGAGGGCCCCACAACCACCCACCCACCCTATTCAGGAGCAAATGGGCCCAGATTGCCCAGTGAATAATAATCATAATTTGGCCACAGCTGACATAGGACGATGAAATTTCTTTTACTTGTAGATCGTAGGGCTGGGAAATTACTTTTAAAGTTGCACCACCCCCATCCACCCCGTTCATGGGCAACTGGGATCAGATTGACCAAGAGTAAAGTTCGTGACAGGAATCAACAGTTATCAAGTTGAAACTTGGTAGGATTGGGAGCACAGGGGTCTCTTTTTGCTTTTTGAGGGTCCCAAACCCCACTCCCACTTGGTTCAGGGGCAATGGGGCCAAGATTGCCCATTTTTAATGTTTTTTTACAATAATTAGGGCGATGAAATTCGTTGTGCTTTTAAAGTTTAAGGTTGGGAATATATATGTGGAGTTGAACCACCCTCCACGTCAGAGGCGTTACTAGCCAAAATGTTTGGGGGGGGGGACGAGGCATTTACCGACTGGCTGGTAATTTTTACCGACTTTTTCTGCAGAAAAAAAAACACTGTTTTCAACAACAAAAATGAAATTTTCGAAAAAAATCGACTGATTTTCAGAAAAATCCACTAATTTTCAGAAAAACCGACTATTTTGACGAAAAATCGACCAATTTTCAGAAAAAAAGACTGTTTTCATGAAAAAAATCAAATGCTTTGACGAAAAATCGCGGCGCTTCGCGCCGACTCGGTTATTTTTTACCGACTGGCCGACAGCTTTGGGGGGGGGCGTCCCCCCCTCCCCCCCCCCCTGTAGTGACGCCTCTGCTCCACGTTCATAGGCAAGTGGGTCCGAATCGCACTTGAGTTAAGTTTTTTACCCATGACTGGAATCAAAATCTAAGCTGGTTTACTTGAGGTGTATCACTATCACAGTCGTTTTTCTCAATAAAAGTCGTCTTTATCTGTAAAAACAATCGGTAAAAATGACAAGCCAGTCGGTAAATACCTTCCCCCCCCCCCCCCCCAAAAAAAAAAAAAACATTTTGGCTAGTAACGCCTCTGGTCTCAAGAACAGGAAAAGATGGGACAATTGAATGCACCAATCAAGCATACAATGTCAAATGTCATCAACATGCGATCTTACCACATGAGAATCAGTTGCGTGTCATTACTGAACGAAACGAAAACAGAGGAAACATGTTAGCTAATCACGTGATTTACATGCTTGAGCCTACGTGATTGACATATCTAAGGAGAGGGTGAATGTCCTGTGCTTTCTCGATTGAGTCAAACTGCCATCATATTCAAGGGGTTGCCGCTTCCTGCCACCAAGGCAGTCCGGCATCATTGGGGAATAACTAGAGCCTGACGGAGGTCAGTGTTTCCACTTCGACGGATTTATACACTTTTTGCGGGATTTCTAGGCCTTGAGCGAGCTTTTTCTAAAGAGACACGGGATTTATCAGGGACAGTTGAGATATTTTAGATTTTTTCCTATTAGAATGGAAATTTTCGATGTGAAATGCCGCAAGGCTAAATCACGTAATAAAATCATTTATTCATTCAATAGAAATTTCAGGTTCTGAAGTTATTTGTTCAAGAGAGTTGATTCGTGGGCGAAAAAAAGAACTGAGACGACTAATGAAAAACATACTAGGTAGGGTACTGGGATCTTACAACGCTTTTTCAGAAACTTTTAGAAGAGATTTTTCTTCAAAACAAAAGGGTAGTTAAAAGAGGCGAATGTCTAGTCACAAGGGCGGAGCAAACCGGAGCGGAGACGTTCGCGCGGAACCCCGCCGAAACCGGAAATTTTGTTAAAAGCAAAAGTTTTACCTGAAGTTGATTAGATGTTCGATATAGGAGTAAGGAGATACGCTGAATTAGTTTTTGAGCTTTACCTTTTGCAAGACAAGTAGTTGGCCCAGAATCCAGTCAAAACCAGAGATTTGGCAGAAGTAAGACAGGAAGATTTGATCAATTTCGTAAAAGTAGATATGACGAATAGGCGTAGGGGTATATAATCAATATCTGAGCTTGGTTTTCTCAGATTAGCCATTGGCCTTCTTCTGTTTCTAAATCTTAATAGCAAAAGCGTTCAAGGAGTCTGGCGAAGACCGGATATCTACAAGACCCATGTGTCTCGATCAGAGATTCAATTTTCTGGATCTCATCAAAACCTTTGGTCTTGTTTTAGTGGGTTTAATTCCACCATTCAATCCAATAATGAGCCTTCTGAAGCTAAATAACCATTATATGTAAACTCTATTGTACTATAATTCGGCAGCTACCGTCATGGCGGAATACAGCCTATCGGCTCTGTAACATTTTCCATTCCACGTCACCACATTTGAAGTTAAACTGAAAAGGAAGCTAATTTTTACATCTGATATTTGAATACATAGAAATATGCATTCGTTTTAAGTATTTTGTAAATTTTTTTCATCCGGGGCTCTAGTAATGACGTTCGGAGTATGCGCTGCTTGCACGACAACCCAAAAATTCCCCCAGACGCGGAGAATTTGAATATCAACAAAAGCCTGCATTTCCAGGGCTAAAGATGCTAAGTTAGGAAGAGTTGCACCTGTAGAAATTAGGAAAATGAAGTCTTGAACAAGTGATGTGTAACTAGACTGTTGGATCTCAGACCTATTCGGTTAGGCTTTCAATTGCTGTAAAAAAAAAACGTGTTGTACTATAATTTGGGACCTTTCATCATGTCGGAAAACAGCCAATCCTCCCTGAAACATTCTTCCGTTCTATAACCGCTACATCTCCGAAAATTGCTCTAAAAAGTTAAACGTGTGACTTTATGTGTGACTCAGCAAAATATACAGACAAGCTTGGATCTTTCAAATACGGGGTCAAACTTAAAATGCACGCGTTGAGTTTCTGTCATAAGTGCGACTTTGGTGTAAATCGTGGAATTTGCCCTGACACAAGAGGCAACCCGAGCTACAAACAAAACTACATTAAAAGCGACCTTGTCTTGCATTTTTCCATTCCGTCTCGCTACATCTGAAAACTGCTATGAAAAGTGAATTGTCTGGTTAAATGCTAGACTAATTAGATCCCAGCAAACCATAAAAACAAGCCTTGAGCTTTCAAAACAGTTTCAAATTTAAAATGCACGTGGTGGGTTTCTTGTAAAAAGTGCGAAAAAGGGCTTGCTGATTGTTGCACAGTAATTATTTGTACTAATGCAAACGCGACAGAAGCTGCAAATAAACAACCTGAAAAGTTACCTTGGCTGGTTTAGAAACGGTGCTAGCTTTTTTATATTTATTGAATTATATTTAACATGTTTCATTCCACTTCACCACATTTGAAGTTTAACTGAAAAGGAAGCTGATTTTTACATCTGATATTTGAATACACCGAAATATCGTGAAAAACCCAACATGTGCATTTTAAATTTTTAAAGTGAGCCTTGGCTGTTTTAGAAACGGTGCTAGCTTTTTATATTAATTGAATTATATATTAGAAAGCTGGATCGAGCTGCTCATGTTGTCTAGTAGTTTTACTCCTAGTTTGCCAATCTCCGCGACTGTAACATCTACCGGCAGATTCAGATTTAAAGTACCAGTCATAGTGGCTACAAATGCTCCTTCAGCCAAAAATGACTGCGAATCATACTTCAGGGAGTAAAACGGCTAAGTTAGCTACATTTTCTTAGAGATTTTGCTCAAATAAAATGTAGCTGACTTATCCGTTTTGCACCGTCAAATATCATAGTGGCTACGTTTCATACTTCAACATTCTAACATACCTGGCACCCTTCTTCTTTCCTTCAATGATTAGCACTTGGATCCCTCTGATGGTGATGATGACGGAATTTTATTTACGCACTTAAGAAGAGGAAAATAGTGCAGTAGAGAAAAATTAAAAGGAAAAAATACACTGAGCTTTCAATAACGTAGTCCATGAACAAGATCAAAACATAAACATTAGAAAAAGGGACTAATCGGGTCTAAAAAATCTTCTTCCTAGATGGAATGCGGAGAAATGGATCCCTTTCGGCCTCAAAACAAGTGTAGTGCTTTTCAAATAACTACAAACAGGTCCTTCCATTTTTTAGCTGTACTAGATACCTCGGCTTTGGTGAGAAATACGGAAAGACCTGTCTATTCTGACTGGCCAATGGGCTCCTCGGGAGCAATAAGCAGAGGCCAGATCCGGCTCCAAAAAGAAAAAAACACGGCAAATCCAAACATTGGTGTAGTAGTGTTATGGTGAAATATTGCATAGACCTTTTGGCCTACCAAGTCTTCCAAAATGAAAAAAAAATTATAATACAAATATATAAATATATATATATTGAAGCTACTCATGCCGTTGTTTTTTAATGAGTTTTCAGCGGACCTTAAAGCTCTTGGATTGCAAAGTCGGCTCGCAAGTAAAAGCGCAATCGGTGCAAAAAGAAAACAAGAGCTGTAAGCTCATATGGCACTTGCATGGGTCAAGATGATTTGATTGATCAAAAGTAAGTTTCGACTTTGCGGTTGAGATGCGCGCTCTAAGGGAGCTGGAACTTCATTTGTAAGCAAAACCCTTGAGGCAAAACTGCTAATGGGCTGATGGGCATCACGAAAATGCATATATTGCTTAAAAGTATTTTTTTACTTTGCGGTCAAGATTGGTACTTTAAGGAATAATCGGATTTGCGACGTAGGAATTTCTAAGCAAATGTTGTTGAGTCTCCAATATTCCAGCAAAGTTTCACCGTCCTAGCACATCTGGAAGTACCTTAACGCGCGATCACCGGAATCCCAGACCCCCCCCCCCCCCCGCCTCCAACTCCACCCACAATAACCGGAGCCAATCCGGTTCTGTAAATGATTAATCCAGAGCATCTGTTTGTCATTCCCACGATGTTCGATCCAGATCACACCAGTCTAAGCGGGTCAAGTATTTTCTGCCTCCCCCCAATTATTGCCGGATTCGGTCCGGAAATGAAAAAGGTCACAAGAAAAAATGTCCTCTGTTTAGTTATTAAATTTCACTCGAATCTGATCACCCTTTCCAAAGTTACGCATGACTCAATATTCCGGATTCCCCTCCCTCACCCCCCCCCCCCCCCAAGATTATCATATCGAGGATTTTTTTTTATTCCAAGTCAGTTTGACCGGGTCCCTGATATACCTTCCAAGTTTCGTCGTGAAAATCCCCCAAAAAACGGAATTCCGGGAAACCCCCTCCTCCCCCCCCCTCAAGTTTCCAGATCCAGTCAAATTATGTAAAAGATTTACATTGACCAGATGTTTGTTCTTCCCAGCAAGTTTCACTCCGATACCATCATTCTAACCGTTTCCCGAGATTTCCGGTCCACCCCCCCCCCCCAGCTCCCCCGCGGTGCACGTAGCCAATCCAATTCAGCAAATGACTTACCTAGAGCATCTGTTTGTTCTTCCCACAAAGTTCCATCCCGGTCCCTCCATTCTAAACGGGTCACGTATCCCCCCCCCTCCCCCCCAATAGTTGCCGGATCCGGTCCGGATATGAACAAAATCATCGGAGAAATGTCCTCTGTTCAATTCTTAAATTTCACTCGAATCCGATCACCCATTCCAAAATTACGCATGAATGAAAATTTCGGATTCCCCTCCCTCCACTCCCCCCACCATTATCTGATCGACAAAATTTTTATTTTGAAGTCAGTTTGATTGGGTCCCTGATATGCCTGCCAAGTTTCATCGTGAAAATCCCCAAAACTACCATCACCGGAATTCCGGGACCCCCCCCATAAGTGTCCGGATCCAGTACAATGGTCTAAAGGACTTATCTAGAGCAGATGCTTGTTCTTCCCAGCAAGTTTCACTCCGATCCCTCCATTCTAACCGTTTCTTGAGATTTCCGGTCTCCCCCCCCCCCCAACTCCCCCCTGGCTACCGAATCCGGTCAAGACTTTAAACGGGACATTACAAATATATATTCTATTCAGTTATGAAGTTTCATTACAATCCGATCATCCGTTCGAAAGTTACACACTTCTCAATTTCCCGGATTCCCCTCCCTCCACTCCCCCCACCATTATCTGATCGACAAAATATTTATTTTGAAGTCAGTTTGATTGGGTCCCTGATATGCCTGTCAAGTTTCATCGTGAAAATCCCCAAAACCACCATCACCGGAATTCCGGGAACCCCCCCCCCCCCCCCATAAGTGTCCGGATCCAGTACAATGGTCTAAAGGACTTATCTAGAGCAGATGCTTGTTCTTCCCAGCAAGTTTCACTCCGATCCCTCCATTCTAACCGTTTCTTGAAATTTCCGGTCTCCCCCCCCCCCCCCCCCAACTCCCCCCTGGCTACCAAATCCGGTCAAGACTTTAAACAGGACATTACAGATATATATTCTATTCAGTTATGAAGTTTCATTACAATCCGATCATCCGTTCGAAAGTTACACACTTCTCAATTTCCCGGATTCCCCTGCCCTCCACCCCCCCCCCCCCCAATGGTCGGATCAGAAAACTGATTATTTATAAGTTTGTTTGGTCGGGTCTCTGATATGCCTGCCAAGTTTGATGGTCCTAGCACAACTGGAAGTACCCTAACTCGAAAAAGTGTGACAAAATGCCCTAAATTTTCAAGTTTCCAGCGCCCCCACTTCCCCGCATATGGTCGGATCGGGAAAATGATTATTTCCAGGTTAGTTTGGTCGGGTCCCTGATATTCCTGCCAAGTTTCATTGTCCTAGCTCATCTGGAAGTACCCTCACTCGAAAAAGTGTGACAAAATGCCCTAAATTTTCAAGTTTCCAGCGCCCCAACTACCCCGAATATGGTCGGATCGGGAAACTTATTATTTCCAGGTTACTTTGGTCAGGTCCCTGATATTCCTGCCAAGTTTCATTGTCCTAGCTCATCTGGAAGTACCCTAACTCGAAAAAGTTTGACAAAATGCCCTAAATTTTCAAGTTTCGAGCGCCCCCACTTCCCCGCATATGGTCGGATCGGGAAAATGATTATTTCCAGGTTAGTTTGGTCGGGTCCCTGATATTCCTGCCAAGTTTCATTGTCCTAGCTCATCTGGAAGTACCCTCACTCGAAAAAGTGTGACAAAATGCCCTAAATTTTCAAGTTTCCAGCGCCCCAACTACCCCGCATATGGTCGGATCGGGAAACTTATTATTTCCAGGTTACTTTGGTCAGGTCCCTGATATTCCTGCCAAGTTTCATTGTCCTAGCTCATCTGGAAGTACCCTAACTCGAAAAAGTGTGACAAAATGCCCTAAATTTTCAAGTTTCGAGCGCCCCCACTCCCCCGCAATATGGTCGGATCGGGAAACTGATTATTTCCAGGTTCGTTTGGTCGGGTCCCTGATATTCCTGCCAAGTTTCATTGTCCTAGCTCATCTAGAAGTACCCTAACTCGGAAAAAAGTGACAAAATGCCCTAAATTTTCAAGTTTCCAGCGCCCCGCACTCCCCCGCATATGGTCGGATCGGGAAACTGATTATTTCCAGGTTAGTATGGTCGGGTCCCTGATATGCCTGCCAAGTTTCATTGTCCTAGCACATCTGGAAGTACCCTAACTCGGATATGTGGGACAAAAAACTCGGACCGACCGACAGACCGACAGACCGACAGACGGAATTGTGATCGGTATATGGCACTTGAGCCAGAGGCTACAAGTGCCATAAAAAGCAAAGGGAGGGGATTTGTGAAATTTGTTATTCCACAGGGGAGCCAATAATGATGTAAAAGTCAGAGTAAGTACGAGGGGTACTTAAATAAATTGCTAATTCAATCCGTCGGCTAATTATTCAAGCCTGGTATACGTAGCGTTTTCAATCAAATAGACAATACAGAAGCCGGGAAAACCGGAAAATTCGTGAAGGCTTGCGAACGCAACAACCGGTCCCGCGTGAGGCAGAACTTCAAAACATCGGTGGACAGAACTAGTTATATCCATTGCCAACAACTAATGCAAATATTCAAAAAGCCAGCCAAAACCCTTCTTTACAAGTGTTGATTTCAGTGAAAAATGAATAGATAAAAATCCTAATTAGAAACCCGTCGTACTTGCTTTTACCGTTGTTCTTGCCGATATCCAGCGCTATGCATCAGCATCAGTTTTTTTTGGGAGATAGTTAGCAATGTGTTTGTTGAGAAAATTGTGGTTTGTTTACGCGTCCCGATCGGAAATTCAAGCTCCTTTCTTTCTTGTCTCAAGTAATGTTTTAGGGTCTAATGTTTTAGGGTCTAATGTTTTAGGGCGTTGATGTTTTAGGGTTATTTAGTCTTTGGGCATGGGGTGGTTGGTTTTTTTTAGTGGAATTAACACATTTATTCTCTAATAAAACGTAAGTTTTCAACAACACCTGTGGCTGATAACCAATGCCAACTGAAAACGAAAAGAAATGAACATAGCATACAGTCAGCAAGCCGCGACGTCTCGTATCGCCATGACGCAATACTAAGAGGGCAATACAAGTTTTTTCGCCCTGATAAGAGGGTAATATGATAAGAGGGCAATACAAGTTATATCAACCTGGTAAGACGGCAATACAAGTTTTATCGCTCTGGTAGGAAGATGCCTAAAACCCTTGCGTTCCTGGAAGAACGGTTACGTTAGGCTTTGGTGGCTACACCACTTTCGGGACTTAGGTAGGTCTGGATTCTTGCCGGGGGCGTAATTTGCTATGGGGCAGGGGGGCACTGCCCCCCCCCCCCCCAGACCCTAGCTTGTCCCCCCCCCCAGCTTGATGTTTGCCCCCCCCCCCCCCCCTGAAATTTAGCGTCTTTGAAACTCTCGTTGAAACTAAGATAGGCCTACAGAATTCAAGCATCCAAAGTAACAGATCGGTTTCCTTTAGTATACCTTTGTCTTTATGGTAAGATTGGAACACGGAAACCTTGAAACTTTTATAGCGATATGCATGCGTTATGCAGGGTTAAACACGTTAAACACGACTATGTTAGACGCAGAGGCGTTACTAGCCAAAATGTTTGGGGGGGGGGGGCAAGGAATGTACCGACCGGCTGGTAATTTTTACCGACTGTTTTTGCAGAAAAACGACTGTTTTCAATAAAAAAAACGACCATTTTGACAAAAATCTAATGATTTTCAGAAAAATCGACTGTTTTAATGAAAAAATCAACTATTTTGGCGAAAAATCGCGGCGCTTCGCGCCGACTCGGTTAATTTTTACCGACTGGCCGACAATATTGGGGGGGGGGGCCCCTCCCCCCAGTCGTGACACCCCAGGTCAGACGACCGACTAAGTCATCTTTTGGTCATTGTACCCAACCTGAAAAAGCGAAGAAGCTTGACGTCAATCGCGCAGTGGACAGTTACGCGAACTTGAAGAAGCGTCGTTTCGCCTTGGTCGATTAGTAAAATCTCTTCGTTTCTTTTTGTTTTTATTACATCTTTCTTCTTGAAATAAAACTGCTCATTTTCAAATATTCTTTGAGCCCAAGCTGACTTTAAAACATTTATTCAAACAATGTTTACAACGGGTACGTCAGCTACGATTCTAAAACATATTTTCAAAAACCCATCCCATTCAGTATATTTTGAAAAAGCTGAAATTCTTGCAACGTGCACCGGACTCCATCAAACCATTCGAGAAGCAGTTGAGATAAAGAACAAGACCAAAGTTTTCGATGGGATCCCAAAAATTCAATATCTGATCCAGACAACTGGGTCTTGTCTTAGCCAGATCCAGTCATCGCCAGAATCCTTGAACATTCTTACAATTAAAATTCAGAAACATATTAAGGCCAAATAGCTAATCATCTGAGAAAACCAAGTTCAGATATGGATTCAGCATGTGTGTTTACTGACGAAAAGTTCCTGCCAGTTCTGCCAATTTCCCGGTTTCGGCCGAACTCTAGAAACTACTTGTCCGGCGAAAAAAGAAAGCTCAAAAACGAACTCAGGGTATCTTCTTTCCCCAATAATGAACATCTAATCAACTTCAAATAAAAATTTAACTTATAACAAATTTTCCGACTCCAGCCGGATTCCGGTCGAACTATATGTCCGGGTAAAATATGATTGTCACACGCGGATTCAGCGTCTCTTCTTACCCTAAATCGGTTATCTAATCAGCTAGAAATAAAACTTTAACTTCTAACAATTTGCCGGTTTTGGCCGGATTCCGGGCGAACTACATGTCCGGGTAGAAAATTGTTTTCACATAAAAGTTCAGCATGTTTTCTTGCCCTAAATCGGACATCTGATCAACTCCAAATAAAACTTTTAATTTTAACAAACTTTCCGGTTTGGACCGGATTCCGGGCGAACTACTTGTCCGTCAAGAAAATGGTTTTCACCGTCGTCTTCAGCATGTCTTCCTACCTCTAAGTCGAACATCTAATCAACTTCAAATAAAACTTTTACTTTTAACAAACTTTCCGGTTTTGGCCGGATTCCGGGCGGACTACTTGTCCGATTACAAAATGGTTTTCACCATCGTGTTCAGCATGTCTTCTTACCCCATAATCGACTATCACATTAGCTGTTTCAAAATATTTTGTTTGCCCCTTAATTTGGACCCCCTCCCCCACCCCTAAATGTAGGGCTACAAAGCCCATTTACGAACTCGACTGGTCCGCCGACCCAACGAATACTCACACCAAGTTTCATCAAAATATCTCAGTCCCTTCGAGAGTTATCGTGCTTACAGACGGACGGACGGACGGACAACTTTTCCGATGTCATAGGTATCCCTCCACTTACGTTTTGGGATCCCAAAAACCGAGCAGGCATTAACCGAGATCCAGGCGAGTACTCCCCACCGGACACGTGGAACGGGGTTATTAAGGGAAGAAAATTTAAGCCTCAGTCCCTTATTAACAACAAAACCGAAGTTGATCAAAATGCAGAAAAAAATGTTTCTTGCCGTCGCCCCAATCGTGCAGCAAAAACAGCAGCCGTGTCAAAAATTAAATCTCAGCACTAGTTTTTCCGTGCAGTCATTATTCAAAGTAATAGATACAGACGAGTACTCGATAATAGAAACGTAGAACGAGGTTATTAATAAAATAATATTTAAGTTTTCAGTCCCTTATTAATAAAAAAAAAACCGAAGTTGACCAAAATGCAGAAAAAACCCTTTCCTGTCATCGCCCCAATCCTCCAGCAAAAACAGCGTCCGTGTCAAAAATTAAATCTCAGGACTAGTTTTTTCATTATAGTAGTATTTGAAGATAACTTACTTTAATAAGATATTTATAGCCAGTAGAAGCTTCAGTTATTTATTACAGGTTTGTTTCCTTCCCCGAAATTGAACCAGAGGATTGACAGCCTGACGAGGACCCTCGCCAAAAAGGGCCGAAATATCGCTGATGAAGAATCGTAGCTGACGTACCCGTTGTAAACATTGTTTGAATAAATGCTCATTTTCACTTGACTTGGGAAAATCGGCTCCAACTTTGCCCCCCCCCCCCCCCCCCCAGGATTTTGGCGAAATTACGCCCCTGATTCTTTGCGGGAATCCTCCAGAAAGCGCAGATGGGGATGTAGCCTCAATATTCTCCCCCTCCCGCCTAAAGAATACGTTATTCCAGACCTTAGCTGGAAAACAGAACTAAATTCCCAACAGTCAGTTTGTTTCCCTGTCAGCTTGGGCTCAAGAATTATTTAAAAGCCCGTATATACCGAGCCAGACGTAATCAAGTTTCAATCAAACCGGAAAAATGCAAATAAGTAGACCAAGGTCAGATCCACTCAAATAAAGTAATCTCCATCCTATTTTAAAACATTACTCTACTTGCATCTGCCCATATAGAGCCCATATCAATAACTCTATGTAAATTCGACTATATAAAGATGACATTGCCATATGAGCAGGGGTGTTGTCTAAGTGACCAGGTGCCAATTCAGGAAATGGTGCGACAGGCGGCACTCGGCTCCCTGGTGGTTTACCAGTTGTAGCCTACTGTTCACAATTATGAAGCCCTATTTGTTTACCCTATACCAGTGGATATAGCCAGGCAAACTACGCAGATGCTTAAGGCGCCACACTCGGAAGGTGACGAAGTTGTAAATGTAAAAATTATTATGTGCAAAAAGTAAAATTGGTAGGCTACTTGTTAATTTAATTTCTTTTGTCTATTTTCTAAAGTCAATTCCGTTTAATAAATAACAAAAACAAAGGAAAGCCTTACTTTTTCAAGAAATTACCAAAAAATGCCAATGGTAAAAAACATAACAAAAACTATATCTCTGTTTCCGGGACTTTACTGTACGGTCGCGAAGTTCGCCGATGTATCTACTTGTGTAAAATGGTAGGAAATCGTCCGATGCGACGTTTATTTTGCATTCTGTCCACTACTTGTAAAATTGTCTTGCCCTTTCTAAAGACCTCCAAATTTATTATAGTTCTATTAGACCTATTCTTTAATACGCTTGTCCTGTTTGGCACCGTATCGAGAAAACTGGAAATGGGCCCTCACGATTATTAACGGTGAGGGTGAGGTACCTTACAGTAAAGTTACCTTCTAAGAAGGTTCAAGCTGGCTACCCTGGAAGAGAGGCCAACTAAACCCCCTGTTCCCCGACTACGTAATATTCTCCCTCCCCCTATTCCCCTATACGTAGTAGACCCCAGCGAGAAAAATCAGAAAAAAATTCCCAAACTATCACCAGTGGCCTGCTTTGCATGAAAGATACAGAAAGAGTTTGGTCCACCATTTGTCAAATTCTGCGGTAACACTGTGATAGCTACTACACTGTCTTACTACTCCACAGCCGTTTTCTACATTAGACTACTACTTGTAAAACAAACCCTATTTCAACAAGAGCTACGAGCTGATATGGCACTCAGGGGCGTCACGACCGTGGGGGGGGGGGGGGGGAGGGGGGACGCCCCCCCAATGTTGTCGGCCAGTCGGTAAAAATAACCGAGTCGGCGCGAAGCGCCCCGATTTCTTGCCAAAACAGCTGATTTTGCTCATTAAAACAGTGAATTTTTCTGAAAATCAGTCGATTTTTCGTCAAAATAATGTTTTTTTTCTGAAAATCAGTCGATTTTTTCGAAACTGTCGTTTTTTTTCTTGAAAACAGTCGTTTTTTCTGCAAAAACAGTCGGTAAAAATTACCAGCCAGTCGGTAAATTCCTTGTCCCCCCCCCCCAAACATTTTGGCTAGTAACGCCTCTGATGGCACTTGTTACGAGTAGGCGGTACAAGAAAGTAGATGAGAACGTCACAAAATACACCCCCCATCCAAAATGAGTCGGACCTAGAAGTAGGAGGTGTAGTTTCACTCTCTGAGCATTTCCGGCATCGCCTCGGCCATCTGGGGCTAATGACTGTTCTAAATTCCAAGTTTCAGCCCAATAAATCCACTCGTTTGATCCCTATACATGCCACACGATTTCCGGGACCTCCCTCCAGCTCTCCCTACCGCGGCCGAATCTGTTTGGGACTCGTGAACGGATCATCTAAAACATCTTCTCTTACCAACTATCAAGTTTCACTCGAATCTGAGCATTTTTAAGAAAATTCCGGTACCCCCCCCCCCCCCACACACACACACACAGTGGTCGGACCAGGTTCGGACCTAAATATATCATCTAGGGCATATGATCTCTCTCATTCCAAGTTTTCATTTAAATTATTGCACTCTTTTGACCCCTATGCGAGCCACAACATTTCCCGGACTCCCCCTGAAACCCCCTACTGTGGCCGAATAAACATAAAAGCCGCATCTCTGACATCTCTTCTTCCCGTCGATCAAGTTCGACTGGAATCGAAGCGTACACTATCAGCAGATTTCCGATTCCGGCTCTCCCCACCTTCCGCGGCCGGATACGGTCCGGACGCCAAAAAACAAATTTAGGCCGTATAAGCTCAGTACTGTCCAACTTGCATCCCATTCGGTCCATCCGTTTGGTTTTTGTTCATGTCAAAAGTCCCCCCCCCCTCAAATTCCACCAACCGTGGCCTCACGTGGTTCGAACCAATGTTTTGCATGTCTAAGTCATCAATTCTAAAAGTTTCACTCGAATCGGACCACCCGTTCTCAACTTACGGAAGCCAATTTCCGTATTCCCCTTCCCTCACACCCCCAAAAATGGTCGGATTCAGGAACGGAAGTTTTACTAGGTCATTGTGTCGGGTCACTAATGTGCCTGCGAAGCTTCATCGTCCTTAGCACATCTGAAACTATTAACTCGCGATAACCGGAACTCCGGGAAACCTCCTCTAACTCCCCCCAGACAGTCCCGATACGATCTGGCTCCGTCAGTTCCGTATCTAACCCTAATGATTGTTCTCCACATCAAGTTCCATCTCGTGTCTCGACTCCCCCCCCCCACACACAGAGCCCCAATACGATCTGGTTCTGTAAATCTCCATCTCGAGTAAGAGAAGTCATTAATACGCCTGCAAAAGTTCATCGTCCTTAGAATATCCAGAACTATCCTAACTGGCGATCACCGGAATTCTCGGGAACACTGTCCAACTCCCCCCCCCCCCCCCCCCACAGAGCCCCGATACGATCTGGTTCTGTCAATTACGTATCTAGGGCTAACGCTTGTTCTTCCCACAAAGTTCCATCCCAGTCCCTTGACTATAAGCGTATCACGAATTTTCCCGTACCCCCTCCGATCCCCCCACAAGTATCGGATCCGATCCGGACTTGACATGGAGCATCTGAGACGTTAGTTCTTTCCATTTGTCAAGTTTCATTCAAATCCGACCACCCGTTCAAAAGTTATGCATGTCACTAGACCCCGGATTCTCCCCCCCCCCCCCCTTAGATGGTGGGATCGAGGAACTGACAATTTAATCTGGTCGGATCCCTGATATGCCTGCCAAGTTTCATCGACTTAGCTTATGTGAAAATGCCCGAACTAGCAAACCCGGACCTACAGTCTGACCGTCAGACAGACAGACAGACCGACGGACGGACAGAAACTGCGATCGCTATATGGCACTTGGCTGAAGAGCAAGTGCAATAAAAATCCAAATAGTTGTTCGACTGAAAAAGGATTCAAAAACACTTTCGATTTAACAGTTCCCCGTTCGTGAGAAAACAAGAAACAATTAAAACGCTTCCGCCACGATTGGCTTGGCAAATCAACCGAAAAATGAAAAGAGTGAAAATAAGTGATATAACTGATTTCAAAAAACATTTCAAACACGCCGATGGAGAAGGAATTGATCAAAGTAACAACTAATTACAAACTTAACCGGAAACAAAGGCTGGACCAAGGTTCCCACAGCAGGTCTAGCCAAAAGTCCCAGATTCACTTTTGATTTCATTCAATTATATTAATTGATGGTTATCTGTAACCGGTTTGAAGGGAAGACGAAGTACTATCAGAAAGCAGAATTATAGTACAGCTTCTAAACACAATATAACATCACTAATGTCTATGAGCTGTATACGAGCGAATATTTGAAATTCTCGGCCAAATCATAAACACATCTAAAATATATAGTAAATAAGTAAACTTTATTACCCATCAAGGTTCCCAAGAAAATATGACGGAGCACAAACAAAGGAAAGAAAAATGGAGAGAAAACTAAAAATACAGAAGCTTGTAAACAAACATTCCAAATAACCACAAAATTAACTAAACAAATAAGTAGACCTCTAAGGGCGGTTAGTGACCTGATTTGATACATTAAAGCACACCTCGCACTATTTACTGCTTATATTCCAACAATAAACAATTTGAATACTGTAAAACTAGGCTCTGCTTTTAACAAATTATCCACGGCTTTGGCTATTCTAAGCGTTTGTCCAGCCCCAACGGCTTCAAGCAGAAACTACAAAACTAAAAAAAATCAGATAACACCAGTAGCATGATACGCGAACACCCATCGGGAGCATAATGCGCATCAACAATAGTGAGTATTTGGCAAGTGCAAAGATTAGTCAGGTATCGTTAGCGGGCTTAAAATGTAACGTAGGAAATTTGGTCTCCGGGCTTAAGAATTAATGAATGCAGTTACGAAAGTGCGATGCATTGGCATTATGGGAACGACGGGTCCTTTAAGTAGCTGAGCCTCGGCTGCACAAAAGGGTTCTTGAATTCCACACTTCTCACATATCCTTTTATGTGAGAAGTAATAGTCTACGACTATTATGTCGTTTTGTTAGGGGTGGTGGTGGCTTTATAGTAATACCCCAGAGGGGCGAGTCCACTGAAAGAAAGCAGTTCCAGACCTGTCCTCCCAGCTCCCAAACATATGCAACATCATAGTAGGCTACCGTTCAGACCTGTCCGCGGTCCCACTGTAAGGTCTATTTTCCCTAAGGACGGGGGGGGGGAGGGAGGGCTTTGGTTACTCTAACAGAAATCAGTCCCAGGTCTGCCCATTGGTCTTTTAGACCAAGTCTTTTAGTAAGAAGCAGGTCTTTTAGTAAGAAGCAGGCTGGTACGGTTTTCGAATGTTCACAGCGTGAGATTAGGCTTTACTTTTCTAGAGGCCAGGACGGGGGGGGGGGGTCTTCTAAGGAAACACCATGGCGGCCCACAATTAGCAAAGTTGCGCCTATGGTTAAGGATATTGCCTGAACAGGGAGGGCTTCCTAGCACTCTTCCGTACTCTAGCCTTAACTTCATTGTGGAAGCTATTTAGATGACAAAAGAACAATTTTTTATTTTTTTTTATAAAATCGCAATAATTACTATTATAGTCGCCTCTATGGGGTCGCAACCACAAAGTTCCGTGAATGAACAGTGTTGTTGATCCGTGTAGCTCGAGTTTATTTCCTCTCTGGACCCGAGCCATCTATTATATAGTGCGTTTATTTGGACACGATAAGTTTAGATTATTTTTCTCACTGTTGTTTCCATATGTTTTATACGGGCACTTTCGTGCCATCTTAACGGTAAAGGTATGCCTATTTGGACGCTTCTCTCAATTTTTCACTACCTAACTAACTTGGATAGCCGCGAACATTCAACTGTTTCAGCTTTCTTCAGGGCTCAGGCACAAACAGTAAGTTGCAATTCTTTTTTTTTTTTTACTATAAAATATGCTTCTTCTTCCATTTGACTATGCTATTTAATTTCTACACCAGCTTCTTGGTGAAACTACGCACCGTGAAGCAACAGACGTAAAGAAGAAACAGGGGGAAATTAAGATCAAATATGTCGAAACCAAGCTGACATGACAACTGGACATGATAAAAACGTTTACGGCAAGTATTTTGCAGTAAAAGTAGCCTGGTGTGGGTTTTAGTATTTTCATCGACGACCGTTCAAAATTAGGCGACGTTCAGATAAAGCAAGTAAGTAATTTATATATGACCCGCCATTTTGAAAAAGCGGAGTAAATGAAGAAAATAAATAAAACACATAAACACACAGAACAAGACACTTAATTTTCAATCGTCGGCCAGGAAGCAGTGGATAGCGTCGTGCGCTGGTTGGACCCTGTTGTCCATGATTTTTTAAAGCGATGAGGAAACATCCAAAAGGGTAACACTTGCATCTTGAATTTTGGACTTCTCCGTCAATGTATGTGACATAATTTCGACAAGTGGAGCAGGTGCTTTGCATATTTAAAATAACATGATCTCATCTTTTTAATCTCCTTCTTTCGCAGAACATGAGTGACACCAGAACGAAATAGTATAGAAGGAGCGCAGAAGGTGCTGTACACATTTTCCAAAAGCTTTACGAATAAGCATACTTCTACTGTACATGGGTAAATAAATAAGGAAGGGTACTCTACTGAAAAGCAGTGCTGACCCGACCCTTCGCTAGTACAAGACGCAGAATGGTAGACAGTAAGGCCTGTTCATAGTCGCACTTATGGCAGCGCCAGAGAAGAAAATGACGGAAATGTGTGATCATGCACTCAATCGACATGACGCCGCTAGAGTCTGCGCCTACACGACAAACATCCAATTTAGCACGTATAAAAGCATACGTGGCTCAAGAGGGGCTCCTCAAGCCTCATGTGGATGTACGGATTAAATAAGGTGCTAAGCAGAAAATCATGAAATAATTCACTTCATTTCCGTGCTTAAGGATGGTGTCCATTTCAAAATGTATCTTACACAGTAGGGTAGAGGTTCCTAACTCTCGCCATAGGTGGCTAGGTTAAACGAAGTAATTTTTCTATTTCTATACTACAATTCGAGATACAACAGAGGGGTTACTCTCTTGTTGGGCACCACGCTGTCAGAAGTTTCATAAAGGATAACACAAGGATGCGCGGTTTCAACAGACAACACTTGGTATATAGCCTGTTGTCGTGACAAACATTATGCATGAAATGTTATGCATAAAAAGCATTGCCAGGAAGAGCTGAAAAACCGCCAAAAAAGCATCTGTTGCAAGGCAGCATCCAGGGGGGGGGGGGGTTAGGGGGTTGACCCCCCCCCCCCCCCGAAACATACAAAAATCAACATTTTTACAGGCTTTTCCCTCTGATCTTTGTCATTTTTGTACGTTTTTGTCCGACCCGCAGGCACCCCCCCCCCCCCGAAAGGCGACCCCCCCCCCCCCCCCCCGAAATAAATTCCTGGATAAGGGGCCTGATCTGGTGACTCTTATGTTCGTCATCATGTTATCGAAAAATTCAGCAGATACTTTTTGGGCAGTTTTTCGGTTCTTCTTGGAATGCTTTTTGTGCATAACATTTCATGCATAACATTAGTCGCGACAACAGATTACATCACAAGTGTCGTCTGTTGAAATCGCGCATCCTTCTGTTGTCTGTTACAAACTTCTGACATATCACCGTACAAGCCTCGGTGGGCGCTAGGCACTTACTGTACAGCCATTTTGGGATTGCACAACCCCTCGGATACAGCCGCTCGCTCCTTTTCCATGGTAAAATTGGGAACCGTCTCTAAAAGGCATCTAAATGAGTAGGTAGTCGGTCGTGACTGCTGTGATTTTTTATTAATTTTATTTACGTTTTATTGCGTTCTGTGTTATCTGTCTTGACTTCAGTTCAGTTTTGTCATTTTCATAAATTCGGGTTCAAGTTTAATAGCAAAAATTTATACGAAAAAATATGATAAGATAGACAACATAAAAAAAATATAACATACTTTGTTCATATCACAGAATCGTAATTAATACCTTTGACTGCATGAAAGTCCGAAAGGGCCTGTGAGGAATAAATCCTTGCTTTATCAATAAATATAGTTTTACAAAAAGGAAAGAACACTGAAAGATAAGAATAGGAACAAAAAATAAAAGAGAGAAAAAATGGGAAACCATCCAAACACTTATCGACTTTCGAATATAGGCCTACTGTTTGTAACTTTTTTTCCAGCCCTTCCCCTATGACCGTTTAGTGTATTCTGGCGTCTTGTTCGGAGCATAAATTATTCAGAGGCACACCCACGTTTGGAAAGTGGGCGACTCCTCACCCAGCGGCTGCTAATTCATGCTCAATTCAAGTTGGTGAATAAGAATGACGTAATCTAAGCAATCGCAACAAGTGGAATTGAGATGAAACCATCATTTCTGGCGAAAGACCGCTAACAAAACTCATTTTAAAACAGCAAACGCCCACACCGAAGTTCAAAACGATTAAGTAGCTGTTTTACATCTAGAAAGCCATACTTAAAGTTTAACTGAAAAGCCAGATGTTTGGTATCTGCATTAGTTTATAGCCTACTGAAGCGTAGTCCTGTCTGACTAAAGCAGAACCTGACCGGGTAAGAAATTCTACGCTCCTCTTTTTCTCTATATGAATTATCATGCCGGTTCCCATACCCTACGAACAAGCCCTTGAGAAACTGAATTTACCACCGCTTAAAGTCCAGCTTGAAAAACTGATTTTGCAGTTTGGCAAATCTATTCTAGCCAATACAAGCCACCGGTCACTGCTACCGGAAACAGCCCCTCCCAATAATCGAACTCGACTGCAAAATAAACTTCTACTCCCTAAAGTCCGCACTAACCGTTACGGGAACTCGTTTGTGCCTTTTTTTACTTCGGTGTCTCTCTCTCTCTCTCTCTCGTTTGAACCATAAATTATAAAATATTCCTCTCTCTCTCTCTCTCCTTCACCCGTCCGGCTCTCACGCGAACCAAACGATTTCAGGACCCCCTCTACTCCCCCAAACGGTGTCCGGATCCTGTCCAGACCTGCAAATGACGTGTATCGGGTCCGTACACATTGTGCCTATCAAATTTCGGCTTGGTCCCTCCACCCGTTCGTGTCACAAGATTGCCCTTTCCCCCTGCCCTAACCCTCTTTCCCCCCACCCTTCAACAGTGTCCGGTTAGGGGCCCTGATCCCTCCGTAACCTGCTGAAATGGTTAATGACAGACGGAAGAACATCAACGAGTTCTCCTGCCAGAGATGAGCGAATCCGGATCCGGAATCGGATTCAAATCCAGTATTCGTGCTTTTTGAGGCCGGATTCGGACTCGGATTCCAAACCCTGAATCTTATGAATCCGCTCAAATTCCTAGACTACATCCTTCCGGCTACCTTTTTCCGAATTTTTCACACTGGGCTTAGGCAATCCAACTTTTTCGTCTCCACCAGTAACCATCCTCATTAATCTATCACGTTATCAGATTACCTTAGATATCAGTGCATTGTGTTACCTCTGATTTTTAAACTATAATCCATGTAGCCTACATGATTTGATTTTTGTTAAGGTCGGATTCGAATCCGGATTCGAGTCCTCAGCATGAACTGGTGGATTCGGATTCGTACCTAGCCATGGATTCGAATCCTGTCATGATCGAATTCGCCCATCTCTGCCTCCTGCCCAGTTTCACTGATAAAGATGTTCTTCCAGCCCAAGCTGACTGCGAATCATATTTGACGGGGCAAACGGATAAGTCAGCTACATTAGTTGCGTTTTTGCTGATACCATGGTATCTGTTACCACGGTCTAAAGTCGTTTTTGCAGTTATCGTGGTATCTGATACCACGGTCAAAAGGCGTTTTTGCAGTAATCGTGGTTTCTGGCCAGTTATCGTGGTATCAGATATTCAGATACTACGGTCCGACCGTGGCAACTGGTCGTGGTGTCTGAAAAGTCATCCCACTTTCATCAAATTTTTTCAGATTGGTGAGAAAGAAGTTAAGCACTTAGTGATGTAACTGGATATCTGTTTTTCTTTTGGGATGACTTCAAAAAGTGCAATTTCGACAATAGTCGTTTTTGCAGAGCACCGTGTATCAGATACCACGATAACTGCAAAAACGACTAATTGCAGATCCAGTTATCGTGGTAACAGATACCATGGTATCAGCAAAAACGCAACTATTTTATTCGAGCTATATTTCGGCCCTTCTTGGCAAGGGTCAGTGAGGAGGCTGAAGAGGACCCTTGCCAAGAAGGGCCGATATATAGCTCGAATAAAATGTAGCTGACTTATCCGTTTTGCCCCGTCAAATATGATTCACTGATAAACCATCTGTCCGAAGGACAAGACTAGCAGTGAATAGAATAGAACAGAATATATTACCCAAAAAAGCCCGTGGGCCGTGGCAACAAAAATGGTATAAATAAATTCACTAACTTATAGAACTAACACACTCCTATTCTAAAAATCTCGTTCTATGTTCCATCGCAAGCCTCAAGTAAAGTCCAAATTTTTTCACAGTAACAAAACATTCATCTTTAGATCACCCGCAAACAACAATTGAAGCTCCCTCCGACCATCTGAGCGTTATTTGAAATCATTCAGTCCCTATTTTACCAATCATTTTAACTCTGTTTGATTTTATATTAATATTTTGCTGTTTAACCCACGCATTTTTTGGGCGAAAATCCTAGCGCTTATTTTTGACACTACCGTTGTTCTTTCGTACCGCAAAGAACTCGCGCGAAAAATAATACGTATTTAATTGACCCAACTGACATTGTAACACGAGAAAATTGTATATAGTGTATGTGTTAGTATTTATTTCGACTAAGATTTTATGAAACCGAAACTGTGTTTAAATCATACAAAGTGTTATGCCAATTTACAAAAATGCTATGCACTCGCATATCAGTGTATGTCTGTGACTCTGTTGACATTTCCGATGCTATTTTTCTTAACGGAGAATTTTTGGAAAAATAAAGTGAACTGAATTGAAAGCCCAAGGAGTCAATTTGACTAACACGCAACTACTGCATGGGCATTATCAGAGGTCAGGTCAGTTTAACAAAAACATTCGAATAGCATAACAGCAGATAAAACAAGAAAAAAGAGAAATGTTACAACAATTACGTGAACCGAAGTCTAAAGTCAAGCGGCCTCATTTCCGGTTCAACTGTCAGAGATATGCTTAAAAGCTTTAAGTGAAAACAATTTGTACCTTTTAACAGGGATGTGGAACAAATAACACCCGTCAGAATTACATGTAATTGTCATTCATACCGGCCTAAAAGTGCAAGTGTCACAGAAGGGCAACTGGATTTGGGCGATTTGTTTTCTTTTTTTCCATAATATATGAGTGAAACCTGTCACAGGACTTTCTAATTTTGTAATACTTGACATGATAAGCTCTCATATAAGTTAGCGTAATTAACAGGTCGGAGTTTACGCTTGTTATTTTTTTTGTTTAAAACAAGGTCAGAATAAGACTGAACCAAAAGATTAGATTAAGAAATACCTAGTTCTTACCTATTTCAGTTTTAACAAAGACAGGGTGTAAATTTCAAAGTACCTCTAATTCAAAACAAATATTTTCTGACCGTACGGGACAAGTCCGCAATCAAAAGGCGAGTTATTTCCGTGATCAGGTGTTCCAGTTACAGTTATTCCTAACTTCGAACGAGCATGCAATTATAATTACAGATTAATGGTAATGGATTTTACAGTGTGATGTTCACAGTACCATTGCAATAGTCTCTATAATAGTACAAAACAAAATCCAATTTAAAACTTTTTGTTTTTATCTTTTTTTGTTCTTTTTGTGTACTCCGTCTTTACCATTTTGGTACCACAATGTGTAAATAAACATATATATTGCGGTCCATTGCTGCAAATGAGTCTAAGTCCGTCTCATAACCTGGACCCAATCTTCAACTGCTACCTGACACAAACCTATCCTCTACGATGGATCCCCACCACTACCAGACAAGATCTCAGGTATGAAACATTCCAACGTAGCAACTAATTTCGAGCAAGAACAGAGATAAAAATGAAAGGAGACACTGAACATATTCCAAGGTGGTGCTCACTTGGTGACCACGACTGTACAGCCTGCGTGGGCACCTGCTAGGCACTTTCTGTACAGATATTTTGGGAGCGAGCACCCCATCGACATATTTGCAAGGGTGAACTTAACCATGCTGATTTTTTTTAAATAACCGATATTACATTGCTAACAATTACGCTCATGGAAGGAAATTAGGAATACCGGTGTCGCCGAACGCATCCAGGTGGTGAGCAAAGGGGTTGGACATTTGCAAGTAGCAACCCCAAGAAAGTTAAATGCATGTGCAGCTTTGCCAGTGAGTATGTAAGTATATCTGGCTTTTTTGCAAGGTGTCCATACCAGCTAGGCCTCACCCGTTTAGTATCAAAATTACAAGCGTACCTGGTTGCACTGCTGGCACGATTCTCCAAAATTTGTCCAGTAGTGTAATTGGCAAAACAGTAATCCATCTTTCTCAAAGTACCAGTTGCTTAGGGTCATACTACACACAGAACACCTGAAAAAGGAAAAAAACGCATGAAAATTAATAGAAAGCTAAGTATCTTATCAGAAGTCGACTTTCGTGGTTGTAAACCAAATTTGCGATTATTGTCAAAAAACAAGAAATTACAAATTATGTGTCATATGTCAGTACAGTTCAAAATTTGTCACGCTTCACTGAAAAATTTCACCTACTCTGGAATAAAACTTTTTGCATATCTAGCGTGTTTTGTAGGTGCAGGACAGAGCTTGGGTACCCTAGAACTTACCACTCTTTCTGGTCGATTTCTAACAGTCTGGTAGGGGGGGGTGGGATTTTTTAGTGGAGAGGACGAAATACCATGGCTGAAGCGAAGTCAGTTCGGTACAACAGCAGTTTGTTTGTTTTTCAATAAAATTCAAGTTCTGAGACTCTTCTGAACTTGCCAAGCAAAAGCAGGTGTGCCAAGCAGCCAAGCAAAGTGTATCTAATCCGTTTGTGCTTGTGTAGTAATGGCGACAAGAAAAGCTAAACGCCAAATGTAACAATGAATAAATAAATAAACATCAGGGCAGCATCTTTGATTTTCAGTTTTTCGCAATTTCGCAAAGGAAACCCCGTCCTTGATGAAGTTCAAACTGCGCGGTTTAATTAAATATGATCTTGTCGGGACTCTCAACGTCACCACGAGAACCTATTGTGAAAAATAATGATCCCTCCCCAGAGTCAAAACCATTCAGTGCATTGAAGTATAAGATACAAATAAGCTGGCTGTTCAGTTTAACTCTCTGAGATAGCAGATATATCAGGCCTGAATAAAGTTATTCCCTATCTGTTGAGCAACAACCTTGGATCACGGATCATCAACACCTTGGAAAACGAAGTTAAAAGGACCCCTCTTGCTTATTCTGCCTTTTACAATATACCTAGCTTAGGTTGATAAACAGTTCGCCCGTACTAATAAGTTTTGTTTGGATTACTGAAGACTATTTCCAAGAAGAAATAACAAATCACACGTAAGGATTTTGATTCCATTTGCCAAAAGAAAGCTGGAGGTCTTTTCTGATACAAATGGTTCATTGATCATTCACATTTGCCTGTTTTAGGGTGGACAAAACTAAGGTGCTGCATTTAGAGTAGTGTTCAAAGAAGAATACCTCTACTGTATAACTGTTTCAGACATTACCATTTCCGACAATAGGGTAAACCACAGCTAGTCTACACGATATATATTCCTCTGTTTAGTCTGGAAACACTGAACGTTACTGTTTGAAGCTTTCACAAATACTGATTTTCTGAATCGAATTCAAGACCACTCGGCGCCGGCCGACACGGACACGCAGCGCCAAACCAACAGATCTGAAACATCTTGCTCCGTCGGATCTGCTGCCTGCTCTTAAAGGAGTTAACTGACACGACAAAAAATGCTCGAGAGACCAGTCGATAGGAATGACAAGTTTTCACACTATTTTACCTGTTCTTTCTGCATAATCCTTCTTCACACTAACAGAAAACCGAATCAACTGTTTATGACAAGAGTCCGTCGATTTCGCCCGCTAATGAAGTATTCAGTGGATTATACAGCGTACACTAGCTTTATAAGGAATATTTAGTCTTGGTATCGCAACCCCAAACTGCAAAGCCATAACTTATCCAAGAAATCGAAGAGCCTGACGCTATCTAGTGGATGTCTCGAGACTCCCAAGTGGAGGTCATAACTTTTAAATACTGCAATACTTCATTGAATTCATGCTTTCAAGACCTGGTTCCCTGGAACGAGGTTTTCCACGAAGATTTTGAGCTCCCCAACCACCCAAAAAAGCAATGAGAGATTTTATCATAATCAAATATTTCGCTCCGGGAGTGTGTGATTCGGTCCCTGACAATACTCTTGATGACGAACTCTTCTTGCCGATGCAAAATCGCCCTGTACCCAGCGGAAGAGCCGGAAGCGGTATCGCAGCTGCTCCCAAACATCGCCGTGATCGGTTAACACAGGATTGAGTTGTTGAGTTTGAGTCGTTAGTCGTTAGTGCTACGTTTTCTCATTCTTCCCGAGAATGACTGACGTGTTTTGGACTTAGTCATACAGAGCAGGCCCGTATCCAGGAATTTATTTCGGGGGGGGGGGGTTGGCTGCGGGTCGGACAAAAAAGTACAAAAATGACAAAGATCAGAGGGAAAAGCCTGTAAAATTGTTGATTTGTGTATGTTTGGGGGGGTCACCCCCCCCCCCCCCCCCCTGGATACGGCCTTGATACAGAGTATACAAGACACAAGACAAAGCATTATAACAATTTATCTAGAAGAAGAAAACATGAATTACTTTTTTTTTTTAATTGTGTGTTAGATGTTAGTATCTTGCACATACTTGATTATTACTTACTTGAAACAGTCAGTGTGCCATTCTTTCTGAAGAGCCTCGAAGTACTCATCCGAACTGATTTCACATTTACAAGCTGCACAACCCAAGCTGCTTTCTTTAACTAAAAAAAAGTCATAGAAAAAACGTGTAGGCTACAGAAAACTAACTGTTTACACATTATCCCTTACATAACAAATACACGGCACTCTGAATGGGTTTAAAAAAAATAATAACTACAACCTGAACTAAACTTCCAAGCCATGAACATATTAATGTAATTTTGACATTATACAGGCAGTTTCTAATACTGATGCATTGTGCAATACACTACCACTACCTCATCTAATCCAAGTACGGTACCCAACCAGCCTATCCTGTACAGTTTCGCCTATTGCTCCAAAGGCGTGCTTTCCCATCACCCAAAACGGACTCCTTTTCAGATTTGATGGGGAGTCGATTCGGGGAGTTATTGACGTTTTTGCAACATATTCGCCAAACAGATTCGCTGTAAGGAATTACTCTGATCTATCGGATCGGAGAAAGAGTTGCTGAAAAAAGTATCTGTTTTATTGTAATTATGTTGCTCTTATAATCAGTGCAACTATAGCCTACTATTAAAAAGAAATATTTCAGATTAAAGTGAACCATAAACTTCACAGATTAATTGCATTGCTCTTTGTATCTAGCAAAGCTTGGTTTGCAAGTATACTGTACCGGAGGCGAAAACGAAATAAAACGAAAACGGACTCCTTTTCAGACTCGTGGTATTCGATTTGGGGAGTTACTGATGTTTTTGCAACAGACTCTAAGCAAGCGCAACTATACAACCGTATTATAAAGAAATATTTCAGAATAAAAGTAAGCCATAAACTTCATAGACAAATTGCATTGCTCTTTGTATCTAGCAAAGCTTGGTTGCAATAAAAGAAATCAGGAGTCAAGTGAGCCATAACCTTCACAGACTAATTGCATCACAGTGGGTAGAGCTGTCAAGGACATAAATCTACAACTTTTTGAAAAAAATGCATACCAAGGTATTCCCTGCATTCTTATGGTTTCCTGTCCGGGAGTCCCCAGCAGGTGACTCCATCTATTCTCATGGTTCCCCTCCGACTTCCACGCCTCAGGATACATTTTCTTTGTTAGCTCAAACCAGCATCAAACATTAGGTACGATATTTCAAAGATACAACAGAAAGTGCATGGAGATAGCACCTTAACTGACCAAAATAAATACAAGTGAGAACTATGGGGTTTATGGAAAAGGGATTCTAAAATCTCTGAAGCTGTAAAACAGAAATAGTCAACTTTGTTCCTCAAACTATCATGCAATGTAAGGTCTTTAAAAAAGAGCATAGAGGGATTCCCTTTAAGCTCTTTGCATGCAGCAACCAAACAAACCTAATGGAAAATTATTTAATTAATGGAAAAATTATTCAACCACCCCTGAAGTTGTAAAACCCAAATAGTGAACTTTAAAGAAATTATTAAGATCAAGATTCTAGTTGAACAAGACCAAAGGTTTCGATAGGATCCCAAAAACTTAATATTTGATCCAGGCAACTGGGTCTTGCATTCACCAGTTCCAGTCTTCTTGAGACATCTGAACATTTTACTTTTGAAATCAGAAACAAATTAAGGCCAAATAGCTAATCGTCTGAGAAACCAAGTTCAGATATGGATTCAGCATGCGTGTTTACCCCTATAAATCATATTGATTGCCTTATTTCTGCCAAATTTCCCCTTTCGGCCGAATTCCGGAACTAGAAGTCCGGCAAAAAAAATAAGCTCAAAATCGAATTCATCGTATCTCCTTGCCCCTATATCGAAGATCTGATCAACTTCAAATAAAACTTTTAACTTATAACAAATTTTCCGGTTTCAGCCAGATTCTGGGAGAACTACATGTCCGGGCAAAACGATGTCATATACGGATTCAGCATCTCTTCTTACCCCGAAATCAGACATCTAATCAACTACAAATAAAACTTTTGCTTTTATAAAATTTTCCGGTTTTGGCAGTATTCAGGGAGAACTACTTGGCCGGGTAGAAAATGATTTTCACAGAAGTTGTCAGCATGCCTTCTTACCCCTAAATCGAATATTTAATCAACTTCAAATGAAACTTTTACTTTTAACAAACTTTCCGGTTTTGGCCGGATTGTGGGCAAACTGCTTGTCCGGGAAGAATATGGTTTTCATATTTGTGTTCAGCATGTCTTGTTAGCATCGACTATCTTATTAGCTGTTTAAAAATATTTTGTTAGCCCCTTAATTTTAACCACCTCCCTCACCCCTAATTGTAGGGCTACAAAGCCCATCTACGAAATCAATCTTTCCCTTGACACAAAGAATCCTCACACCAAGTTTCACCAAAATATCTCATTCCCTTCCAGAGTTATTGTGCTTACAGACAGACAGACGGACAACTTTTGCGATGTCATAGGTATCCTTCCACTTACGTTTTGGGACCCTAAAAAAGCTGTTTCAGTTCTGTCTTTGCTTCTATAAGCAGAGGCTAGGGTAGAGCTAACAGTACTTGGGTGAAATGCATGCATGCACAGATCTCTGTTCTCTTTTACTGACACAACAACGGAGCTGAAACTAATGACACTTGCCACTATCACGTCCTGCTATTAAAAGACTTGTCCTTGCTGTTTTGAATGTCTACTTGTTTTAAAAATTAGGTTTTCGTAAGGCAAGGTAGGTTGTTAGGTAGCTTTGAAGGTAGTCTTAACACTTTGCTAACTTCCATTTCGAGCTTCAAAGCAACATGGTTTGCCATCAAAATCAAATAATAAATACTCCTTGAGCCCAAGCTGACTGGGAAACATATATTCAAACAATGCATAAAAAGGATACGTCAGCTACTATGCTTTGGCAGGCTTCTCAATAGCAGAGCTTAGTCTCACAGTATTCAGATAGTTTTGAATACATGAACATAAATAGTATGTAGTGCCCAGAGGCGTCACTAGCCAAAATGTTTGGGGGGGGGGACGAGGCATTTACCGACTGTTTCTGCAGAGAAACGACTGTTTTCAACAACAAAAAATGACTGTTTTGAAAAAAATCGACTGATTTTCAGAAAAACCGACTATTTTGACGAAAAATCGACTAATTTTCAGAAAAAAACGACTGTTTTCATGGAAAAATCAACTATTTTTAAGAAAAATCGCGGCGCTTCGCGCCGACTCGGTTCTTTTTTACCGACTGGCCGGCAGCATTGGGGGGGGGGGGTCCCCCCCCTCCCCCCCCCCCCAGTTGTGACGCCCCTGGTAGTGCCAGGTGTGCCTTAATTGTCTGACTCTAGTCTAGCCTCCTTGCTCAGCGCCTGTCATTCTTTTCACTAGATTCAGCAATGTTACAACAGTCATACACAAATCCTCATTTTTGTGGCATGGTGTCCAGCATGGTGCTCAAACGCTGGGGCACCATGCCCTGCAGGAAGGGCATGGTACCCAGAGATGGGCAAATCCGAATCTGGACTCCGAATCCATGATTTGTCCTTTTGGCCGGATTCGAATCTGGATTCAAATCTTCTGCTTGTCAGGCTGGATTTACTTTAAATCTTACGAATCCGATCAAGTTTCTAGTCTAAATCCTTCCACTTTCAATTTCTGAATTTTTACACAGTGGGCTTAGGCCAGTCTAACACAAACCACTGATTTTGGGAAAGCCTATGCCAAATGCTGGATAGCGGGACCCAATTAAATATTGATGATTTGAGTGAAGCTCAGAAATCAACCCATCCGAATTCATCTGTAGTGAGGTAGGTCAAGGTTAAGATACCGACAGCTATCCAGGGTTTGGCATAGGGCTTCCAGCATTAGGCATAGGCTATGCCAAACGCTAGATATACCAAGTGTTTAACATAGGGCAACATAGGGTATCCAAAAATCAGGGGTTTGTGGTTGACTGGCTTAGGCAATCCAAAATTTTGACATCCACCACCTTGCCCTTGCCAAGAAGGGCTGAAAATTGTAGCTCTAAATTCTGATAAAATGTAGCTGATTTATCTTGAAAAGTTCATTTTCTAGCTTGAGCCTGAAGAGGACCCTTGCCCGGAAGGGCTGAAATAAATATTCCTTCAGCCCAAGCTGACTGCGAATCATATTTGATGGTGGAAAACGGATACGTCAGCTGAATTTTATTGGAGCTATATTTCGGCCCTTCTTGGCAAGGGTCCTCTTCAGGCTCAAAACCGCTCAAGTTGGAAAGACGAACTTGTGGGAAACACCTGTGGGAAACACCTGTGTTTCCCACAAGTTCGTCTTTCCAACTTGAGCGGTTTTGAGCCTGAAGAGGACCCTTGCCAAGAAGGGCCGAAATATAGCTCCAATAAAATTCAGCTGACGTATCCGTTTTCCACCATCAAATAGGGCTGAAATATACGGAAATATAGATAGCTCTAATAAAATGCTAGCTGATTTATCTGTTTTGCACCGTCAAATATGATTCGCAGTCAGCTTGGGCTGAAGGGATATCTACTCTAAATATAGCTTTCAAACAAAGAGATAAAAAGAGACCAACCTTCTTCCTGAGCCATTTTCAAAACACAAAAATAACATAACACAAAATTAATTCAACTGCATTCCTACTCTTTTCTTCTGATACTGGTTTGAAGCTAGTGCTGACAATTGACAACGGCGACTTCCAACACTTTCACTGAACATAGATGGCGTAAAACAAACCTACTAAAGCAAACGGGCCAAAAAAGCCTAAAGAAGCTTATAAGGAAAATTATTGATCAAATCTAACTCAAGTGAAACAAAATAGACGTTTCCGATAACAGAATGTCCGTTCTAATAGGTAAATATACTAAATCCAAATTTTAAGAACTATCTGTGCACTATCTATACTTCGATATGCCCTTCATAAAATTGCTTCCAGGTTAGTTCTGTTTTGGCCGCTAACTCTCCCAACTCTTTCCTGTCAAACTTGATCAAGTTTCTCAATCCTAGCTACCGACTTCAGTGCTGAGTGCTGGTTGACTTTTCCACGGGGTTAATGCGCGACTCGGTACGAACCTTTCTTTCCTTCAAATGACTGGCACTTGGATTCCACTCTGGATCCCTTTCGGCCTCGCTTGCTTCTACTTCATTGTTGCTGCGGTTATGAAATATTGTTTCTTGGAGAATAGTGATGATCTGATGGTAGATTCCCCTCTCTTGTCTGAAAGGGATTTCGAGGTCCACGATGGTTGCTATATCTTCTGGTAGGTTAAGCTGGCTGGTTACTTTTCGTTACGATCCAGGTGTTTCCAGCTATGTTGCACCGTCGTCGTTTACATTGCAGAGATTATGCTCAATGCCTCAGATGTGACCATAATGTGGCTCGACTAAGAATTGTGCCACACGATTCGTGTGTGCTGATTTACTGGCCTTTTTGCGTTTTTGACTCAAGTAAAGAGGCCAAAAACCCATGGATGGCCGAGGGTCCATCAAAAGTAAACACGGCACTCAACACATATCCGTACCGCTTATGGGCGCATCGTCCCGAACCGTGGGCGCTACAATCGGAAAGCTTTAGGAAATTTATACAGCTCTTTTTGCGCTCCTTCCATTTTATTTCGCTCTGGTGTCCGCGATTTTCTACTGAACAAGGAGTTGCAAAAGATGAGAAATTGCTATTTTAAAATTTAATTCACTTAAATTGGCTGGAAGACCCGCAGAAAATGCGTTACTTCGTTGTTCCGCTATCCACGAATAATCGATTCTCAAATAGTGGAAAATCGTGTGATTTGTGGTACCTTTATGCGCTTGTATCTGTGATGTATGCCTTACGAGAAAGATATATATATAAAAAAACTGTTCAGGCACTAACCAGTCTTACTGCCCACTGAAAAGCCGCGTTTGTGTTGAGAATAAAATTTCCCGCACCATAGTAAAATTTATGTTGCGGGGACGACCGCAGATATTCTGAACGTCATAACTGGAGCAGATAATGGAAAATAAAAAATCCGTTAGCAGAATCCAAATAATTCAGTGTATTCAATGAAATGACACAAGAATAAGTTGGCTTTTCATTTAAACTTTAAGTATGCGAAGCACCTGCTTTATTTGCCAAAGTTATGCCCTAGCCACATGCTAACGGAGCAGTTCCAAGTTAAAGATGCCAGCGCCACACTTTTAGAAATTTCGTCGGCTCTGCCAAAAACCATGGACAACTCAGCTGGGCCCAGCCAGCGCACAACATTCTACACTCTTTTCTGGCCGAAGAATGAAAAATTGTGTTTTGTTTTAGCTGTGTTTTATTTATTTTACATACTCCGGTTTTGAAAATGGCGGGTCACAAATAAATTACTATTTTCAGTTGATTTGCTTTCCAGAACAACAGAATTCTCATTCCAAAACTAGCGGATCGCCAAAACGGCCAGCGCACAAGCTGCCGGAGCTTCCACAACGCCCCACATGTTCGGCCTGACCACGCCATCTAACGAAGCAATATCTTCCCCTGAAGGAGAATTGGTTCCAAGAGACTAGAATAGATGACAGACCACTTCCATCGCACCTTCCTCCAAACGTATCTGACTCAGTTTTCCTCAGCACCATACAAACCGAATGCACAGTCATGAACAGACATTGCAGCTTATCCGACGAAAACGGGCAGATAAAAATAAAATAATGTAATCAAACATAGGACTTGCGACTTTTTGAGAGACTAAGAGCGTGTTCCACTCTTCTAACAACAGTAACTATTTTCGTTCCAACCTCGTGAAAAGTTACTACGCTGATCAGGGGCGTCACGACCGGGGCGCGATTTTTCGCCAAAACTTTCGATTTTTCTGAAAATCAGTCGATTTTTCGGCAAAAAAAGTCGTTAAAAATTACCAGCCAGTCGGTAAATCCCTTGCACCCCCCAAAAAACATTTTGGCTAGTAACGCCTCTGTCGCTGACCGTTCCAACCTTCCCGAAATAACTATTTGCTAACCACGCTCGGGAGCGTAGTAACTACGAAGCTTCGTGACATGATTGGCCAGATTAGCCCGTGGCAAGATCTTCAGCTGAAAATAGAAAAATGCGTTCCAGCGTCTACGCCAGATTTCGTGACGTCATGCGTAGTAACTACGGTAACACGCTGATCATCGACGTTTCGTAACCGTAACTATTCTTGACCTGAAAATTATCTGAAACAATTTTCTAGCTCTTTCTCAATTGAGTAGTAAGTTTTCTAGAAAAGAATAAGCTTGGAAGGCTTCAAACTTTTACTACGAAACAGAATCTTGCTTCCTATCGGTTGGTTTTCAATACACGCCATAACCGACCAATAGGGTGCAGATTGCGTTTCCGTATTCAAATTTTGGAGACTTCAAGCTCTCACTTAAAAGAATTTTTTCCCAAAAAGATGAGATTAGAAACATGAAATAATCAGATTACCGTTTCCGGCAATTTACAACTCAAAATAGTTGCAAAACCCCAATAATTTAGTCCCCCAACCTTATACTTCCCCATCATAAATACTCTTGATGCCCATGGAGAATCGCCGTCTGCCCAGCGAAGAGTAAACGTCACCACAGAAAACGTTGTTGCTTCGTTTACATATAATTTGAGTAAATTTTGAGGCTTTGTCTGGGTACCGTTTCTCGTTCTTCGCTAGGATCACTGGCGTGTTTCGGACTTGGTCATATTGAGTATAAGTTCCTTTCTCATCACCGTGATGGTAACTGCAGTACTCGGGTCCGCGGTGACTAACGTCGAAGGACCCCTCGCACAATTTACTATTCAACTTCCGAGTATTTTAAAATATTTGAACACTTTAAAGCACAACTCTTACTAGAAATGATCTTTTCCCTATGAAATGAATCAGAAAAAAACATTTTTGGAAATAACATTACTTCCCACCTAAAACTAGCGATTCTCTTGTTAGCGCTTATCGACTTTATCCAGCCGTCCTGCTCTCCGACGCGGCGGCTGGGCGTAAAACATTCGAAAACTGAACGTGCCTCGGTTAAAAAGTGGGAAAACTAAGCAAATAAAAGAAGTAATAAACAGAAGACTATCACAACCTTATGTGTGAAAGACTTGTCACCGGACGTTGAAGATTCCGACAAACTTTTCGTTGGGTGACGGAAAAACTCGGCAAGGCTGATAAAGCGCTAAAAATTCATAGTAACGAAACGAAACAATGGAGAAAGGTGGAAACTTTAGAAGCTTATAATTCCATATGGGAGCTAAGGATATTATAAAAGTCAGAATAGGTAAGAGGGGTCCTTTAAAACTAGACTGTGCTTTCAACAAATAACGCACCGTTTTGGCTGTTTTAAGCCTTTTCCAAGACCCGTTGACTTATAGCGAAAACAGGGAAACAATTTACATAACCGGTTTACCGTCGACAGCGTGATCCACATCGAAGTTAGCAAAGCACGGCAAGTGAGAGAAGCAGCATGGTTTTGTTAGAGGTTAGAATGTACTGTACGAAATTAGGGTCTCCGTGTTTAGAAATATATGTAGGATTATGGAAATATGTTGCGTTAGTATTATAGGTAAGACAGGTCCTTTAAGTCTGTTCTCCGAACAAACGCCGTGGGAAATTCGAGAAACTGCGAAAGTGCTCCTTACTCAAGCTGCGAATACACGATAAGGACTTTCCCGCCGGATTTTCTGCATTTTTTCTTCAAACTGAGAAAATATTGAAGTTTCCATTCGGAACAGGTGATAGTGCCAAAAATCCTGGTAGGAATTCCAGTCCACGACCCCCCCCAACCCTGATCGACTCATACCCATTCTACACAAGATTATTTTCCTTCTAGGCCAATAGACCAAGTTGTCCAGTGTTATACAATTTTAGTACGTAAATAAATACTTGAATACTTGCACGAGCACTGGTCCAGTGATTATCGAAGACTGTCTACAAAGGTTCCACCTCATTCCGAGAGCTGATGATTCGCGAAAACGTACCTATCCTGCTCCACAAAATTTCGCAGTATTAGCGTTTTATATAATATAAATTAGCATATTTACAAACTAAAAAAGGGATAAACTGTACAATTCCTAGGATCACGTTGACTTCCCTTGATACTTCGGTCTAAGCTTGCAGTCAGGGCAAAACCACCGCCCTTCCGGGGGTATCATGATTCCAACACACTCAAAGTGGAACCATTCGTAAGGGCAGTCGCTAGCGTCGCAGCCAATCATCTGAGAGACTTCGTCATAGGGGCAACGACAGTAGCAGTATAATTTCCCCGTTTCCTGGCCAGGGATTGCTGGGGGCGGGGCGGAAGGAGTGTAGTGTGAAACGGGAGGCGGTTCCAACTTGCTCTTTTTGGGTGAGGAGGAGAGCATTTTCGAGGCTTTCCGCTTCCGCGAGTTTTTCGAAGCGTAGTCAGAATCTGTATCGCTGTTCATTTCATCACTGCTTGCTTGATTTTTAGGTTGTAGGACTTTAAGCCCTTTGGTCTTTTTAAAGGGAGCGCGGGGTTTGGAAGCTTTGCTCGGTTTGGGTGCTGACGGCATCAGAGTCTTCAACCCGCCATTCGGTCTTTGTAGGTGTTTGGGTAGGAGAACCTTCAACCCTCCCGGCTTCCTCGGGGGTGGCACCGGGAGCTCCTCTCGAGATTTCCGCATTTTTGCGGACTTCGGCGGGGGATGGGACGGCAGATATTCCTTTACAGGCGACTTTACGGGGGATCGGAAGCGTCGTTCTGTTTCCGATCCCTCCGATTCCAGATCCGACTCGTGAATCGAGTCGTCCGGTTCCGTCGCGATTGAATCGGTTTCCGATTCGGAATCGCATTCCGAATCTTCGATGTTCACTTCCTTCTCCCCATCATCGTCACGCGGTTCCGGTGTTTTCTCTACCTGTATCTTCTCCTTCTTCGGTGATGGTTTTTTCACATTCGCGGGCGAATCGCTATCGGTACTTTCCGAATCCGAATCGGAGCTACTACTACTCGAGCTGGAATCGCTCCCACTGCTGCTTGAACTCAACTGTACTTTTGGAAGTTTAATCCGCAGGCTATTCGTCCGTTTCCGGGGCTTGGCCATCCGAACTTCCGGTAACGGTCCAGGCTTACAATAGTCATGCTCGATAAGGAAATAGGGAATGACGGGCTCCTTGGGTTTCGGGGCCACCTTTGGTTCAGGCGTTGCCTCTTTCTCCACAGGTTCTTCTTCTACTTGTTTCTCACTTTCATCAATGTCAAATATGGACATTCCACTTTTTGCTGCATCAGGAGTGAGAAGCTCCTCTTCCGACTGCGCTATTTCTTCCGTAACTTCGGGCTGAAGCTCTTTCCGATTCACGCCCCCGATTTTTCTTAAAATCTCCGCTGCCTTTTTCTTCGGCAACTCGCCACTCTTGTCAAGAACTTTATTCTCCCGCGCATGTGACCGCTCCTTGTGCTTTTGGAGCAGCTTCTTGGAAATAAAGGCACGATCACATTTGTCGCATTTATGCGGCCTTGTTCCCGAATGCAATCTGTTGTGTATCCGCAGCATCTCAGCAGTTTTAAAGTCCAGACGACATACTGTACACCTATTTAACAATTCTTCTTGATACTCTTCTCCCGGTGTACCTGGACAAAAGTGGTATGTACACTGCCAGACTTTCTGACTGCATTTTAAACACTGGTTTCCCTCTGTCCCATGCTTCCATAACAAGTGCATCTCGAGACTTTCATGTGTCTTATAAGATTTGACGCAAATGGTACACCCAAACGGGCGCTCTTTTTGATGAGAGTACAAATGATTCTTGAGTGCCAATTGTCCATCAGATCCACTAAAGCACCTTTCACACACAGCATGAGTTCGTATATGTGATTCGAGTGTGTGGACATTCTGTATACCCGATACATTACAAATTCTACAGCCAAACAGTAAAGGCCCGTCCCCACTCAAGTGAGAGAGTAGGAGACCGTAGTTCCTAAATCGCCTGCCACACTCGATACAAGGATAGTATTTGAAGGAATGTGCCACGCGGAGGTGATTGACAAAATCGAACACTTTCATCTCACCACTATTACAGAGGCTACAGAAATACAACTTTCCTGTATTCATACAGAAAGGTTTCACCATCTTCTGTTCGCCAAGCTCTTCTGTTTCGCCCTGAGAGATATCACTCATGTAGATGCGTGTAACTTCACTAAAGAGTCTATGCTCTGTATCAGCACCTAATCCACGTAGCAAAAACAGATCATGCGAGTCTTTTAGGTGATTGAATATAGTCTGAATAGAGGAAGGCGTAGATTCAAAAGATAGGCATTTTCGACATTTTGTATCCTGAACTTTGCTTAGCGTTTTCCTAAGTCTCAGTACGAGCTTATACAGTAACGGTTCAAGCTGTTCCTTCCAGTCAACAGGAATGTGTGGGATGGGGGAAAGGGGTTCGGGGGTTGGTTCTCTCGGAGGTGGTTCAGGAGTCGGAATCCGGGGTGTTTCTTCCGGAATTTCCGGTTCATCCTCCGAGCTCTCCGACTCCGGTTTGAGTGGAGAGTCCGGCGATAGACTTGGGGCGCGTGGAGGGGATGTCGCAGGGCTGACCGGCGCACTCGGGACCGGACTAGGGCTTTTCATTTTTCTGACAGGACTTTTCCTCCGAGAGCTACCCGATTTTCCTTTTATACGTGGAGTTTTGGTTTCCGGTTCCGAATCGTCGAAAGGGATATCGTCGGAGTTTACACTGAGGTCAGAAGCACTAGATCGACGCCGCTGTCTTCTTGCGCGAACTGGACGGTCAGAAACTACCGGGGCTGCAACTTTCGGTACCGGCGGCGGTTCCTCCAATGCCGGCACAGCTTCCATGGGTGCTTGTTGCGGCTTGGCCTGTTTCCGTCCATAGGCGGGCTTACAGTAATGTTTCTCAAGCTCACTGAACCTCAGCGTCGCATTGCAATCAATGCACAAAATAAGCGAATCTGTGTCATACTTCTTCGACGGATCAAAATCCGAATGTTCATGCTCGACTTTACAGTGCACTTTCTTCATATGAATCATAAGGGGCTGCGGGGTATCATAGATGGCCCCACAGTCTAAGCAAACGTTTTTGTGGTGGTACTCTTTAAAGTGAAGAAACCGGGCGACATAGGAAGCAAACCCAGTCATACCACAGGCAACACAAGTATTTTCGACCCACGTCTGCCTGAGCTTATTCCATCGCTTCTGTCCGCTTTTGGGTAGTTCAGACACAAAAGGTCGCACTTTGCCCTTCATTGCCCGACCAGAGGGGGTCAACTGAGCAGCCCCCGGCGCTGTGGGGGTAGCCACCTCTGTCACTTTCCCAGCTACCTTGGGCTTCACAGTTTTCACCTTCTTTGGTGTAGCGCCCGTTCCGGTTTTATTTGGAAAATTCGGGCACTCTTTAACGTGCTTATGAGCCGCGACGGGACGGACACTGATTTTTTTCTTGCAGAAAACGCAGCGAAGATGTTCATCTGACGAGATGTGCGCCCGAACGCCATCTTCGGTTGAAAATCTGTCTTCGCAAAGACTACAGACCCAGAACAGCTCAGAGGTGCTTTCAAAGGAAGAGCAGCGGTGGACTTGGGGGCTCGAGGCGTCGAAGGGCTCCCCACACTCTCGACAGTTGGAAGGCGGGCGCGAATGGTCGCCCGTCTGCGTGTCGTCGTTGGATGACTCATCTGACGTGGAATACCCTGCAAGGAAAATAAATATTAACTTCCACCAAGAAAGATGAGATACAGGGAATCATCTAGGTTGTCATTGGAATTCACCTCATTCCGGTTCAGAGCTCCAAGCGGACTAGTTTCTGAATGTCCACCATTGTCTCCTTATCAAAACTTATGAGACAGAGCTAGTAAAATACGGATCAATAGGGTAATGCAGACATTCTAGATTTCACTTTCAACCCCACAGATAATGCAAAACATCCAATGCTCGGGAATTAGATTGCAGATTTATAACTCGGTATATAACTAGGGGGTCTACAATACTATCTATGTGGGCAAGTGCTGACAATAACAAACGGGGGGATTTACAGGAACTAGTTGGCTTGGAAGCGCTGAACTGGGATACGGCGAATCGGAAGTTTGAACATTCGGAAAACCGAGTCTCCAACTTGAATCAACTACGGAATAAATGGGTAGACAAATATTTTTTTTGTTTCAACATTATCCAGCATGACCACAAAGACTGGAAGCATTCCGCTCCTCGAGTATCGACCTGCATGCTGTCCTAGAAAACACCCGTCGGAGGGAGATGTCGATGTTCTTTCGATTGACAGGAAGGCTGGACAAAATTTCACATCCAGAAGAGCACAATGACAAGTGTGACGAATAGTAGTGATTTCGTCAATAGCCTGCAGAGTGATCAACACTTGCGAGAAAGAGCTAGTAAAATACGGGTCAATAGGGTAATGCAGAAAATACTAGATTCCACTTTCAACCCCAAAAATAATGCAAAACTTCCAATGCTCGGGAATTCGATTGCAGATTTTCTCCTTATAACTGGGGTCTACAATATTATCTATGTGGACAAGTGCTGACAATTCGGTTCGCCACCAATTGTAGTTTGGGATATGCGACAAAAGGGCCTAGTATGCCCTGAGTTTCGGCCAGTATATCTACCAAAGAATAATAACAAGTAACATGCATCAGCTCCAGGTCCAGCAAGGGAAAATCGAATACGCAGTAGCACAGCTCGACTGTGGTTTGGGCAATTAGGTCATCAGGCCTGACATCAATTAGGCCTGACTCATCTCGCATCAAAAGTTAGGGAACACCAAGAGGCACTTTTGAAACGGATAAAGATTAGAAAGGAATAGCACAGCATACTGGGCGAACAGTATCCTTTTGGGGAATCATGCGGGAAAACGAGCGGAGAGCCATAGACATCCTTTCCTTTGGACCTTGCCCAACTTAAGTGCCAAAAAGACCAAAACAGAACACTGAATTTGTATACAGATTGCCGAGTGCAGCAAAATGTATTTTACGTAAAACTAAAGCCAAGTAACAGCCAAAATCATAATCCAGCTAACGGCATCCAAAGAATTGCAATATTTTTGCATTTCATTCATTGCCGCCTGAAGTATCCTAACAGAAGAACACAAATATTCAGAAACACCCTGTAAAAAAAATCTTGCAGTATTTCCCACTGGGATTAATCTTGTCTCCAAAAAGATAATCTTACCTCTAATTCAGAGTACAGATGAGGTTAATCCCAGCAGCATTTACTTCCTAACAGTTAACCCTACAAATCCCAACAGAGAAGAGAAACAATTGGTATCCATGATGAAGTATCAATCAGAGGATAAAATGATGCAAATGAACAAAACACACATACATATACATATTCTGTGCAGTAACCGGCTTTTGCCTCCATAAACAAACAAAACCAAAGGTTTCGATGGGATCCCAAAATCTAATCTTTGATCCAGACAATTGGGTCTTGTCTTTGCCAGGCTAATCACCAGAGAAAACCAAGTTCAGATATACCTATACAAGCCATTTCTATTTTGACGATACTGACCGAAACTTCCTGCTTTACTTCTGCCAAATTTCTGGTTTCTGCTGAATTCCGAGTGAACTACTTGTCCAGCAAAAAAAGAAAATTCAGAAACGAACTCAGCATATCTTCTTATCCCTATAAAGAACATCTAACCAACTTAAAATAAAACCTTAACAAATTTTCCGGTTTTGGCCGGATTCCGGACAAACTAGTTGTCTGGGTAGAAAATGCTTTTCAAATAAGTGTCATCATGTCTTCTTACCCCTAAACCGAACATTTAATCAACTTCAAATGAAACTTTTACTTTTAACCAACTTTCCGTTTTTTGCCGAATTCCGGACGAACTACTTGTCTGGCGAGAAATTGGTTTTCGCCATCGTGTTCAGCATGTCTTCTTACCCCATAATCGACTATCACATAAGCTGTTTAAAAATATTTTGTTTGCCCCTTAATCTGAACCCCCTCCCCCACTCCTAAATGTAGGGCTACAGAGCCCATCTACGACTGGACTTGACCCAACGAATCCTCACACCAAGTTTCATCAAAATATTTCATTCCCTTCGAGAGTTATCGCGCTCACAGACGGACGGACAGGCTGACAACTTTTGCGATGTCATAGGTACCCCTCCACTTACGTTTTGGGATCCCAAAAATACAAGACAGGAAACTCTGTCTGGTAATACAGATAGAGTTTGAAGTATAAATTAGAGTCATGTACATAACTACTTCCTTGCAATCAAAGGGTAAAAAAGAAACTAAAATCTTACCATCAGACTCTGTGTGCTCCCCCTCACTCAGCAAAGCCAGTGGATTTTTTGCAGTGTCAGGCAGCAAATTCTTTTTATCAGTCTTTATTGTCAATGGTGGATTCTCTGTGTCACCATTGACAATCTTTTCTTCATTTATCACCAATGCAGTTGAATCATCATCACCATCACTTTCCTCTTCCGACGAAGAATAAATTTTGGGTTTACTAGTAACTGGTTTCAATTTGAGAGTCAATGGCTTAACCATTCTCGTTTCCGCCAGACCATTAGTGGATGGTTGTGTGTCTGGTTTGGACTGTACTGTGGGACTACTGTGGTGCTCATCGGAATTGTCAATGTCCACATCAGGCTCCGACGAGCTGTACACAGGTTTGTTAACCCTAACCGGGGAGCTAAATACAGGGCTCACAATACCATTCTGTTTTGGTGAGCTCATATCCACATCCTGATCATCATCACTTTCAGGTTCATTAACTTGACTGTGCCCAGGCTCAAGTGATGGCCCATTATTCAGGCCTTTACCTGATTCGCTGTCAACATTGCTCTCTGCAACATCGACATCCACATCACTTTCAGAATCAGAGCTACTGTCCACCGGTTCCTCTCGTGGGATTTCGTAGTTGGCTTCCAGGTCACCTTGGTAATTAGGGTCATCCCCATCTTCATAGATTATGTTGAGGTGTTCTGCACCTTCGTCACCATCCACACCAAGCATGTCAATGGAGCACATGTCTAAAAGGTAAACAAAGAAATGAATCAAGTCAGCCAAGTCAGTTATTATCTAAGTTATTATGATATGGTTTATCAGCAATGTTGTGATGTTTTTCTAGTTTATTTATATTGATTCAGCCAGCCATAAACCCCTGATTTTCGGATACCCTATGCCAAACGCTGGATAGCTGTTGGTACCCTAACCCTGACCTACCCCACTATAGATGAGTTCTAATCGGTTGATTTCTGAGCTTCACTCTAATCATCAATATTTTACTGGGTTCAAGTA
This sequence comes from Branchinecta sandiegonensis, assembly GCA_030848855.1. Classification (NCBI taxonomy): domain Eukaryota; kingdom Metazoa; phylum Arthropoda; class Branchiopoda; order Anostraca; family Branchinectidae; genus Branchinecta; species Branchinecta sandiegonensis. The sequence goes on along the minus strand of JAUPMV010000021.1, from coordinate 2,499,602 downwards.
TCCAGCATTTGGCATACTGTATCAAGCGTTAGGCATGGGGTATACCAAACGCTGGATATACTTAGCGTTTGGCGTAAAGCCAGGTGTTTGTGGTAGACTGTATTGATTATCTTTTATCCACAAAAAGCTATCCTCAAGTTTAAGTTTGCACATTTACATTCAAAATATGTTCTTCCCAAGGACAATGTAACCAGATAAAACAAAACCAAGCTGACATCATGTCAGGCTATTTACCCAAAAAATTTTGTGATGCAGTTGTCTGGTTTCTAATCCTGTTACTGTCTTTAATAAGCTTTGGTAAGCTTGAAAGAGATACTCTGAATAAAGACTGCAAAACTACAAACAAAATTTCAAGGTATTTCCTTAGTTTCGGGTTTAGGATTTGTTTCAATAGCTTTTTACATCTGCCCCTATGTTACGGGTCATTAAAATCATTAAATTTATCAAAGAACACAAACTCAAGCCATGCCCAAGTTTCCCAGAGTAATCTCAGCAAAGGAAGCATCATGCTTTATTACTGTTTGTGTTTGAGAAGCTTCTAAAGCTTGTGGTATAAAATAAGTAAGTATCGCAATTGGTTGTTTCTGCAGCTAACTAGAGGTACAGGTTCCCAAAGCACATAAAGGCAGATTCATTGTCTATGAAGAGGGCACAGAGATTCCCAAGCAAAGCCCAGAGAGGAAATGTCCAGGGAAAAGAAGCTGATGTTCCATCCTACTCCAAGCACTTTCAAGAACGAATGGGACTACAGCAGCTTGCTAATAGCCCAGGTCCTAGTAGGGTTACCCATTGTGAGTTTTGAAACATGCCATTGCACACAGAACAAATCCACAAGAAATAAACCAAAACTCTGATAAGATACAGAAACTGAGGACAAAAGAACTAAAACCCACAAAGAACTAAAAATTACAAATCAAATCAAAAACTGTAAATTTCTACAACAATTTGTTGTTTTTTTTGCTGAGCCTCACTTAACCTACACTTGAGACACTTTCTGCCTTGTGTCTGAACAATAGTCGCGTTTTTTGCGATCGCTTGGTACGAAAGTTGCCTTTTTTTGCGATCGACTTTTTCGAAGGCTTGTTCTCGCTCCCCTATCAAGCGACAAAAAACGGTCAACTGGATGAACCCGGGAACAAGTTCCAATCACCAGTCGATCTGCAAAAAATGTGACTAATATAGGTTAGAAGTTCAACTTACTTCTGTAGACAGCTTCTGCAGAAGGCTCTTCATCTTTATCATTGATATCACAGTTCATATCAAGATTCTAAAAAAAAGAACCATATCATGTGGACATCAGAGACTCAATATTCCGCAGCACATTTTCTACAACTGACCACGCCAGAATGAAACTACCTGTCCTGCCCATGGTCTAATACAACATCATGACTCAAACTTGAAATAACTAATCAAAACTACTTTTCTGGCCTAAGAAATACAAAAACTGTGTATTCTATTTGGTTTTTTTTTTAATTTTATTTAATTTCTTTAATTTATTTTGCATACTCTGCTTTTGGAAATGGCGGGTCAGAGATTACGTTTGGTTATTGGGGATGTGAAATGTCTTGGTTCTAAAGCTGTTTTCATATAAAATGTGATAAACATTTTACTTTCACACTCCACGTCTGAGCCCTTGCGCACTTGTTCTTAAAATTAGTCAATTTTTCATCAAAACAATAGTTTTTTTTCTTGAAAACCGTTTTTTTTTCTGAAAAAACAGTTGGTAGAAATTAACAGCCAGTCGGTAAATACCTTGCACCCCCCCAAGCATTTTGGCTAGTAACGCCTCTGAGTGTATGTAATTACCTTTAAGGGGTGTTTGTTGACTCGGCCTATGGTATTCATTTCCTCTGTAAAGGCAAAAGATGAGGGTCTAAGCTTTTAATCTTTTAGGGAGCAAAAGACATGCTGTAAACTATTGTCCCAAACTAACTACCAAGGGTCTAGTAGCTCGGCACCCGACTTTTTGGAGAATTTTCCTTAAAAAAACATGGATAAGAAAAGACAACTGCTTTTAAAACTCAGGAAAGAGAATATGGTTGCTAGGAAACAACTTTTGGCATAAATATTCCTTGAGCCCAAGCTGACTGCAAACCATACTTGACAGTGCAAAACAGATTTGTCAGCAAATTTTACTTGAGCTATATTTTGCCCCTTCTTGGCAAGGGTCCTCTTCAGCTTAAGCTCAAAAATGCACATGTGGAATAAAGAAGTTTATCAACCTGCATGAGCTCGAAGAGGATCCCTTGCCAAGAAGGGCTGAAATATAGCTTGAGCTGACATATCAGTTTTGATGGTCAAATGTTTCACTTGTGTGTAACTGTTTCACACAAGCAATATCTAACTGCTCAACTCAACCTACTACCTACATGCAGAAAACTTTAAGAGCAGACAAAAAATCAGTTCTCAGATTTTCCTTACTCTGAACCAGGAAAGCTTTGAGGACCATCGTCAGCCACAGTAACTGGTACTCAAACAATTTAGTTGCTTAGGCTACCCTACAAAAACAGAACTACAATCCACCTGCTCCAGACTAACTAATCTTTCTTCATCCTTCCTCATAAGTAGAATAAGTCCCTCCTGAACAGTTCTCCATTGGCATAAACATTATGGCTTTTTGGTTTGAAAAAAGTTTCCAATTGACAACCAACATTCTTTTGAAAACTGAAACAATATTTTGTTTCAGATTTACCTTCCTTCCTTCCAATGTACAGTATAGGTATGCTTATGTAAACGTTGCCTAACAGTGAATGGTCGTAGAATAAAAATTAAAACCCAAAACAGGCATTGTTTACTATAAAATACTTGCAGAATTTTTTTTTCACTGACATTTTGTTAACTTTTTTAATATTTGCTGTTACTAACCGTGTTAGTGACTCAACTATCACCTGATTTTCTTTTCCAGTTTGAATACTTTGCCAGGAGGAACCCACCGTGAACCAGGAAGATGGCAATTTGAACGAACAGATGGCTCAAGTAGAAGAACAAACAGTTTTGTAAATTAAAAGCAAATAACATTTAATTTGATTTCTACTCACTTTTTAAGCGAAGATAACCCTGAAATAGTTGGCTATTATAGGAGGGGTATCCAACCTCAGACAAGAATTCAAATTTCCCTCAGACAAGAATTCAAATTTCCAGAGAAGTCTTTCCTTCAGAATAATCTGTCTGGCTTAAAGAGGAACCAACAAATATGACAAACATACTAGATTGAAGCTAATTGAATGGTTTACATATTGGACAAATAAATATTGCTTCAATATTTCTAGTTAAACATATTTTTCTTTTCAAACAAGATCATTTCATTCTAACCTTATTTTGATCGACTTACAAAATCATGAAGCTGAGTTACCAAAGTCTGACCGAAGTCAATAGCCAGATAATTCAAAGCAGCTTCAAAACAAAGAAAAGGCAAAGAATTTGAATTTTTGGGACACATGACTGTTGAAAAAAACATATTTTGCCTCTGGACTGTCAGACTCAGGACAGCATGTACATTTCATTTTAACATTTACGCCGCAACAATCAAGGTAGTGCAAAAACGGGGTTAGGTACCCCTCCTGTAGCAGATATCAAGTTTGTTAATTTTCCTTTCAATTTGACTGTTTTATAAGCAACAAAGCCAGGGTAGCGAAACAGGTACAGAAGTGTTCAAATAAGCATACCTCTACTAAATTGTCTTTGGCATCCAGTGACCCTCTTTGACTTCTTAGGTCAACTGAAAGGCTATTAGCTAATGCCTAATTCAAATCTTCCACCCTTTTATCACAGCATGGGTCAGCCATCTTGGATTTCTGAACAAAACAAAATGCAATAAGGTTACACCTCTTGTCATTACTGAACAAAGCTAACTACCAATTTGTACAGATTATGTAATTAACAGAAATGGTTTTCTTACTCGAATTTTCCAAATTGGCACCAATACGCCTATGGTTTAGACCAGTTTGGCAAAAAGTTGGCGGGACGCATGGGCTTTGAACTTTACAAGTCGTGATTATTTCATAATGAAAATGGGGAATAGAAGTGAGGCCTTCCAAATCTCTTAGAACATTACTAGACTGTTGAAAACGAAACGCTTGTTCTAGAAGAAATAGTAGAATAGACTAGGGATAGTGAGTCATTATTGTGTTAATAATTTTAAGTATCCTTGTCAGATTATAGAGTGTATGGTCCGCTCTACGAAGAGCCAAGCAGATCAAGCATTTTTTTAATCTTCTCAGGAAGATGTTGTTTGTTCTTATTATGTGGTTGTGTGGACCAGAAAACATTCCTACAAATCTGGACTCTCAGGAGTCTTCCTCTGGCTGTCCTCTGGTTGCTGTAGCCAAAATGTTTTGGGGGGAGCAAGGCATTTAGGGACTGGCTGGTATTTTGTACAGACTTTTTTTGCAGAAAAAATGACGGTTTTGACAAAATATCAACTGGTTTGAAAAAAAACCCGACTGTTTAATGAAAATAATCAATTGTTTTGGCGAAAAATTGCGGCACAAAGGTTATTTTTTACAGATTGGCCAACAGTACTAGGGGGGATATCCTCCTCAACCCAGTTATGTCGCCCCTGACTGCATATCAGTATCAAGTTTTGCTCTTTTCCTTGATTCAAAACATTCCATCGACATCTCATTGAGTTTGTTTTGCTAATAGCCAGCTCATAACCCCCTTTTGCAGAAAGTACAGGAGGGGTATCTAACCTTAGACAAGATTTCAAATTTCAGAGAAGTCTTTCCTTCAGAATAATCTATCTGGCTTAAAAACGAACCAACAAATATGACAAGCATACTAGATTGAAGCTAATTGAATGGTTTACATATTGGATAAATAAATATTGCTTCAGTATTTCTAGTTAAATATATTTTTCTTTTCAAACAAGATCACTTCATTCGAACCTTACCTTCTTCTTCTTCTTTTCAGTGTGGCATCGGATCGGAGTTGTCCACTTTGCCTTTTCACGTCTGGGCAATGTTGCCATGCTACTTATATAGACTCAAATAGGTCTGCTATCCTCAAAAAGGATATGATTGCCTTGAAGATTGAGGCTTCGGCTGAAGGGGAGAGCGATGTGCTCTGTATGGAGTCGGTTGAAGTATTGAGATGGAACTTCTTAAACAGGGAGACAGCTTGGGATCTATGGATGTTCAGATGTATTTGTTGATGGGAACACTGGAAGAGTACATGGTCCAGTGTTTCGTTCATTGTTTTGCAGAATCTGCAGAGAGGTGAGGTCGGGGGATGGCCGTCCATCATGGGGATCTTGAAGGTGTAGGCTGAGTGGTTCAGCCCTGTTGCTCCTGCTCGTATCCGATGGTAGAGTCTGCTTTCAGTTTTTCCTCGGAATGGGGAAAACTTTGGATGAGGCTTTGATGCTAAAGCGCACTGGGAGCGTATGCGTAGAACGTCTCGCAGGGGTGTTGGGTGGTTTCGTAGTTGTCGGGCTGATGTCGCCTCTTTAGCCGCTTTGTCAGCTACTTCATTCCCTCGTATCCCCATGTGGCTGGGGATATACTGGAGTGATTGACCTCGATTGACTTGCGAAATGATGAAAAAGGTAGAGTTACCAAAGTCGATAGCCACAAAATCCCTTTTCGAAGCAGCTTCAGAAGAAAGAAAAGGCATAAATTTGAAAATTTGAGACGCATGACTGTTGATAACTATCTGGATAACTATCTCCAGAACCGGTCCTTTACTGTCGAGATAAACGGAATTAGATCACAAGAGAAGCAAATATGGAATGGTCTCCCGCAGGGAGCCATCTTGAGCCCACTACGGTTTATTTTGTACACCAGTGAATTTCAGCCACCTGGGAATGATGCGTTGTCCGTGATGTTCGCAGATGATCTGTTAGCCTGCGCGTGGGGAAAGGACCCAACCGAAGTGGCAAAAACAGTACAGACGATTCTCGACTACATCCACAAGTTCTCTAAAGCACACTACCTACCCTTATCATCCACCAAGACAAAAGCAATCTTGTTCCACAGGAGGAGAAGCATCAGCCAGCCAAAGCTCATCCTTGGTCAAGACCCCGTGGAATACACTAACCAAACACGTCTGCTGGGAATGACAATCGACAGCAATTGGTCGTGGACAAACCATACACAAAATCTGAAGAAAGCATGCATGAAGAGAACACTGTTGCTGAAGAGACTCGCAGGATCGAAATGGGGAAACTCTGCCTCTACCCTCATCTCATTCTACAAACAATACATCCGAACAAAACTGGAATATGGTCTGCTTCTGATCTCACAGGGGTCCTGCCACAACATCCCAGCCATGGAAACGATCCAAAATACAGCTATCAGAATCAGCCTAGGAGTCCCAAAGAACACGCCAGTCGTCAAACTTCGCCAGCTAGCCGGGGTCTGCTCAATCAGGGAGAGAGCAGACCACCAGCTTGTCACCTACTTTAGGAAGATACAGTTCTATGGAAGCAAGCATTTCGTGTTCAAACACACCATGGCCAAATACCTCCGATCACCACCCCTGGTGAAAAACATATGTTTCAACTCCTTCGTGCAACTCGTTCCCCAGTGGCAGCTAACAAACACCACCACCTCACCGTTTCCCGACACCCCGCCTTGGGAAATGCTCCCACCTGTAGTAAGACTGCAACTCATCCCGTTCAAAAAAGAAGGCCATGGTGAAGCTGAGATTCAACAGATTTTCTACAGTCGGATGCACGACACGTATCCGACCCACCCCCAGCTTTACACAGATGGATCCGTCATGGGGAAACAGGCAGGGGCCGCTGCATTCATACCCCAATTCAACATGAAAATCACCATAAAGCTAAGCAACGGGTGCTCAATCCTCACAGCCGAACTAGCTGCCATCAACAAGGCCCTTGAAGTCATCTTAAAGAAACCCCCCGTCTCAATGAAAGCGATCGTCCTGACAGACTCAAAATCAGCCCTCCACCTTATCGAAAACATCCACAAGGCCAGCGAAGATTCAGACATAAGGACGACTAGGACTATCATCCGAAGCCTCCGAGAATCGAACATCGAGTGCGTGTTTCACCATATCCCTAGCCATAAAGGAATAAAGGGAAACGAGGTAGCGGACAAGCTGGCGGGCGCAGTTGCCAGTTCCCAGACGTCAACACCGTTAACCCTTAAAACGTTTCGAGATGTCCTCAGACGAAGAGCACCGCCAAACAAAATGAAACTTTTAAAGTCGCCATTTAAAACACGCGAAGAGTCATCCCTGTACTACCGCCTAAAGGCTTCAACCATCCTGCTCAACAAAACACTGTTCGAGTGGGGATTAACCCACACCCCCAACTGCAGGCGATGCCACCAAAAAGAAGAAACAGCCCAACACATCCTATTTGAATGCCCGTCAAACGCCTTGGAAAAGCAAAGACTCTCAGCAATCTGCCGAAAGTTAAAACTACCTTACAACTTGCAACAAATCGCCGAAGCCCCCCCACTCCCGATACGAAACGAAGTGACGATATACAAACAGATGATGAAAATCGTTCTATCGCACGACGCTCAGCAGTAACCAGACAAGAAGAAGAACAGAAAGGTGGAAAGGGATTGGCTCCAAGCCAGACCCAAAGCCAATTTGAAGTTGAAGGAAGGAAGGAAGGTTGAAAAAAGTCATGCTATGCCTCTTGGCTGTTAGGACAGCATGTACATTTCATTTTAACATTTTCGCGGCAACAATTGAGGTAGTGTAAAAAGGAGGTCAGGTACCCCTCCTGTAATGTACAGGAGGGGTACCTGACCTCCTCTTGACTGTTAGGACAGCATGTACATTTCATTTTAACATTTTCGCGGCAACAATTGAGGTAGTGTAAAAAGGAGGTCAGGTACCCCTCCTGTAAATCACAGGAGGGGTATCCAACCTCGAACTTATATGACCTCGCACTTGGCATGAAAATATTACAAGCAAACTTCGGTACAGTCCTAAATTTACTCTAGGTCACTCAGGGTGTCTTTCTTGACAGTTAGGAACTTGTTAAGACTGCATTGATCTTTCCTCTTAACCTTTTTAGTCTAAGTTCGAGGTTATAAAAATTCACGGTTGGACACCCCTCCTGTACATGAGGCACATAGGAATAAGAGAAGATAGTGTGGAGAAGATAGCAAATAGTTCAAAATCTTTCATAAATCCAAAGTTATGCATGATGACCCAAAAGATGTTTCTTCAGCCCAAGCTGAAGTACCGTATTTGTAGTACCGTAGTACCTTTGTAGTACTGTATTTAGTATTTATGTTACTCGTGAGTGTTTAAAAGAATGTAATTTTTGTAAAGACAACCAAATTAGCTAGCCAGCAAGTTTTGTCTAATAAACCTTACTTACTTACTTACTTACTTACTAAGCTGACTGTGAATCATATTTGATGGTGCAAATAGGATAAGTCAGTTACATTTTATTAGAGCTATATTTTGGCCCTTCCTGGCAAAGGTCCTTTTCAGGCGCAAGCCGGAAAATGAACTTGTTAAAAACAATTAAAGATTCTTCGTTAAATATCCGATTTTGTGAGCTTCTTCTTTGACAGCTTGAGCTGCTTGAGCCTGAAGAGGACCCTTGCCAAGAAGGGCCGAAATAAAGCTCTAATTAAATGTACAGTAACTGACTTATCCGTTTTGCACCGTCAAATATGACCCAAAAGTTCTCCTGAACTTAGGATAGCTTGGAAAAGAATTATTTTATGCAAAACGTTTATCAGTTCTGAAAGGTTTCTCCAGAAAGGTGGTGAAAGAGGGATGATTGAATATTCATCTAATATGAAAAAGAAAGAAACAATTGCTATATCCAACTATTAAATTCTCTTAAGCTGGGGATTCTTTTCCACCTGAGGTCTGATGCCCAACTGTCTGATGCCCAACTGATGAGTGCCCTCGTTGCTGTGAATTTATTTGTTCAAAGTAAATCCCCCCTTTTTATCCCTGAATAAGCTTCGTAGTTTGGTCTGCTGTGACAACGTTTCTGACATCGAACATTACCCCAGAGAACTGTATGCCTGAACAGGAATAAAACAAGACAGACACTAGAGCCACCTATTTCCAGATGATCAAAGGTGACAGGCTGCTGTCATGGGTTATTGGATGTAAAGTACTTTTGTCAGTATAAGTATCAACACAATTTGACTAGCTCTTGGCAAAGGGTATTCCAAACTATGGGTATAGGCTAACCAAACATTTGGCATAGCCGATCCAAAATCAGGGTTTTGTGATAGACTGATCTGTTCTCCAAAGCTGCTAGTTGTTTTTTCGCATGAATAAAATGGGTTTTACCTGTAGGCCTATGTGTTTTTGGGTACTGTTTTAGTGTTTTCTCGTTCTTGCAGGTCATTGTTACTTACTTTTACCAAGTGTGCAGAAAGACACATTCGGTTTACCAAATGTCTAAAAATCCATTCCTAGATGATGATCAGGACAGGTAAGTACTTTAAGCAAAAGCTTATTTCAATTTCAATTTTTCAGTTCACTTTATTCGAAAAAACATGTGACGGACGGAGCCGATTATTAGTTTTTGTTTGTCATTAAATAAACATGTATGTCAATTGACGAGACAAAATTAACATACAAAAAAGTAAAATATATACAGTTAAGAACTATTTTGCAGACCAAAAAATACGAGGAATTGATGTAAATTACCATACTTGTGGATCGTTCTTTTTATTCGTTTTCCTTCCTATCTTCTAAAAATTAGAAAAAAAAGCAGGGCAGAAGAGTGGCTGCCTCCACACTCCCGCTAGTCTAGGCTATGCTATTGATCGTAATTAACTAGGGGCGTAGTCATTAGAGACATGTATAAACCATTCTTTGTGTTGCTTAACCTAACGTTTTTTCTAGCTTTGGTGCAGCAGTCGTACCCGGTTGTGTTTCCAGAATGTTAATGATTATGCTGTTCTGATTTCTTCAGTATCATCTCTTTACCTGAAATGCTGTTGAAATATATAATGCTTATCTGAGCCTCGTTTTTGTTGCACGCTGACGGTCCACTTCTCTGCCGCTTCCTGGCTGATTCTTTCTACATTCGTTTTTGCACTGCAGTGCTTCCGAGGAAGACGGCAGCGGTTCACGAGAATCGCGGACTTGCTTACCGACCAAGTCCGTGCTTCCCTGTAAGCTGCTGCTGCTGCCGCTTCAGCCTTGCAGGCAATGGATCCAAAAACGCATCTTGTGCAAAAGCAAAGAAGTTCTGCGGCAGCACCATTGCAACAAAAACGACGCTCTGGTTTCCCTCTGAGAAGAACCCTAGTCGGGAATCCGGAGGGAGGTGGGCTAGAGACTGTTAAGAAGGGTGAGGGCCAGGAAATAAAATATTAGATGCATTTTTGCAGATACCATGGTATCTGTTACCACAGTAACTGGATTTGCAATTAGTCGTTTTTGCAGTTACCGTGTCATCTGATGTACGGTTGCTCTGCGAAAACAAGAATTGCCGAAATTGCGCTTTTCGAAGTCATACCAGAAGGAAAACTGATATTCAGTCACATCACTAAGTGCCAAGCTTCTTTCCCACCAATTTGACAAATGTTGATGAAAGTGAAATAACTTTTCAGATACCACGATCAGTTACCTCGGTCGGACCGTGGTATCTGAACATCAGATACCACGATAACTGCAAAAACGCCTGTTGACCATGGTATCAGATACCATGGTATCTGCGAAAACGCAACTATTGTGTCTTGAAGAAGGTTGGAGGATTCAAATGGGATAAAGTTAGGGACATGTAGGAAGGGGGAGCCGAAGTAGAGTAAGGAGGATCAGAAAAAAGGGAGTGGTAGGGTGCCTCAAGTAGAAAGAAGGATGAAGGGACAGAGAGGATTGAAGAGGATCAGAAGTGAGAGAATGAAGGGACGGAAGGAATGAAATAATGCGTGTTGCCCCCTTTGATGTGCTGATCCGAAGCCCTAAGGCTGACTAATCTTGGTAGCGTCGAGCGGTGGAGAAATTATTCAACTCTTCGAAGACGTATAGGGATGGTAGTCTTTCTTTGGTGGTTCGATTTAACTTACTATATACATTTTTCGGGTTACAAAATATCGTCAGTATGTCAGTTGGTTTGGCTAGGCTTCACTCAAATTAGCATCACAATCTCATCTCTATTTCGACCGCTCTACCGTTCCTTGCTTCTCCACCACCACAACTTCCTTTGGTTTTGCACACATCTGTTACAGGCGGATATTCCAAAACCTCAGCATCCAGGATGCTCTACCAAAATCTACGTTTCCAGGGGAAATTGGAATTCTTTTACATATATTATATACTTTCCGAACTGAGAATAAAATCACTTCTGTTATCTTATAGACAATTAATTATTAATGACCAACCAAATGTCACAGAAAGCGTGAGGTTCTAAACTAGAACGAGAATGACCAAGCTAATCCTATTTAAAGGACTTGTCTTACCTATAATACTAATGCAACCTACTTCCCTAATCACTCAATACATTTCTAAACCCGGAGACCCCAGTTTCTTACTGTACATTATAACCCCTCTAACAAAACCACGCTGATTTTCTCACTTGCCGTGTTTTGTCTGCGAGTTTTTCTATTAAAAAAAAATGTTATGTAAATTCTTTCCGTTGTCGCTTAGCATAGCACAGCATAGTTTTAAAGTATTCAAATATTTTTTGTTTTTTATATAGTTAATAGTGCGAGGGGTCCTTTAAAGACAAATGATTCTTTGCAGCGAGGAGGACGGCAGGGGCGCTACCCATGGAGTAAAATCAGTGAGGTCTTCTAACCGCAACCCCTTCGCAGACAGACCCGAAGAAGTTGATGATGCTGATTTTTTAAAGTCAGCACCACCGAGACCTTGGTCGCATTCCAAAGACGATGACAGACTTGAATCACTTCTCCAAAAAAAGCGAGAAGTCGAAGAAAGGACCTTACAGTCTTCGGTTAAGTCCTTGGGAATTCTACATGAGACAGAGCAAGTTGGAAGTCAGACAGCAGAGGTGCGTTTTAGCAAGAACTGATAATGAAAAGAACCACTGCCTCTCGAGCACTGCACTGACCCTAAATCCGCAAGTCCCGTAAATATTGAGCGGGTGCATATACCCGAGGCTTTGTGTTGGCTGCCGCAGCAGAGGTCTAGTATACTGGATGTTGCGGACGTGAGAATAGGCCTACAGAAGTTTTGGTTACAATGGTAGCGCTCAGTCGAGTAGGGAATTGCAAAATCGGATCAGAGGTGCATTGTGAGAAGGGAGAGACGGGTGTTCTACTACAGAGTAATTTTGTAAGCTCTTTGTTTTTGGAGGTATTACCTCTAAAGGCATGCCTTTCAACTTTCCGTGAACTTTCATTCTTTCGCTGCAAAACCTGCAAAGATGTTGCGGGTTTCCTATGCAGGCTTCTCTTGGCCAAAGTGTTGTTTGTAAGCAGATTTAATGGTATCCTGTATTGTTCATTTTTTTTCAAAAACTGTCCAAGAATGGCAACAAGCCGAAAGTTTCTTTTCTTGTCAAAATATAACAGCAAACAAATATAACAACAGACAATATAAGTCCAACAAATGTTCTTAATAAATAATAACAACTAATGCTGCGTTCGATTTGAGTCCTCCTTTCTCGTTTTTATCCTCTTATTACTGCCTTGTCACGGTTAAAGCCGTTTCATTTGGCCTTCTCAGGTGAATGACTCGACGGACAAGCACCACAAATAAAACGCAATCGAAAAATCCACCTGAGACAGGACCGAAACTTGCTCCCAGATCATGTCACCATACACGGTGTCCTGTCTGACAGGGCACTGACAATACTCTATATGACTAAGTCCAAAACACGCCAGTGATCCTCAGGAAGAAGGAGTAAACGTGTCCGTAACGGCTCAAACTCAACGACTCAAATCCTGTGTCAAACAATCACGGCGATCCTTGGGAGCAGCTGTGACACCGCTTCTTGCTTTCTTCCGCAGGTACCCGGAGATTCTGCATCGGCAGGGAGAGACAGTCATCAAGAGTATTGTGAGCTGACAGGATAAATGAAACGGCATTAAATGACACCTGAATGAAGAGTACCAAGTATCATCCCTATCTGTATGACTTCCATTAACATTGCCTGCAGAAAACCCAGTCAAAATACGAAATAGTGTTTCCAAGTTATGATTTTTGCTCCATTTTGCATCTGTCCTCATTTCAGTACCGAACAATTTTAGAAATGAACAAATGTCTCCAATCAACTCTTCTTCTGGAATATTTTTTAACCAGTTAAGCCCAAACGTATATCTAGAAGAAATTCCAATACGATCCGGCCAACGCTGTACAAGATTTGAATGAATTGCGCTTTTTGTCTTGGAGTCTGCATGTGCAAACCTCCAGAAACGAACATCCCTATTTTGAAAACGTCACGCTCAGGAGAAGAATGCTCTCCGTGGCCATGCCTGTAAATGCATTCTCCATGGTGTGTTCAAGAATGGTTTCATTCTTCAGGTGCCCTTTAAGCAGATGAGGCAGTTAAATAAAACGGCACTTGGCTGACAGGACCAAAACAAGGATAAATCGAGTTCGGCTTATACCTGGGAGTTGCAGTATCGCACTAAAAAAGGCACACAGCTATGGCACATGGACAACACTTCCTCGCTTTTTCACCAAAACTGCTTTCGTAACGCGTTTGCTGTTATTAACCGGCTGTAATTTCGGAACAGGTCTCAAACGCTTAGGCTACCTAAGTATCCCAAACCTTTTTAAGGGTAGCCGTTTTTTTAGGAACTTCTGAGACAGCGTGAACAGTTAGAGAGGACCAACAACAGGTTGGATGACATGAATCAACAGCTTCGAGTTTCCGAAAGACATATCCAGAATATAAAAGTGAGTATGTCTACTTGGCCTGTTAGTTTGGCTTGGAGCCTTGGCTTTACTTGAGCCTCTACAACCGTTAACACTAAACTGAAAGTCAACCATGTGACGCCCACACCTGCTTTGAACTGATTTATGGTTTCTGCTTCACCGATTCTTGGAGGATAGATCACCTCGGAGGAATCTGTAAGCTAATAGCTTGTTCACGCGAAACCGAAATACGTGCGTGAACAGCGGCTGTCTGTTCAGACGACAGACCAAATTTTTGGGAAAAAGAAAAAAACTAATTTTGAATATTATTTTATGTGTAACAAACAAAACATCTTGCAAGCGTGTCAAAGTCAATTATAGTTGTTTTATAGTCTTTGGACTAGGTAAAACGACACAAATTGCATAGTTACAGATTCCAGTCTACTCGGCAATATTTAGTAAAAAAGCAAATAAAATTAATTTAAAATATTCTTGTTTTCATATTTGATAGTGCAAAACGGATACATCAGCTGAATTTTATTAGAGCTATATTTCGGCCCTTCGTGGCAAGGGTCCTCTTCAGGCTCAAAGCCGCTCAAGTTGGAAATATGAGCTTGTGGAAAAACCACAAAGTTCGTATTTTTTCGTGGTATGAGCTAGAGACGAGGGGAGGAAAGGCGGAGGTGATCCAGATCCAGGGTGAAGCAGATCCGTCGGGTCCAGTTTTAAGGTTCCCTTCGGTGGTTTCCTTCTTTGGCAACCTGCATCGCACGAGATGGTAGACGCGAAGGTGACCTTACTTCGGCTGTCCTCCGACAAAACGTAGTATCTACAAAAAAAAATCGAATTTTAGTTAGGAGTGGTTCCCACCTAATCAGACCACGAGGAATTCAATGGTGAAATCAGAATTTATCTACTTTTTTCTATTTTCTACTTAGTATACAAGGTCACAACTTTACTTTCGGGCTTTACCTAGTATGTACATACTATAAATTTGCTTTTTCTCCAAAACCTAGTATCTGAAAAACCTACGCTCCACCAGCAACAAAATCACCAGCATCATCACTTTATTGTTTACAAAACTACCTTAGTTTGCTGAATGTATACGAAAAAAAGAAGCAGCTTTAAAAAACAATGTTTTCGCGTTTTTCTCGGAAGCTACTCAGGTGCAGATACTAGGTTTTGTCGGAGGACAGCCGACTTGGCGGCTTGGCGAGAAGCCGCCGGACTGGGGGGTTGTTTAAGTAGCGTAGACGATAGCACTCGGCAAGGTTTATATTCGGTTCTTGCTTTCCTATCTGCTGTGGTGAACAATCTACCCGCTTTCTAAGTCTTAAATCGTAAACTCTCAAGTCGAAAATACGTCAATGGTATGAAGTTGGTATGAAATATCAGTTAGATAATAGATGGCGAGTCAGAAAGAAGGTAGGATGGTCAGTATTGTAGACGGCATTCCTAGGCAGAGTGTATGTTATAGAAGGCGAGTTGAGCTGAGCAGAGTTCGGCGAGGGCGTCGGAGGAAGATGGATCTAAAGAAATAAACTTACTTTAGTTATACATATTAAATTCCTGTACCAACAATTGTGCTGGTGAACGGCTAGATTAAAACTTCCCGAATCCAGCCCGAAAATCTTTCGAGGGAGAACTTCCTTTTGGTGTGCGTCCCGTAGTTTGCCCTTCAGAAAGCAAAACTCCAGATTGGCTGGCTGAAGCCTTATGATGGTGGTGGCTTTCTTCTAACGGTCTTTTGCCAGTTCTGCCTTTTAACCGTGTGAGAGGGACCTGGGCTTTGTGGTGATTTCTTTGGTTGGGTTCGAGCTGTCAGCCAACGTCCGTCAAAAAAGACAGGGAAAATAAACCTTAGAGAGGGAGGCCTGTTGTAAAATAGTTAAATGAACCCGATTGATCTCACCTTATGTGTTTGGGAGAGGTCATCCATAAGAAGGGGAAGTATCCTTACACAGTGATTGTTGAAACCGATTCTGTTCAACTAATGTGAATTTTAATTCGGTTTTGGTGTTCGGTAAGCTTAGATGTCGAGGATCATTAGTTGCGTTTTTGATCTGAATTCTCAGTTCTCCGTTCTCGCTTCTGAGTTCTCGTACAAATTACCGTTTCTGCTCCTCTGGCTTCTCCATTCTCGCTTTTGACAGAAACACTAATTTGGCAGCTCGTCCGCAACCCGGTATACGTGTTTACGCATATTGAACACCCGCACTCTGTTGACCAATCAGGGAGGAGAACGGGGAGAGGAGAATCGAGAATTCACCATCGGAGCAACTTATCGATTCTGCAGAATCGCGAGGCTTTCCCCGCTCTCGATTCTGACAAAAACGCAAGAGAAGGAGAATTCGGTTCATCTGAATAGTCCAAAAACGCAGCGAGGAGAATCGCAAAGAGAATTCGGATCAAGATCGCAACTATTATTAAAGGACCCCTCGAACCATTTACTGTTCAACTTACAGTATTTTAAAATATTTGAATACTTTAAAACTAGGCTATGCTTTCAACAAATAACCCACGGTTTTAGCTGTTTTAAGCCTTTTCCGAGAACCGTTGACTTGTACCGAAAACAGGGAAACAATTTACATAACCGGTTTTCTGATGGAAAAACTTCTCGCAGACAACCGTCGAGTGAGAAAAATCAGCGTGGTTTTGTTAGAAGGGTTAGAATGTACCGTACGAAATTGGGGTCTCCGGGTTTAGAAATATATGGAGTGATTCTGGAAGTAGGTTGCGTTAGTATTGTAGGTAAGACAGGTCCTTTAAGAAATGAAATATAAAAAGAAAAATCCATTATAGTATTTGAAGCGAAAAATGGTAGGCTATCTGGACGCAGACTGATATAGTAAGAATATTTATTTTCTTTTAGAGTGTATTTAGTAGTGTCAAGAATTACTTTTCAAAGCCCATCTGTGCACCAGCACCCGACTCATCAGTTAAGTCTAGTCAAAGCTCATCGTCACTCAGGACTGCCATTCCGCCTTTAGATGAAAAGAAGCCAGAAACCGAACATCCAGGTACGACCGTAAGTTATCGCCGGTCAACCGACTGTATTTTCTCTAATAGATTTTAATAAAAAACAATAATAATATAATGTAAAAATTAGGGCATTCGCCTCTGTAGTTTAGGCTACGTCTATAATACTTGTCATCATAATCTTTTTAAAGTTTAACCGGAAAGGGCTGAGATAATAATATAATAATTGTAATCAAAGCCAAAGGCCATATATAAGAAAATACATAGAAAACAACAAAACAAAATAACTTTACATGAACCAACGCTCTCTCGAAATTTCACCACACCATCAACTATCTGCAAATTCGTGCTCTTTAAGATGTCAGGATCTAACATAACCTCACCTCCCAATAATTCCCTTCTTAACCCAGAAAGCTCTGGACACCGGCACAGAACATTGACCAAATCATCAACTCCATTACCACATAGAGGGCAAGCACACCCGGAATATAGTTACAGATCACTTACTCAGTAAAAGAGGCTTGAAGGCCCGACGAAATGGCGTTACTCAGTTGCTGCGCTATTCACGAATAATCGATGTTCATATAGTGTAATTTCCGGGTCAAATTTGTGCTACCTGTATCCGCTTGTACCTGTGTTGTGTGCTCGACAAAAACGGTTTACGAAAATAAGTATTCACGCAGTGAGCTACCTTCCGAAAGCTGATCACTGGCCACTGAAAAGCTGCGTTTGTATTGAGATTCGGATTTTCCGTGTCATAGTAGAATTTTGTGTTGTGAGAACGGCCGTAGATATTCTGAACGTCATACTAGAGCAAATAGTGAGAAAAAAAAAAATCACTTACACAGTCAAAATAATGCAGTGCATTCAGTTAAATGATACAAAAATAAGTTGGCTTTTCAGTTAAACTTTAAGCATGCAGAATGTCCAGGGAATTCTTGAAACCGTAATCACTCGAAACTACTTCAGATAGGTGTTGGTCAGATAGGTGATTATCTACGAGTCGTGCACTCGAAAAGTCTATGTTTTCCATTTACTAACGGAACTGATTGTCCCTAGAACGGTTTATAAGTGTAAACGCGTCCGACGCTTCGCTAGCAGCTCGGCTCACACTTTCCGTAAAACCGCGGAGATTAGACCCTTGCCACTTTCGATTAGGTTTTAGTTGATTAGGTTTTAAATTATTGCACGCTATAGTTTGTCCATTATGACTGTTACGACAGATTTAATTCGCAATTGTAGATACATTTGTTTTTCATATTTATTCCTAGAAAGACGAGAAACCAACTATCGAGTTAACTATACCATTAGAAAGAACATAGCTGATTTGGTATTCTGTTAAATTATGGTAAGTGTTAGATGGCGACTTGAGCACCATCTAACAGGTAGATTAGTTTTGACTTTCAGAGTTCCTACTTTCTTCGTGCACACGCTCCCACACAGGGGGAGCCACACACTCCCCCTGGACGCATAAAGCTTACAGGTTTCGATTCTTCTCTCTCTCTCTTTAGCTAGGATTAAGAGATTAAATAGTTGAATAAATATTATCCTTGCTAATGGGTTCCATGTGTGGAAAGTAAATCCCGCATGGAAGGAGCTAGCGCTCCTTGCTAATGGGTTCCATGTGTGGAAAGTAAATCCCGAATGGAAGGAGCTAGCGCTCCTTGCTAATGGGTTCCATGTGTGGAAAGTAAATCCCGAATGGAAGGAGCTAGCGCTCCTTGCTAATCGGTTCCATGTGTGGAAAGTAAATCCCGAATAATATTTATTCCACCAAAAATTATACACAAAACTGGGCCCAAAAATTATAAAAATGTAGTTAGCACAGTTTTGAAGAACACGGTACAATTAAGGGCTTCGAGTCCTTGCGGATAAGAAAGATTTTCTCTTTCTGCTGCGGCCCAAGCTATAAGGGTAGCTGCGCGTTAGCTTTTGTGCGGTAGATGGACATACGCGGCTGCTTTTGGCGTCGTTGCGGTCAACTGCCTGAAACAACAGATGTATTGTCCCTTTATCTCTTTATGATGAATGAATGAATTTATTTCCAAAAAGCCCGTGGGGCCATGGCAGGAAAACAAAATAAACACAAAATAACACTCACAAACACAATGTTTACACTAAAAGAAGGGAACCCTTACTCCAAAAAATGCTTCCGATGCTCCATAGACTGCTTGAGAAACCTCCCAAGCTGACGAAGGTCCCCAAAATTTTTCTTGTCCGTAAGCTTAACGAAATCCTCATCCTCCATCCTATCATGTCCAAAATTCTCTTTACGCAGATCATTTAACTCAACGCATCTACCCACCAGATGCAAGATATCCTCCCCTAGTGAACCAGACATTGGGCAGAAGTAAGGAGGGCAGACCCGATGAAAAATTTATCTCAAAATAGTACTATGAAGTAGTACGAAAAAGTTGCATGCTGTACCAACGATGCTACTACATGCTTCTACTTCAAGGCTACCGTGTTACTGCATACTGTTGGGAATCGTCCGACTCCGTTTTTCACCTTATTTGAATATTCCGCGCTTTTCCCGTTTATAACGCCATCTAGCAGTGTTGAGTAAAGTAAAGTATCTTCATAGAAGCGCTACCAGTTCAGTTGGTAGACAGCTTTCAACCAGATCAATGGCTTCTAATATTTAAAGTGGATTTGTTGTAATTTTAAGGTAAACCTTTTTCGGATTATTATATTAGTATATAATTAAGATATTAATTATGAATTGAAGTATTCATTCTTAAAGTAAAATCATAAAGTAAAAGATTTATTATTTATAGGGTTCCTGACTTTCCTGACTTTCCTGACTTCACGTATACCTGGCTTGTACATTTGTAAATACTCTTTGTTACAATAAACGTTATTTAACGTTGGACCGGAGGAATTGGCGTGCCAGAGAGGTTTTCCCAACATAATTGGTACCAGCGGTGTCGAAACGTCCACCATCTCCAGGAGCCTACCCTGCCGCTCAGCCAAGGCTCAACGCGGAAGACTGCTCAGCCCATGCCTATTTGTGAAGCCCAAAGGCCGACAGCTCAACGAACGTCGCGCAGTGCATAAGCCGTGTTTGTGAACGTTAGTACTTGTGTCCTTTAAGAACTGTGACAATAGTCTGGCAAGTGACTCAAGGATTACATCCCAAAGGAAAAGGACAAGTAAGAACACGCCGCAAATTTGTAAGTCAGAACCCTTAAGATTTTCTACCCATCCATTTCGTGTGCTATTTCCTGTACCACCGTGCTTTTTCTCCGTTGCCATCGACAGTCCCATTCATTTCAAGGTGACCGTGAGATCCTCCATTTGTTCAGCGATTCTTGAAATTTGCATAATTTCCTCACCCTACCTGTCCACTTACCAGCTTGGTAACCGAGTTCACGCCGCACGTTCGTGCCTGCAGCAGGACCCAAAACAAACAGCTATCGGAGTGACTTCATACTAGCAGCATTCCAACTGGGAGTTGTGAATGAGCGCGTAAGCTGCTACGCTTGAGACCGGTTTTGATGTTATTGTTTTGATCGGCCAGCGGGTCAAGCACGTGCGGTATATTATTGTCGGTTGCGTAATAAGGGGGCTTAGTTGATGTTTACCAGATCGCAAAGAGTGAAAAGAGAAGGCGCAGAATTTCAGGAATTGGGAATAAAAGATAGAAAAGAAGTAGGAGAAGCTATTTCACTAAAAACAAGAAGAAAGTCAACAAGGCCGCATCTCGAAAACACTCCTTACCAAAGTCGAGAAAATAAGTTTTCTGAGGAGTCTAACACTTCTGACAGGTCAAGACCCTGCTCACCCGAGTTTACAAGCCCCATAGTCTCTGACTCAGAAATCGTAGACATAACACCGGTTAAGGAGGAGTTAAGAAAATTGGAATTCGCCGACTTCATCTTCCATACTCCAAGTTTTCCTCTTTCTCCCATCGACGGTGCCGAGAAGACTTTCTCCGAGACTGAGATATCCCCTCTTCTATTTCAAATTTCCCCACCTAATCTGACAGATAAGAAGCCCGATACGACCGATCTGTCTTTCGAACTGAATAAAACAGTCATCATGAATCAGCAACAACAGCAGCAACAAAGCACATCAGGACAAGCTGCAATCAGTCAGCAAAACCTTCAGCAGAGTACATCGGCGCCTGTAGCTCTTGTCCCCACCGCTCCTTTAGTTGCGTCCGAACCTCAAGCCGCGATGTTCAACATGATGATGGAAATGATGAAACAACAAGAAAAAATTCGTCGTGAAGAGGCTGAACGAGCAGAGAAATTTCGTCGTGAAGAGGCTGAACGAGCAGAGAAATTTCGTCGGGAAGAGGCAGAGAGAATTGAGCGCATCCGTAAAGAAGAACTACATGCTCGAAGAGAAGAACAACAAAATCTCCAAAAGCAAAGAGAAGCAGAAATGGAGCTACGAGAAAAAGAGCTGGAATTGAGACGAATTGAACTTGAACAGAATGAGAAGCTACGAAAAGAAGAAATAGAAGCTACTGAAAAGCTCAGGAAGGAAGAACTTGAAATTCAGCGCAGAATGCTTAAATCAAATCGCATGGCGCAAATTCCAGCGATGAGAGACGGCGACTGCATCGAAACGTACCTGAGTACCTACGAGATGACTGCCAGATCCCTCGGCTGGGATGATTCCCTATGGGTTCCGCGTCTTCTTCCTCTCCTGACCCCCAGAGCACAAGAAGCCACTCATGTCCTGTCAGATGAAGACCGAAAAGACTACGAAAAAGTCAAAAAGGCCGTCCTGGAAAAATTTCAAGTCAACGAAGAGTTCTACAGACAGAAATTTCGCTCTTACCGGAAGAAATATGAAGATAGCTACCGAGAACTAGCTTCCAGCCTTTCTAAGTTTCGGAATAAGTGGCTCAGAATCCCAAGCGACTACTTAACAGCCACCGATTTAGATACCACGAAAGCCCTGCTGTCCAGCACACTCGAGACAATTGCCCTTGAGCAATTCTACAGCAGCATAGCCAACGATTACTTGAAAATTCACGTGGTCCAGCAAAAGCCAACTACTGTTGAAGAAGCTGCAAAAGCTGCAGATGAGTATCTCCTCACTCGCAAAACGCTGGGAAAAGATGACATCAGCAAGAAGCAACGTCACAGCCGTCCAACTTCTCCAACATATGGGAAACATGCTTCGGATGCTACATCAGCTTCAGCTTCCGGCACCAGCCCCAACCGTTCTAGGAGAGAATTATCTGCAGTGGAATGCAACTACTGCCATAAGAAAGGACACATGGTCCGAAACTGTCCCAACAAGTCTGGAGTGAAGAGAGACGCTCCAGACCCGCATCGCTCAGCACAGTACAACAAAGATGGTCGCCCTAAAGGACCGGCAAGTAGTTCAACTACCAGCTTTAGTGGCCTGGCCAGAAGTCCTGAAAAAAATAGCTCGTCACTCAAGAAAAACCGCGAAATCCTGGGCAGGATGAACGGTAAGCCAGTTAAGATGATTCTTGACAGTGGCAGTGACGTGAGCTTAGTCCGAGCTGATCTTGTCGACCCGAAAAATGTGAATCCGGAAGGTAGATGCATGATCGATTGTGTCTTTGGTGACACGCATCAAACTCCGACCACCGTCGTCAATCTCGAGCTCATACGACCTGATAGCTCCATCGTCGCCCGAAAACTGGAGGTAGGTGTTGTCAAAAATCTGCCGGTAGATGTCCTTCTTGGTTACGACTATCCAGATTTCGCCAACCTGGTTAGTTTTGATACATCAAAGACATCTCAGCCAGCCTCCCTGGTGGTAACTCGTTCAGCTGCGGCCAAACGACCCACAAGTCTCTCCGATACCTACGACGATTTTGGTTCAACTGAAACCAGCGAGCCCGACTTCCTGAATTTTGATGACAGCATCTTCAGCATCCCGTCTTGCAGCAAGCCAGCCCGAAAATCAAAGCGAAAATCTGTGCATCGCCTTGAGAAGCAAGACCCGAGTAACATTCGTGACGCATATTTGGCAACACCGAACGATGTTACTGAACATGGGGCCTCTAAGGAGCCACCTGAAGATACGGCTGTCCCGATTAGTCTTTTAGCCCCTGAAATTCTTGGTCTAAAAACAGAAGAATTTGCAGCTTTGCAGAAGAGTGACCCTTCCTTGAAGTCACTTATCAGCCAACTTGAGTCTACACTTGACGAGTCCAAACCTCACCAAGTTTTGGAACGCAACGGCTTATTCTACAGAGCTCAACACGGAAAAAGAAAACTGCTACAACTACTAGTTCCAGAAAGATGTCGCTCAACAGTCTTACACCTAAGTCACTCATCACCTCTCAGTGGCCACTTAGGAATCAATAAGACTAAAGACCGCGTCGCACGAAGATTCTTCTGGCCACATTTACCTTCAGATGTCGCAGAGTTCTGCCGTTCCTGTTACAACTGTCAGCTCATCTCTAGACGCAGACCCCTGGAAAAAGTCCCCATGCAACAAATGCCTGTACTCACTGAGCCATTTACAAGGATATCGATGGATGTAGTTGGTCCTCTGATCAAATCTTCCTCAGGCAATCGGTTCATCCTTGTCATCGTCGATTTGAGTACCCGATATCCCGAAGCAATCCCGCTTCGGACAACAACCGCAGCCAAGGTCTCTGAAGAACTCATCAAGTATTTCTCCCGCTTTGGCCTCCCGCAAGAAATACTCACCGACCAAGGCCAAAATTTTATGAGTGCTGCTCTGAAGAAAGTTTACAAGGCACTTCAGATCAAGCCGATTCGCACGTCACCATACCACCCACAGACGAATGGTTGTGCTGAATCTGTAAACTCTACACTCATCACCATCATCAAAAAGTTCATCATGAACGAGCCAAAAGCCTGGGACAAATACTTACCGCTAGCTCTGTTTGCCTACCGAGAATCCACCCATCCGGCAACTGGATTCACTCCGTTTGAGCTGCTATACGGTAAAAATCCCAGAGGCATCCTTGATCTGTTGAAAGAATCTTGGGAATCGCAGATTGACACGGAACCGCTCTCCGTTGTCAAATATATCATTGATTTGCGACAAAAACTCAGCTTGTACCGAGATCTATCAAGAGAGAGTCAAGAAGAAGCCAGTAAATCAGCCAAGCTCTGGTATGACCGCAAGACGAAACAGCGAGAACTCCGAGAGGACGACGAAGTTCTGCTACTTCTCCCTCAAGGAAACCACAAACTCGAAGTCTCGTGGAGAGGTCCGTACAGAGTATTGAGAAGAGTTGGCCGAGTCAACTATGAGATCCAACTCGATGGCCCTAGAAAGAAAACCGAGGTTTTCCATATAAACCTCCTCAGGAAATTCTTCCGCCGAACGCCATCCGATCAGCGTCAAAATGACTCCCAACATAACGCAACTAGCCTGTTCTGCTTGATGCAACCAGACGAAGATGAAGAAGCTGATGATAATCTTCAAAACTTTCCAGAAGACCCATCAGAAGAGCCAGTTGACTTCGACACCATCATTGACCGGGGCATCGAAGGAGACGACAGAGCCAAAATTAAATCTCTTCTTGAAGAATACAAAGACGTCATCAGCAACAACATCGGAGTCATGAAAGACGTAGAACACGACATCGACACCGGAGATGCCAAGCCAATCAGAATGCAGCCATACCGCATTCCAGAAGCGAAACTTAAAGCGGTCAAATCAGAGCTGGACCGTCTTGTCAAGCTGGGTGTCATCCAGCGCTCGCAATCAGATTGGGCTTCTCCTATAGTCATCGTTCCGAAGAAATCCGGAGAAATCCGAATCTGTTCGGACAGCCTACGACTCAACAACATCACGAAACCAGAAATCTATCCTATGCCTAGGATAGATGAGCTGGTTCCCATGGTGTCGAAGTACCGCTATATCAGTGTGTTCGATTGCCGCTACGGGTACTGGCAAATCCGTCTGACCAAGAACGGGCGCATAAAAGGAGCATTCACCACCCCATTCGGTACATACGAGTGGCTGGTGATGCCCTTCGGCCTACGAAACGCGCCGTTCACCTACCAGCGGTACATGGACAAAATCCTGGAAGAGTTTCACGACTTTTGCCGAGCGTTCTTCGACGACATCGTCATCTTCAGCGTGACAATCGAGGAACACATCCAACATCTGCGCGCTGTACTCGATCGTCTACGACGACAGAAAGTGACCATCGGACCTGCAAAGGCGAAAGTCGCCTGCTCAAAAGTTGAGTATCTAGGACACATTGTCGGCAACGGACGTATTCAACCATCCGACACCAAAACCGAATCCGTTCAAAACTTCAAACGCCCAAAAACGAAGACGCAGCTCCGCGCCTTTTTAGGCCTTACTGGCTATTATCAAAATTTCGTCAAAAACTACGCAGCAGTGGCCCGCCCGTTGACGGAGCTGACGAGGAAAGGAGTTCCAGACAAAATCACCAAGTCTTGGAAACCAGTTCACGAGTCAGCATTTCAACACCTGAAAACATCACTGTGTAGGCCACCGATCCTACGTAGTCCGGACTTTGATAGGCCGTTTGTGCTACAAACGGACGCGAGCGATTTTGCGCTGGGTGCGGTGCTGACCCAGGAGTACTCCGACGGGGAGCACCCAGTGAGTTATGTGTCGAAAAAGCTCCTGCCACGTGAATGCAACTTCTCCACAGTTGAAAAAGAGTGCTACGCCATCAAGTGGGCAATTCAGAAATTAGAGTACTATTTGTACGGAAGACATTTTACTGTGCAAACCGACCACTCGCCATTACAGTGGTTAAATTCTGTGAAATCCACCAACCGACGTTTGGCAAGATGGTCGGCCGAACTGCAACAATATGATTTCGAAATCAAGGCAAGACCAGGAACAGCAAATGCAAATGCTGATGCCATGTCACGTTTTGGACATGATTGATTTCTATCATATTTACGGTGTCCATGTTTTGTAATTGTTTAACCTGTGCATTTTTTTGGTTCTTTCTTGTATTTTTTTTTCTTGCCTCAGATGTTTTCTTGAAAAGGGGGAGTTTAATTTTAAGGGGGGAGGGATGTTGGGAATCGTCCGACTCCGTTTTTCACCTTATTTGAATATTCCGCGCTTTTCCCGTTTATAACGCCATCTAGCAGTGTTGAGTAAAGTAAAGTATCTTCATAGAAGCGCTACCAGTTCAGTTGGTAGACAGCTTTCAACCAGATCAATGGCTTCTAATATTTAAAGTGGATTTGTTGTAATTTTAAGGTAAACCTTTTTCGGATTATTATATTAGTATATAATTAAGATATTAATTATGAATTGAAGTATTCATTCTTAAAGTAAAATCATAAAGTAAAAGATTTATTATTTATAGGGTTCCTGACTTTCCTGACTTTCCTGACTTCACGTATACCTGGCTTGTACATTTGTAAATACTCGTTGTTACAATAAACGTTATTTAACGTTGGACCGGAGGAATTGGCGTGCCAGAGAGGTTTTCCCAACACATACTACTATATGCTACTATTAGCAAGACTGGATTCTACTATGGCAAGACAGGATGCTACTGGATACTACTACATAAGATTGGACCAGTCTGAGGCACATTAAATGATAGTATTCTTTGCTATTACATAGTATTACATGCAGCGTTTTCGTACTACTACCATACTGCTACGCAGGCTACAAATTTTTCATCGGGGAACTAAAACTTACGATTAAACTAAAACTAAACTAAGGGCCAACCAGGGCTACTCAAACAAACCGACAAAACAGTAACGAAAAAAGGCCGGATATCTGGTAGCTATGAAACGACGAGGTAACGTCGCGGCAAGTCGGATATATCTGAGGTTCGTAGTATCTCGTGCCGATAGATTGAGCCCTCTTACGCTTGTTTCTTCGTGGGTTATTAAATATGAATAAAAACGATGACCAACTGTTGGGAAGACCCTATCTAGCACGCCAATTCCTCTAGTCCAACGTTTATTGAAACGACAACGACTATTTACAGATGTACAAGTCAGGTATAAGCGTAGTCCGGAACCCTTAAAATTACAGCGAATCCACTTTAAATATTTCAAGCCATTAGTTGCGTTTTTGGAGATACCGTGGTATCTGTTACCACGGTAACTGGACCTGCAATTAGTCGTTTTTGCAGTTGCCGTGGTATCCGATACTACGGTTGCTCTGCAAAAACGACAATTGCAGAAATTGCGCTTTTCGAAGTCATCCCAAAAGAAAAACTGATATCCAGTCACATCCTTAAGTTCCAAACTTCTTTTTCACCAATTTGACAAAATCCTAAGCTCTGTTGTTGGTAACGAGGAAAGTGAGATAATTTTTCCAGATACCACGATAACTGCAAAAACGCCTTTGACCGTGGTATGAGATACCACGGTAACTGCGAAAACGACTTTAGACCGTGGCATGTACCATTTCTACAATCTCCTTTCGATTCAAGGCAAGATTCTGAGCGTGTTCCATCCTACTTACCGTAGTTACTACGCATGACGTCACAAATTCTGCCTTTCTGTCGTCAAGGCTAGAACGATTTTTCTATTTTCCAGCAGAATATCATGCCGCGGGCGAATCTGACCAATCACGTGACAGAGATCCGTAGTTACTACGCTTACTACGCTCCCGAGCGTGGTAAGCAAATAGTTATTATTAATTACTATTTCGATAAGGCTGGAACGGTCAGCGTAGTAACTTTTCGTGAGGTTGGAACGGAAATAGTAACTAATAGTTACTATTGGTACGAGGGTGGAACACGCTCTCTGTATTGTATTACAGATTGAAAACAGGGAGCCTTTTGCTGAATTCA
The DNA here is from genome assembly GCA_030848855.1 of Branchinecta sandiegonensis. Lineage (NCBI taxonomy): Eukaryota > Metazoa > Arthropoda > Branchiopoda > Anostraca > Branchinectidae > Branchinecta > Branchinecta sandiegonensis. The sequence goes on along the minus strand of JAUPMV010000021.1, from coordinate 2,472,166 downwards.
GTTCTGTTCAACTGAATTTACACTATTCACCATTGTGTAGAGTGTGTTCGGTGGCAGTTGAAACTGCCCAAAAACATCTTTTTTCAATGTGTCCCAAGTACGCCAGAAACCAAGAAGCTGAAGATCAGTTGCCGAAGATTAAAGACACCAGAAGCATTTGATTCAGTCATCAATATGCAACTTCCTTTGCATATTGAAAGGCCGATCTATACTACGATGATTCAGATCCTAAAGAAGACGCTGGATTGCTGAAGCTCTGGAAATACGAATTTGAAGTCAAAGGGGTGAAAGTACTACTGCGTGGTCCACATACCCACTCACCTTTTTGGAATTGGAATTGGAAGATTCCCAGCACCAACTTGGTTCAGTTCTTACTGTCCGAAGCGAGCAACTGAAATAGCAGACTGACCACCATTGCCATGTGTATGACGATCTGTGAACTACCAGTTGATGATCGCGAACAGGCCCGTATCTAGGAATTTATTTCGGGGGGCGGGGGGGGGGTCTTGCCTGCGGGTCGGACAAAAATAGTACAAAAAAGACATAGATCAGAGGGAAAAGCTATAAAAATGATTATTTGTGTATGTTGGGGGGGGGGTCAACCCCCTACCCCCCCCCCCTGGATACGGTCTTGATCGCGAACCGCCTGGATGGTCCAGGATCTATAGGCCTTAGCGGTCAGAATTGACTTTCATCGGTCTGTGAAAATTGTAAAAGCAGTAGCCACGACAGATACGAGATTACACAACATCTGTTGACGTTAAAGAATATATTACGAACCTACGAAGTTTTAGTTTTTCGCTAACAGTAACTGCAAACCATGTTTACACTGTACAAAAAAAAATCTTGCAGTATTTGCTACTGGGATTAATCTTGTCTCTAATGAGATAAGATTATATCTTATTCGGATTAATCTTATCGCAGTAGAGATAAGGTTAATCCCAGTAGCAAATACTGCAGTTACCTTTAATCCTTACTCGGAGAAACTTTTTACAGTGTAGTGTTTTTTAGTTTAATACTCTTTATTATACAAACCAACTTTTACATGCTAAACCACATGAACACACCTTTTACGCAACCCTCTTAATATCCTTTATACATATAGCCAGGGACCCATAAATTTCCTGTAATGACTCGCCATTCAGGGGGCTTGTCATTTCCTATGCTTCTATGTTGCTATGTTGCCCGAGCCTCATCTAGTTTCCAAAAATTCCGCTTGGCTCGAATCGGCGTTCTTGCTCAGATAGACAAAATTTGTTGGGACTATTCAGCATGCCACCAGGTACCTAAGCTAGGACAAAAGATCCAGGATACTCTTCCATTACAGAGCAATATTCCTAGTTCAGCACAACAGCTGCGAAAAATTTTGTCTATCTTGATAGTCGGGTATTTTATCCCCGTGGGTATTTCTCCAACTATCTGACGCTCGGTCAAGAGCGCATCAGAAATCTCTTATTGACAAGCCCCCTGAATGGCGAGTCATTACAGGAAATTTATGGGTCCCTAATATAGCTGATATTTCTGGCTGCAGGAAAGCCCGAATGGGCCTGTGGGGTGTTACGTTGTATAGAAACGAAATTTCATAACGCAAGTTTTCGAACATCAATAGATAGTATTTTATTTCATATCTGTTCAGGTCTCTTTTGACAGTACAGCTGATTTGTATGGTGGTAGGTAAGTAATGTCAAAGTCGGTCGGGGCAATAAATAAAAAATATGCAGGCCAGAGACATCTTTTCGAGGTTTCCTTTATAAACCTACAAATGGTCACTTCCTTTGTTTCACCGTCGTTCCCATGTCCGCTAAAGAAATAGAAAAACCGCGATTTTTTTTTTTTTCTTGATCAGATAGTTACCCCTCTAAGATGATGTACGAGGGATAAATATAGTTTCGGATATTTCGGTTGCACTTCCGGCAAGCCGTCGCGAAAAAAACAAAACTAAATCATAAGATCCAACGCAATACCAACAGAAAAACGATGCAGAACCAACAAACCATAAAACGACATGTAACATGTCCGCTCAACACTAAAGAAAGGCTATTTAAAATTCTCGTCACGTAGCCTAGGCCGCTGGCTAACTTTGGTTCCTACCACGCTTTATGTCCGTATTTTTCCCGTTCTACTTGGCTCAACAAGGCCCAGAAACCCGGCCGGATCGCAAATAAAGACCTAAATCTACAGTAGCCTTTTGTTGGCGATGTTTTGCTCCATTTGGATTCATTCTTTGATGTCTATAGTCCTCTATTTATTTATTTATTTGAATCCAATACCGGCCAACTAGGGCCATTATACATAACAAAATAACACTTACCAAACTTACACTTTACACACTAAGTTGGGTCAAACCCACAATGTACCAACTCCCCCCATTTCCGCCAGTAGGGAAGAGATAGCCGCGTAGCGGCCCAGAGAGAACAGGGACTCCAAAATTCTATTCTGGAGCGAAAAACAAGCTGATCTACGAACTTCAGAGAAAGATGGGGAGACCTTCACCAACAAACATTGCCGAAGCATTACAATTCCAGGGAAAACCGTGCAACCACCGGAAGGAGTTATTGTATAGAACACGGAATGAATTACGTTGTTTTATTTTTGCAGCTCTGAGGATCAAAGGTCTGTCAACAGACACCGGGTCGGAAAGCCTAAACTCGCCTTTATCCGTTGATGAGCAGTTGGATCGGAATCTTGGTAAGGAACCTTTTGGATTTCTCTGGATATATCCCAAACTCCTATCAGTGGTTACTAAAAGCCAGGGGCGTCACGTATGGGGGGGGGGGGGGGGGACGCCCCTCCCCAATGATATCGGCCAGTCGGTAAAAAATAGCCGAGTCGGTGCGATGCGCCGCGATTTTTCGTAAAGACAGTCGATTTTTCGTGCTAACAGTCGATTTTTCGTAAAAACAGTCGAATTTTCGTAAAAACAGTCGATTTTTTTCTTGGAAACAGTCGATTTTTCTTCCAAATAGTCGTTTTTTTTCGTACAAAGTCGATCTTTTTTAAAAACAGTCAGTTTTTCTTAAAATCAATCGATTTTCGTCAAAACCGTCGTTTTTTCTGCAAAAACAGTCGGTAAAAATGACCAGCCAGTCGGTAAATACCTTGCCCCCCCCCCCCAAACGTTTTGGCTAATAACGCCTCTACTAAAAGCTACTAGGTTTTCAGGCTTCTAGGATCTAGTAGGCTTCTAGTTATATTTCCAGGATCCAAATTGTGTCCATATGAACTTTTTTTCGGATCCCAAAATTGTTAGTGACGGGATATCTACGACTTCGTGAAATTGTCCGTCTGTCTGTCAGCGCGACAACTCTCGAAGGGATTGAGATATTTTGTTCAAGCCGAGTGTGAGGATACTTGGGTTAAAGCTCAGGTCAGGTTCGTAGATGGGCCCCTTAGCCCTGTATTCAGTGTTGGGGGTTTCAAATTAAGAGGTGAACAAAAATATTATTTTCAGCTGATTAAAAGTCGATTTATTTAATTCAGCCGTAGCCATATGATATGAAATGATATGATATTTATTATACTAAAAGCCCAAGGGCCATGGCAATACAATAAAAAATAAACGCAATGACGAACTTTTTTCTACCCACTACTAAAACTACAAAAAATTACAAAAAATGTTCTCCGTGCATCATTGACAGCTTGAGGAATCTACCCACTTTCTTTATAGTAGCATTACACTCACTCTTAAACATTTGCTCCATCCATTCCTGATCACACTCATTTACTCCAAGTATTTCAATTCTCAAATCATTCAATTCCCTACAAGCACACATAAGATGTCGCACACACTCATTCATATCTCCACACATCGGGCAGAAGTAAGGACCAATTCTCCCAATCGGCCTACCCGTGTACCTCCTCCTGTCTCCCAGGGGTAAAATATCAGCACGCATACTAATTAATAATTTCATTTCCTCCCTATCTAAACCTGCTTTAAAATAAACTTTAAAATAAATAAACATACATAGAATGCTATGTATAAAAAATCAACAAACCACAAGCTCATCACTCCAGTTTTTCCACAAAGGCAGTGAAAGTTAAAAAATTGGAGTGGAAAGAATTTGGATCAGGTTGTGACGTGACCTCAAAAGGCGGCTGTTTAGCGACAAAACTGCTTTACGTTTTAGTTCGTAAAACGGAGGCATAATGGATTATTTGCGAACATCCCCGAGGCGCTACACCGATGCGGGAGTCGGTGAAGTTTTCTGTAACAGTTATTGTAAGTGACGCGGGTCGCATTTATCGCACCAGCAGTCATATCCGTACAAAGAGCAAAACAGTAAAACTGAAAACAAAAAGTACAAAGCAGCCTATCACGGATAATTGCAGAACAGAACTGAAATTTTCTAACAAATGCATTTCCTCGCACACACAGAGTTCTTGTTAACTCTTGTTTTGTGTGTGTGCTCATTTTAACTGTTTTTTTTTTAACTATGTCTTGACAATGCCACTGCTATTTTGTAAGGTATTCTGGCAAATTACAACGATTGATGATTGAAAAGACGCAAATGAGTGAGATCCCGCAGATCAGGCGTCAACCAGAAGCCAAGGTATTTAGACGTAAGGAGACCTGCTGAAACCATAAGACGGTTTTCGCGAGCTGGAAAGCAAAGTTGGAATCGCTTTCCAAAGGTTTTCGCGCTACTTCGGAAAGTTGCCGAACTTTCCAACCCGGTTTTCGCGTTTCGGAAACCGAAGCCCTGAAAATGATTCCACGAGTGGAAAACTCCGCGGAAAGTTGAATGTTTCGGCGGGAATTTCAAAGGTGTTCGGAAAACAGTGGAAACAGTTCGGAACATCACTAATAAATAAAGAAAAATGGCAAGCGTTATTAGGGTGGCTTCGATGGAATATATGAGAGTCAAGAACCGTTAAGTGAACCATATTTATTCGAAATAGTTTTTAATTTAACATTTTCCCGGCGATTTCAGCTTTCCATACGTTTTCGCGATCAGTCCAGCGGGAAAGTGGAAAGTTATTCCAGGATTCGCTTTCCCACTGTTTTCCCGATGCGCTTCGCTCGCCGGAACGTGAATCCGAGATCTCGCGAAAACCCTCCTCATATCTGAACTACAGTCGCAAAGCACTGGCGAAATGCCCGCCGGGTATAATCATTAATAGTCTTATACACCGCAATGTAAGGAGTAGAGTTGACATAAAAATGTGTTAGTTTGTCTGTAAATTACAAGGTACAGTAGATACAGTTTATGTTCCAGCATTCGAACATACATGAATGTTCATGAATGTTTGTTTGAAAACTGCTGGGTTTCTCAGAGGTTACAAACCAGTAGCCTATACCAGGGGCGTCACGACCGGGGGGGGGGGGATTTTCGCCAAAACAGTTGATTTTTTTCATTAAAAGAGTCGATTTTTCTGAAAATCAGTCGATTTTTCTGAAAATCAGTCGATTTTTCTGAAAATCAGTCGATTTTTCTGAAAATCAGTCGATTTTTCGTCAAAACAGTTTTTTTTTCTGAAAATCAGTGGATTTTTTTCGAAGCTGTAGTTTTTTCTTGAAAACAGTCGTTTTTTCTACAAAAACAGTCGGCAAAAATTACCAGCCAGTCGGTAAATTCCTTGCCCCCCCCCCCCCCCCCCCCCGAACATTTTGGCTAGTAACGCCTCTGGCCTATACCACAATCCCCTGATTTTGGGAAAGCCTACGCCAAACGCTGAGTATATTAAGAGTAGAGTATATAGAGCTCAGTATATTTAACGTTTGGCATACCCTATGCTTAACGCTGGTAAAATATTGATGATTTGAGTGAAGTTCATAAATCAACCAATCAGAATTCATCTATAGTGGGTTAGGTCAGTGTTAGGGTACCAAAAACTATCATAGGCTATGCCAAACGCTAGAAATACCCAGCGTTTGGCATAGGGTATCCAAAAATCAGGGGTTTGTGGTTGACTGTTACAAACCCGGTTCTTCTATTTTCAGCCTAGCGTAGCTCCCTTGATTTCGATGGCAGACACCGAGAAACTTGCATAGCCGATATTCCTAACCAGGGCTATTATGAGAACCGACAAGCTTCTAATCCTTTCCTCGTAAAAAGCGCCAAACAGGGCGAATGGTAGAATAAGACCGGCGCCGTTTGGGGTGATAAATATTATGCAGAAGTTCGGATTTTTGTGAATCCGGATCGGATACCGGAATTTTCGGATATAACGGTTGAGGACATAGAGTTAATCAGTAATATAGGCACGACTGGTCCTTTAATAGGAAACTTGGAGTTGTTAAAGGACCTCTCGTACCTGTAATACTAATGGAGCCTACTCCCATAACCACTCCATATATTTCTAAACCCGGAGACCTCAATTTCGTACGGTACACTCTAACCCCTCTAACAAAACCACGCTGATTTTCTCACTTGCCGTGTTTTGCTACCTTCGATGTGTATCAGGCTGTCGACGGTTGGCTGTGAGAAATTTTTCCATCAAATTGTTTCCCTGTTTTCGCTACAAGTCAACGGGTCTCGGAAAAGGCTTAAAACAGCCAAAACTGTGGGTTAGTTATTGAAAGCACAGCCTAGTTTTAAAGTACCCAAATATTTTAAAATGCTACAAGTTGAAGAGTAAATAGTGCGAGGGGTCCTTTGATAATTGTCCGCCTTACATATCATGTGCCTCGATGGCTAAGACTGCAACCGAATGCAAAACCTTGGTGCAATGTGGTTGAGACGGGGCTTAGTGCCGCTTCATTTAGGCTGCGACAGTACGATCAAGGTTTCCCGGCCAGATTGTCTGCACTTTCATTATCAAGTTGAAAAATCGGAACTTTTCCGTATGGAATTCATGATGGTGTCAAAAATCCTGGCTGGAATTTCAGTTCGCGGGCACCCGACCCTGATGTTGTGTCCAAGGCTTTATGCTGCGAACAAAAGATCAGCGTTTAAAGCGATGCGCTGCGTACGCGTTCATCTTGCGCTGCGTACAGGTTGCGTAGCGTATCTTTCACACCTGCGCGATAAGCTTTCACGCTGGATTTGTATTTATTTCTCTCAGAACTGAGGAGTACAAAATAATGTAATGTAATTTATGTACGATTCTGCTCGCATTTCTCCTATTTCGCGTTTTTTGACTAGTCAGATGAAGCGAACTCTCCTTTTCGCGCGCTTCTGCAGAATCGAGAAGTTGCTCCGATGGTGAATTCTCGATTCTCTATATTCTCCCCCGGTTGTGGACGAGCTGCCAAATTAGTGTTTTTGTCAAAAGCGAGATTGGAGAAGCCAGAGGAGCAAAAACGGTAATTTGTACGAGAATTCATAAGCGAGAACGGAGAATTCAGATCAAAAACGCAACTTGAAGTGTTTACAGAATTGGCTGAAAATGCTGTTCACGTGACATCACCTGAACAGCTTATTGACCTGACATTTCCCGCTTTTCAGGTGACATGAGCGCGGCACTGTCGCGACTAAAAGGCCTGGGAGTCGGCTTGCAAGGTGAACTCGATCAGCAAAACTCACTTCTGGAAAGGATGCACGATAAAGCAGAAAAAGTGGACTGGAAAATCGGGAAGCAAAATAAAGACATGGGGAAAATACTCAAGAAATAATTCCAGTTTTTTTTTTCGTGTAAAGTTTATGCCCTGTTGTGATGCGGTTTGAGGTTTTGTTATATCGTTCAGGCACCAAGTAAATTTTCTGAAAGTAGATTTTGGTCGGTAAAGTAACTTGCTCACACAGCACAGCCAGATTTTCGCAGTCGGATGCGATTTTCCTCCTTCGCTCCGTATCCTCTTGATGACTAACTCTCATTGCCGATGCACAATCGCCGTGTACCTAGCGGAAGAGCCGGAAGCGGCACCACACCTGTCCTAAACGATCCCCGTGATAGGTTGATACAGGATTTGAGTGGTTGAGTCTGAGTCGTTAGTGCGACGTTTATTCGTTCTTCCTGAGGATCACTGGCGTGTTTTGGACTTAGTCATATAGAGCATTCCGGACGTATCGCATGCATGCTTCGGCCCAATGGTGAGTGCAAAATATTTTACTTTTATCAGAGAAAAGTTTAAACGCGGTGGAATATTTTTTTGTGTATCCAGAATTACTATATCGTCGCTGTGACGCATTAAGGGGTCAAGCGACATTTTTAAAAATGTTCAGGAAAAGAAAAAAACGTTTTAAAATCTATTTTTCAACCGATCTTGATGATTTTTATGTCGAATAACATCTTTCTGAGCGGCGGATAGAAGAAAAGAACATTCAATGTTTTTTTATGTGACGATTTTTATCACATATATGATTATATCATTTTGTGTCTAGCTCTTTTTCACCATTCTCGTGGCGGTTAGATCTTTAGAGCAACTCATGTATCTCAGGAACGGCTTGTCTTAGGGCTCTGAAAAATTTACTGGAGCTAAGATCCATAGCCCTAGTGTAAATAACTAATTTTCACAAAATCTGTCGATTGACCCCTTAATGTGTGACAGCGACAATATATAGTTTGTGAATCTTAGTGGTATTGATGTAAGACCTTCGAGCCAACTGATATACCTTGGCCTTCCAATTGGCCCGTGTCTATCCGCAACCGTAAGCTGATTATTGCTCACATCGATAAGAAGCTCCGCGGAGCCTACGCGTCACTTGTTCCAACGCAAGTGAATGTGCCTAAAAAGCTCCTTGCAAAGCTTCACAACGCAGTGCCTCTGCTTCATTTACTGTTTGCGGCTCCATTCTGCGATTTTTTTAACGCTACGGATAAGAAAGAGTTAAGAAAGTTGTTTTTCAAATTTGCTAAACTTCTTCTTCAACTTCCTAGTTGGTCCCGCAACCGGTACTTGATTCAGAAGTACTCTGTCTCAGATCCTATACCAAAGGCGTATTCTCGCCGTTCCCCGAGGACTCCTCGGGGAATCGAAGGGAACGGCGAGAATAGATGGAGTCACTCCACGCGGACTCCGCGTACAGAAACAGCGAGAATACGGGGAATGCTTCTAAAATGGATTTTGTTCGAAAAATGAATATGCAGCTGAAAAAATTAGTCTAGATCCACTTCATTCTTGGTTTTCTTTATTCTGATTCTTTTTAATTAATTTTACATAGCACCTACAACAGCAAAAATTGATTCCCCACCGAATTTGAAAGGGAGTCCTTTTTGATGATGGTGATGATAATCGGAGCATTCCCCGTCCGTGGGGACTCGCGAGAATACGGGGAGTGAGTCCCCGGGACAAACAAAAACGCGGGGACTCCTCAAGTGGAGTCCTCGGGGAACGGCGAGAATACGCCTCAAGTGTTGATAATCTTGTCGCGAACCTTAAAGGACACCTGAATGAAGAGTACCAAGTATCATCCCTATCTGAATGGCTTCCGTTAACATTGCCTGCAGAAAGTCCAATCCAAATACGAAATAGTGTTTCCAAGCTATGATTTTTGCTCCATTTTGCATCTGTCCTTACCTCAGTACCGAACAATTTTAGAAATGCATAAATGTCTCCAATCAACCATCCTTCTGGAATATTTTTTAACCAGTTAAGCCCAAACGATCTCTAGAAGAAATTCCAATACGATCCGGCCAGCGCTGTACAAGATTTGAATGAATTGCGCTTTTTGTCTTGGAGTCTGCATGTGCAAACCTCCAGAAACTAACACCTCTATTTTGAAAACGTCACGCTCAGGAGAAGAATGCGCTCCGTGTCCATGTCTGTAAATGCATTTTCCATGGTGTGTTCAAGTATGGTTTCATTGTTCAGATGTCCTTTAATAATAAGGATGTTGTATACCCCTGGATGGGTATTGAGAGTTTAGTTCTGTGAAAGTATTTGACAGTGGTGGGAAACAAGGATTGTGTAAATACTGGGCAAAGGCTTCTGCGATTTCCCAGGGAATAATTGTAATAATTGTAAACTGTAAATAAACACAGAACTCAGAATTGTAAAATAATCACAGATGTGTACATATACACTTTCAACACGCATTTTATTATTCGTTATTTTATTTGCATTTACACATCGTTCAATTCGCATCGTTCTTCTGTTTTTTATGGCACTTGCCCTCCGGCCAGGTGCCATATAGCGATCGCAATTTCTGTCCGTCCGTCGGTCGGGCCAGGTTTTTCCAGTTCGGGCACTTCCACACAGCTAGGACGATGAAACTTCGCAGGCATATCAGGGACCCGACCAGGTTAACTTACAAATAATCACTTCCCCAATCCGACTTTCCCCAGATCCGGGAGTCCGGAAACTGGGAACAACGGTAGCAGAAGGGGAGCAAAAGAGCGGATGTACAAATGCGGTATCGATCCAACAGCCTCTGTGGCATAGGTCCAGCGCTCTACCACGGGACTACGCTTTGATGTATTCAGAAGCGAATGCGGAACTAGATACGGTTTAAAGATTAAAGCAAGACCAAGCGGTCAGAACGAATGCTAACCAGAGCAAAATAACTAGAGCTATTTTGCTCTGATGCCAACTAAACTTAAACTAAACAAATCTCGTGAAACGCTTCCACATAAGCTAGGACAATGAAACTTTGCAGGCACATCAGGGAACCGACCAGATTAACTTGGAAATAATCACTTTCCAGATCCGATCATAGTGGGGGGAGGGGAGGGATGGGAAATCTGGAACTATTAACATGCATAACTTTGGAAAGGATAATCGGACATGCGTGAAACTTGACATGTGTCAACAACAAGTGTTTCGGATATTCAGTTTCAAAAGCGGACCAGATTCGATACCTGTGGGGGGGGGGGGGGGCTAGAGGGGGGCACCGGAAATCTCCTGAAACGCTTCCACATAAGCTTGGACAATAAAACTTGGAAGGCATATGAAGGAACCGACCATATTAACTTGGAAATAATCACTTCCCCGATCCAGCCATCGCGGGGGGAGTGGAGGGATGGGGAATCCGGAAACTCGATGTACGAAGATACAACCAGTTGCGTGAAGACAGCAGAGGGAATCTCACGTAAATTCCCAATCCTCTCCGGGGTAAAACAAGGTTGCGTCCTAACCCACTTCTGTTCGCGGTCGTCATAGACTTCGTGTTGAGAAGTGTCGACTCAACTGGGCTACGCCTAAACGATCGCCTGCTCAGCGACCTAGATTTTGCTGACGATATTGCCATCCTCGAAACCTGCAAAACACGACTTCAAGCGCTGCTCACAAGCATCCAACAAAAAGCAGAAGGTTTTGGACTCAATATCAACGCCAGTAAAATTAAAGGCATGGCAACTAGCGATTCACCCATGAACATCAAATGTGGCGACAACGATGTGGAACAAGTGGTCCATTTCAAATATCTTGGCAGCACCATCGGTAACACAGAATCTACAGCCAAAGAAGTCACCGCCCGAATTGGACAGGCTAACAGCACCTTCAACAGGCTCAAAAAAGTTTGGAGGTCGAGTACTTTCTCCCTCCGGCTTAAGCTTCGCCTATTTAACAGCAGCGTCCTGCCCATCCTCCTCTATGCATCTCAAACACGGCAGCTCAACCGAGACCAAGAGAGGAGAATTCAGTCGTTTGAAAACATATGGCTCCGGAGACTTCTTGGCATCAACTGGACCCAGAAGGTAACGAACGAGCACATAAGAACCACCACAGGTCAACCGTCCCTCATTGAGACCATACGAAGGCGTGGATGGAGTTACCTCGGACATGTGCTGCGCATGGACGATTCCAGAATCCCGAAGTCCACGTTTTTCTGGTTACCCGAAGGCATCCGCCGCAGAGGAAGACCCAAAAACACATTCCGTCGTACCTACAACAACGACCTGCGGCAATTTCATGCCTCATTACAGCCGGAGTGGGAAGACATCGTCGCAGCCGCAAGTTTCAGAGACGACTGGAGACTCTTCTTGGACGCCCTGGGCGCCTCTGGAGGCACAGGAGGATCTAAGGTCTAAGGTAAGGCGTACAGGTCGCGCAGCGTATCTTTCACAGCTGCGCGAGAAGCTTTCGCGCTGGATGCTCACTTACATTTTCCTTTCTCGGTTTCCACTGCTGAATTTTAATTTCTTTCACTAGTAGCAACTAGCAAGTTTTTCTTCAAAAATTCCATTTTCCACTTACAAACCTGATGCGTACGCGTCGACGCAACGCAAGAATAGAACTTGGTTCTATTTCACAAGCACTACGCAGAGGTTGCGTAACTTAGTCAAAAAGGCTCAACGCGTCAATGTGAAAGCGGCTTAAAGCGGAATTCACACAGAGGGCGCCTAAATATTGATTGGCAAAAATACGCTTTGAGACGTCTAGGCGAAATCGCAGGATATGACAGACGGGGAGCGAAATCGCCCAAACTTTATTTCCAGAAATACGAACAGAATACCACAACTTGCAATTGTGATGGACAGGGTGTAAGAAACTGCAGAGCAGTAAATTACACTGCCACCTTTTGCGCTGTCACACATTCGTCGAATCTGTATTTCATTTGCCTGGCGTTGTCTTTTCTCGGCTCGGAACCAGTAGCGGCCAAACACAGCTGTTACTATTTTAAATAGCCTTTGACCATTTGTACGTACTTTTAAATGTATATGTTATCCTGATAAATTTGTGCATGACAGTACTCACCAATTTTTGTTTTGTAACCGTGAAAGTGTGAGCGAATAAACTATTTGAAAAAAAAAAAACTGACGAAGCATTTTTTTTTAACCTGACGATCACCAGGCGTGATGAACTTCGTTCTCTGTGCGAACTGGCCTTAACGCACACGCAGTCAGTGAGAACCAAGAACACTGTGGAGCGACTCTCGCAATCTCACGCTTCACTCCTTACTCTTTTCGCTGGATAATAATTCCTCCCCCTTCTTAATATTTCGTTTGCCACCTCACTCGTACCATCCAAATACCAAGGCGTAAACTCCCTAAGGGCAATACACACCCGCCTGCCCAAAATGTCACTTCGTAACACTGCATGTTCCCAGAGGTACCTCGCCTCTCCGTACAGAATCATCAAGGAATTGACAGGCATTGGCAACCTTAGTGCCACGTTTTCGTCAATGCTATGCTTCCCTTGGAAGTTGATCTCTGCCAGGTTGTATTTACTTTTGCCTCCGTCGTATTTAGTAAGGGTTAGGTATGAGTCGCCAAGGATGTTTACTGTGACTATCCTCTCGCCCCAGACCCAGCAGTCGTCTATATGCTTGTCAATATATGCCCCGGTTTCTGGGCGGTATTCCAGGGAACAGTTTTCAATAATCGCGTAGTCTTTCATGAGGTACACGTTGTCGGCTAATTTCTTGTGGAGCGGTTCGAATATGTGAGGAAAGCCGTTGAATTCGCCGGCTTTAAGTTTCTTCTCCTTGAAGTTCGTCTTGGGTCCGAAATTCTGAAAAAAAAAAAAGCTTTGAAGCAGAACTCCGATTGAAAATGTGTAGTTTTATGATGGGCTACAACTTCATCCAGACTGGGAGAATTTAAAGCTGATTTTGAGACCCTAGCAAGTATCAGGCTCAATACTCTTGATGACTAACTCTTCTTGACGATGCAAAATCGCCCTGTACCTACGGAAGAGCCGGAAGCGGAATCACAACTGCAACCAAACATCGCCGTGATTGGTTAACACAGGATTGAGTTGTTGAGTTTGAGTCGCTAGTTCTACGTTTTCTCGTTCTTCCCGAGGATCACTGGCGCGTTTTGATCTTAGTCATATAGATTATACGCGACAGAGACAAGGGACGCTACTTCCCCGAGACTAGTAAGACCACCCATAAACTCGATTATCTAAAATCAATTGTATCCTATTTTACCAATATTTGAATTCTCGTGAAGTTAAACGATATTCATAAGTTGTACGTACAGATGAAATGTCTATTTATATGATTGTGTAATGTGCTAGTTTCCGCGAATCACGATCCAATGCTAGCATGTAGAATACAGCTGTTAAGCAAATAAAGTACATTATTTATTTAATGCAGTAGTATCCTGTGTTGACACAGTAGCATGCAGTGGCATCAGTAACTGCTGCATGCTACTAAACTTGCAACTCACTTTCGACAATCATCATCAGTCTGCCTGTTTTCAATTTTCTTTCCACAGTTGGTCTCGTTCTTTTGCTTTCTAGTTTAAATTCGATCTTCCCACGGAGAGTCTTTTTCACAATTAAGCCCCGCCTCTCGCGTCGTTTGAGATTGGTTCAGTCAGATGTACCAATCAGAAACAACGTTGGTTGATAGATAGATAGATTTATTTGCGCTAAAAAGCCACAAGGGCCATGGCAAATACAAAAAAAAAAATAATAACAACAAAACAACAACAATAACAAACCTACAAAAATCCTTCCCGATATGACAGAGAGTTGGTTGAATGTTAGTCATAGGTAGTGTGCTTTTAAGGTGGCGAGACATTGCATGGGTCAATTCATAGGAGCAGAGGCGATACTAGCCAAAATGTTTTGGGGAGGAGGGCAAGGTTTTTACCGACTGGCTGGTCATTTTTACCGACCGTTTTGCAGAAAAAACCGACTGTTTTTTCTGCTGTTTTTCTAACTGTTCTAACGAATATCGTTAAAAAAACGAGTGTGTTAAAGAAAAATCAACTATTTTTACGAAAACCGCCTGTTTTTACGAACAAGTGCGCAGGCGCTCAGACGTGGTGTATGAAAGTAAAATGTTTAACACATCTTATAAACAAACAGCGTTAGAACCAAGACATTTCACATCCCCAATAACCAAAAAATACTGAAATACCTAATTTGAAATCATCCCAGTTTAAAAGCTTTTAATGTAAACAAACCGCATTTAGAAATCCAAAGAAGATCTTCAAGATCTTGCAAGAAGATGTTTCAATACTGAATGTCTCGCTAGCCAGTTCGCTAGCTAGCCCACCAAATTGCATGTCTGACCTAAATATCCTTGACTATAGCAGCTTAGAGTTTGATTCCAGTCACGGGTCAAAAGCTTTACTAATGGGCAAATCGGGCCCACTTGCCCATCAACGGGGAGGGTAGGGAGTGGTTCAACTCCACATTGATATTCCCAACCTGATGATACAAAAGCACAAAGGAATTTCATCGCGCTATCTCCAGTTTTTGTCAAGTTAGAAAAAAAATGGGCAATCTGGGCCCAATTGCCCCTGAACCAAGTGAGTGTATGGTTTGAGACCCGCACAAAATAAAAAGGGACCTCAAAGCTCACAAACCTACAAAGTTCCAACTTGGTATCTGTTGATTCTTGTCCCGGGTAACGTACTTTACTCCTGGGCAATCTGGGTCCAGTTGCCGTTGAACGTGGTGGATGGGGAGGTGAAACTTTGAAAGCAGTTTCCCAGCCCTAGGATCTACAAGTACAAGGAATTTCATCGTCCTATGTCCAGGTCTGGTCAAGTTATGAACATTATTCACTGGGCAATCTGGGCCCATTTTCCCCTGAACCGGGTGTGTGTGGGGCTCGGACGCCCAAAAGGCACAACTAGACCCCAATACCCACAGTTGTACCAAGTTTGAACTCGATACTTGCACTGGTTCACGAGTTCTGAGCTCCACAAAATACGGTGAAAACCGAAAACCTGAAACCAAAAGCCGAAAGCTGCTACAGCGTTCGCAATAGTGGATTGTTCCAAGAAACACTTCAGTAAAAACCAACTGTTTCCAAGAAAAAAAAAAGACTGTTTTTACGAAAAAATCGCGCCGCTTCGCGCCGACTGGTTATTTTTTACCGACAATATTGAGGGGGGGGGGGGTACTATTCCACAATTCTCTCCTACGGCGCTGATGGCGTACGCTTAAAGCACGTGCACACACAGTCCGACTTTCCAAGCCGGATGCAAATTTCCTTCTTCGCTCCGAAATTTTGACGCATCGTATCAGTAAGCAAGTAATTTATTTGTAACCCGCCATTTCGAAAAAGTAAATGAAAGAAATATCAAGAATATTCTCGATCGTATGTAGGTTTCCCTACAATGACGCGAATTCCGCCCGTGAAATCTTATCGGACTATGATATGTTATTTGCAGGGGCGTCACGACCGGGGGGGGGGACGCCCCCCCCATTGCTGTCGGCCAGTCGGTAAAAAAATAACCGAGTCGGGGCGAAGCGCCGCGATTTTTCGTCAAAACAGTTGATTTTTTTCATGAAAACAGTCGGTTTTTCTGAAAATTGGTCGATTTTTGTCAAAATCGTCGGTTTTTTCTGAAAATCAGTCGATTTTTTCAAAACTGTCATATTTTGTTGTTGAAAACAGTTGTTTTTCCTGCAGAAACAGTCGGTAAATGCCTCGCCCCCCCCCCAAACATTTTGGCTAGTAACGCCTCTGGTTATTTGACCACAAAAAATGTGTGCACGTAGCTTAACTCATCAGTGGAAAGCCGTCGGATCTACTGCACTTGCTACCGAGATATCCATTGTGACGCAAATAAACTTGTTGATGAAAAAAATATCTGGAGTACTCAGTTAAGATCTACTGAACGACTGAATCACATCTTCGGTAAGGCTGTTCCAAGGATCAACAATTCCGTTACCAAGGCTCCGCTTGTACACGTCCTTATGGAACTGTGACCTTGCAAGAGTTGCAAGCTTGAACGCATGATGAAGTTTAATTCTGAATCTTATTAAATCGGTCACTTCAAAGCTGTCTTAACTTTCATTTATTAATTTGAGTGACTCAATCAAGTCTCCTCCAAGAAATCTATATGCGATGGAAGGGCACAACTTGGCGAATCTCACTTGTTCAGATGGCGTAGATCTGGTACGAACTTTGTAGCACTCCTTTGGATTCTTTCGCAAGCCTCAGTAAAAACAATAAAATAAGTAAAAAAAAAAAAAAGTGCATGTCCTCGGACAGCGGGCGATGACCGAAAAATCTCGGCCCAAGCTAGCGTTATAAGGCCTCTATTGCCCTTATCGTTTCTATTTGCTACAAGAGTTAGCCTTTTCTCCTGTATCTTAAAGACCACAAATCAACTTACAATAAAGAATTTGTGCCATGTCTTAAAAAAGGAAAAGGTGATTCTGATTTAAATGTTAGGTTTATTATGGTGTGAGTATAATATAATATAATATAATCGTATACTGCCTTTTCGGCTAGTAGATTAATTTCTATCGTTGTTTAATAAGCAGCTATCAAGGGTGATCTCTGAGCTGGCATGGGCACTTAACAGCGAACTGAGCCAAGGAAATTGATCTAGCAGAACTTCTCGGCATTCTGAGACGGAGATTCTCTAGCGAGTAAATTGATGGGCCTCTGCATATAAGACAGGCGAAAAACAAAAATGAAAACCAAAAACAGCTGAAATGAAAAGACCCCCCTAGCCCAGGCTAGCATTAAATACTGAAAAACAGTAATATTTACGCTGACTGACCTGTTTGCGTCGGCCACTCTGAGATGTTGCCCATTCAATTGAGTCACAGTCTGTTAAAAGCTTTTCAGATTCTTCTGGAGTCAGGAAGTGTTCCTACAACAGGAAAGGGAAAGTCAGAGTAGCCTTCATAGCCATTTCTGATTAATGACAACATTTACAACTTAACCAAATACAGTACCAAATAATCAAGATGATATTTTTGATTTCATACTTAATATTAGACTAATAGCACATTTTTCTCATTCCTTTTACAAAACAAATTTCTCACACGTCAATTTTTTGAAGGCTTCTTGGATTAATCAGCCCAGAGACAGAGAACACACTGGTAAATCCAGTGATATGGGGGAGGGGGATAAACCTGCTTTTGGGCACTTGAAACCATTTATCTGTTTATAATAGTACAACCTATATGTTAGGTTTTGGAAAGAAATAGATCAATGGATGTGGTATGTTTTTGTCACCATACCCCAAATAGCAGGACAGATTCACTGGATCTTAATCAAATGATCTGAGTGCAAAGGTCACTATGACAACTATTTGGACCACATCCTTTAAGGTACAATCTAAGCATTTCAGAATTTCGCTTAAACAGGCTAGGCCTTGCCTAGGGCCCTGCTCAGGGTAGCTAGGTAGCTCAAGGTACCTAACTGAAGTATTGGTTCTACTCACCTGAGACATGGAATCAACTATAGGCTAGCTAACAAATATGGGTAGGGATCGATATCTTAGAACCCTACTAGACACAAGGCTCAGTGGAAGCAGGGGTTGCTACCTGGAGCGTGTTCCATCCTACTTACCGTAGTTACCACGCATAACGTCACAAATTCTGCCTTTTTGTCGTCAAGGCTGGAACAATTTTTGTATTTTCCAGCGAAATATCATACCGCGGGTGAATCCGACCAATCACATGACAGAGATTCGTGGTTACTACGCTTACCACACTCCCGAGCGTGGGTAAGCAAATAGTTACTATTGGTTACTATTTTGACAAGGCTGGAACAGTCAGCGTAGTAACTTTTGTGAGGCTGGAACGGGTTTAGTAACTAATAGTTACTATTGGTACAAGGGTGGAACACGCTCCTGGTGTCTGGCTATAGCCTATATGAGACCTGGGTCAGTTCCAGAATGCAGTGTGGAAACAAGATCTACTGTACCCGTATGTAAACACCTTCAATTTCTAGAGGACTGCCTTCATGTGAGCATTCTCTCGAAAAAATCTGTGGTAGCAGCCAGAACTTCTTGCATTTGAGGCAGTATTCATATACAGGTTGCTAGAAAAAATAGGAGTTGTATTACATGCTTCTTTATGACTTTGCATGTAATTTTTGGTTTGGAGGACCACTCTAGAACAGCTCTAGAACAACTAGCCTAGGTCTGTAGGACAAATAAAGAAATAAACATAGTTTCCAATATTGGGATGAAAAAAATGATAAACTAACAACAGATTCAATAAAGAAAAACTACAAAGTGAATCCCAACCAGACTTTATGAGAGTGCCATGGTTTAATCCATTTTGTGGATCCTCAATTTTACAGCTGGTTCCAGAATTTGCATACCACTCCTGGAATCAAAGCAGGAAAGACAGGCTGCCGACAAATATCCATCTTAGCTGGAAATAAGAAGAAGAGACAGATAATTCCAAAACGAAATGCACTTTCAACAACCCAGTCAAGCAACAAAAACAGCAGCCGTATCCAAAATGCAGCACCAGCTTTAAGTCTAAGCAATTTTCAAGGAAGAAATTCACAAAATCAGATATTTAAGAAGAGTCTTTAATTGTTTTTCCACAAGTTCATTTTCCAGCTTGAGCCTGAACAGGACCCTTGCCAAGAAGGGTGGAAATATATTGTCAAATATGATTCACAGTGATTCACAGTCAGCTTGGCCTGAAGGAATATTTATGCATTATTTGTATATAAATTTTGATAGGAATAAGTTCATTTATTATTATGAACTAACCTGCATTATGAGTCAAACCTACAGCCCAATCCAGATAATGCTGAGATAATGTTACTTGCCGGGGTTGACTTACCGAGCTTTCTATGGTGGTTGAGGACTCCACAAAATCTTTATCAAAGACTTTTTCACATTCAATGCAAAATCTGTATCCTTTGCAACCACAGGCTCGAACTGTTCCAGCCATAGCTTCAGTTCTTTCCTTCAAACCTTCCTTACTCCAGTGACTGGCACTTGGATTGGGTCTCACTACTCTCACTCCGGATCCCCTAAGCCTCTGTTGCTTCTATTATGTGAGCACACACTTTCACATTTAAATTTCCGGGTACAGTCGTCGGAAGTTGTTGATCGCCAGAGTGAAGAAAACACGCAGAAGCGCTAGAAACTTACTAAAGATGATTCTTGCTGTCCGGAATTCCAACCGACTACCAAAGGCGTATTCTCGCTATTCCCCGAGGACTCCACTTGAGGAGTCCCCGCGTTTTTGTTTGTCCCGGGACTCAATCACCGTATTCTCGCGAGTCCCCACGGACGTTAAATGTTTCGATTATCATCACCATCATCAAAAGGACTCCCTTTCAGATTCGGAGGGGAATCAACTTTTGCTGGGGTTGGTGCAATGCAAAATTAATTAAAAGCAATCAGAATAAACAAAACCAGAAGTAAAGTGGATCTAGACTAATTTCGTCAACTGCATATTTTTTTTTCGAACAAAATCCATTTTGGAAGCATTCCCCGTGTTTTCGTTGTTTCTGTGCGCGGAGTCCGCGTGGAGTGACTCCCTCTATTCTCGCCGTTCCTTTCGATTCCCCGACGAGTCCTTGCGGAACGGCGAAAAAACGCCTCAAGTCCCCAATCTAACTTGTGACTCCCAAATAGTCCCCGAAGCCGCGCTGCCGAAAATAAAAATAACTGGCGAACGTCAACCCCGTTGGGGTTGACGTCCACCGGTATAATTTCGCCGCCGAATCTATTTAGGTGAAACGTTTTAAGTTCTTTTTCTACTTAACTTTATCTTCCAAAGGATCCAGGTTGTTGGTCTATTTTTGCCATCAGCAAGTAAAAACAAAGAGTCATCGGCTGTGGCGGCAGTACAGGACTATTTTTTATTACCAAAAATTGCATGTGAGCTCCACATCGCGTAAACAAAGTGATCAATAGCGATCGTACTCTCTGTCGGTCCGTCACTCTGTCCAAATTTTGCTAGTTCAAACACTTCCGGACAAGCTAGGGCGGTGAAACTTGGCATTCTTTGCGGACACTAGCGCCATTTCAATGAACGTCGGAGAACGTTTTGATTTTCTTGAAATCCCCTCGAGTGCTGGACATTCGAAATTCCCTAGAAATCCCCTCGAGTACTGGGGATTCCGCATTTCACAAATTTTATTTATAGCAAAGCAGCAGTTAGCCTATATAGGTTAAAGGACTGTATGGCACTGGGTTTTAATTGTCCCCTTTTGCCGCTTTGTAACTTGCAGCCTCTGGCCCAAGACCGTACAGGGACCATTATGTCTCTCCGTCTGTCCATTTGTCTCAATTTGCTAGTTTTGGCACTTCAATACAAGGTAGGACCCTGAAATTTTGCATGCATAGAAAGGACCCGACCGAAAATCAACCTTTCTTCGACCTTCTTTTCCGGATCCGACCATCCGTGTGGTCGGTGAGCAATCCTTGATCTTGACCCGCGTATGTGTGATCTATATCTTTTTAATCTTTCTTCACTTCTGTTAATCACATTTGCATACAATATGTATCACGTGTCAGCCTCACCTGAACCAAGCATCAGCACCCGCGGAATTAAAGTCATTTATAACTCGGTTCAGGCGAGGCTATAGGCGTATTCTCGCCGTTCCCCGAGGACTCCACTTGAGGAGTCCCCGCGTTTTTGTTTGTCCCGGGGACTCACTCCCCGTATTCTCGCGAGTCCCCACGGACGGGGAATGCTCCGATTATCATCACCATCATCAAAAAGGACTCCCTTTCAAATTCGGAGGGGAATCAATTTTTCCTGTTGTAGGTGCTATGTAAAATTAATTAAAAAGAATCAGAATAAACAAAACCAAAAATAAAGTGGAGCTAGACTAATTTTTTCAGCTGCAAATTCATTTTTCGAACAAAATCCATTTTAGAAGCATTCCCCGTATTCTCGCTGTTTCTGTACGCGGAGTCCGCGTGGAGTGACTCCCTCTATTCTCGCCGTTCCCTTCGATTCCCCGAGGAGTCCTCGGGGAACGGCGAGAATACGCCTTATGTAAACTATTCATTGGTTGAATAGCCGTAGTATTGAACCGGACTTCAAAGAATAAAGATTACTGTTTTTCGCCACACTGCATTTCCCGTCTCTCCCTTTGACAAAAGTTGTCACATTGGTTAGCAGCGAAAGGATCGACCCAATCTCCTGGAGGTGTAAGGGCAGAGTGCCAAACACCAACAACAAGTGTAAGCCAAAGTGTCGAGCACCGTCCTAATCTCAATCCCCTTGGTTCCAGTGACAGTGGATCTGGAATAAACGGAAAGTTGTGTTTATAAAAGTTGTCACAGTATATCGCGACTAGTACAAGGCCAGGGGTCCTAGATACGCAGTTCTGGGCCCTTTCGGAATCTGGCTTTGGTGGGGGAGTCTGAAAGGGTCCTGGATGCCTTCTCTTTTGACATGTCCCAAATCTCGAACTCGTGGTCCGATCGGGAGAAACTGTCAGCTGGTGAGAGCAAATGACCAAAATGTTCTATGTGTATGGCCGGACCATCTGCGACCCTGAGATAAAATATACGTGCTACCTGCCCTTGCCGTCTCCCTTAGGTTTCTATTCCGGTTCTCCATTGGGTTTCTATCCGGTAAGACGCATAAATGTCACATCTAGAGCCTTTTCAACTAAAACCCATCAAGATTCATGAAAACTTCCGAATCAACCAACTTTATCTATCCAGAAGAGTTCATATCCGTTTATAAGTAGTCAACTGATAGACAAAAATTGCTTTTCAGTCGGGATTTGGACACAGGAGCTCCGACTTTCAAGGCCACTGAGGTTCAGCGAGGCTTTAGAAATAAGCTCGTAAATAATAGTTACGAAGAAGCGGCCATAGTGATCCCGCCGAAGACACATCTATCTAAACACTTCATATCCCCATGTCACAGGACATGTATTATGTAGATGGAATTTTATACAAGGAACTAGTACCGTGACAAATAAACCAGCTGATTTGTCATGGTAAAGTCACTTTTTCTGTTCTTTCTTTATTACTCCATAAGCGTTGTATTATTACATTTATGATGGGCAATAAATAAATACATACATACTTGAATTGTATTCCCTTTTCCATCTACGTAGTATTTGGTCGTATCCGGTCCAGACCTGAAATGGCACATCCGGTCCATGACTTTTGTACCTTCCAAGTTTCATCACTTTCTCCTTTTGGTCCCTATGCGGACCAACAAATTTCCGGAAACCCCCTCCACTGTGTCCACATGCGATTCGGACATAGGAATATCAAATCTAGGGCATTTGCTCCTGTCAACCACCATGCACATCCGGATCTTGGACACATGTCCAAGTTTCATCCCATTCCTCCGTTTCGTCCCTATATTTTGTCGGTCCATATACTGTTGGTCCCTATGCAGGATACCAAGCGTCCCCCTCCATCCTCCATCGGATGCGATTCGGACCCTCAAATTTTGCATCTACGGTACTTACTACCGAACAAGTTTCCCTAGAATCGGAGAACATCCAGAAAATTTCGGAGGCCTACCGAGACCGGATCCGGTCTGAATCTAAAAATAAAATCTCTAGTACCCATGACCCTTGTACGATACAATCGGTACCTGCGCATGTGCAACAATTTCTGCCCCCCCCCCCCCCCCCCACCCGGAAGGTTTGGGAAAAAGTAAATGTCTCCTCTTGGGCATTTCTTTCTGTAAGACACCAAGCTTCCCTCGAATCGCAGTACTTCCAGAAAAATTTAACGTAGACCCTTTTCTACTCCCTTACCGAGGTCGGATCCGGTCTGGACTTAAAAAGCACACATCTGGGACCCATGATCTTTGTATTGTCCAAGGTTTCGTCCCAATTCCTACATTACTTTGGTCCCTTGTACGTTCCAAAAGTCCACGTCCCCCCCCCCCCTGGTCATCGTATCTTTTTGCTCCTACAACAGATAAAGTTTACTTCGACTCGGGTCACGCAGATCGCAAGTTTCCGTGTCCCCCCTCCCTCTACCCCCACACGAATGATCGGATTAATCCGCGAAAACAGGGTTTCGCTGGGCATTCAGCCGAGTCCGTGAGAAGCTTGTCAAGTTTCATCGTCTTACCTTACGTGGAAAGGCCCGAACTAGCAAAAGTGAGACAGAGGGACCACCAATGCGATCGCAGTATGGCATTTTCCGAAAGCTAATGCCATGATACACTAACAACATAAAAACGCTGGCGATTTTGGGGGGAAAATTACAAAAAATTGGCTGGGAAATTGCAAAAAACACCTTGGAAAATGCTAAAAATGGAGCAAACGCCGATAAATTCTCTCCGCCGCCGCCGAATTTAAATTCGGCGCGCTTCGCGGACTACTCCCAAATCGTAATTGAGGAATCCGAATTGTACTAAGAAATCCTAAAAAAATTTACTTTTATATTATAATTCATGTAGTATGTGTTGTTTATTTCAGGAATTCCGGAACCCCCCTCCAACTCCCCCCCCCACAGTGTCAGAATCCGGTCCAGTTCTGGCAGTGATGTATCTAGAGCTTGTGCTTGTTCTTACCACCAAGTTTCATCCCGATCGCTCCACTCTGAGAGTTTCACACGATTTCCGGTTCCCCCCTCCGACTCCCCCCCAGATTCATCGGATCCGGTCCGGACTCGAAATGAGACATCTGAGACACGAGGTCTTTCCAGATATTAAGTTTCATTATGATCCGATCACCTGTTCGAAAGTTATGAATGTCCCTATTTTCCGGATTCCACCACCTCCCCGTCCCCCCACGATGGTTGGATCGGGCAAGTGACTATTTCCAAGTTAATTTGGTCGGGTCCCTGATACGCCAGCCAAGTTTCATCGTCCTAGCATATCTGGAAGTACCTAACTAGCAAACACCGGACTGACCGACCGACGGAAATGTGATCGGTAGCCTACAAGGCACTTGGGCGGAAGGCAAGTGCCATAAAAAAATCATAAATCTTTCTCGTAAGGCATGCAACAAAAATACAAGGGGGTAGAGGTACCACAAATCACAAGGAAATTCCACTATTTGAAAATCGATTATTCATGAATAGCGGAACAACGAAGAACGCATTTTCAGCGGGTCTTCAAGCCAATTTAAGTGAATAAGTGACGGGTAGCTAGATTATCCTATCCCAGCCCTTTTCGACTAAACTTTAAAAACATGAACGCTGCGACCGGTCTTGGTTAAAGGGGTTTGGACTGTTCATTTCGCAATCTATAGTTTTTACTTTTAATCTTGGAAAAGGGATAGTGTTTTCCAGCGAAACATGCTTCGATTGCCTTTAAACCACAAGCACTCAGAAGGCTTTTTGCCACTATCTTATCAGCGACTTGATCTGAAATGAAATTCCTCGTCACATATAGGCTAAATGGATCAATAACGAAAACAGAGACTTTGAGAACAACAGACTTCGACAAATGAGACCACATAGGTTTTACTGGCGCTTCTCAAAGATCACACTTTTGATCTCTTCACTGTCAAATTCAATCATATTCTCAGTTTCTGCAAGTCGACTAAGTACCCACTTGACAACTTCCATTGAGCTTCGTGTAATTCACTTTATTCCCCCGGTTGAGCATGGACAGCATTTTCAGCTACAGCTTCTGTCAAGCATCGTGGTTCCGGGTCGGTTTACTACCTTAGAGAGCTCCGTGGGTGGACCCCCCCCCCCGGTCGTGACGCCCCTGGCCAAACCAACATTACCGTTCAAAATTGGGCACAGAAACATGTCTCGCAGTACCATTTTTCAGATATTTTGTTAGGCCTATAAATAAGTTATTAGCCTATAAAAACCTTAGTTAATATTTGGTTGAACTATGCTAAATTTTAGTATAGAATATTGGGTCACATTACCATATTGCAAAGACATATTTTCTCATACATTTTTGGCCTATACTTTTTCAAAAATTCTGTACGGCTTCACAGAACAGTTGAAGCTTTACGACAATGTGAAGCTAAGTACTCAAGGCAAATTCTGGTAAAATACAACAAATCTTAAAAATATATCAAGTTTCGACCGTGCCGAACCTGAAAATAAACCTTTGAATTTCGAGATTTTCAGAGCAAATACTCTTGATGACTAACTCTTCTTGCCGATGCAAAATCGCCCTTACCTAGCGGAAGAGCCGCCAGCGGTATCACAGCTGCTCCCAAACATCGCCTGATTGGTTAACACAGAACTGAGTTGTTGAGTTTGAGTCGTTAGTGCTACGTTTTCTCGTTCTTCCCGAGGATCACTGGCGTGTTTTGGACTTAGTCATATAGAGTATTAATAGATACTAGCTAATAGCTCCAAGAATATACGAGGTATTGGAAAAAATAAACCTCACTGTAAGAGTCGGCATTGTTAGGAATACAATGAGATGTCTTGCAACTAAATGGGCTAGTACAACCTTAGAAAAAAATAAACAGTCTGGACACACGTTATAGGCCTAAAAAGGTGTTTTAAAGGTCAAGCCGTCATTTCCAGCTTTGCCACCAGCCATATTCAGATTCAGCGTGGTCAATTTAGTCGGAAACTATTGTCAAACTGACTGTGTTTTTCTAAACACCTCACTCAGAAATAAGCGAGATACGTCATAGTGGCGCCCGGACTAACATCGGTTTGATTCAAAAGTTGAAGCTGAAATTTTATGCCTAGTGCGATATTAATTACATTCATTATGACGCTAGATTTCCAAGCAGAATACGGAATACGGTAACACAGAGTTGACATAACAAGCTTTTGTCAAGAGCTTCGCATCCGACAAAGCTTATTTTGGGCAAACTGTCCCTCCGATTTTCCTCACGCTTATTTCTATCTGTTTTATCAGAAAGCTGAAACCAACAACTTAGATTTCGAAGTATATTACGACAATAGTAATTTCCCAACGGGTGATCCGATCCAAGGAAACTTGATGGGTGGTAGGAACATTCGTCCTAGATATGCGAGCATGCGCCAGAGCCGCATCAGCTACAAGGGGACACCGGACCTTTCCTGGAAATGTATTGATAACTGATCGATTATTAGTTGCGTGATCGAAGTCTGAAGTTACCTTCAACCTCAAAGGTCTTCGTTTAATTACCGTTTTTGGTCGCCGGTCACAGTTTCTTCGTCCTTCCAACTCTGACCGTCGAACTTCGTGAGCTAGCAAGTTTGCTTGAAACGTCAACCGGGCAAGGGTCGCCGGAGTCGTAAAAACACTAAATAAGCAAACGGTGAACTTCGACGGCGTTTGAAAACGGAAATTAAGCAACCCGCTACGCTAACGGCGTACAAAACTTCGATAAAAAAACGTAACTATTGATAACTAATCGATTCATAACAGCTGTCAGAGTTAGTCGTCATTAATTGTGTTCGGTTCTTGTCGTATAGACAAAAGACATCTAGTTGTCTAGACACTAACTATGAATTGGTAGATCAATGATGCTAGAACTGCTGAATTTGTGGTCAGAACTGGATGGTCCATTCAACCTCCAGTTTTACCAATTTAGCCACAAGACGCTCCAGATTTATTATCCAAGAATGCTGACACTTTACTTCTCTTCGAGCATTTTCGCCATCAAACAGCAAAACATAGTAGCGGGGTCTATTCCTACTTGCCCATGTTTTTCAAAAAACTGCACCTACTTCACCCTTTCAAATGTGAAGTCTTGGGTCCTTCTGAATTTGAGTTGTTCTTAACTTAAAAGAAGGACAGTTGGAACTGCAAGTGGAACAAAATATTAGAACTAAACCTTTATTCACAAAACGATGGTCAAACAGGCATTTCAGGAGGGGTGTAGTTTTCTTCTGTCTTATTCATCTGCTCCCTCTCATACTTGGGAACCTTTGCCATCAGGTCACTTAAGAGCTTCTCATTCTTCTCCACCTCAAGGATCCATTTGTCTTCATTTTCAAAGAAGTAAAGCTGATCTTCTTTTTCTTTAAGAGCCTTCTTTTTCTGCTCAATATCTTTAAGCTTCTTTAACCTTGTAATGGCAAGGATTTGCTCTTGTACAGCCTTTTCTCTTTCTTCACTCCATGCTTTGTAAGAACTTTTTTGGGCTGCAATTAGTTTTGGCTCAAGGCTGGCTTGAGCAATCTGAATTTCTTCTAAAAGTGTTTTCTGGAGATCATCACTGGACACTAGGCTTTGTTGTTCAACTTGAACCAAAAGGTCCAGAATTTGGGCTTTTTCACTGAATTCCTTATCAGCTATTTTTTCCGAAATCATCTGCAGAACCTGGTTGGACACTGATACCTTATTCTGGACTGCAAGTTCCAAACATTCAAGAGCCTTTGGATATTTCTGATACAGGATCAATCCAAGACCTGTCAAGGATACTCCAATAAAATCACCCCTGTTTTTGTTGGCATATGCCAGAGTCTTTCCAAGCAGATGATGAGGGTCTTCCAGATCAAAATGATCATCAAAGAATGGCTCTCGGAGATAATCAACTCTAACTTTGACCACATCGACTGGCTCTTCAGGAGGCGGCTTAGGGAAAGGCTCCCATGGTTCAGTTTGTGGAGACAACAGGTACATCCAGCAAGAATAAACTGACAGCGTCCGAGAAAGATCACAGCCAAGATCTTCCTGTAACATCAAATTTATTGCACATTTTGCTGCATCTCTGTAGTTTTGACTTTCAATAAACTTGTCCATCAACAGGCTTGCTGTGTAAGAATCCAGAAACAGTCCATATTGCAGTCTATCATTCAGCATTTTCATCAGAATGTCTGTCCTGTTAAACTCCAGGAATGAGCGTATGACTGCATGTCCAGATGAGGGCAGGACAAATGCTGTGTTCGGGGAGCGGCGGAACTTATTAACAAGACTTTCAGTCTCTTCTAGCACTTCTTCACTAGAAATCTTATTCACAAAAATGTCAAAGTCAACAGGACTTATTTTGCCATCAGTTTGGAATTTCTTTAGGAGTTCATAAAAAAGTTCTTCCTGATTCACTCTAGAAAGAGTTGGAGTGGCTAGTCGCTCTTCCCAAGCCTTCTCGCAAGCGAAAGCTTCGCTGAGGAGTGCTCTGGAAAAGGGTGCTCTTCTCAGAAAATTGCAACTTCTGGTAAAAATATTCATTTTTGATATTTTTGTGCACCAAATTTATGCCATAGAAAGTTTTCGTCGTCAATCCAGATGACTTGCCGGCTGTCGCTCGCTTTTTGACTGTCTACTAAATGCATGTTTATCTAGGTGCAAACCCAAGAAGAAACAGAAGAAACAGGGTTCTGCCCAATTTTGACTTTTGTTTTGAGTAGCATCCTGCTTTCTGTTGTTTCTCAGAATGGCTTCAAACGACAAACAGGCCAATGTAAGTCCACTGAGAAAATTATGTATAAACTATGTCACAGTCATAGGCCATTTCAGTGACTCACTGTTTCCTTTTAAAGCAAGTTTTTACACATTATTTGGATATATCAACCAGGGGCATCACAACTGAGGGAGGGGGGGATGCCCCCCCAATGCTGTCAGCCAGTCGGTAAAAAATAACCGATTCAGAGTGAAGCACCACGATTTTTCATCAAACAGTTGATTTTTTTTCATGAAAGCCGTTGTTTTTTCTGAAAATTGGTCGACTGTCTGTCAAAATAGTCGGTTTTTCTGACATCAGTGGATTTTTCTGAAAATCAGTCGATTTTTTTCAAAACTGTCATTTATTGTTGTTGAAAACAGTTGTTTTTCTGCAGAAACAGTCGGTAAAATTTTCCAGCCAGTCTGTAAATGCCTCGTCCCCCCCCCCCTCAAACATTTTGGCTAGTGACACCTCTGATATCAACCAGCGTTGTTTACCACCGATAAGAGCAGCAGCCGGGATGCTAAACAAGGAGAACATCGCTGTTAGCTGTCAGCAACCCCACTAAGCCGACTCTGCCTCCTCTTGGAGGAATCCTTCAAACAGGTCCTCTTCGGATTGCAGTATGGGACAAAGAAGAAAACTGATATCTGCCTCCCGAGCAAATCGACTGACACCATCAATTGAATCAATCAGCTATAGTCTCTTCTCAAGTCTCAGTCTCTTCTCAAACCCCAAATATCATCAGTCTTCGCTGAGATCTCCCAGTTCCTCAACAATCTTTAAGTAACCCTATAGATGTGTCCGACCGCTAGTAGAACTAGAGGTACGGTAGTAGCAGGCTAATAGATGTACAGTATGCTTATGTTATCAGTCATGTGAATGTAACCTAACACCTAACACTAAGCAATACCAGGCAACTTTTACTCCAAAAGACTTGCAAAAATGTTTAGTTCATATTCAAAATACTCAGGTTTTACCCTACCTTGGAATATTTTGGGCACTGTTTACTTAGCATTGTTCAAATAGGTATAATAAGCTGTATAGCACTATAAATATTCCTTCAGCCCAAGATGACTCCGAATCATATTTGATAGTGCAAGAACACGTCAGCCAGACGTCAGCTGAATTTTATTAGAGCTATATTTTGGCCCTTCTTGGCAAGGATCCTCTACAGGCTCAAAGCCGCTCAAGTTGGAAATACGAACTTGTGGGACCCCCCCCCCAAAAAAAAAAAGTTTTCCCTTGAAAGTTTGACGACCATTATGTTGTAAAAAAGCTTTTAAATTAATGTATGGACAGCTGTATTCCTTGAACTAACAATAAGCAGTCATAACAGAACAAAACATGTTCTTTTGAAAAAAAGTTGATACTTAAACTTCCATCAGAGTGAACTTTTGTGATCCCTGTGTCAACCCTTGCAAAGCTGCTCTTTACTCAGCACGATGGTGGAGCCCAACCAAGTGATCTTATTGGCTCTGCATAAGACAAAGTAGAACCAGGGTCTATTCTCCTTATACAGCTTATTACAGCACGCCCAAGGAAAAGACAAATCTATATGTGCTGTATTACACCTAGTTGAACAGTGCATTCACAGAACAGCCCCTAACAGTTCAAATTTTAATCATTTTTATCAGTTAGTGAGGGTTAGCAAGATCAAGCAGACTAAACGGGAGTGGATGGCTGTAAGTTCCCATGATGTGAATGTGGTTTCTGAGTAATTTTTTTTTCAGTTAATTTCAGATCCTTTTCTAATGCTCCTTCTCGACAGATGTCTTGCAGTTCGCTGTTCCTCATAGCTATTTAATGACTTGTACAGGCTATGAATATTATGGATGTCTGGATGCCTTAACCTTGGTGCAGAATAAACTTAGCAAAAAAATGCAGATTAAAAAAAATAACAGTTTGTGGCTTAAGTTTGTTCTTTATTTTACTTGAATTACAGTTTGTAATCATTTGTTTGCATGGCTACTTGCTAGATCTGATTTTCGTCATGTTCCTTATAAGTTAGGTGACATAACACACCTCTGCTGTATTGATTACTGTTGGTTTCATCAGAAAATCATAAAAATGCTAAAGCCCATTCAAAGGATGAAGTGTCCTCAAAACATTGATTGATAACCAGATAGAATGTAGATTTGTTGCCCAAGCAGTTCATATGAAAATGGCCTTTCATGAAGTGATGCAGATTGTAGACAGCTGACTGGATTCTTGGTTGATCAGCAAGAAACTTTCTTAAGTGTTTTTCCCTGGGCTTTGGTAAAGTGTCAAACGTAACAATATCCAAGCTATTATGTAACTCCCATACAGCGATTAATTACAACTTCTATGACTACCACAATTCAAAGGTTAGCAAACAGCACAAATTGTAAATCATCTTTCAGTTCTCAAATCCTGAGCTACCTGGGTATGTTGGGTTCGCCAACCTCCCAAACCAGGTTCATCGTAAATCTGTGAAGAAAGGATTTGAATTTACCTTGATGGTTGTAGGTAAGTCTTTCTTAAAACTATATTTTAGAACTTTCATATTGACTTCTCTTTCAGAAATTTTATATGCATGCTGGGTTGTAAGGAGGATTCTCTTCTTTTGGAAAGTAAATTTGGAATCTTTGTACAGCTGTGAACTGTCTTGAAGCTTTCCACAGTTTTCTGGCTCTGCAAACTTTTACAGCTCACTCAGACATAGTTTTAGAACACTAGTAGAAACTTCAAGCTCTGCTTCCTGAAGGGAATACTTATTGGACCCATGATCCAGACAATTGTAGCCCATCTGTTCCCCCCTCCCTTCCCGTCTTCCGAGCGTCGGTCCGAGAGGAATACTGGCAGTCAGTTTTCGCCTGCTAATTCTGTTTTACGTAGTTTCATCCCATCATTTATTTCTGGTCCAGGGGCGTCGCTAGCCAAAACTCGAGGGGGGGTGGCTGGGCGCATACCGGCGCCCTGCCGCCCGTTTCAGCTTTTCGTCTCACATGTGATAAACTCGTGATAACTGCAAGCGTTGAGGACTGAAGATTAGAAGCCTAGTTGTAACTCCGAGCTCAGAAGCGGTTTCAAGGGCTTGGGCGTGGAAGGTCAGTATCTTAAAATATACGACTGGAA
Organism: Branchinecta sandiegonensis; assembly: GCA_030848855.1. NCBI lineage: Eukaryota > Metazoa > Arthropoda > Branchiopoda > Anostraca > Branchinectidae > Branchinecta > Branchinecta sandiegonensis. Next base: position 2,440,388 of record JAUPMV010000021.1, on the reverse strand, counting down.
GACAGAAGGCCCAAGAGTCATACCCAGTTAGAAACAATAGCGAAGAAAGCATATGATATCTTTTCAGAAACTATAACAAAAGCAATGGATTTGGCTTGCCCCCTTCAGGATTGTAAAAAAGGGAACAGGAATTTCCCAAGAAAACCCTGGATGACGCCTGGACTTGTAATTTCAGTAAAAAATAAAAATAAACTTTTTCGTGTGTATATAAATGAACCTTTTACTGAGAACCATCTGCGTTATAAAACGTATCGTAATCAATTAAATTCTATACGAAGAAGAGCTCGGATTAAATATTATGAAGATCAGTTTGCATCTTGTAATGGGCATATGAAGAAAGTATGGAAGAGTATAAATGATTTACTTGGTAAACGGCCATCTTGTGATGAAATTAAAACATTAAATTCTGCTCACGGAAGACTCGATGATCCCAAGAAAATCGCTGATTATCTTTGTAATTATTTTTCTTCAGAAGGCAGACGACTGTGTGAGGAAGCGCGTCGAAAAGCAAACCCAGTCCCGCTGGCGATAAACAGACCACTTGTTTCAGAACTGCATTTTACTGCGTGTTCATCTGAGGAAATTAATAAAATCATTAATAATATGAAATCGAATTCTTGTGGCGTTGATGGGATAAGTTTAAAAATTGTAAGGGCAGCTAAACAATCCCTAATTCCCATACTTGTCCATTTAATAAATTTATCTATCAAAACAGGAATCTTCCCTGAAGCTTTGAAGCTGGCGCGGGTAATTCCTTTACATAAATCGGGGAAAAAAGATGAAGCAAGTAACAAAAGGCCAATATCCATCCTTCCTTTTTTTTCTAAAGCTTACGAAAAAATAGTGCACGGTCAACTTTCCAAACACATTGAAGATAATAAAATTCTGCTCGATACTCAATTTGGGTTCCGTAAAGGTCTGTCAACGGACTTAGCTATCATTAAACTAGTAGATTGGATTAACGAAGCTTTTGAAAATGGTTTGATTCCAGCAGCAATATTTTTGGACTTAAAATAGCATTTGATACTGTTGACCACCATGAACTACTAAATTCTTTACAGTCTATTGGAATAGGGGGTAAAGCACTAGAATGGCTTCGGTCATATTTATTTGGAAGAAAACAAGTAGTCATGAACGGTAATATTACATCGGAACAATGTGCAATCCATTGCGGAGTGCCACAGGGTTCGATTTTGGGTCCATTACTTTTTATTATTTTTATTGACACGGTTAAATATTTCCTATCCGAAGCTGGTATCCTTTTATTTGCTGATGACACTCTTCTTTTTTTGTCTGCCCCTTCTATACCTGATCTACGCGTAAAGCTAAAAATAGCACTAGCTGAATTTACCAATTTCACTGATTCTCACCTACTATGCCTGAATTTTTTAAAAACAAACTATATGGTATTTTCGAGAACATCATCCCTAACAAGCCCTGGTCAAGTTATGGTGGGTACTTCAGTCATCAGAAGAGTGCAATCCATCAAATACCTTGGTTTTCTACTAGATGAGAATTTGTCATGGAAAGAGCACGCCGATGTTCTGTCGTCTAAACTTTCTCGGTCTCTTGGAGTGATAAGGAGAGTTAAAAATATTGCATCATCTAAGATTCTACGAAGGATATATTATGCTATTTTTCATCCTTACTTAATTTACGGATGCTCAGTCTGGGCTAGCAATTTTGTATCTTGTTACAAGAAAGTTCAAAATCTACAGAACAATGCTATTCGGGCAATCACATCGCATGACCCCAATAAGAATCAAATCAAATTATTTAATGTAAACAAGATACAGTCTCTCATAGGCATAGCCCAAATATGGTATCTTTTAGTCAAACAGTTAATACAAGAAAGATTTGTCAACGAGAAACACAAAAAGAATAGGATAAAACGCACAAGTTACGAATTGTTAAAAGTACGAACAAAACTCGGCACAAAGCTTCGAGAATAACGCTGTGACCTGGAGTAAACCGGTGTCAGTTTTGGAACTTTCGCAGCCGCCTCTCTGGGGAGTCGGGATCTGAGGGGGACAAAGGGAGGCGGGAGGAAGTTCTTGTAGATGGGGTGGAGGAGGAGGGTTGAGCCAAATTTTAGGCACAGTTTCTCTCGACGGACAAAAAGGGGGTCAAGTTTGTATTCTTTTAGATAAAAAGAGTAAGGCAGTGGGGAACCTCCGTAGATGATTTGTAGAGACCTCTTCTGAACCCGTTCAATTTTATCACTTTCTTCTTTTGTAAGAGCGAAATGCCAAACAGGACATGCATATTCTACTAGTGGGAAATCACAGTGAACGTTTTAGATCAAATAAAATAATGGATGTCTCCACAATTAGAGACTACCAAGTTGCAGTTTTCACCTATAAGTTTTTTAATGATCATTTAAATTCGTCTTTTCAGAATTTGTTTTCACAGAATCAGGATTTCCACGAGTATTCTACTCGGAATGCCCGGCAGTTGGCGAGTGCCCACCGTAAAACGACTAGAGCTTCTTTCATAATAAAACACTTTGCTCCGGGGGTGTGGAATTCAATACCTGAGGAGGTAAGGGTTGCGTCTACCCTCTCAGCTTTCAAGTCACAGGCCAAGTCTTTTTTCTTATCGAAAACATAATGTTCCAAAACCTAATTTCCTTTCTTCTTTTTTCCTTCCTTTTTTTTGAGGTGGGGGGGGGGGGGAGGGGGCAAGGGCGCTTTGTTGATGGAAGATCGTTCGTTAGTGGATATTTCTTGTCAGTTTGTTATGTCTTCATTCTTCTTTTCTTCTTCTTTTTATGGCACTTGCAGCCTCTGGCTCAAGTGCCATATACCGATCACAATTCCGTCTGTCGGTCTGTCGGTCGGTCCGAGTTTTTTTGTCCCACATATCCGAGTTAGGGTACTTCCAGATGTGCTAGGACAATGAAACTTGGCAGGCATATCAGGGACCCGACCAAACTAACCTGGAAATAATCAGTTTCCCGATCCGACCATATGGGGGGGGAGTGCGGGGCGCTGGAAACTTGCAAATTTAGGGCATTTTGTCACTTTTTTTCTGAGTTAGGGTACTTCTAGATGAGCTAGGACAATGAAACTTGGCAGGAATATCAGGGACCCGACCAAACGAACCTGGAAATAATCAGTTTCCCGATCCGACCATATGCGGGGGAGTGGGGGCGCTCGAAACTTGAAAATTTAGGGCATTTTGTCACACTTTTTCGAGTTAGGGTACTTCCAGATGAGCTAGGACAATGAAACTTGGCAGGAATATCAGGGACCTGACCAAAGTAACCTGGAAATAATAATTTTCCCGATCCGACCATATGCGGGGAAGTGGGGGTGCTGGAAACTTGAAAATTTAGGGCATTTTGTCACACTTTTTCGAGTGAGGGTACTTCCAGATGAGCTAGGACAATGAAACTTGGTAGGAATATCACGGACCCGACCAAACTAACCTGGAAATAATCAGTTTCCCGATCCGACCATATGGGGGGGAGAGCGGGGCGCTGGAAACTTGAAAATTTAGGGCATTTTGTCACACTTTTTCGAGTTAGGGTACTTCCAGTTGTGCTAGGACCATGAAACTTGGCAGGCATATCAGAGACCCGACCAAACAAAATTAGGAATAATCAGTTTTCTGATCCGACCATTTTGGGGGGGGGGGGGGGGTGGAGGGCAGGGGAATCCGGGAAACTGAGAAGTGTTTAACTTTCGAACGGATGATCGGATTGTAATGAAACTTCATAACTGAAGAGAATATATATCTGTAATGTCCCGTTTAAAGTCTTGACCGGATTCGGTAGCCAGGGGGGAGTTGGGGGGGGGGGAGACCGGAAATTTCAAGAAACGGTTAGAATGGAGGGATCGGAGTGAAACTTGCTGGGAAGAACAAGCATCTGCTCTAGATAAGTCCTTTAGACCATTGTACTGGATCCGGACACTTATGGGGGGGGGGGCCGGAATTCCGGTGATGGTGGTTTTTTGGATTTTCACGATGAAACTTGGCAGGCATATCAGGGACCCAATCAAACTGACTTCAAAATAAAAATATTGTCGATCAGATAATGGTGGGGGAGTGGAGGGAGGGGAATCCGCAGGGGAATCCGGGAAATTGAGAAGTGTGTAACTTTCGAACGGATGATCGGATTGTAATGAAACTTCATAACTGAACAGAATATATATCTGTTATGTCCCGTTTAAAGTCTTGACCGGATTCGGTAGCCAGGGGGGAGTTGGGGGGGGGGAGACCGGAAATTTCAAGAAACGGTTAGAATGGAGGGATCGGAGTGAAACTTGCTGGGAAGAACAAGCATCTGCTCTAGATAAGTCCTTTAGGCCATTGTACTTGATCCGGACACTTATGGGGGGGGGGGGTCCCGGAATTCCGGTGATGGTGGTTTTGGGGATTTTCACGATGAAACTTGGCAGGCATATCAGGGACCCAATCAAACTGACTTCAAAATAAAAATTTTGTCGATCAGATAATGGTGGGGGGAGTGGAGGGAGGGGAATCCGAAATTTTCAGTCATGCGTAATTTTGGAATGGGTGATCGGATTCGAGTGAAATTTAAGAATTCAACAGAGGACATTTCTCCGATGATTTTTTTCATATCCGGACCGGATCCGGCAACTATTGGGGGGGGGGGGGAATACGTGCCCCGTTTAGAATGGAGGGATCGGGATGGAACTTTGTGGGAAGAACAAACAGATGCTCTAGGTAAGTCATTTGCTGAATCGGATTGGCTACGTGCACCGCGGGGGAGCTGGGTGGGTTGGGGGGGGGGGTGGACCGGAAATCTCGAGAAACGGTTAGAATGATGGTATCGGAGTGAAACTTGCTGGGAAGAACAAACATCTGGTCCATATAAATCTTTTACATAATTTGACTGGATCCGGACACTTGAGGGGGGGGGGGGAGGGGTCTCCCGGAATTCCGTTTTTGGGGGATTTTCACGACGAAACTTGGAAGGCATATCAGGGACCCGGTCAAACTGACTTGGAATAAAAAAAAATCCTCGATATGATAATCTTGGGGGGGGGGGGGAGTTGAGGGAGGGGAATCCGGAATATTGAGTCATGCGTAACTTTGGAACGGGTGATCGGATTCGAGTGAAATTTAATAATTAAACAGAGGACATTTTTCTCTTGTGACCTTTTTCATTTCCGGACCGAATCCGGCAATTATCGGGGGGAGGGCGGAAAATACTTGACCCGCTTAGACTGGTGTGATCTGGATCGAACTTCGTGGGAATGACAAACAGATGCTCTGGATTAATCATTTACAGAACAGGATTGGCTCCGGTTATTGTGGGTGGAGTTGGAGGAGGGGGAGGGGGGTCTGGGATTCCGGTGATCGCGCGTTAAGGTACTTCCTGATGTGCTAGGACGATGAAACTTCGCTGGAATATTGGAGACTCAACAACATTTGCTTAGAAATTGCTACTTCCCAAATCCGATTATTCCTTAAAGTACCAATCTTGACCGCAAAGTAAAAAAAATACTTTTAAGCAATATATGCATTTTCGTGATGCCCATCAGCCCATTAGCAGTTTTGCCTCAAGGGTTTTGCTTACAAATGAAGTTCCAGCTCCCTTATAGCGCGCATCTCAACCGCAAAGTCGAAACTTACTCTTGATCAATCAAATCATCTTGACACATGCAAGTGCCATATGAGCTTACAGCTCTTGTTTCTCTCCTTTCTCTTTCTTTTTCGATTTCTTTGGTTTGTTTCCCTTAAGACTGTATGAATAAAGAATAAGCCCCGTCCATTGTCAGGCCTTATGTTAGGCCTTATGGTGGGGCCATAAACAGTTAATGGTGTTTTTTATTTTTATGAATAAACTGAACTGAACTGAAACAGCACTATTTCCGCAAAACTGTATATCGAACAGAGTAAAAATGAGCGCCGCAGGCGAAATTTTTGAAGTAGGCTATGACTTTTCTCGGTCAAAACGCTACTTCCTCGCAATAAAATCTATATAGCTTTAAATGCGGCACAAGCCTCCGAAATTCCAAGCCTAAAATTCGAATAAAATGACGCGACTTTCCAGTAAATGAAGCCTACAACGAATGGCGCCGCAGGCAAATTCTGTGGAATCCTGTATGATCAGAACGCCTTTTTGGATCCCAAATGAAGGTAAGGGCCACTTAGCAGGATCTGCCCGTCTGTCTTTGTTCACGACGAATCAAGAAAAATGCGAGACATTTAGCTGGAAGTTGGATAATGTGCTTCAGTTCGAGCCTTTCGAAAGAAAGAAGTAGGCTACTGATCATCTAGAAAAAAAAAAATTGAATTTAGAGCTAAAACACAAAATAAAAATCAGTTGACGTATAGTAATAATCAGACCCGTCATTAAATCTTCTCTCGTTGATCACGAAACCGATTTAGTTTTAAACGGCGGACTGGAGAAAAGTTCTTATCATTAAATGGTTTTCTACTAAAATACAAAGGATCTTTGCACGAAACTAATAAATTATTGGAAATGTACCTACGCCACAAGGAAAATCAAGCTGATTTTTACTTGAATCCAGAGACTTTAGTACACAACAAATCGTGTTAAAACTCAGGTTAAAACTGGGTGCTGCAGGATGAAATTCATGATTTGACAACTGTCTTCTGCGAGCGCCCGTTTTAGCTAAATTAGTGTGGTCGGGCGCTCTGCGAGCGCCCGTTTTAGCTTTTTTCTTTCTTCGAGGGGGGTCGGTACCACCCCCCCACACCCCCCATAGCGACGCCCCTGTTCTGGTCATATCTAGTAAGTGTATTAGTTAATTTGTTTCGTGTCCGTATTTTATAAATATTTTATTCCTCTTCTAGCTTTAAGCTATTTGGATAATAAACTTGATTGATTGATTGATTGAATTGATTGTTGTATATTTCCAGTCTTTGACAGTTTCTGTGAACATACTATTTTATCAATGATCAGTTTTTGGGATCCCAAAACGTAAGTTGAGGGATACCTATGACTTCGCAAAAGTTGTCCGTCTGTCCGTCCGTCCGTCTGTAAGCACGATAACTCTCGAAGGGAATGAGATATTTTGATGAAACTTGGTGTGAGGATTCGTTGGGTCGGCGGACCAGTCGAGTTCGTAAATGGGCTTTGTAGCCCTACATTTAGGGGTGGGGGTTCAAATTAAGGGGCAAACAAAATATTTTGAAACAGCTAATGTGATAGTCGATTATGGGGTAAGAAGACATGCTGAACACGATGGTGAAAACCATTTTGTAATCGGACAAGTAGTTCGCCCGGAATCCGGCCAAAACCGGAAAGTTTGTTAAAAGTAAAAGTTTTATTTGAAGTTGATTAGATGTTTGATTTAGAGGTAGGAAGACATGCTGAAGACGATGGTCAAAACCATTTTCTCGACGGACAAGTAGTTCGCCCGGAATCCGGCCCAAACCGGAAAGTTTGTTAAAATTAAAAGTTTTATTTGGAGTTGATCAGATGTCCGATTTAGGGCAAGAAGACACGCTGAACTTTTGTGTGAAAACAATTTTCTTCCCGGACATGTAGTTCGCCCGGAATCCGGCCAAAACCGGAAAATTGTTAGAAGTTAAAGTTTTATTTCGAGCTGATTAGATAACCGATTTAGGGGTAAGAAGAGACGCTGAATCCGTGTGTGACAATCATATTTTACCCGGACATATAGTTCGACCGGAATCCGGCTGGAGTCGGAAAATTTGTTATAAGTTAAATTTTTATTTGAAGTTGATTAGATGTTCATTATTGGGGAAAGAAGATACCCTGAGTTCGTTCTTGAGCTTTCTTTTTTCGCCGGACAAGTAGTTCTAGAGTTCGGCCGAAACCGGGAAATTGGCTGAAGTGGCAGGGACTTTTCGTCAAAACAGATATGACTTATACGGGTAAACACACATGCTGAATCCATATCTGAACTTGGTTTTCTCAGATGATTAGCTATTTGGCCTTAATCTGTTTCTGAATTTTAATTGTAAGAATGTTCAAGGATTCTGGCGATGACTGGATCTGGCTAAGACAAGACCCAGTTGTCTTTTTTCTGTACATAGTTCGCTCGGAAGTCGGTCGAAACCAGAAACTTGGCAGAAGTAAAGCAGGAAGTCTCGGTCAGTATTGTCAAAATGGATATGGCTTATAGAGGTATATCTGAACATGGTTTTCTCTGATCATTAGCGTGGCGAAGACTTGATCTGGCGAACACAAGACCCGACTGTCGGAATCAAATATTAGATTTTTGGGATCCCATCGACACCTTTGGTCTTGTTTCATTTGATCCATTAAGAAATTCTTTGTAATTCATCATGAAAAAGTTGTTCATTAATCATTACCTGTCCTCTTTTTCATTTACATGTTCTTTTTGAGCGTGTTCCACCCTACATACCGTAGTTGCTACGCATGACGTCACGAGTTCTGGCTTTCTGCCGTCAAGGCTGGAACGATTTTTCTGTTTTCCAACAGAATATCATGCCACGGGCGAATCCGACCAGTCACGTTACAGAGATGCGTAGTTACCACGCTTATTACGCTCCAGAGGGTGGAACACGGTCACTAAGTTCTGTTTAAGATCTGTTAATCATATGTTACTGCAAACCTGCTCTCCTATGAAGCTCTCATTTTACACTTCCTTCTGTCAACGCACTGATACACTGCTTAGTTTTATAGGATATGTCGTATTCAGGGGCGTCACGACTGGGGGGGAGGGGGGGGGGGCGCCACTGGGGGGATGCTGTCGGCCAGTCGGTAAAAAATAACCGAGTCTAGATTTTTCGTCAAAACAGTTGATTTTTTTCATGAAAACAGTCGGTTTTTCTGAAAACTGGTCGATTTTTCGTCAAACTAGTCGGTTCTTCTGAAAATCAGTGGATTTTTCTAAAAATCAGTCGATTTTTTTCAAAAATCTCATTTTTGTCGTTGAAAACAGTCGTTTTTTCTGCAGAAAAAGTCGGTAAAAATTACCAGCCAGTCGGCAAATGCCTCGTCCCCCCCCCCCAAACATTTTGGCTAGTAACGCCTCTGGTCGTATTTACGATAGTGATTCCTTCTATTTCAATAGTATTTCCATCCATTCTCGCTCCCGAGATTCTACACTTCATAAGTGTATCCTATCTCCTCTATTGCCGTCACGCTTGACACGTTTGATTTCTATATATGGCGGATCAGGCTCCCGTATCACTTTTCCCGAGAATCTTGTTGGTCAGAAGACCGGTTTGCAGATTTTACCATGTTTGCCGTTCAAGGCAAGGGACATGGAAAGAGGGTACGAACAGCCAAAGCCTTGTTTAATTAATTAGCTAAGTTTCAAAGTAGTCAAGTCTCTCAAAACATCTTAGCAGAAAGCCATTTTGTGCGAGCTGTCCTTTAATGCAAATGCAAATACTCTACCCTCTATGGCAGAGGCGTTACTAGCCAAAATGTGTTTGGGGGGGGGGGGCTGGGGGGGGGCAAGGAATTTACCGACCGGCTGGTAATTTTTACCGACTGTTTTTGCAGAAAAACTACTGTTATCAAGAAAATAAACGATAGTTTCGAAAAAATCGACTGATTTTCAGGAAACGAAAAAAATGAAATTGTGTTTTAATGAAAAAAAAACTACTGTTTTTGGCGATAAATCGCGGCGCTTCGCGCTGACTCGGTTATTTTTTACCGACTGGTCGACAACATTGGGGGGGGGGGTCCCCCCTCTCCCCCCCGGTCGCGACGCCCCTGCTCTATGGGTTTATTGATATGTGTCCAAGTTCCATGTTGCATATAGGCCAATGTAGCCTAATGTTTATTTTTCACCCATCGTAGGCTACAGTAAAGAGAAAATGATGGAGTATATAAAAAGAAGATTAGAGAAATCACAGGAAAAAGATCACTCCACAAAGAAAAACAAAAGGGAAAACACAGAAAGAAATCACACTAATAATTTAGTAGTTATCAAAGAACAATCCCTTGCCACTCATGGCCGTTGACTGCATTTTAATCGTCGGGCTTCCGGATCCAGTCCACGATCCGGATAAAAAAATCTTGTAGTGTTTGCTACTGGGATTAACATTGTCTCTAAAAAGGTAATCTTATCTCTAATTCGGATTAGTCTTATCTCAGTAGAGATAAGATTAATCGTAGTGCAAATATTGCAGTTAACTTTAATCCTTACTCGGAGAAACTTTTTACAGTGTATGTCGCTTTAATATAATAATATTTATTTATTACCCACTTACATCAAAAAGATTAATAGTGGAGTATAAACTTGAAGAAGGAAAAAAAAAAAACGGAAAAAGACGTAAAACAAAAACTAAAGTCAACAAAACATTAATCAAACAAACGGATCAAACCGTGGTGAGGCGACAAACGTCGATACGCGTCGAGCACTTCTCTCACTTTGTAGTGAGAGAAGTGCTAGCTAATCTATTAAAGGGTTACTCTTCAGTTTACAGTATCTTTAAATATTTGGATACTTTACAACTAGGCTATAGTTTCAAAAAATAACCCACGGTTTTAGCTGTTTTAAGCCTTTTCCGAGACCCGTTGACTTATAGCGGAAACTGGGAAACAATTTACATGACCAGTTTTTCTGATGGAAGAACTTCTCGCAGACAACCGTCGAATGAATAAGGGAATTTTTTTTTTTTTTTGAATGAGAATTGAGTCAGCATGATACACATCGAAGGTAGCAAATCACGGCAAGTGAGAAAATCAGCGTGGTTTTATTAGAGGGGTTAGAATGTACCGTACGAAGTTGGGGTCACCGTGTTTAGAAATATATGGAGTGATCATGGAACTAGGTTGCGTTAGTATTATAGGTAAGACAGGTCCTTTAATAAATAAATAAATAATTTGGTAAACAAGAAATGCTTCAGCAGATAGAACCGACAATTATTGCGTCGCAAACGAAGTGGGACTGACTGTAGCTAAGTATAGATCATAACTAGAGTAACTAACACTCTGCTTCCAGGTGAAAGCGGCCTTGGCAAGTCCACGTTGGTCAACAGCCTATTCCTAACTGACCTCCACCCAGAGAGAATAATTCCATCCGCTGCTGGTGAGTCTCGACCACCTTAACCACTTTTTATATAGAGTGATAGTTTTTATTGATGGAAAAAGTGAACAAATGTTCACCTGGCCTGAGGGAGCGACCCCACAGTTTATTGTCGTAATATGCTCGATCCGCAACTCGTAACCTGATTATTACTCGCACTGATAAGAAGCTCCGTGGAGCCTACGCGTCACTTGTTCCGTCAGGGTTCCGTTTTTGCCGGCTAAAATTGATTTTTACCATATACCATTCTAATCGGCTTTTATTAATAAAAACCGATTTTTGCCGGCTAAAACTGGCTAAAATCAAATCGCACTGATCTTTTCCACGTATTAATCTTTTTCAACCAGGGTTGATTCCCGGACTAATTAGCTCGCCTACTCCAGTCCAGAAAACCGGTTTGGGGTTGACAGTCCTGACCCCTAATACCTGATCCAAGTCCCTAATACCTGAAAGAAGTATGACAGTCTTAGAATAGCGGAGTGCTACCAAAATCACATAGTAGCAGTTAGAAATTTGATTTTAGCCAGTTATTTGATTTTATCCATGCCACTTGATTTTAACCATACCGGCAGGAAGCACCTTTTAGTCGGTATTAACCAGCTGGTATTTTAGCCACCCGGGAACCCTGTGTTCCGTCGCAAGTGAATATGTCTAAAAAGCTCCTTGCAGAGCTTTACAACGCAGTGGCTCTGCCTCCATTCTGGGATCTTTTAAACGCACGGATAAGAAAGAGTTAAGACAGCTATTCTTCAAACTTGCTAAATTTCTTCTTCAACTTCCCAGTTGGTACCGCAACGGGTACTTGATTCAGAAGTACTTTGTCGCAGACAGAGGCGTCACTAGCCAAAATGTTTGGGGGGGGGGGGGGCGAGGAATTTACCGACTGGCTGGTAATTTTTACCGACTGTCTCTGCAGAAAAAACGACTGTTTTCAACAACAAAAAATTACAGTTTATTTCAGAAAAATCAACTGTTTTGAAGAAAAGTCGCGGAGCTTCGCGCCGACTCGGTTATTTTTACCGACTGGCCGACAGCTTGGGGGGGGGGGGCGTTCCCCCTCCTCCCCCCCCCCCCCAGTCGTGACGCCCCTGGTCGCAGACCTTATACTAAGTGTTGATAATCTGATGGCGAACCTTAATAATAAGGATGTTGTACACCCCTGGATGAGTATTCATTTTTGAAAAGATTTGTTTGATTTTGTACCTAGGTTAATGTTCTTTTGTTTTTATAGTCGTTTTTTTACGTATTGCATTTTTTCCTCCTTTGTGCTGTTGATGAGCAATAAAATATTTCAGTTCAATTCAGTTTATTTCTAAAACGTGATTCGGACAAGCCGAATAATATATATAATATGTATACAATTTGCAGTCAATACTTGTGAATTAATTTAAAATAAAAGTAATCGTCCAATACATTTAATAAAAAGAGTTAACCTCAGGTACACAATTACTTACTAGCACTGGTGTTAAAAAACTTGACAAAGGAGGGAACAAAGCTTTTCAGATATCGGTTTCGAGACACCTGAATAGGCTGTATGAGAGGTACAGCTTCTGCCACTGCTCTTGCGGGTCTTTCTCGATGTGGCTTGAAATCAGGGGCAGTATGGGTCGATGGGATGTACTGTTTAGCAACCCTGTACCAAAAGCAAGCGACAGCTTTTCTCGACGGCTAGCAAGGGAATCTAGGCCAAACTGTTCAAGGAGGGCACAGTATGGGACTTTGGGCGCTTTTAAAATTACCAACAATGCCCGAAATTGAACTCTCTCAATCACGTCTGACTGCTCCTGCGTCAGGCCATAATGCCAAACGGGGGGAACAGTATTCTAAGCAGGACCGTTATAAACGATTCATTCATTCATAGTCGGAATGTGCATTTTTTAAAAACTTAACTCAACAAACAAAAGAACGGCAGAGAAAATTGTTGCTTCTTTAGAATTCACCCTATGAAATTCGGTCTCTGGGTTTAAGACATTATAGAGCGACTACGGAATTAGGTTGCATTTGTGTCGAAGCAAGAACAAATAATTAGATAGAACTTAGTCGCATGCAGCGACTATGAAAACCCCGACAAAATTGAGCGGACCTAGAGGTATTTACTCTAGCTTTGAGCTGATGCTGATACCCGTTTACTCCTCTTCCGTCTTCACTGTTGCTTATCGCACAAGAAATATTGAAGGAGGCTAGTAGGAGGCATACTCCGCGCGCCGACCCGCTCTGGAGCGCGTCCGTCAGAACCAATCAGCTGCTAGATTTCCTCTTCAGTGACTTAACAGCGATATAGCTATTTGTAGAGGTAACGAAACGTGATGTGGCGCGAAGCTAGTAACCTCCGCTCGTTTGTGTCGAGAGTCGGCAGTATTTTACTCGACTCAGCATGTTTGTATGACCGAGATAGGGAGACAGCAGTTCTATCTCGTTATTATTCGTGGTCTTAGGCACGACAGTTCCTTTGAGGAAGCGTCGTGTATCCCAAGCTCTCTTGTTTCAGATAGAATACAACAGACTGTGAAACTAGATCCATCTACCGTTGAAATCGAAGAGCGAGGCGTGAAGCTCAGACTCACCGTCGTGGACACGCCTGGCTTTGGAGACGCCATTGATAACACTGATTGCTTCAGATCCATAATCCACTACATAGATGACCAGTTTGAACGCTTTTTGAACGACGAGAGTGGTCTCAACAGAAGGAATATCTTGGATAGCAGAGTTCATTGTTGTTTTTACTTCGTTTCACCGTTTGGACATGGGTAGGTGTAATCTGATTTCCAAGTCGAAGTCACTTTTCAGTTTCAGTTTCAGTTTTATTAAAAAAAAAGTAATAAACACGAAGAAAAGAGGACGTAACGACTCCAACAGAAACCGACAACCAGGCGGCAACACTGGTTGAATGACCAAAGAAGAATAACAGGCCGGAGTGGAGCATTTGCTGTCCGAAGCGGTCCGTACTACTGAAGAAGAAACACCATTAACTCTTTATGGCCCCACCATAAGGCCTGGCAATGGGCGGGGCTTATTCTTTATTTTTATTTTTTCTTCAAAAACTTCCATTTTCCACTGACTTACATACGCGTCGACGCAACGCAAGAATAGAACTTGGTTCTATTCTTGCGTTGCATTTTATTTGTCTGCGTAAGCTCTGCGTTGCGTCGACGCAAGCACGACGCAGAGGTTGCGTAGCTTATTGTGAAAGGCTCAGCGCGCCAGTGTGAAAGCGGCTTTAGTGTCACAGATAAAACGCAGTCGCGAAATCTACCTTGAGTGAGATAGGACCGATACTTGCATCGCTTGAGGAAAGGAGACAAACACTGTGCTATGGTTACAGAACACGAGCGTTTTCTGACCCAAGGTTCCGTGATCTCTTCCCACCCATTCACGATCCTCCCAGAAGTAGACCCCCCCCCCCCGGGAAAAATCCCCAAAAGTCCCCAAATTAACACCAGTAATTTGCACTCACGAAAGATACAGGAAGAGCTTCGTTCCATCTTTCGTGACACTTTTTAATTATCATGACTAAAACTAAATTTGTTTTGTTCCATTTGCATTTATATAATTTGGTTGTGTTTAAATTGTATATGTATATATTGACATCTGCAAATCTGCTGTAAATGTCCATTGACAACGTTTTCGTGTATGATATGTTGACGAGAAATGCAAATTCGGCATCATTGCTGTGAAAGTCATTTTTAAATTAAATTCTACTCTACTCTAAGACAAGTCATCATTGACGGAAGGTCTTGTCCAACAGGCGCTGAAAATTATCACCTGGCATGACAAATAAAACGGCATGAAGAGGACAAGGCAGTTAAATAAAATGGCATTTGGTTGACAGGACCGAGACAAGGCTAAGTCGAACGTGGCTTTGGTTTAAGTCTCGACCCTGTGTCAGGTAGATTTCTCGAATTTGTTTTACTTTTGATACTTGTCCGCAGTTTCTGTACCGGACATGGTTGATAAGGCAGTAGCGGGAAGACAAGACAGAGGCAAGGAGGGCTTAAATCGAACCCGGCTTGAGCCTACTTAGTACTTTTTTAAAGTTTAACTGAAAAGCCAACTTAATTTTGTGTCATTTAATTGAATACACTGAAACGTATTGAATACACTGAAAAGTAATTGAATACACTCAGTACTACACACTACTCACCTGATGCACGACCTAGAGTCAGTGCAGAAAAGGGCAGTCAGGATTATCCTAGGTTGTAGAGATATCCCTTACAAAGAAGCACTCAATAAACTTAATATCCAGTGCCTAGAAGAAAGATTGTGCGAGCTCATCATGAGGTTTGGAAAAGCATTGCTTTCAAACCCAACCCATCGAGACATCCTACCCGCAGACGTCCCACCAAACAGCAGAACCAGACAGAAAACTGACCCCTATACGTGCGCGGACAAACCGTTATTCTAATTCGTTTGTGCCCTTTTTACGTCTATGTTTAACAGTGCCCAGTTTTTTGTATGTAATGTTTTGCAACTGCAAATTAGCCAAGAGCTACGAAAGTTGTATAATAAACCGCTCTCTCTCTCTCTCTCTCTCTCTCTCTCTCTCTCTCTCTCTCTCTCTCTCTCTCTCTCTCTCTCACGTATTCAACGCGGGAAATTTAATCTCAACACAAACGCGGCTTTTCAGTAGGCAGTGGTGAGATTGGTGAAGATTGCCTAGTGCCTGAACAAAAAAAAAATCACAAATCTTTCTCGTAAGGCATACAACAAAAATAAAAGCGTATAGAGGTACCACAAATCACACGGAAATTCCACTATTTGAAAATCGTTTTTTCTTGAATAGCGAAACAACGAAGTAAAGCATTTTCAACGGGTCTTCAAGCCAATTTAACTGAATAATTGATGGGTAACTATATTGTCCTATCCCAGCCCTTTTCGGTTGAACTTTAAAGACCTAATCCAAACATTCGGTTTACCTTCTCTTAGTGATCGCATGCCACGGGTTTGCTTAGATTTGAAATCGATTGCCGAGTTGCTGTTTTGGCTCGAGAAAAAAACCACGCACAACGTCTTCTTTTCTAGATGGCGGAATTTTCCAGGATTGATTAGCAAAAAAATTACAAGACCTAACTGATAATTTTTGTATGTCTTCAGGGGTACCACACTGGTCTAGGTTTTGTAATTTATTTATATTTGTATTAAACAGTTGGAGCATTAGATGGAAATTATTATTTTGACCCTTGGCTCCCTACGTGCCATAACAGCTGTCCGGGATAATCGGCTGAGATTTAGTCCAAACAGAGTTATTTCAAACCTAGGAGATTTGGTGGTTTGTTTATAATTTGCTCATTGTTTTACGGTGTTTTTAGTGTCACATTCACAGTGACAGTAGGGATGGTTAGCATTGTGTGTGTAGCAGAAAGACCATTTTTTGTGGCCCGCTTTAAACACCATAAACTCGAACACAAAACTAAAACTCACTGTTAAAAGTGTGAATGAAGTTAGGGATTATATATTCGTTATATATTAAAATCAAGGAGCCATTCCGAGAAATGTTAGGTCATGGTGCACTTACATATACATTCTTCGGTGTCAGTTCATTTAACGACCGATTTATAATTTCAGCTTAAAGCCTTTGGATATCCAGTTCATGAAAATGCTACACAACAAGGTCAATATAGTTCCTGTGATCGCCAAGGCTGATATTCTCACTAAGAAGGAACTGGCTCGACTAAAAAGACGTGTTTTAGACGAAATTGACCAAAATGGAATCAAAATCTACCAGCTACCAGACTGTGATAGTGATGAAGATGAGGATTACAAGGAACAGGTATTTATGGCTAATCATTCAGTTTATATGAGTCAGATCGTATTATTAAGATCTGTTAAAGGTTAACTGTTAAAGGACACCTGAATGAAGAGTACCAAGTATCATCCCTATCTGTATGACTTCCGTTAACATTGCCTGCAGAAAACCCAATCCAAATACGAAATAGTGTTTCCAAGCTATGACTTGTGCTCCACTTTGCATCTGTCCTTATTTCACTACCGAACAATTTTAGAAATGAACAAATGTCTCCAGTCAACCCTTCTTCTGGAATATTTTTTTAACCAGTTAAGCCCAAACGTATATCTAGAAGAAATTCCTGTACGATCCGGCCGTCGCTGTACAAGATTTGAATGAATTGCGCTTTTTGTCTTGGAGTCTGCATGTGCAAACCTCCAGAAATGAACATCCCCATTTTGAAAACGTCACGCTCAGGAGAAGAATACTCTCCGTGGCCATGTCTGTAAATGCATTCTCCATGGTTTGTTCAAGTGTGGTTTCATTGTTCAGGTGTCTTTAAGGGTTATTTTGAATCTACTACCGTTAGGTATACGGAATTCGAATAACTTTATTTCCTTCAATTGAGCAGCAAAAGGTCATCACAGGAAAATTGTTTCGTGTTATCCTCGCTTAGACCCCCCCCCTGTTTTTCTTTTGTTTTCTTTCTTTCTCGTTCCTGGTTTCCCTTATTTTTCTCTCTTTTTCCTTTGAAGTTGAAACCATAGGTTATTTTTCTCCTCTCCTCCCTTTTTCTTTACATAGAGTATTCAGTTAGTTGATTCTGTTTGTTGTTTAATTAATATTGGTTATTTCTCTCCCCTAGCCAAGCACTCTTTTTGTGCTTTCCTGGCAGGAATATTACTTGTGTATTTTTTTTCCCTCTAATTATAGTCCAATGAAACTAAAGCTGCGTTCGATTTGAGTCCACCTTGTCTCGGTCTTGTCTTCTTGTTACTTGCCTTGTCATGGTTTAAAGACGTTTTATTTACCTTGTAAGGGGAATAGTTGCGTTTTTTGCCTTTCCTCCGTAGGTCGGTTAATCTACCTACTTGCCACTATTGACCGTTTTTTCGTCTCGCCGGTCGGTTCGACTGAGCTCTAAAAAACGGCTTATAAGAAAAAAATGGCGTCTTCCAGTCGCAGGCGCCTATCTCTCCAATGAGAATTTTGAATTTCGCGCCGTGCCAAGAGCGTAGGTCGGTTGGATGGAGCTCAGATCTTAGTCCACAGGTCGGTTAACCGACCGACGAACGGCGACGAAAAAACAGCTTATAAGGGTTTAGGTCGGTTAACCGAAGAAAGAAAACGGCTTATAAGGTGTATTCTCGCCGTTCCCCGAGGACTCCACTTCCGGAGTCCCCGCATTTTTGTTTGTCCCGGGGACTCACTCCCCGTATTCTCCCGAGTCCCACGGACAGGGAATGCTCCGATTGTCATCACCATCATCAGAAAGTACTCCCTTTTAGATTCGGAGGGGAATCAGTTTTTGCTGGTGTTGGTGCAATGTAAAATTAATTAAAAACAATCAGAATAAACAAAATCAAAAATAAAGTGGATCCAGACTAATTTCGTCAACTGCATATTTTTTTTCGAACAAAATCCATTTTGGAAGCATTCCCCGTATTCTCGGTGTTTCTGTACGCGCAGTCCGCGTGGAGTGACTCCCTCTATTCTCGCCGTTCCCTTCGATTCCCCGAGGAGTCCTCGGGGAACGGCGAGAATACGCCTATAGAGAGAAATCTCGCAGGTCGCTTAACTGGATGACGGCAAAAACGCAACTATTGACTCAGCGGACTAGCATCACAAATAAAACGCAGTCGAGAAATCTACCCGAGACAGGACTGAAATTTGCTTCGAGAGCATGTCATCATTCACGGCGTCCTGTCTGACAGGGCACTGACAGTTATCAGCTGACAGGACAAATAAAACGGCATTATAAGCGGCCGAGGCAGTTAAATAAAACGGCATTAGGCTCACAGGACCGAGGAAAGGCAGAATCGAACGCGGCTTAAACTGAAACTGAACTGTTCAGTTCAATTCAGTTCAGTTTATTTCCAAACCATTCACGGACTAGCCGAATTCTCGGTTTTTTGTCAACAAAAATAACTGTATCAAGATAAAATGACGTCAAACGTAGAGTGAATAAATACAACAACAACAATGATGACGTCTAACGTAAAGTGAATAAATACAACAACAACAACAACAGATAGAGCTGGGACGATGAAGAGCTTATCGTCCCAGTTTCTCACCACGGGTATACGGTTGCATTGTAGTTCAAGATCCCCGGGAGGAAAACAAGACCTAAGGTTTCGATGGGATCCCAAAAATCTAATATTTGATCCAGACAACTGGGTCTTGTCTTCGCCAGATCCAGTCTTCGCCAGGCTAATCATTAGAGAAAACCAATTTCAGATATATCTCTATAAGCCATATCTATGTTGACGGTACTGACGGAAACTTCCTGCTTTACGTCTGCCAAATTTCCGGTTTCGGCCGAATTCCGAGCGGAACTACTTGTCCAGCAAAAAAAGAAAATTCAGAATCGGTACCTCCTTATCCCTATAAAGAAAATCTAATCACTTTCAAATAAAACTTTAGCTTCTAAAAAAAACCCGGTTACAACCGGATTCCGGACGAATTATCTGTCCGGTTAAAAAACGATTGCCATATACAGACTCGGCGTCTCTAAGTGTTTAGCATTTCTGCTTACCCCTCAATCGAATATTTAAGCAACTTCAAATCAACTTTTACTTTTAACCAACTTTCCGGTTTTTGCCGGATTCCGGACAAACTACTCGGCCGGCGAGAAAATGGTTTTCACCATCGTGTTCAGCATGACTTCTTACCCCCAAATTGAACATTTAATCAACTTCAAATAAACTTTTACTTTTAACCAACTTTCCGGTTTTGGCCGGATTCCGGGCGAACTACTTGTCGGACGAGAAAATGTTTTGCATATTCGTGTAGCATGTCTTCCTACCCCATAATCGACTATCACATTAGCTGTTTAAAAATATTTTGTTTGCACCTTAATTTGAACCCCCACCCCTAAATGTAGGGCTACAGAGCCCATCTACGAACTTGACCTTACCCTTGACCCAAAGAGTCCTTACACCAAGTTTCATCGAAATATCTCAGTCCCTTCGACAGTTATCGTGCTAACAGACGGACGGACGGACAGACGGATAACTTTTACGATGTCATAGGTATCCCTCCACTTACGTTTTGGGATCCCAAAAATGAGCTCCCATTCATTAACTCTCCCAGTGCCTTTTTACTGTAAAGTACCCTACATATTACGTACAACCAACCTTATATAAAACATTGTTCCTTATTGGTTTACCTCTAACTGAACCGGTCACAAGCGACCCGAAAAGCGGGCTCAATTGTGAAAGTTATCTCCATGAGCAAAAGCACGAAAACAACTGTGGAACGAACCGAAAATAGACAGACTGGTGATGGTGCTTGTCATCGAAGGGAGATAATGGAAATTAATATCAGTTTTCAGTTCTGTTTTAACTATTGCCGTTATTGCAAAGAGCAAGCAAGACATGAAAGCGCCCTGAGAGAAAAACGTTGTAAAATGCCAAACGGACGCCTTACGAACCTAGCCACCAATTATTATTTCTTCTAGGTTCGGCAATTGAAGGAAACCATCCCTTTTGCTGTCTGTGGTGCCAATACTCTAATCGAAGTCAAGGGCAGAAAAGTTCGTGGCCGACAGTACCCCTGGGGCGTGGTCGAGGTCGAGAACCCGGAGCATTGTGACTTCATTAAGCTGAGAGCGATGCTAATGTAAGCTTGGTCTCCTACAGATAGATAGATGGAAATTAATGCACAAAGACCAGAGCTGGTGGACTCGGACTCGTCTCGAGACGCCTTCTTCAATGACTCGGACTCGTCTTTCACGTCCGCCAGAGCTGTGGACTCGGACTCTGGACTCGTCTCGAGACGCCTTCTTCAAGGTCTCGGACTTGTCCCGGACTCGGGTTTGCTGGACTTGCTCTGACAAAAGCCAGTAACTGCCACCGCACCAAAATAAAGAAAACAAAAACAGATTACATGTAAACACTATACCTTTATTCCAAACTGTAGGAATACGCAAATTTACCTACGAGCTACCCCATCCCGAAGAACTTTCCAAACAGTTTAGAGTGGAAACTGTTTCCTTTATTTTCTCAGTAATCCCCTCATTCCCACGCACTGTCACTCCAAACAACTCTTGCCTCAACTCACTCAACTCCACACTTAAAGGCACAGAAAACTTGATTACGCAACTTTCGGCCATCAAACCGACCTGGAGGGCTTAGACAAAGATACAGGGACTTATTGTCGACAGGACCCCCCTTCTTTGTTATCTCGAACCCCCTTCTCAGTGTTCCAAAAGCTAGCTGGCAGGCCCTTGCCCCTTATGCACTGTAATCATGCACTTATGCACTGTAAAAGTTTGCCTTTGGCCGTGTTGACTAACACATCGGAATAGTGGTCAAGAGGTCGTGCGTTCGATTCCTACTCCCGGCACACAAACCTTTTGCTTTTTTTTCTACCAACTCAAAAGTCGAATTCTCGGAAACTGACCTGAAACTGCAATGTTGACTCTTTGTTCAGTAGTTGTTCTGCATTAATGCATTTTTTATTTTTTGCCACCCCCTAGGACAAGGTTACTTCTTGGGGTGGTTGTTAAACGGAAGTGTGTTCTTTATTTATTCAATAAATCTCTCTCTCTCTCTCAATGGTCGTAACGAGAATTTTTCTTACTCTCAATATCGACTCAGGGACCAGGGTACATTCTTAATATGTCAGCTAGCTCCCCGAGTCAAGTTTGAGTCAAGTTTTCTGTTCCTTTAAGGTGAATTTTTTTGGATGTGGTTTCGGTGTAGTTTGACGTACTTTTGTTTTAGTTATGAAACTATAGTATGTGGAATAGACAAATAAAACGGTACACATATTATACTTTCGTAACTGAAACAAAAGTGCGTCAAACTACAGTGAAACTACACCGAAACTACATCCAGAAAAACGCACCTAAGCCAGCTGAGCGAACGCGTCTTCGCGCTGGCAAGAGGTAAGCCTTTGCCGACTACTAAAAAAAATCGCTTTTGTTTCGAAAGATTTGAGAGCATTCTATCTAATATTCTTTCCATCTTCTGTGGAGAAGACCGGCTTTGGGTAGCGTTCCAGTGAAGTTATTATAAGTTACGTTGATAAGAGGAGGGTCGAGCGCCGCATTGTGGTAGTTATCACGCTCTCTGAAACGAAAATCATAACAACGCGAACATACGTCATCACTCTTATGGGAGTTCCTGCAGAACCGATAGTTATTATCACTTATGATGCTGGCGACCATCACAGGTAAATTGTAACAATCGTAGCAGCCGTGGAACGAAAATAATAAGTGGGAGGAGCCAATTTACTTATTACGGCGGTCTCTGGAACGGCAATAATAACAACGAGAACACGGGGATTGCTTCTAAAATGGATTTTGTTCGAAAAAAAAATATGCAGTTTACGAAAAGTAGTCGGGATCCATTTTATTTTTGGTTTTATTTATTCTGATTGTTTTTATTTTATTTTACAATGCACCAACACCAGCAAAAATTGATTCCCCTCCTAATCTGAGAGGGAGTCCTTTTTGATGATGGTGATGATAATTGGAGCATTCCCCGTCCGTGGAAATACGGGAAGTGAGTCCCCGGGACAAACAAAAACGCGGGGACTCCTTAAGTGAAGTCCTCGGGGAACGGCGAGAATACGCCTTTAGTCGTTGGAACGCTACCTTGGTCTACCCTGTTTGTGTCGCGTTCCATGACGTACTAAGGTAAAGATTCCGGAATACTCTCTGGAACATTCTCTAGCACGTGTTCCAAGTATACCAGAGGCGTCATTTCGCGGATACTTAAGGCGCTGTCCCTGTCCCTGTCCCCCCACCGCCGAGGTTACGCCCTGATGTAGACCGCGCTTCCCATCTCAGAACCTCTTGGTGCCAGTGATTTTGCCGTATTTTCCACCCAACAGTTAAAAAACATTTATAAAGTTTAAGTGACAAGTGCTTCGTGTCATGCCGAATAGTTGTATGTATTCAGTCTTTCATATCTGTAAAATTACTAGCTGAATCACTAAAATATCTATCCATGTATTCATCTACTTTAGCTTTTAGTTTGCGGCTATAAACCTTCTTAAAGGACCCCTCGCACTATTTACTCTTCAACTTACAGTATTTTAAAATATTCGAATACTTTAAAATTATGCTGTACTTTCAACAAATAACCCACGGTTTTTGGCTGTTTTAAGTCTTTTTCGAGACCCGTTGACTTATAGCGAAAACAGGGAAACAATTTACATAACCGGTTTTTCTGATGGAAAAACTCCCGCAGACAACTGATACACATCGAAGGTAGCAAAACACGGCAAGTGAGAAAATCAGCGTGGTTTTGTTAGACGTGTTAGGATGTACCGTACGAAATTGGGGTCTCCGGGTTTAGAAATATGTGGAGTGATTATGGAAGTAGGTTGTGTTAGTATTATAAGTAAGACAGGTCCTTTAATAAATGTTCGCGCTCATTCCGGCTATAAACCTTTTTAAGTAGTTGATTTCCCTTCAGAAAATCCCTGTCCCGTGATTTATGGATTTGCACTAAGCTTGCGAGTTTCTCGTTTAAAATCATCACAGACCTTGTCTCAAAGGTGCAGCATTTTTGCAGCTCTTGATAAACGCAACGGATGGCGATCGCAGAACTAACTAAGTCTAAAACACGCCAGTGGACCTCGGGAAGAACGAGAAACGTCACCCAAACGATGATTCAAATCCTATATCAACCAATCAAGAGCGTTTGTTGGGCGCAGCTTTGGTGACATTTCCGACTTTTCGCTAGGGACACGGTGATTCTTCGTCGTCACGGAGAGTTAGTCATCAATAGTATCCGCGCATACCCTGAGTATTAATTAATTAATTAATTCGTTTAATTCCATGATATCTTTAAACTAAAATGTGGTGGATCGTCATACGTGGTCGACATAGTCATAAATAATCACATTTATGTTACAATTCTTCCGTAATCTTTCCGTAATCGTAAATTGGTTTCGGATTTTAATTTCAAGATAGTATCAATACACTCCTTCGTTCGCATTCAAAACTATTTACACTCCACAAACATCCTGCCTTGTCAGCCCACGAAATTATTAGCCAGTTTTTCAGTCCTGAACCGTTTAATGTGCTTTTCACTGTGTAAAATGTTTTATGTCTATTTAGTGTAAACTATATGAAAATAACGTAGTCATGTTTATGTACATTGTTTTGTTTAGTGTTTTAATATGTGTATTTTATTTTGTGTATTTTACTCATACTCCGCTGTTATGCAAAAAGCGGATCACCACCAGCACAGACTCTGAAACTTTGGTTCCAGCTCCGAACAAACTCATTACCACTCGGTTTTAGAAAAAAGGTGTTTGAGAGAAGGAAAAATAGGGATGGGTTAATCACTGATAATTACAGGTGTCCGATTTGTCTTGTTGGAGAGGACAATGTTGCCCACCTCCTAGGGCAGTGCCAGGAGTCTCCTCTACCGGATCACTTTGGGGGAGGGCTGCTCTTCCCTGGTATATTGACATCGACTAAAGAAAACGTTATTAAAACGGTGGTAGATTATGTGAGTGGGAATCTAAATAGAAGATAATTTATGTATGTGTCCTAGGATAGTTGCGTTTCCAATGCATTAATATACTTGTATGCCGTGTTTATAAAAATCTGTGTATGGCCCTGTGAGGCTAAATAAACACTATTCTATTCTAAAAAAATAAATAAATATTAAAATAGTAATTGACCTTCTTTTTCAGCACTCATATGCAAGATTTGCAAGAAGTCACTGGGGACGTCCATTACGAAAACTATCGATCAGAGCGACTTGCAAAGGGACCTGGCTCAACGACCGGCAAAAAGGAGTCGTAAGTCGATAATTATCTAAGCATCTGCAGGTGAATCCGGTTCTGGTTCCGAATCCACACCGAAGGTTCGAAACTGGACAAAGAATCTGCCTTAAATGTTGCTGACTGCGAATCATATTTGATAGTGCAAAACGGATACGTCAGCTGAATTTTAGTAGAGCTATATTTCGTCCCTTCTTGGCAAGGGTCCTCTTCAGGCTCAAAGCCGCTCAAGTTGGAAATACGAGCTTGTGGGAAAACAAGAAGGGTCGAAATATAGCTCTAATAAAATTCAGCTGACGTATCCGTTTTGCACTATCAAATATAATCTGCCTTAGTTGACCGTCAAACTTTTTTCCGAATCCACCGAGGGTTCGAAACCGGACAAAGAATCTGCCAGTTGACCGTCACAATTTAATCATTCGTATTTAAAAATTGAACATAATTCGGCTTGCGTAAAGATCAATAATAGGCGTATTCTCGCCGTTCCCCGAGGACTCCTCGAGGAATCAAAGGAAACGGCGAGAATAGAGGGAGTCACTCCGCGCGGACTCCGCGTAGCCTACGGAAAACAACGAGAACACGGGGAATGCTTCCATAATGAATGTTGTTCGAAATTTTGTTCTGCATTTGACGAAATTTGTCTATCACTTTATTTCTGTTTTTTTTTTATTCTGATTGTTTTAATTAATTTTACTTTGCACCAACACCAGCATTCCCCTCCGAATCAGAAAGGGACTCCTTTTTGATGATGTTGATGATAGTGGAGCACTCCCCGTCCCTGGGGACTCGTGAGAATACGGGGAGCGAGTCCCTGGGACAAGCAAAAACGCAGGAACTCCTCAAAAGGAGTCCTCGGGGGACGGCGAGAATACACCTAATGTTAGTACTCAATAGTTAAAGGAACTATTCCAGAATTATTCCTTAAAGCCTTATTCCAGTTCAGCGCTCCGAGTAGACTAGGTTCTTTTAGTCCGCCATTAGTTCCGTTTTTGATCCGAATTCTCCGTTCTGAATTCTTGCTTATGAATTCTCGATTCTCGTACAAATTGCCGTTCTTCCTCCTCTCGCTTCTCCATTCTCGCTTTTGACAAAAATACTAATTTGGCAGCTCTTCTGCAACCCGGTAAACGTGTTTATGTATATTGAACGCCCGCACTCTGTTCACCAATCCGGCAGGAGAACGGAGAGAGGAGAATCGATAATTCACCATCGGAGCAACTTCTCGATTCTGCAGAATCTCGAGGCTTTCCCCGTTCTCGATTCTGACAGAACGCAAGAAAAGTAGAATTCGCTTCATCTGAGTTGTCCAAAAACGCGAAATAGGAGAATTGCGAGGAGAATCGCAAGGAGAATTCGATCAAAAACGCACCTATTGTCTCATGGTCAACACTTGTGTAGATCAAGGACAAATAAGCACAAAAACCTCCGTCTCCCTGTCTCTGTAATACGACCATGCGGAGTCGAGTATATTCTGATACCCTACCCGATGCAAACAAGCGGAGGAGCCGCAGAAGATCATGATTTGTTACCTATACAAACAGGTATATCGCAGTAGAACCCCGCTGAAGTATACGAACGACGTCTGAGTCGTCCTTTGTGGCTGATTGGTTGTCAACCATTGTGACGTCACGTCTAACCCGCTGTAGACCGGGTTCTCCGCCTGCTCTCTGCAGGCATCCTACAGTTTTGTATCTGAGCTGCGTTCTTTGTCACGGGAGTTCTCACCGGTGGTCTCCGGTTTTTTCTATAAGCCGTTTTTGCATCCACCGGTGACTTCTCACCAGTCTTACAACCCGTTTTTAAACTAACCAGTGTCCGGTTTTATCTCACCGGTGCGGACTAACCAGAACCTGCTCGGGAGCCCGGCTTCAGCGAGGAGTTAGCCAGTTTTCATCAACTCACCGGTGAACCAAAAAAACGCGTTTTAAGAGAAGAACCGGACACTGGTGACAAAAGACCAGAGACAGCTCGGAGTGCAACGAACGCAGCTCTGGTATGCGCATCGGCGAAGAGAAAAGTAGACGGGTATCAACTCAAACCTCACAACAAGTACCTCTAGCCCTCCTCAGTTCCATCGGGGTATCCATAGTCGCTGCATGGGACCAACGACGGAGGTTCTGTTGGATTATTTGTTCTTGGTAGTTATAGTAAAGAGTGGGATCCATAAGCTTTCTACTACCAATCATATGCAAACTTCCATTATTTTTTTTTAATTTAAACTACACTGTAAAAAGTTTCTCCGAGTAAGGATTAAAGTTAACTTCAGTATTTGCTAGTGGGATTAATCTTATCTCTATTGAGATAAGATTAATCCGAACTAGAGATAAGATTATATTTTCAAAGACAAGATTAATCCCAGTAGCAAATACTGCAAGATTTTTTTTTTACAGTGTAGGAGACCACCAACTAGGTTCAAAAAATGACAAAGTAAATAACAAACACTGAGTATGTATAAACAGCAAATAAAAGACAAAAAAAAATATAAAAGAAAAAAAAATCCTGGGAAGCAGATCGCAGATTTTCTACTCGTAAACCTGTAGATCTATTTTTACTATGTCTCAGTAATTCCTGATGGTGAGGTATAGGGGGATTAACAGACACTTATCCGCTTGGAAGTGCTGAAGTGGAATGAGGCGAATTACACAAGGCAGCGGCTGTTTTTAGCCTCTTTCAAAGTCCCTTGCCTTGAACGACAGCCTTTGTAAAGTTTGCATAACTGGTCTTTGGACCAATAAGCTTCTCGGAAACAGTGATGGGGATCCTGATACGTCATGTAAAGAGAACAAACGTGGCAAGCGTCATAATCAGTGTAAAGCTAATAGATTATATTTTGTTAGGTTGCTTATAGATTATACTTTGTTAGGTTTATTATAGATTTATAGGGTACATAGTTGTTGCCGTTAAGGTGAAATTATTAACAAGCATTGAGTATACGAATTTTTATTCCCCACGCTGCCTGTTGAATGAAAGAAATAGAAAACCGTGATTTTCGTTTTTTTTTTCATCTAGTTATCCCTCTAATATGATGTGCGAGGCATAAATATAATTTCGGATATTTTGGTTGCACTTCCGGCAAACCGTCCTTTGAGGATTCTGAAAAGGATTTTTTTATTTTCCACTATCTGCTCTAGTTATGACGTTCAGAATATCTGTGGCCGTCCCGACAGCGTAAATTCTACTATGACGCGGGAAACTTTAAATCTCAACACAAACGCGGCTTTCAGTGGGCAGTGTGAGACGGGTGAAGATTGCTTAGTGCCTGAACAAAAAAAAAATCATAAATCTTTCTCGTAAGGCATACAACAAAAATACTTGAGGTCCCAGAAATCACACGGAAATTCCACTATTTGAAAATCGATTATTCTTGAATAGCGGAACAACGAAGTAACGCGTTTTCAGCGGGTCTCCAAGCCAATTTGAGTGAATAAGTGATGGGTAACTAGATTGTCCTATCCCAGCCCTTTTCGGTTAGACTAGAATGACTTAGAATGACTTACCACCACAATCAGACGTGTCCTATAAAACGGTCTACCAAAAAATCTCTTTCTGTCTGGTGTATGTTTAAGCTGCTTTCACATTGACGCGTCGTTGCGATGCGTTGCGTATAGGTTGCGCAGTGTATCTTTCACACCTGCGCGAGAAGCTTGCACGCTGGATGCTCATTTGCATTTTCCTTTTTCGGTTTCTTCTGCTGTGTTTTAATTTCTTCCACTAGTAGCAAGTTTTTCTTCATCATCAGCATGTTTTTCTAGTTTTCTTCAAAATCTTCCATTTTCGACAAATCGTCGACGTCGACGCAACACAAGAATGGAACTTGGTTCTATTCTTGCGTTGCGTTTTATTTGTCTGCGTAAGCTCTGCGTTGCGTCGATGCAAGCGCAACGCAAGGCTTGCTCAGTGTGAAAGGCAAACGCGTCAATGTGAAAGCAGCTTTAGGATCGATACGACCGAACACGTATCTAATAGGTGTCGCTTTTTTCAGGGTTGCTGCGAATCCCTCCGCTGATGAAAAATCACACTCGGACAAAGATAGAATACTTCTGGAGAAAGAAGCAGAACTTCGAAGGATGCAACAGATGTTGGCGCAAATGCAAGCCCAGATGAAGCAACAACCCCAATAATGCTCACTGCCCACCCGCTTATCTATCGGCAAGAATAGATAAAAAAAAAAAAACACTGGGAGAATGTCCAACTTGTTTCCGTATCGACTTTATCATCCAGTTTCCGCTGAACCCACCGGGTTTCCCTATTTATTATACTAAAATATGACTGGAGGCCTATTCTCGCCGTCCCCCGAGGTCTCCTCGGGGAATCAAGAGGAACGGCGAGGACAGAGGAAGTCACTCCATACTGAATCTCCTGACGGAAAATAACGAGATCATGGGGAATACTTCCAAAATGGATTTCGACAAAAAAGTATTCAGGTGACGGAATTAGTCGGGATCCATATTATTTTTTGTTTTGTTTATTCTGATTGTTCTCGCTTAATTTTACGTTGTTATTACTTTCAAACAAGAAATCGTAACCAAAATGGAAAAAGATCAATTTTCTCAAAATCAGTTTTTAACCATAACAAATCTCAATATCGATCTCAGCAATTCTTATTAACCATCTGTAAATATCTTTTTTCCGAAA
Organism: Branchinecta sandiegonensis; assembly: GCA_030848855.1. Classification (NCBI taxonomy): domain Eukaryota; kingdom Metazoa; phylum Arthropoda; class Branchiopoda; order Anostraca; family Branchinectidae; genus Branchinecta; species Branchinecta sandiegonensis. Next base: position 2,411,090 of record JAUPMV010000021.1, on the reverse strand, counting down.
AACAAGAACACCAGCAACTCCCAAAATCCATTCCCCATCGAACCTGAAAGGGAGTCCTTTTTGATGATGGTGGTGATAATCACAGCATTCCCCGCCCGTGGAGACACCTCAAAAGGAGTCATCGCGGAACGGCGAGAATACGCCTTAAGCATTGCCCAAGTAGGTGTAATAAGCTGAATAGCACTATACGCGACGTTTGCGTCTTTATACACACGCCTGTTCAAACAGGAACTCAATAGGTTCTTATCGATGCAGCGTTCGGTGTTGCCACGCTGATACAGTTTTTCGACCTTCTAAAGATCAGAAAAAGTTTTCTCAAGTACACGAGTACAATTTGACGCCCTTTGCATTGTAAAAAGCTAGCAGTCGTAACAGAACAAAACGTGCTCTTTTGAACAAAAGTTGTTTCTTCAGCTTCCAACAAAGTAGAACTTGCTTCCCGTGGCAACCCTGACGACGCTGGTCCTCTCCTCGGCCTGCTGGCGGAACCAACCAAGCGATCTGATTGGCTCTGCATAAGGGAAAATAGAACCTGGCTATTCTCCTTATTCGCCTTACAGCGCGCCCCGAGGAAAAGAGGAACCTGTAATAAGCCTTAATACACCTTACAATACCTATTGGTACAATGTTTTAGAAGTCTTGCCCTGGTATCGAGAGCACCTGTCGTAATTTAAAGGTAGCTTCAGTAAATGTAATTTGAACGTGCTGTCACGTCGAAGAGAAAGATTATAAGGAGTTGGACATTCTTCCAAGATTTTGTTTATTTTCGTACCATCTATGAACGATAGCATGGTTACTTTCGTTGTTTCTAGTAACTGTGGTAGAAGTGTATAGATAGGATAATCAAACAAAAGAATGAAAGGAAGGTTTTCGCGAGCGGAAATGCTGGAATCACTTTCCGTTGGCTTTCGCGCTGCTGCAGAAAGTTGCCGAAATTTTCGCGGCGGTTCAGCGAAGCGGTTTTACAAGAGTAGGGCAAAGATCAGCAGAAAGTCGATAGCCGAAAAGGATAAAGAAAGTCGAAAAGAATAAGCAGACATAATTTATAGACGGTAAATTTGCAGTATTTGCTACTGGGATTAATCTTTTCTCTATTAAGGCAAGATTATCTCCAATTCGGATTAATGTTATCCCAATATAGATAAAATGAATCCCAGTAGCAAATACTGCAGTTAACTTTAATCCTTACTCGGAGAAACTTATTACAGTGTTGACGGAGCAGAGTCACATTCGACTGCATTAAACGGATAAGTAAGCTGACACTTACTCGAGCGAAATTCAAAAAAACATTATAAAAATAAAACTTGAACCTGAAGAGGCTCCTTACCAAGAAGGACCGAAGTATCGACATAATATATATCAGCTGACTTATCCGTTTGCCGCAGTCAAAATTGATTCCCAGTCAGCTTGGGCAGAAGGAATAATGGAGGGAATGATCAGTAAAGTTCTAACTTCAAAACACTGGATTAGGCTCATAACTCAATCCAAACTTTTTAAACTTTTTTTTTAAACTTTTTCGCAGTGAATGGAAAGGAGACGTGGAAACGATCGCGGGACTAGATTTCCTGCGGTATTCCCGATGCGATTCGGTCGCCGGAAAGTGATTCCCGAATCTTGGGAAAAGTTGTTGTCTGGCTGGAAAAGATATCCCAGTATCAAACATCTTAGCTTTGCCCCCCCTCTCTTTCGAATGGGTTGATGGTCCCTCTATGTCAAATCACGTCCACTGCAGTACCAAGAATAATAACGTTTCGTAGAATGTTCCACTCTAAAGTAGCGCGGCCGTAACCCGGCAGTATCAGGCTGTAAGAATTATTCCAGTTCCAATGGCTTTCCTGTTAATGCAGCATTATAGCCGCTTTCACATTGACGCGTTGAGCCCTTTCACATTGAGCTACGCAACCTCTGCGTCGTGCTTGCGTCGACGGGACGCAGAGCTTGCGCAGACAAATAAAACGCAACGCGTACGCATACGCATCAGGTTTGTCAGTGGAAAATGGAAGTTTTTGAAAGAAAATCTAAAAAAAAAGCATGCTGATGAGAAGAAAAAACTTGCTACTAGTGAAAGAAATTTAAATTCAGCAGAAGAAACCGAGAAAGGAAAATGTAAATGAGCATCCAGCGCGAAAGCTTCTCGCGAAGGTGTGAAAGATACGCTGCGCAACCTGTATGCAACGCAAGACAAACGTATACGCAACGACGCATCAATGTGAAATCAGCTTTAACATTAATTGCAAATGCAGAGAGCCTGCTACAAACTTGCATTGACTTTAATTGCACTCAATGGGAGAACATTCTTCTGGGGGTTCATTATCTGTTAGTATCTGTATGTACTCACTCCAGTCTATGCTTCCAGTATTTTTCCAAATATTTTATTCCACTGTGAATATCGTTCGCCTGCCTTATTTTTAGAATATTGTGATGTATTTGAGGTAGTCCATGAGCCTAGTACCGCCCTGCGAGGCCAGACCGTTTCCGTTGTAACGGGCGGTCTTTCGTACCGTTATCGTTAAAAAACGCCGAGCCGACAAGGCTATATTGAGCAAACTGCTGCCATGAACTGAAATGCGCCTTTCATCAAATTCCTTACAGACTAGTTGTTTTTGGCCGCTATACGCACTAGCATAAAGTAAACAATGACACGTTACTTCTTGGTGTACGTTTATCTAGGTTTGTTTGGCTATTTTCTATTCCTCTTAAGCCTAGACATGTTGAAAACTGTTTAAAATACCACTGCCTCTATTTGTGCTCAACCCAATTCTGTTATGTCAGACTTTATTAAGTTTGTAAATTCTGGCTTCCGGCTCAAGTGCTGAGTACTGCTGAGTTCTAGTTGACTTTTCCGCGGGGCTAATGCGCGACTCTATATGAAGCGAAAGCCTAATCGCTTATTAATCTTTCAGACAACTTGTACCAGGATCTCACGTGTGATTGTTATAGTTTCCGACGCATCTGGCTGCAATTCGTCTCTGGATTTTATGAGGGACGTATATAGGAGAACATGTGATTTGTTATGAAGTCCGATGTTTGCATTCGACATCTTACCTGCTATTGGGAAATTAGAAGAGTCCCATTGGCTGTCACCTGCCGGTTACGAAACGAGAAAGATCCTATTGGCTGTCAACTGTCGGTTATGAAACGACAATAGTTGCGTTTTTGCAGATGCCATGGTATCTGTTACCACGGTCTAAAGTCGTTTTTGCAGTTATCGTGGTATCTGGCCAGTTATCGTGGTATCTGATATCAGACACCACGGTCCGACCGTGGTAACTGATGTGGTATCTTAAAAGTCATCGCACTTTACCAGTTTTTGTCAAACTGAATATCAGTTTTTCTTTTGGGATGACTTCGAAAAGCGCAATTTCAGCAATTGTCATTTTTGCAGAGAACAGTATATCAGAAACCACGGTTACTCCAAAACGACTAATTGCAGATCCAGTTACCGTGGTAACAGATACCATGGTATCTGCAAAAACGCAACTAATGTATTCCAAAACACGCCAATGAGCCTCGGGAAGAACGAGAGACGTCGCCCGAACGATGACTCAAATTTTGTGTCAACCTATCACCGGCGTTCGTCAGGGACAGCTGTGTTGACTCGACAGGTACACGGCAATCCTTCATGGGCAAGAAGAGTTAGTCGTCAAGAGTACAGGCAGTCAATTGATGCACAAACCTTTGTTCTCCTATATTTTTTAGTAGTGACGTCGCTTGAAATACCAAAAGGCGTAAGTGGCCTGGTAAACTGTAATACACCCCGCGCTTGGACGATCTCCCTCTGTTCTTCTGGAATTCTGTTTTTCCGCGCAGCTCCACGAAAAAAAACTTGCAGTATTGCAGCTGGATTAATATTGTCTCCACTGAGATAAGATTATTTCTAATTCGGATTAATCTTATCCCAGTAGAGATAAGATTAATCCCAGTAGCGAATACTGCCTTTCTCGGAGAAACCTTTTACAGTGTTGACAGATTAAGTAAAAAAAAGTAATTCTTAAAGAACTATTATTTTATGAATATTCCGAAGAAAAGACGAAGGTCATTGAGGCGCGGGTAGGGGCGTACACTGAATTCTTTGGCTTCCTGAAGTACACTGTAAAAAGTTTTTCCGTATAAAGATTAAAGTTAACTGCAGTATTTGCTACTCGGATTATCCTTATCCCTACGCAGATAAGATTAATACCAAATAGAGATAAGATGAATCCGAGTAGCAAATACTGCAGTTAACTTTAACCTTTATACGGAAAAACTTTTTACAGTGTACTGTGTCGGGAAAATGTTGTATATATCTTGCTAGTCGTGGCCGAGGCCATATTTTGCACGTGTTTGCTTTTCTTGTTTTTGCCATGTACTCAGGACTCATTCACGATTCTCTTTTTGTAAAACTTTGTAACGAGTTGCAAACATGTTCTTTTCCGTACTTCCTGAAGCATGCCTTGTTCCTTGATCTGCAGGGTCGTACTTACCTTGAAGCGGAGCAAAAGACTACTCTACTAATTTTTTTGTCTCAGTGGTTTAACTGAACAGCCACGCAGTTAAAAGGGGTTATATCATTTATGTCTCAAGAGGCGCTATCTGGAGGGGGGGGGGGGGGGGGTCCCAACAATGGGATTAGGGTCTAATTGATTTTGTCTCCCACCCCCCCTCCCAGTTTTACCATAATGGCGCCTCTGCTATGCTGAGTGAACGTGAGGTTGCCCAGTTTCAGTAATTTTCCTTCTTTCGGTCTTTGAAGTCAACTCCAATCTACCCATGGACTTCTTCGTAAGATTGAGAATTTCCTAATAGCAAGAATTCCGAGGAGTTGGTAGACCCTCGACAAATTCGCCTGGGCTGGCTGACCTAACACTCTGTAAACATACGAACGACAAACAAAAAGCGAAAAAGGGCGAAGATCGAAAAGCATAAATTTATTCAATAAAACTGTAACATAACCTCAACAAAATCACGATATGCCTTAAATTTCACACGATAGTCGCCGAATAACAAGGACCCACAATAACTCTTACAGAATTTACAAAAATCTAAAACGACGTTCAGCTGGTGAGCATGGGCTTATTCAGCCAAATTTTAAGCTTGGTTCACACACAATCAGATGCGAATTTTCGAATGAGCTAATGAGCAATCGAGTTTCGAATGCGACTGCGGAACAGGAAGGTCGTGGGAAACATGCCTTAGCGGGTTTAACCAAACAGCAATGTAATTAAAAGGGGTTATTTCATCGATGTCTCAAGAGGCGCTATCTGGAGGGGAGGGGGGCAGGCGGTCCCAACAATGCGATTGGGGTTCTATAATTGATTTTGTCCCCCACTCCCAAGTTTTTACTGAAATGGCGCCCCTGCTATGCTGAATAAAAGGACTGTCTCGGAAAATAATCCAAGATATATGCGAGGTAGCCTATCCTGATTTTAGTTTCATACAAAAGGTCGGTCTCTCGCACTAATCAGGTCGCTCACGCAAGATTTTGTATACGCCCTTTCCGAGACTATACTGTGGTCCTACATGTGGAACAGTTGAAAACTAGTTTGAACAGACGTGCCTCTTAGAACCAGAGGCGTTACTAGCCAAAATGTTTGTTGTTGTTGTTATTATTTTTTGAGGGGGGGAAGGTATTTACCAACTGGCTAGGCAATTTTACCGATTGTTTTTGCAGAAAAACGACTGGTGTGACGAAAAAGAACCGACTGTTTTGACGAAATGGTGACTGATAAAGACTGTTTAAAAAAAAATCCGACTATTGTAACGAAAAAACGACTGTTTTGAAGAAAAATCGACCGCTTCAAAGAAAAACTAGACTGTTCTAACGAAAAAACGTGGCGCTTCGCGACGACTCGGTTATTTTTTACCGACTTGCCGGCAACATTGGGGGGGGGGGGGAGCCCCTGCTTAGAACTTCGCGCGAGCTAAAAAGACGATAACACCATGGTCACCATGTACCCCATTTCTACCGCGGCACACATAGGTGGCTCTCGGGTCAATTAAACAATTAGGTACGAATGAATGTTGCCGTCAGCAACCACACACTAGCCAAAGGTGCAGAACTGAACCAATAGTTGCGTTTTTGATCTTCATTCTCCTATTTCGCGTTTATTCTACTACTGAGATGAAGGCAATTCTCCTTTTTTTGTTCATTTGTCACAAAACGGGGAAAGCTTCGCGATTCTGCAGAATCGAGAAATTGCTCCCTGATTAGTTGCGTTTTTGCAGATACCATGGTATCTGATACCACGGTCTAAAGTCGTTTTTGCAGTTATCGTGGTATCTGATACCACGGTCAAAAGGCGTTTTTGCAGTTATCGTGGTATCTGTCCAGTAATCGTGGTATCAGATATTCAGATACTACGGTCCGACCGTGGTAACTGGTCGTGGTATCTGAAAAGTCTTCTCACTTTCATCAAATTTTGTCAGATTGGTGAGAAAGAAGTTTAGCATTGGATATCTGTTTTTCTTTTGGGATGACTTCGAAAAGTGCAATTTCGGCAAAAGTCGTTTTTGCAGAGCACCGTGTATCAGATACCACGATAACTGCAAAAACGACTAATTGCAGATCGAGTTACCGTGGTAACAGATATCATGGTATCTGCAAAAACGCAACTATTGCTCCGATAGTCAATTCTCGATTCTCCTTCTCCTCCCTGATTGGTCAACAAAGGGCGGGTGTTAAGTACGTATAAACAAGAATTGACGGGTGGTTAAATTAGTGTTTTTGTCAAAAAAAAAAGAACGGACAAGCAAGAAGAGCAAAAACGGTAAACTGTACGAGAATCGAGAACTGAGAATTCAGACCAAAAACGCAACTAATAGGCTAAAGGCGTGTTTTTTCCGCGGCACATTAGTGTGCCACTCCTTTGACGCACTAGTTGAACCTCGCGGTGGCACCCTTTCGTCTGTTTTGTTTTTGCAAATTTAAAATTCAGATAACACCTTAACAAACAGAACTTCAGGCTTACATCCTTACCATTCATTACTAGCAGGATCTTCACCTGATAAAGTTGCTAATTTTATTACAATTGGACATGAATTTATCGCCAAATCTGAATTTCCCACCAAAACTGATCCACCAAGTCAGAAACCATCTCGACTATACTCTATACTCTATATGACTACACTGTCAGAAATTTCATAACAGATTGCGCATAACACTTTCAAGAATAACACCTTTTCACTTAGAAATAAAGTGTTATGACCAATTAAGTTTACACTATTTCGTGCCTAGATCTCCAACAACACCTTCAATTGGTAAAAATACTAACGGGAACGAAAGAAACATAACAGATAACATCCCAATTCCCAAAGTGTTATCTGTTGAAACCGCGCATCCTTGTGTTGTCGTTATGTAACTTCTGACAGTGTAGTATTTTTACCTATTGAAGGTGTTGTTGGAGATCTAGGCACGAAATAGTATAAACTTAATTGGCCATAACACTTTATTTCTAAGTGAAAAGGTGTTATTCTTGAAAGTGTTATGCGCAATCTGTTATGAAACTTCTGACAGTGTGTAAGTCCAACACACACCAATGATCCTCAGGAAGAACGAGAAAACGTCTCACTAACGACTCAAACTCAACAACTCAAATCCTGTGTCAGCCAATCTTGGCGATTGTTGGGGACAGCTGTGGTGCCGTTTCTGGCTCTTCCGCTAGATACACAGCGATTCTGCATCGGCAAGGAGAGTTAGTCATCAAGTGTATTGTCTGTCAAATTCGAGCCACACAAACCTTGCTGGTTTTCCACGCACTTGGGGGCCATACTAGTGACCGCGAAAACACTATTTTTTAGCCACAAACACTGTGTGGGATCATGGAAAAACGCCTTAAATATAAAGCACAACTCTGCAATAGGGCAATTGTATAGGTACTTGAGTACAAAGCTTCACATTCACATCTGTTGCAGAAAACATGCCTATAGTTCCATATGGGGAGAATATCGCTTTGCATGCAAATTTCGCTTCGCACGGAGCCCAAAACCGCAAGAGCTTGGTCACACTCGCAAAAGTAGAAAAAAGAAAAAGAACAAGATACAACTATATTTGATGGTGGAAAACGGATACGTCAGCTGAATTTTATTGGAGCTATATTTCGGCCCTTCTTGGCAAGGGTCCTCTTCAGGCTCAAAACCGCTCAAGTTGGAAAGACGAACTTGTGGGAAACAAGTTCGTCTTTCCAACTTGAGCGGTTTTGAGCCTGAAGAGGACCCTTGCCAAGAAGGGCCGAAATATAGCTCCAATAAAATTCAGCTGACGTATCCGTTTTCCACCATCAAATATGATTCGCAGTCAGCTTGGGCTGAAGGAATAAGATACAACTAATTCTGAATGTTACCGTTTTAAACTCAGGAGATCAATTAGAGCAAAAAAGCGTGTATCATTATGTTACAGGAACCCTAATTGACCCCTAGGTGCAGTCTGCTCACTATCCCCAAGCTGCCACAAAGCCCATCGTTAGTTATGACGTTAGTTATATGTATATGTACGTTAGTTATGAAGAGAGCCTTTCAAGTCTCGGTCTCCCTTCCATGGAGCAACGTAGGCACCATTTAACAATAAGTTTTGGTCACAAATGTCTCAATTCTGAACTTCACAGATCAATGTTGCCTGAGTATGTAGAACAAAATAAAAACAGGCCCAACACGCGTACTCAAACCCACTCAAACAAAACTAAATTAACAAATTATCCAGCGGATGCAACTGAAAGATATGTTAACTCGTTTGTGCCGTACTTTGTTCGTTCGTTTAATAGTTCTTAGGCGTGTTTATCTTGTATTATTTGTCATTTGCCATTGGCCATTTTTATATCCCGTTGAAAGTGCTATATTGACTTACCTTTGCTAGCTATCTTTGCTATTTTGGTGAATAAACGATATATATATATATATATATATATATATCAAATCTCAGGTCCCCTAGGGATTTTCAGTTGTTTGTCGAATAGGCGGCTTTTTGAGCCCAGTGTGAACAAGCTCTAAAGGTTCCAATTTTCTCCACAAGCGAACCGAAATGTCTGCTAAAATGCGAACATTGTTCTACGTGCGACCTCTAAGGTAGCGTCAGCAGACGGCATGTCACTATCATATCTCTTGCTAGGTTTCTTTCATCAAAACATAAAATACGCAAAATTTCGATATCGCACACTTATCAATCCCTGAATCAGGGAATGGCACGCCTGGGCTAACTACGCTATTAACGAACCTTCTCGACCACGCTACCTGTTAATTAGGCAACCAATAACCATGCAATGAACAGGATTGCCACGTACAGGAATAAGTTTGACAAAAATCGCTCCTCTTCGACTTGAACCTGAAAAGCTGAAAAAAAAAATAGTTAGCAAGGTAGCCTTACATACAGAGCGTGCTCCACCCTACTTACCGTAGTCACTACGCATGACGTCACGAATTCTGCTTTTTGCCGTCAAGGCTAGAACGATTTTTCTATTTTCCAGCAGAATATCATCCCACGGGCGAATCCGACCAATCACGTTACAGAAATGCGTAATTACCACGCTTGCTACGCTCCCGAGCATGGTAAGCAAATCGTTACTATTTCGAGAAGGTTGGAACGGTCAGCGTAGTAACCTTTCACGAGGTAGGAACGAAAATCGTAACTAATAGTTACTACTGTTTGAAGGGTGGAGCACGCTCACAGTCAACTATAAATCCTTGATCTTAGGAGACCCTTTGCAAACGTTGGGTACCTGTGGGTACCCTAATCCTGACATAACTAAGGAATTCGGATTGGTTAAGTTTAATGAACGTATTTTATTGGCCTAAAATACTAACATCGTAAAACAAGAGCTACGCGTTCATATGGCACTTCTCACGAGTAGGTGGTAGAAGGAAGTAAACGAGATTTCACACAATACCCCTCTCCAACACCCCCGCCGTCGAGAGATGCGGTTAGGACATAGAGATGGGCTAGGACATTTGCCCGTAGGCTACAATCCATCAAGTTTCAACCGAGTCTGGGTCTTTCCGTGAATCCCCCCCCCCCCCGAGGCGAATCCTCCCAGGATCCCAAAATGGATCATCTGGGGAAAATGAACTTTGTAACTTCCACGTTTCAGCAAAAGAGATCCGACTTGTTGAATCCGTAAGCGTGCCACGCAATTTCCGAGGCCCCATCTAACTCCTCCCACTGTTGTCGAATCCGGTTCCTCACTTGATTACTATCCCTCAAGTTTCACTGGAATTTGATTATTTCCTGGAAACGCGCGGTATCTCCCTTCAACTCCCCTCGGCCGAAGTCGGATCCAGTCCGACAGCTGGATTTCGGATCGGCTGTTCGCATCTTACGCATGCCACAATGTTCCGGCTAACCCGGACTCCCCGGATTAGATAATACCCGATAATCCTCCCTTCCCCCATGAACTGAAAATGGACCATTTAGAGTCCTTCCATCAGAATTTCCCTCGAATCTGACCATTTCGTGCAATTTCTAGTAACCCTTCTCCAGTCCCTACCCCACAGAGGTAAGATCTTGAGAAGTTGACTTCCTATTAGCAGGGGCCCATAAATTTCCTGTAATGACTCGCCATTCAGGGGGCTTGTCAATAAGAGATTTTTGATGCGCTCTTGACCGAGCGTCAGATAGTTCGAGAAATACCCACGAGATAAAATACCCGACTATCCAGATAGACAAAATTTTTCGCAGCTGTTGTGCTGAACAAGGAATATTTCTCGGTAATGGAAGAGTATCCTGGATCTTTTGTCCTAGCTTAGGTACCTGGTGGCATGCTGGCAATTTTGTCTATCTGAGCAAGAACGCCGATTCGACCCAAGCGGAATTTTGGAAACTAGGTGAGGCTCGGGCAACATAGCAACATAGAAGCATAGGAAATGACAAGCCCCCTGAATGGCGAGTCATTACAGGAAATTTATGGGTCCCTGCTATTAGTAATATTAGGTCAAGTACGAACTGCAGTTAGGGCGTCATGTAGGCCTACTCGACCTACCAATCCTCCTTCAATAGGTTGACTATTTTTAGCCGTCACCACCCTGAATACTTGACCTCTTATTAGTAATATTAGGTCGAGTACGAACGGCTGAAGGGGAAATCAAGTTAAGATAGATTGCTGAGCAGCCCGAGGGCCATGTCAACAAATAATCACAAAAAAATATCACACAACAGAAAAAAACGCACAAAACAAAGACAAAAAAAAAAAGAGAATAAACTCCTCCATAATCTTTCGCTTCTCTAATGACACACTGTTTGTTATTTCTTTGTTATTTCCCTATTCCAAAAATCTACTCCTATGTTCCATCGCTGTCCTCAGGAATAGCCCAATCTCTTAACGGTAGCTACTCGACCTACCAATCCTCCTTGAAAAGGTCGAGTATTTATAGCCGTCACCGCCCTGAATACTTGAACCCATATCTAAAATTAATTTTTTCCCCGCACACGGAATTTGACCGGAATCCGGAATGACTACCGGAATCCTGCGACCCAGCAATTAGATAAAAGTGAAAGTTAATTCTGAAGTCATATGGAGCTTTGATCTCATGGATCAAAGTACATTATTTTCTAATAAATCTCTCCGCCCGGTTATTAGTCGGCAGCCTATAAAGATAATAGGACTGGATCGATCTATCTGCTTAGTTTTACTACCTAATAAATGATACGATCAGAATGGGAAGTAATCCCGAAAAATCACAATGCCGCAAAACCCCAATAACGAGGGGTTAGGTGACTCCCTACCCGATGAAAATTTTTTAGCCTGCGTAGTAGTATGGTAGGAGTACGAAAACGTTGCATGTAATACTATGTAATAGCAAAGAATACTATCATTTAATGTGCCTCAGACTGGTCCAATCTTATGTAGTAGTATCCAGTAGCATCCTGTCTTGCCATACTAGCATCCAGTCTTGCTAATAGTAGCATACAGTAGTATGCAGTAACACGGTAGCCTTGAAGTAGAAGCATGTAGTAGCATCGTTAGTACCGCATGCAACTTTTTCTTACTACTTCACAGTACTATTTTGAGATACATTTTTCATCAGGTACTGCAACACATTTCCGCATCGTGAGGCCACGACCTTAGGATTCCTCACCACGGGTAGGGAATGATTGCGAACGCCTACTTACCGGGGGAATGGACAGGGTTGCCACCGAGGTTAAGTGAAGTCAGGAACCCAAAAGGAAAGGCTCCGATTCCGAAGGACATCTGGAACCCCCCTCTATCGCCACCACCAAAGTTAGGGAAGCTGAAACCCTAAAAAAAAAATATTAGTCCAAAGCCTTTATTTGATTCTGGATGAGATTTGGTAATAATAGTTGCGTTTTCGCTGATACCATGGTATCTGTTACCACGGTCTAAAGTCGTTTTTGCAGTTATCGTGGTATCTGATACCACGGTCAAAAGGCGTTTTTGCAGTTATCGTGGTATCTGGCCAGTTATCGTGGTATCAGATATTCAGATACTACGGTCCGACCGTGGTAACTGGCCGTGGTATCTGAAAAGTTATCTCACTTTCATCAAATTTTGTCAGATTGGTGAGAAAGAAGTTTAGCACTTAGTGATGTAACTAGATATCTGTTTTTCTTCTGGGATGACTTCGAAAAGTGCAATTTCGGCAATAGTTTGCAGAGCACCGTGTATCAGATACCACGATAACTGCAAAAACGACTAATTGCAGATCCAGTTACCGTGGTAACAGATACCATGGTATCAGCAAAAACGCAACTATAAGAATAAAAATAATAGTTATAATTTATTTGTAACCCACTGCATAAAAACAACGTGAACATAGTGGAGTAAAGAAGAGAAAGAAACAAATAAACAACTGAAACAGACACTAGTACAACAAAATAAACACAAAAATCAACAGAACAAACGGATGAGCCCGTATATGGAGTAAGCCGTTTACATGCTTCCACATACATTATTATGAAGCTTATGAAGTTTTGCCGTTATATCGGGAGCTTTGTATTTTCGGATTATTCTCCGATTTCGATACGATACAGGCAAATAAAGCAGGTATTTACAGTATTTGTAGTTACGTAGTTTACGTATGTCACTCTTTTTCAGTAGAATAAAAAGTCCCAGGAAGATAGAGTACAGAGTGATCGCAAAAAACTGAATACAAAGAAACCAAAGCCTTTCGGTAATACATGAGACCGGTTTGACACAATCTTAGAGTATCTAAATTTAATCTTTTTACAAGCTTCAGATGCTGCAGACTGGCGAAAGGACAAAATATTCTGGAACATTTATTATGGAAGATTTAGACCTGCTTCCAAATTACTGGGTAACAAAACATCTTCCACGAGCTCTTTAAATTCAGTCTCGACCTTCCACATTCCTCGATCGTCAGAGCAGTCAAGTCAACCCTTCCGGAAATCACACAGGTGATGATAGCGAATTTCGCAACGATTCGAAGGCTGTGTTCCACCGAGTTATCATCAGCTCAGTCTACCACAAACTCCTGATTTTGGGAAAGCCTATGCCAAACGCTGGGTATACCTAGCGTTTGGTATACCCTATGCCTAACGCTGGATACACTATGGCCTATGCCAAATGCTGGATACTTGCAGATACTTGATTTGAGTGAAGCTCAGAAACCAACCAATCAGGATTCATCTATGGTGGGGTTGGTCAGGGTTAGGCTACCAACACCTATCCAGCGTTTGACATAGGGTATCAGCGCTGGGCATAGGCTATGCCAAACGCTAGGTATACCCAGCGTTTGGCATTAGGTGTCCAAAAATCAGGTGTTTGTGGCTGACTGCATCAGCTACGATCGTACGATTCTGTTATTATTTTCGTTCCGCCGTACGGCGTGATAAGAAAACTAGGTCCTACGTTTTAATTGATGTTGAGCGTGTTCCACCCTACTTACCGTAGTTACTACGCACGAAGTCACTAATTCTGCCTTTTTTCCGTCAAGGCTGGAACGAATTTTCTATTTTCCAGCAGAATATCATGCCACGGGCGAATACGACCAATCACGTTACAGAGATGCGTAGTTACCACGCTTACTACGCCCCCGAGCATGCTAAGCAAATAGTTACTATTTTGAGAAGGTTGGAACGGTTAGCGTAGTAACTTTTCGTGTGGTCGGAACGGAAATAGTAACTAAAAGTTACTATTGTTAGAAGGGTGGAACACGCTAGTTATGATGGTCGAGAGCATCGTAAGTGATGAATGGAAGGCAGCAGGAATTCCCGACAGAATGGTGGAGTCAGTCCGCGCTGATGTTATTTTAGTTTCATAGAGGGTACCACAGTTAAAGGACACCTGAATGAAGAGTACCAAGTATCATCCCTATCTCTATGGCTTCCGTTAACATTGCCTGCAGAAAATCCAATCCAAATACGAAATAGTGTTTCCAAGCTATGATTTTTGCTCCATTTTGCATCTGTCCTTATTTCAGTACCGAACAATTTTTGAAATGCATAAATGTCTCCAATCAACCCTCCTTCTGGAATATTTTTTAACCAGTTAAGCCCAAACGATCTCTAGAAGAAATTCCAATACGATCCAGCCAGCGCTGTACAAGATTTGAATGAATTGCGCTTTTTGTCTTGGAGTCTGCATGTGCAAACCTCCAGAAACGAACACCCCTATTTTGAAAACGTCACGCTCAGGAGAAGAATGCTCTCCGTGGCCATGTCTGTAAATGCATTTTCCATGGTGTGTTCAAGTATGGTTTCATTGTTCAGATGTCCTTTAAAGAGGCTACCCCAATAAAGTGACGGCTCCTCCTCTAATCATCATAATTTGTGATCACTTCTTTGAAGGCAACCAAACTGCGTTATGTCCACCCCTCTGTTCCCTACCCCATCCATTTGTACATTTTTCTTGCCTTTCGACTGTGCTGCCTCTATCCGTCCGATGCTTCGGACTTCCAGAATTTTTTGGCCTGGGCTTCTGGTCCGCCGCGACTAAAACAGAAATCCGGAATCCGGAAAAAAAGAATCTGAAAGGTGAACCTGGTCTTGTCCAGAGGATTCATAAAGAAGCCTGAAACCAGCTTTGTCGACGCTTTGCGTTCGTGTTCGGGACCGCAAACCCTGTCTAGATATTTGGCGCTAGGCTCTGTTTTCCCACCTCTAAAAGTGTGTGAACATCCGATCAGGATTTCCCCGGCCGGATTTCCTGCACATTCATCATCAAGTTTTAATTAAAGTTGTAGTTTTTTTTTGCTAAATTAGCCTACTCTGTTAACTGCAGAGGGGTCCTGGATGTCTATGTCCGGGCCTCCTTAAAGGACCCCTCGCACTATTTACTCTTCAACTTACAGTATTTTAAAACATTTGAAAAAACTTCTATCTCTCTTGGATCGTTCGTCTCTCTACGATGGCTTGGCATAACATTCAAACGTTCGTTGTCAAAATTTAGTTCTTCGGGTGTTCAAGAAGTTTGTAAATCAATCCGTACCGCCTATGGCGCATCATCCCCAACCGGGGGCGCATAGTTGTAAAGCTTTGGGAAAATTGTACAGCACCTTCTGCGCTCCTTCTAAACTATTTCGTTCTGGTGCCGTGTCAGTCATGTTCTGCGAAAGAAGGAGATTAAAAAGATGAGATCAATCAATCAATCACGTTTAATCCAAATAGCTAAAAGCTAGAAGTGGAATACCAATTTACGAAATACAGACACGAAACAAATTAACTAATACACTTACAACATACGACCTGAAATAAATGATGGGAAAAAACTACGTAAAAATTGGGCAGAAGAACTAGTTGGATAAGGAGAAAACTGATAAGTTAGTGTATTTACAAGATCTGTGTTGCCATGGCCCTCGGGCCTTTTTGGTAATATATTCTATTCTATTCTATTTCGGCCCTTCTTGACAGTCAGATTTTGCAGTCAGCTTGAGATGAAGGAATATTAATCAACGAAGTACGGAACTTCAAAATCCCTCAGACATCCATCTTAGCTGGATAGAAGGTAATTCCAAAACCAAAACGCGAAAAATTCTCTACCCTCTCAAAGTGTGAACATCCGATCAGGATTGCCCCGGTCGGAGGATAAGTTAGGAGAAAACTGATAAGTTAGTGTGTTTACAAGATCTGTGTTGCCATGGCCCTCGGGCTTTTTTGGTAATATATTCTATTCTATTCTATTTCGGCCCTTCTTGACAGTCAGATTTTGCAGTCAGCTTGAGATGAAGGAATATTAATCAACGAAGTACGGAACTTCAAATCCCTCAGACATCCATCTTAGCTGGATAGAAGGTGATTCCAAAACCAAAACGCGAAAAATTCTCTACCCTCTCAAAGACCCAATCGATTAGCATATAACAGCAGCCGTGTTTCAAAATGAACAACTTTCCAAGTACCTTTCAGGAAGAAATTCACAAAATCAGATTTTCACGGAAGAATCTAAGTTATTTTTCCACAAGTATATTTTCCAGCCTAAGCGGCTTGAGGCCGTTGCCAAGTAGGGCCGAAATATAACTCTAATAAAATTCGCTGACGTATCCGTTTTGCAGTGTCAAATATGATTCGCAGTCAGTTTGGGCTGGGGAATACTGAAGGAACTGATATGGGAGTATCAACTGATGAAACACAAATTCACTTACATTCCTCTGTTCGGGTTCTGTCCTTTGAGCCTGTGGTCTTGGAGGGGCTTGCTTCTCCCTAAAAAGGAGAGCATTTCAATCAATCAATCAATCGATCTAATGCTAAAGGAACTTGGAAGGTTATTAATGACCTATTGGGAAAGAAGAAAGAAGCTCCACCCATTTCGCTGCTGATTCAAGGAGAAGTTGTTAATGATGAAACGAGAATCACGAATAAATTTGCAGAGTTTTTTTCGAATATTGGTCAGAATGTACAGGCGGAAGGGTTAGTGAATTTTAATAATGATTTAGTGGAAGATGAATTCGTGGATGAAAGAGGAATTGGAAATGAAATTGAATTCCAGCCCTGTACCGAAGATGAAGTTCTGAAGGTTGTGAAAACAATCAAATCGAATTCAGCAGGGACAGATGGCATTAATCTGAAGACTTTTAAGTCGGTGATGTGTTATTTACTACCATGTCTCGTCCACATAATCAATCTTTCCCTCCAAACGGGTGTATTCCCTGATGCGCTTAAAAGGGCAAAAGTCATCCCCCTTCACAAAGGTGGTTCTAAGCTAGATATTGAAAATTATAGACCCATATCATAGACCCATATCAATCCTACCCCTGTTTTCAAAAATATTTGAAAAAATTGTGCATAAAAGGCTTTATGATCACCTTATGAAAACGGGGATGTTAAGTGAAACCCAGTTCGGCTTTAGGAAAGGTCACTCGACGTCGGACGCCGTGCATTCCCTTTGTGATACTGTAAGTAAATGTTTTGAACGTGGTGAAATCCCTTCGACTATTTTTATTGATTTTAGTAAAGCGTTCGATACAGTGGATTTTAATATTCTACTCAAACGTCTACAATCCCTTGGAGTTCGTGGTAATTATCTGAAGTGGTTTGATAGTTTTCTAAGTGGTAGATCTATTCAAGTAGTATTAAATGATGCGTTTTCTTCTCCTTTTCAAGTGAAGTGTGGTGTACCTCAGGGGTCTGTTTTGGGACCTCTTCTGTACCTTGTGTATGTTGATTCAATGCGTTTCTACTTACCTGAATGTTTTATTACGACTTTTGCTGATGATACTGCTTTAACTGTATCTAGTCGATCCCTTGATGATTTGTTGTTGAAAGTAAATAGGGTCTTAAAGTCATTTTATGTATTTACAAGTTTGAGCCTTTTGTCAGTGAACGTTAAAAAAACTAATTTTATGATTTTTAGGAGAGTTGGTAAGCCTCCAAGTGTTGATAGAGAGATATTTTTTAATGGTAGGCCTTTGTCACAGGTGCATGAAGTGCGTTATTTGGGCTTCCAGCTTGATTGTAATTTATCTTGGAAGAACCATAGTGATCTTGTTGCAGCTAAAGTTGCTACAGGTCTGGGAATATTGCGTCGATTAAAGCATGATTTACCATTATCAGTTCTTTTATTATTGTATCATACTATTGTTGCGCCTTATATTTCTTATGGTTGTGTCCTTTGGTCTAGTAATTTCTACGCAAATTTTAAAAGAGTGCAGATTCTACAAAATAAAACAGTGCGTCTTCTTGGTAATTATGTTGAAAATGTGAATGATACCGCGTCATGCTTTAAGAAATTACGAGTGTTTAACATTGGTCAGATCCGCGATTATCAAGCTGCTGTTTTTGCGTATCGATGCTGGAATGATGTATGTCCTGCAGTTTTTACTGAATTTTTTCGCGCAAATCGTTCACTCCACAGGTATGTGACTAGAGAGGCGGATAATTTTGTTGTTGAGTACCGAGAGTCCCAGTTGTCATTCGGGAGGCTGAACACATTGGGTCATTTAAAGTAAAACTTAAAAAACATTTATTGGGAGAAGGGAGTTAATTTTCTTATTTTTTTTTCTTTTTTCTTAGATTTCTTTTTTTTTTTCTTTTTAAATTTTGGTATTAAAGGTTAATTGAGAGAGAGTGTTCTTGTCCTTCTTTTTTTTCTTTTTTTATGAAATTTGATATAGGTTGAGAATCAGAGGATTGCAGTCGTCCATCGTCAGGCTTCTTGAGCCTTCCCCGGGCGGTTGCGTGTTTTTATAGTTTATTTTGTATTTAGTAGTAAATAAAGTAAGTCAAGTCAAGTCAAGATCAATAAATTTATTTCGCCGAAAACTTACGTCTAGAGAAGTTAATGAAAGTCACAACCATATATTGACAGGTTTAACTGAACAGGAAACAACAAACTCAGTAGTATATGAACAACAAGAGCTACGAGCTCATTTGGCACTTGTTACGAGTAGGCGGTACAACATGATATTCTTTTTAATACAAAGAAAACTCATGTGATGTTGTTTCGCAAAGCTGGTATTCGTGTTGCTAAAAATGATGTCGGGTCAGGTCGAACACTGTGTTATACTGATGAGTTCCGTTATTTAGGGTTCACGTTCAAGTCTAACCTGAATGATGACCTTCATGTTAAAGAGTTGATATCGGGGCTATGCAAACATGCAAACCTTGATGTACGCGTTCAGCTGTTTAGAACGTACTGCTATCATCTTTTTGCTTTGGCATTGGTAATTAATCCTACCGCTAAGCGTCTTAGCAACGCTAAATAAGCTATAACCGTGTGTTCCGGCGTTTGTTTAAAGGACACCTGGAGGAAGAGAACCAAGTATCATCCCTATCTATATGACTTCCGTTAACATTGCCTGCAGAAAACCCAATCCAAATACGAAATAGTGTTTCCAAACTATGATTTTTGCTCCATTTTGCATCTGTCCTTATTTCAGTACCGAGCACTTTTAGAAATGAACAAATGTCTCCAATCAACCCTTCTTCTGGAATATCTTTTAACCAGTTAAGCCCAAACGAATATCTAGAAGAAATTCCAATACGATCCGGCCAGCGCTGTACAAGATTTGAACCAATTGCGCTTTTGTCTTAGAGTCTGCATGTGCAAACCTCCAGAAACGAAGATCCCGATTCCTGAAAACGTCACGCCCAGGAGAAGAATGCTCTCCGTGGCCATGTCTGTAAATGCATTCTTCATGGTGTGTTCAAGTATGGTTTCATTGTTCAGGTGTCCTTTAAGCTACCATGTATCGGTAGTGTTTCTTCGGCGCTCGTCTCGAGAAGATTCCTCACTTTTGACGAAATTCGCCGTAAGGCTAGAGCGGCACTTCAGTGCCGTCTTTTTGATTCAAAGACTGAGGTTATTAAAGTTGCCACTGTGCCAATTTTTCATTGCCTGCCTGTATGACAGTCTCTTCTTGCTGCAACGCAACAGCGGGAACAGACTGCATGATTTTGTTGTTTTCTTTTCTATGTGTTGTCTTTTTCGTCTATGGCAATTTGCTGAATTAAAAGTATTCATCCATTCATTCATTCACAAGAAAGTAGCTCAGATCAAACAGACTACCGACAGCTTATTTTGAATCCACCCCCGTTACTACCGTATCAACGCCAAATTACCTTCCATCCCTTGCGTCCCATGTTTCAGAACCTTGCGCTAGCTTAATTAATCTTTCTTCTAGCAGTAATAGGTTTGCCGTCCTTGCCACTTTAGATGACGTCCCTGTTAAGCCCGCGGAGATGATTTCAACAGTTCCAAACAAAAATCCCTTGCCCTCTGTTCGTATTAAGGTAAGCAACGTTTCCAAAGAATATTCTTCTAAAGAATTTAGCTTTCCAAGCTTCCTATGTAGTAACGCGGAAAGCTTGAATCCCGATAAGGTGGCTGAACTTGAGAGCCTAATTGGCGTCACGAAATCTGCAATTGTTGTGGTATCGGAAGTCCATCGTCAGAATCCGGATTTGCTAAAAATAGCAAATTATAAAAGTTTTCTGAAACTCCGACCCGATAACCATCCCCTTGGAAAAAAAGGAGGAGGAGTCTTGATTTATTGCCATGAAAAAATGAACGCATCCATGATTGATGTACCATGCCTTGGTGAGTTTGACGAGATTATTTGGACTTTTACTAAGCCTAAAAGACTCCCACGTAAATACACTGGTATTGCTGTTTGTAGTTATTATTATTCACCTGGTCAAAGCGCCAGTGACCGTTCAAATTTCCTGGAGAAATTGCAACTGAGTGCGGATTACGTCTCGGGCAGATTTCCCGGTTGCGGTATTTTTATGATTGGTGACGCGAACGAACTAAGACTTGATTACATCAACAAAGCGTTGAGTCTGAAGCAGATAGTTAAGAATCCCACGACAAAGGGAGGTACCATATTGGACAAAATTTCTACTAACATGTCTGAGTTCTATAGTGCCCCCATACCCGGTCCACCTTTAGGGGGCAGCTACCATTTTACACTAGAGCTGAATCCGTTGAACAAAATAAAAATTAGTTACCAGACGACGGAAACCACAAGTAGACCCATCTCCGATACCGGACTTCTCAAGTTTGGAGAATGGGTCCAGAATCAAGATTGGAAGGAAGTGTTTTCTGCTAGTAGTACAAGTGAAAAAGCATCTATTTTCCAGGACCTATTGCTTAACACTTACCACAATTGCTTCCCTGAAAAAAGGACGAAACGCTTTTCATCTGACCGTCCTTATATTACGAAGGAAGTTAAGGATCTGGTAAGGGAAAGGCGGCGTCTTTTCCAAGAAGGTAAGCGAGAACAGGCGAATAAGCTTAAAAATAGAATTAGGAAATTAACACGTAAAGCTGCGTCAAGTTATTATGATAATCAAGTTAGGCAGCTGTTTAAGTCTAAGCCCGGTAACTGGTATAAGAGTATCAAGCGTATGATTGGAAAATCCGAAAGTGGCATTGATTTTAATTTGGATGAAGAAGAGAAAACTACAGCAAATAAACTGAATGCTCATTTAGCCGAAATTGTCCAATCGCTTCCGCCTCTTCCTGATGAAGAAATTCCCAGTCCTGCGCCGGAGTTTACTGATTTCCCTCTGATCTGCGAATCAGAAACTCTCCGAAAACTGAAGAAGCTAAAACGGACTAGTATTACACCTGTTGATATACCTGTTGACCTAATAAAGGCTTTCCCAGAGTCTTTATGTGCCCCTTTGACCCATATTTTTAATGCAATAACTAAAACTGGGGAGTATCCATCTGGGTGGAAGAATGGTTTTGTTACCCCTATCCCCAAAAAAGATTCTCCTAACGGTTTCTCAGGTGTGCGGCCAATCACGATGACGCCTATCTTCAGCAAGGTGTACGAAGGTTTCGTAGCTATTTGGCTAAAAGATTGCATATTGAGGCATTTAGACCCCAAACAGTTTGGAAATATGCCCAGGACATCAACCACGCATTATCTGGTGAGTCTACTGGACACTATGCTCAAGCACTTGGATGACCCAGAGCGCTGGCTAAAGCTAATAGCAATAGACCTACGAAAGGCTTTCGACCTTGTGTGCCATAGTGTCCTTTTAAAGAAATTACTTAATGAATTTGTTGTCCACCCCTTCCTTGTGAAAATAATAGCTAGTTTCCTTTCTCATAGAGCCTAACGTACAAAGTATAAATCAACATTTTCTGATTCACTCCCGATTTTTTGTGGAGTACCCCAGGGTACCATTTTAGGTCCGCTACTTTTCCTTGTTATGGCTAATGAGTTAGCTAGGAGTTACCCAGACAGGCTTAAATACGTTGATGATCTGACTATTTTAGAAAAGTGCTTTAAGAACATCCAGAGCAGTGCAGCAACCATGATGAAAGATATCTGTGAAGAAGCAGAGTCTGACAAAATGATTGTTAATATGGATAAGTCTGTGATTTTAACCGTTTCTTTCCTTCAGGGCGTCCTGTCTTTCAACCCAGATATCCCCGAATCGTGTAGGGTTGGTGAACTGAAGCTGCTGGGAGTCACTATAACGTCAGATCTGAGGTGGCAACGACAGGTTGAAAATATGCTTAAAAAAGCTAACGCAGGGATAAGTTATCTTAAACTATTATCTCGTTACGGTGTTCCAGCCCTCCATTTGTTGCGAGTATATTTGTCATTTATCCGTCCGAATCTTGAATATTGCTGTCCTGTTTGGCATTTCGGGCTGACCCATGAACAGTCGGATTCGCTTGAGAGGATCCAATATAGAGCGTTACTCGTAGTATCTAAAGCGCCAAAAGTCCCATATATTGGTCTTTTGAGGGAATTTAAGTTAATATCCCTTTCTTCTCGTCGACTAGAGCTGTGTATGAAATTTGGTACATCTCTGGTTCAAAATCCTTCTCAGCGCGATATCCTTCCCCCTGATTTCGTCCCATCCCGTACCCGACTACCACGACAGGCGTCTGAACCTGTGCCCCGTCTGGAACCGATTTTAACTTTACGAACACGGTACGCTCAAAGTTTTGTCCCCGCGTTTGTTCGGTTGTACAACTCGGAACGTATCTGAAATGGTTTGTTTTCTTTTGTGTTTATTTATGTAATGACATTTAGCAACCTGACTATGTACCCTAATTGTATATATATTTATTAATAGGCTATTTATCAATCTATTGACTTGAAAGCAACCAATCGGCTTGTCCGTTATTTGTTTTGAAATAAATTGAATTGAATTGAATTGAATTGAGAACGTCACAAAATACTAGTAATGGGATATGTTGTTTCACTCAAGTCTGAGCATTTCCAGCATCGCCTCGGATCATCTGGGGAAAATGACAGTTCTAACTTCCAAGTTTCAGCTCAATAGATCCACTCGTTTAATCCCTAGACGCGCCGCACGATTTCCGGTCCCTCCCTCCAAATCCCCCTACCACGGCTCAATCGGACTCGTGAACGGATCATCTGAAGCATCTTCTCTTACCACCTATCAAGTTTCACACGACTGAGCATTTTTCTGGAAAATTCCGATACCCCCAATGAACGTTGTTGATTGGTTTACACAGTATTCGAAGCGAAGGGTTCCTTTGGGTGACGTTTCTCGTTCTTCCCAAGGTTCATTGGCATGTTTCGGAATTAGTCATACAGAGAATCCACTGCACTGCACTGCACTGATATGAAGTTTCATAACAGATAATAGTAGGATGCGCGGTTTCAACAGACAATGCGTTACAGATAACACTTGGGATGTTATCTGTTGTGTTTGAAAATGTTATGCATGAAATGTTACGCATAACAAGCTTTGTTAGGGAGAGCCGAAAAAGCATCTACTGACTTTATTCTTTATCGTCATCATGTCGGAAAACTCAGCAGATACTTTTTGGCGGTTTTTCGGTTCTTCCTTATGGTAACGCTTATTACGCATAACATTTTGAAACACAACAGATAACATCCGAAGTGTTCTCTGTTACACATTATCTGTTGAAACCGCGCATCCTCGTGTTATCTGTTATGAAACTTCTGAAAGTTTCAGTGCGAGCTGGTTCCAATGCGTTTTACTGTGGTCTTAAAAAAGATCTATCTCGGGAGGGAGAGACCCGCGCGGTTCCTCCTCGTTTGAAACCAGGAGAAATGACAAGCAGCTGCTACCCAACTTGATCGTTTCAGCTTTATTGGTTCTTATTGTTATGTAGAGCCGAACATTTAATCAATCATTGTTATTCAATGGCGTTAGCAAACATATATTAAGCTGTCTGCTGTATGAAAATACTTACCTTAGAACGTATATAAATAAAAGACATACAGACGAGCATCGTGATGAATGTGATGATGATGACTTTAGTTTTAACCAATCAAAATAAGCAGAAGGTACGAAGACGGAGTAACAATAATTTACAAAATAAACAAAAAGAACATCTAACCTTATATTATAAACTTTTTTAATTTAACAAATCAAAATAGTTTTCCAGTCGTGATGAATATTTTGACAATATATTTCTATTTTTCTTTTCACTGCTGTTGGTGGGTCACTGATCATATAACGAGTGAACATTTCTAGTTTATTCAAACAATGTTTACAACGGATACGTCAGCTACGATTCTTCATCGGCGATCTTTCGGCCCTTCTTGGCAAGGGTCCTCGTTAGGCTGTCAGTGACGAGGACCCTTGCCAAGAAGGGCCGAAATATCGCCGATGAAGAATCGTAGCTGACGTATCCGTTGTAAACATTGTTTGAATACAAGTTTCAAAGTCAGCTTAGGCTCAAAGAATATTCATTTTTAGTTTCCTGGGGGGGGGGGGGGGGGCAAAATACGGACCAGCTTGTTTTTCTTTGCAGTTCCTGATCCTCAATGAATGAAGCAAATTGTTCCTTACCTTGGATCCTGCTGGCTACTTGACCCTCTCCCATACAGCGGAATGACTTTGTCTTTACTGATGCCTGCTTTACAAACTGGGCAAATTTGCTGGTTTGGACGGGTTTCTAACCACTGATGTAGACAAGGCCAACTAGAAAGCGGAGATAAATTTGAACACAAAAATATAAGGGGTATTCTCGCCGTTCCCCGAGGAGTCCCCGGGGAATCAAGGGGAACGGCGAGAATAGAGGGAGTCACTTAACACGGACTCCCCGAACGGAAAACAACGAGAACACGGGGAATGCTTCGAGAATGGATTTTGTTCAGAAAACAAAAGTGCAGTTGACGAAATTAGTCTGGATCCACTTTATTTTTGATTTTGTTATTCTGATTGTTTTTAATTAATTTTACGTTGCACCAACACCAAAAAGAAATGAATTCCCCTTCGAATTTGAAAAGAAGTTCTTTTTGATGATGGTGATGATAATCAGAGCATTCCCCGTTCATGGGGACTCGCGAGAATACGATGAGTGAGTCCCCGGGACAAACAAAAACACGCGGACTCCTCAAACAGAGTCCTCGGGGAGCGGCGAGATTACGCCTATAGCTCTGCTGGTGCCCACTGTCTTCGTAGAAACATCAAGACAAATACAGCCGGACGGATTTCTGACTACTGATGGAGACAAGGCCAACTAGAAAGCGCAGATAAAATTTAACACAAAAGTATAGCTCTGTTGCCCACTGTCTTCGTAGAAACCTCAAGACAACTACATAACAGCTGCGTTCGTTACACTCCGGGCTGTCTCTGGTGTTTTGTCACCAGTGTCCGGTTCTTCTCTTATAACGCATTTTTTGGTTCGCAGATGAGCTGATGAAAACTTGCAAACTCCTCGCTGAAATAAGCCGGGATCCCGAGCAGGTTCTGGTTAGTCCGCACAGGGGAGGTAGGACCGGACACCGGTTAGTTCAAAAACGGGTTTTTAGAAAAACAGGTGACAACCGGTGAGAACTTCCGTGACAAAGAACGCAGCTAACGAAGCATAAGCTGAGCTGCTACTTTAAATTTATAATGTTATTTATGACCGTTGTAGCCTTATCATGATTTATTCAAACAATGTTTACAACGGATACGTCAGCTATGATTCTTCATCAGCGATATTTCGGCCCTTCTTGGCAAGGGTCCTCGTCAGGCTGTCAGTCCTCTGGGTCAACGTCGGGGAAGGAAACAAACCTGTAACAACCTGTAATACAAACCTGTAATCTTACTGTAACAACCTGTAATACAAACCTGTAATCTTACAGGTTTGTTTCCTTCCCCGACGTTGACCCAGAGGATTGACAGCCTGACGAGGACCCTTGCCAAGAAGGGCCGATATATCGCTGATGAAGAATCGCAGCTGAAGTATCCGTTGTAAACATTGTTTGAATAAATGTTTCAAGTCAGCTTGGGCTCAAAGAATATTTATCTTATCATGATTTATGTGTGTGCTCATAGGTTGTATGTATCCATGACTATACCAAACAAATTTGGCGTAAGCTTACCTTATCATGATTTATGTGTGTGCTCATAGGTTGTATGTATCCATGACTATACCAAACAAATTTGGCGTAAGCCGACAAGTGTCTGGTGAATAAAAAGATTTATCTATCTAGACAACGATAATCTATGACAATCATTGACTATCCGGACATGTAGTTCGCCCGGAATCCGGCCGAAACCGGAGAATTTGTTATACGTAAAAATTTTATCTGAAGTTGATTGGACGTTCAATGTAGTGGTAAGGAGGCATGCTGAATCCGTATATGAAAATTATTGTCTCGCCGGACAGATACTTCGCCCGGAATCCGGCCAAGGCATGAAAATTTGTTAAAAGTCAAAGTTTTATCTGAAGTTGATTAGAGGTTTAGTGGTGGGGTAAGGAGATATGATGAATTCGTTTTTGAGCTTTAGTTTTTGACGGATACGTAGTTCGCCCGGAGTCCGGCCGAAACGGGAATTCTGCAGAAGTAAGGTAGGAAGCTTTGATAAATTTCGTCAAACTAGATACAACGTATAGGGGTAAACACACCTGCTGAATCCGTATCTGAACTTGGTATTCTCAGATGATTAGCCTTGATCTGTTTCTAATTTTAATAATACAAATGTTAAGGAGTCTGGCGAAGACCGGATATATACAAGACCCGATTGTCTGGATCAAATATTAAATTTTCGGGATCCCGTCGACACCTTTGGTCTTGTCTTTTCTGATGATTTCTAAAAGCGCAAATTCGGCAGTTGCCGTTTTTGTAAAACAACGTACTTTCAGATACCACGGTACTGCAAAAACCACGAAACGCAGATCCAGTTATCGTGGTATCTACAAAAACGCAACTAATACATCATCATACTGTGGCGACAGTTACGCAGTTCTATCGATAGGCTGCTTAAGGGCATCTCACACTAGCCACTGCCAACTGAAACATACAATATGTACCTTTATGAGGAATCTTGCAATCCATGCAAGTATCCCACGCGACGGATTCTGGAATCTTTGCGTCATTAAGGCTGGAACATATTTTTCTATTTTCATCAAAATATTATGCCACGGGCTAAACCGGCCAGTCACTCACTGAGATTCATAGTTACCACGATTACTACGCTCCCAAGCGTGGTAAGCAAATCGTTACTGTTAATTACTATTTCGAGAAGTAACTTTTCACGAGGTTGGAACGAAAATATTAATTAATATTTAGTATTGTAAGAAGGGGGTCGAAACGAACCCGATAACAAACGGTATAACAAGTGGTGTTTTCATCAGTTGTTTCTAGAGCGACAGCTTGCCATCAACTGTGATATGGGGGACTGAGAAAACGAGCTATTTGTCGCCTGAGTTTCGTTCAGATCTCTTGGCCTACCCCACAGTCCACAGAACAATAATACACAAAGAAAAGTTGGCTGTATTTTGATGCAATTTTGATTTAATATATATGGCAGAAACAGCTACTAAAAGACCATGACCCTATGTTTAGTAGCTAGATAAAGAACTGGGAGATCAGGAAAAGCCTGAAAAATTTTGGACAAAAGGGCCTGGGGTTTGCTTAGGTCTTGTTCGCTGGCTGAAAGCAACAGGGCAAGAGTCCCTGTGGACTGCTCAATGATAGCTGGGGGGGGGGGGGCTTTTTCTTTGCAGATTAAATAGGCTATGCACAAGTGGTAAGATGATTCTGGTAAGGCAGACGCTGGTGCTGGTAAGGCCGACGCTGGCATAATTATTAACAGCAAGCTCACTTACCAGAACAAATGGCCACACATGCTGATTACTGCATCCTTGGCTGTATCCAAACAAATATTACATTCAAAACTTTTGGAATCAGATTCCTCTGAATCTTTCGAAGTGGAAGGCTCTGGATTCTCCTCTTGTTGGGATGGCTGGTGAGAATCGTCATTTACTTCTGAAGAAGCCATGGTAGAATGAACTCTTCTGGAAGGAGGATTCATAATTTTCTTAAATATAATTGACAACTCCTTACCCTGACTCTTCCTCAGACAATGGTTGCTCAAACAAAGGTAACACAACGAGACTTCTAAAACTTAACTGACTTGCATGTGGTAAAATCCAACCTATCAGTAGTTTACAGTCATACATTTGGTATGTTACTTCTGGTTGTGGATCAGCCAAGTACACCAAGACCTTTTTTGATAGCCATGCTCAAATGCTGGGACATGCTGGCAGGGATGTGAATGGTACTCGCATACGTACCCATCAACCCCAGAGGATTACCAGTATACAAAAATTTCCAAGTCAAAATAATACAAAAGTGTTGACATGATCGCCTGATTCATTACCTGTAAGTCGGCGACTTCAGCCGACGACTTGGTTCATGACTGATATTTCGGCGATGTCAGCCGACGGTTTCGTTCATGAAAGACTCGTCGGCGAATTCGCCGGCAGTTTGGTTCATGAC
Organism: Branchinecta sandiegonensis; assembly: GCA_030848855.1. Lineage (NCBI taxonomy): Eukaryota > Metazoa > Arthropoda > Branchiopoda > Anostraca > Branchinectidae > Branchinecta > Branchinecta sandiegonensis. The sequence continues at coordinate 2,382,533 of JAUPMV010000021.1, read as the reverse complement.
TGACACGTCGGTCGACACTTTTGTTCATAAGAGACACGTTGGCGAAGTCGGCCGACAATTTGGTTCATGATCTACATGTCCGCGACGTCGGCCAACAGTTTGGTTCGTGAAAGTAAAGACCCGTCCGCCGACGATTTCGTTCAAAAAAGAAACGTCGGCAATGCCGGCCGGAGTTTGGTTCATTACCCACACGTCGGTGACGTCGGCCGACGATTTGGTTCATTACTGACACGTCGACAACGTCGCCTGACACTTTCATTCATAACAAACACGTCGACTCGTAGGCAACGGCGGCCGGCGGTTTCGTTCATAAAAGACATGTCGGCTGTCGGTACCACTCTGGGAATGAGAGGTACAAATATGTATGAGCACCATGCTCACCTCTGCCGATCTGACCCAGCGTTTGAGCATGGTTATATAATTTCATATAGTCTAGACCTGCCAGCATCCACAGAGTAATGCTAGCTTCTCTATAGTCATCTGTACACCCAAGTTACTGAAAATCTTAGTACACCCTAAGCCATACAATGCCAGATGCTGGGTACCTACTGGTACCAAAACCCTGACCTACAGTAGAGGTATGCTTATGGGAATGTTTGTTGACAATGGACTTGGCCATTTTCAGGCACTTGCTGTTCTAAAGCTAACTACCAGTTAACCAAAATAGGTAGTCAAGGGCATCTGGAAACACCTGAATAGTTATTTTGGATCTTAATTCTACCATTTAGCCCAAAAGTGCCCTGTTCACACTAAAGTAACTGTTCACATAAACATACCTCTACTGTCCTCCACTATAAAGAAAGATTTCTGAGAGTCAAGAAAATCAAAACATTTTACTGTGTTGAGTATTGAGCAGTGTATCCAGGGTTAGGCATCAAATCAAATCAAATCAAATCATTTAATGTAAACAAGATACAGTCTCTCATAGGCATAGCCCAAATATGGTATCTTTTAGTCAAACAGTTAATACAAGAAAGGTTTGTCAACGAGAAACACAAAAAGAATAGGATAAAACGCTCAAGTTACGAATTGTTAAAAGTACGAACAAAACTCGGCACAAAGCTTCGAGAATACCGCTGTGACCTGGAGTAAACCGGTGTCAGTTTTGGAACTTTCGCAGCCGCCTCTCTGGGGAGTCGGGATCTGAGGGGGACAAAGGGAGGCGGGAGGAAGTTCTTGTAGATGGGGTGGAGGAGGAGGGTTGAGCCAAATTTTAGGCACAATTTCTCTCGACGGACAAAAAGGGGGTCAAGTTTGTATTCTTTTAGATAAAAAGAGCATACATAAAAAGGCATACAGTTACATTATAAGAAACACACGTCTACTGTGCATATCTTAACTGAAATGGGGCCATGGGCTTTATATAGACCATATAAAGGATGGAGGATTGGACTTTGTGAGAGTCCAAGCAACTCTCACAAAGAAATTCACCCAATAGATACTTAAGGCTAAGCTAGAATCTTTAGTTGTTTCTCCACAAAGTTCATTTTCCAGCTTGAGCCTGAAGAAGACCTTTTCCAAGAAGGGCCGAAACAGCTCCAATAAAATTCAGCTGATATATCCGTTTTGCACTGTCAAATAGGGCCATAGGTGGTAACCAGTTATAACGAATAGTAGATATCCAACACAATTTAACTTCCTGATTTCATTGCCCAGCTTTTGCTTGTCTGCATCTCCACAGGAAGTTCAAATAAAGGTAAACAGTATCTCAAAAGAAAGCCAGCTTCTGTTTCATCATAGTAGATTGTCTACGCTGCTAAAATTTCTGAATGAAGAAAGATTTATCAGTGATTATGTTTTTAAACACATATCTTTCAACAGGTTTAACTAGTTCAGACAAATTGTGGTGCATCAAATGCACATCTAGGCTAGAAAACTAATTCTCTAGGGTGCTTATGGAACTAGAGACTGATGGAGATAGTATAGGCTGCAGTATATATTCAAACAATGGATACAACAGATATGAAGTTTTGTTTCTTCCATTCCCAATGTCATCCAATTCGACAGACTGATGAGACTCATGCCAAGAAGGTTCTAAGTATCGCTGCCAAAGCATTGTAGCTGACATATATCTGTTTTATCCATTGTTTAAATATATGTTTCCTAGTCAGCTTGGGCTTAACTAACCGGCAGGTTTTCCCACTATAAGCCATTTCAGTTAACTGACCTGAGTTCTTAATAAGCCATTTTTTCCTTGTCATTTGCCAATCGGTTAACCAACCCAGAGCCAACCTGCAGACTGAGGTTGGACCTCTGTCCAACCTAGGTCAAACCAACCTACTTTCGTTCTCAGGCAGGAAATACAAATCTTTCAATGCAGAATAAGCCATTTTTTGAATCTCTGGTCCAGGGATGGCATATATTCAGACAATGCATAAGACTGATACATCAGCTACAATGCTTTGGCAAGGACAGGGGCATCACAATTAGGGTGGATGTCCCCGAATGTTGTCGACCAGTCGGTAAAATATAGGCGAGTTGGCTCAAAGCACTGCGATTTTTCATAAAACAGTTGATTTTTTTTTTAAACAGTGGTTTTCTAGTATAAATAGTCAATTTTTTCTTAAAAATAGTAGTTTTTCTTAAAATCAGCCAATTTTCGTCAACACGGTCATCTTATCTCAACTATAGTTGTTTTTATCAGCAAAAACAGTCCTTAAAAATGACTGGACAGACGGTAAATACCTTGCCTATAAGCGTTACTAGCCAAAATCTTTTTTTTTTGGATCAACAGATCAACTTCTCATCTTTTTTTCCCAAAATTTTTCCTTCTGACCTATCTTGATAGTATTCCCAGATTAGTAAAAATAGTAAAAATACAATAACAACTCCAAAACTTGATCTGAGACCTATTTCCGTCATGGCAGATCTTCTTACTGAAAATTCTGATTTCTTGTTCAAAATACTCTTCTCCCATTGGATACCTAAAAGTCTTGAACCTGATTGGCTGGTTTTCATCTTTTTTTATACTTCAACAGCAACAATTTTGACATCATCATCACTATCATGTGCTTTCAAATTACATATGGCACATGTCCGGAAATAAAAACAGACGGAAATAGAGTGTGATCCTGTAGTGAACAAACAACTGTTTTTAAGAAAAAAACGACATTCTTGAAAAAAATCGGCTGTTTTGACAAAAAATCAACCGATTTTCAGAAAAAAGGAATGTTTTCATGAACAAATCAACTCTTTTGACGAAAAATTGTGGAGCTTCGCGCCAACTCTGTTATTTTTTACATACTGACCGACCACATTTGGGGGGGGGGCATCCCCCCTCCCTCTCCCATTCTGACACCCCAACACCTCTGGGCAGGGATATTGCAGCCCTTCTTGGCAAGGACAAGTTTCCTCCACCAGGATGGGATGTTGATAAAGGAGATTGAAGGAGATTACAGCGGCTAACAAGTCGATAAATATTCCTTCAGCCCAAGCTGACTGGGAATCATATTATAGTTCAAAATGGATATGGCAGCTGAATTTTAGTGGAGGTACAGTATATTTCGCCCTTCTTGGCAAGGGTCCTCTTCAGGCTCAAAACCGATCAAGTTGGAAAAACGAAATTGTGGGAAACCAAGTTCTACAAGTATCTGTTATGCACTATCAAATATACTAACAGGCCGGTTAACTGGATGACACAGAATTGTGCAGCTTTTACCTCTGAACAAGGGAACTGACTGGTTTTAATTACAAAGAACAACATAAACCACAGAATGAACAATTATTCATCCTTTATTTTCTTCTTCTTCTTCTTTTCAGTGTGGCATCGGATCGGAGTTGTCCACTTTGCCTTTTCACGTCTGGGCAATGTTGCCATGCTACTTATATAGACTCAAATAGGTCTGCTGTCCTCAAAAAGGATATGATTGCCTTGAAGATTGAGGCTTCGGCTGAAGGGGAGAGCGATGTGCTCCGTATGGAGTCGGTTGAAGTATTGAGATGGGACTTCTTAAACAGGGAGACAGCTTGGGATCTATGGATGTTCAGATGTATTTGTTGATGGGAACACTGGAAGAGTACATGGTCCAGTGTTTCGTTCATTGTTTTGCAGAATCTGCAGAGAGGTGAGGTCGGGGGATGGCCGTCCATCGTGGGGATCTTGAAGGCGTAGGCTGAGTGGTTCAGCCCTGTTGCTCCTTCTCGTATCCGATGGTAGAGTCTGCTTTCAGTTTTTCCTCGGAATGGGGAAAACTTTGGATGAGGCTGTTTCTTCTCGGAAGTGATCGTGCTAAATGATCAAAAATAGTTAGTGTGTTTAGTACTATTCTGTTCACGGACCTTGACAGCAGTCCGTTCCAACGGAAGTAGCATAGTGCTAACTGGTCGGATAAAATTCAGAGAAGATTAGATTAGCCCTGGATTAGCCATAGGCCTAGCCTACAACTCATATAAGGTTTGAAGCCAAGCTGACCATTCATTGCAAAAGAAATTGAAAAAAGTGATTATCGTCGTTTCCCTGATCAGCTAGCTATCCTACTAAGATGATGTTCAAGGGATAACTACAGGATACCTTGCATCCTTGCTATTTTATTTGTGCCACCCAGTGTCCCAGTCCTTACTCTTGACCTTAGTTTTGCATAGTGCTCTTAAAAGAGCCATCGTCACAGTCCAGATTATGCTCAAACCTGGATTCAGTGTTAGAGCACCTGAGCACTGTGACCCTGCTGTGACCCACCTTTCCCCTGGAGCAAAAGGGCAGTTTGCCATATGAAAATTTCATATTTTCTGTTCATCAGGTTTTTATTGGAGCATTATCATAGTGGCAGCCTATTGCCCCACTGCACTTTGCTCCGGGATTTGTTTACTTTGTTTTTGTTGGGCTATTGGAACCTGATTGGAACAATTTGTTAATAAATTGAGGTTTAGTGCAGTGAAGTGGCGTGGATAAAATCAAATAACTGACTAAAATCAAATTTCAAACTGCTACTATTTGATTTTGGTAGCACTCTGCTATTCTAAGACTGTCATACTTCTTTCAGGTATTAAGGAAACCTAGAAGAACTCAAACAAGCTTAATTAACTGATACCAGCGATCGTGTATATAGAGTACTTCTTTATTCAAAAATAATCTGTAAAACTTCTTTGTTGCATATCTCAAAGAAAAAAATTGCATCATTGTGTAGAAAGTCTCGACGTTTATTGAAGGTAAGTAGAAACCCAGGTCATCTAGAATAGAAGGTAGGTCAGAATATTACATCCTCCCTCTTTTCCAAACTAGCGATCTGGTACAAAACTGATACAACATATTACATTTTAACCAAGCATATATTCGTATGACAATACTATTTCATTTTTGGTTGGGGAGGCGCTAGGCTCACTCCTTTGCTTTAATATATTTACAAACGTGTCACTTCATTTATGAGGAGGCGCTAGGCTTGCTCCTCTGGCAACGCGTCACTTCACTTTGGGGTAAGCTCTAACCTTACTCTTCTGAATCACTAACTTTCTTTACAGGTTGAGCCTTTTGAACATATTTACAAACGTGTCACTTCATTTATGAGGAGGCGCTAGGCTCGCTCCTCTGGCAATGCGTCACTTCACTTTGGGTTAGGCTCTAACCTTACTCTTCTGAATCACTAACTTTCTTTACAGGTTGAGCCTTTTGACTGGCTTCACGGAGCGACAGGTACGGGTTATGTAGGGGGCGCTTTGGTGTTCTGACTGGATCAAACGACTGGTGCTCGGCACAGGCACCGGTTTGTGAAATGTTGGGCTGTGGTCGTGAGTGATCGGCTGCAGACGGTTTTGGTCTGGTGTTTCGGGGAAGGGGGTAAGAGCCGTTCCTGGTGGACTCGTCGACGAAATTTGTGTTTCTTTGTGAGGGGTCATCTCGGGTTCGGCGACGTCTGGTGACTGAGGTTGATGAGAGAGTACCTTTATGTGTCGCCTGTTCCTTCTGTAGGTTGCCCCTTCGTTGGTCTCGACTATGTAGGATCTGGGATTTGCGTCGGTTCTTTTGACGATACCGGCTTGCCACAGGTTTCCGTGGATTTGGGCCTGGACTGGCTGTCCGATTTGCAGTGGTTTTAGTTCCTTTGACTGTCGGTCATGGTATTTGCTCTGGCGTGACTGTTGTTTCATTCGATTTTGTTGGAACTGATTATGGTCAACGATCTTCGGTACAAGCAGTTCTTTGGTGCACGGGACTATTGATCTCAGGTTTCTGCTCATTAGCAACTGAGATGGGGAGGCTGATCCATCAACAGGGGTGTTCCTGTATTCTAGTAATGCTAACTCGAAGTCGTTTCCAGCCATATCGGTTTTGCTAAGGATGTCCTTGGCCGTCTGTACGGACTTTTCTGCCAATCCGTTCGACTGAGGAAAATGTGGCGATGATGTGACGTGTGAGATTTCCCACTCCAATATGAATTTATGAAACAGTGATGCTGTGAATTGTGGGCTGTTGTCGGTAATGAGCACCCGGGGAATTCCATAGCGTGCGAAGTGCTTCTTAAGACAGAGTATGATTTGGTGTGCATATGCATTACTCCCCACTCTATCGACTTCGAAGAATCGGCTGTAGTAGTCGACGGTAATGAGGTAGTATTCTCCGTTTTTGTAGAAAAGATCGCATCCAATTTTTTCCCATGGTAGTTGAGGGATGTCGTGTGGCATCAAAGGCTCTTTCTGGTTGGAATTCTGGTATCTGGCGCATGCATGGCAGTGTCTGATATGCTCTTCGATGTCGTTTGTCATTCCTGGCCAAAAAACGATTGAACGAGCTCGCTGCTTCGTCTTTTCCATGCCCAGATGTGATGCGTGTATGCAGTTGAGGATTTCCTTGCGGGAGTTCTTTGGTATGACTAGGCGATCTCCTTTTAGTATGATCTTGTCTATGACAGTTAGATCATGTCTGACATTCCAGAATGAGGTGATGGTTGGTGGGAGGCTGCTTCTGGATACCGGCCAACCATTTTGGATCGTCTTAGTGAGCTCGACTAGTTGAGGGTCAGCTGCTGTCTCTTGTTTGAGCTTTTCGAGCCTGCCGTTGCTGATTGGTAGGAGCGACATCACGGAGTGTACGTATGATTCGATCTCCTTTTCCATTTCTGTATCTTCTTCAGGGAGGTACAGACGCGACAGGGCATCCGCGACGGGAATTTCTTTGCCTGGGCGGAATGTTACTGTGACGTCGTATGGTTGGATTTTCAGTAGCATCCGTTGGAGCCTTGGTGATGACTTTGACATAGGTCGATTCAAGACCACTTGGAGAGGTTTGTGATCTGATACGACTATGAATTTCTGGCCGTAGAGGTATTGGTGGTAATGCATGCAACCGAAAAGGATGGCGTATAGTTCCTTCTCAATTTGCGAGTAGTTCTGCTCGGTGGCGTTCAAGGCACGCGATGCGAAGGAAACTGGTTTCCCATTTTGAATGAGGGTGGCTCCGAGACCGAACTTCGAAGCATCAACTTGTAACTCAATGTTTCCTGCTGTTGGATCAAAGAATGCCAGCGAGCTGCAAATGGATTCTTTGATGTTGGTGAAGGATGTGTCATGTTGTTGTTCCCATTTCAGCTGTCGTTGCTTTGCTAGGTCACGAAGTGGCTGATTTAGTGAGGATAGGTTGGGGATATACCTTGCTAGGTAATTCATCATTCCCAAAACGGTCTGAAGTTCATCTTTGGTAGATGGGGCTCTCATTCCTTTCAGTGCGTTGACCTTCCGTGGATCTGGGTGGATGCCACTTTCCGATATTACGTGTCCGAAGTACGGTATGCTGTCGCATCCGAACACGCATTTTTCGGGGTTGAATTTGACAGCCTTTTCGCGTGCCCTGATTAGCGCACTGCGAACATTTGTGTCGTGCTCCTCTAGGGTTTTTCCGGAGATGATGATGTCGTCAACTATGACAGAAAAACCTTTGATGCCTTCAAATGCCTCTTCCATGCGGCGCTGGAATTCGTCCTGTGCTGAGATCAAGCCAAACGGCATGCGTTTGAACTTGTATCGACCATACGGTGTGTTGAACGTTGTTAGTTGAGATGATTCTTCGTCAAGGATGAGAGACCAATATCCGTGGCGGGCGTCCAGCTTCGTGAAGAATTTAGCGCCTGAATGTTTCAGTATCGCTTCGTCGAATGTGGGCATTGGGTGGTGGGGTCTTTTGATAGCCTTGTTCAAGTCGTGTGGGTCGATGCATACCCGGAGGCTTTTGTCGGGCTTTTCGACCACAACTGCAGCATTCACCCAGTCTGTGGGGTAAGAGACTTTTTCGATGACTCCAAGTGCTTCCATTCTGTCGATTTCCTCCTTGAATTTGTCCTGGAGAGATATTGGGATACGTCTAGCTGGTATAGCCTTTTGTTCGGCCCCTTCTTTGAGAGTGATGTGACACTCTCCTTCAAGCCGTCCAATACCTTGGAATATATCTTGGAATTCCTCTATGAATGGGGTCGATTTCGATATTTTTGCGTTTTCGACTGTCAGTATCAGCTTAATTAATTTCAGATTCCGGCTGGTTTCGAAGCCTAGGATTGGTATGGGGGCGTCTTTCATATGAAGAAGGGTTGTGTTTCGTTGCATCCATTTGTGTATGCACAGTTGAGACTGCAAACACCTAGTGTTGGGATCTTCTGTCCTCCAAAGCTGGTAAGGATCTGCAGCGTCTTACTGATTCTTGGCCTTGGTTTGAGAGTGTTGAAAAGTCTTTCTGGGATAATATTTGCTTGGGCGCCGGTGTCAATTTTGAAAGTGACGCTGATTTGCTCATTGATCATGAGCTTCACATACGGTTGATCATCACCTTTGTCCATGTTTACAACGTCGATGAAGAGCTCGTCATTGCTGCTGTTTCGTTGCTCGTATGCCTGCTGATGCTGATTTATGATATTCACCGCCTTTTTGCTACTTTTGCATACCTTTGCGAAGTGGTTTGGTTTGTCACAGTTGCTGCATAACTTTCCTTTCGCTGGGCACTTGTGGGAGGGTGAGTACTCTCCCCCGCAAAAGTAGCATGGTCTTCCTGGTGGAGCCTGGTTTGCTTTCTTCGTCCTCCTAACGAAATCAACTTCATGTTTTATGTGTGCTTCATGATAAGCTTGATTGCCACTTTTATCAGGTTGTGACATTGTCTTGAGTTGCACCTGGGTTTCTACATGTGCTCGCACAATGGTAACTGCCTGTGACAGAGTTAGATTTGAACCTGCTTGGAGAAGTTTTTCTCTGACCTTTGCTGAGGAGACGCCACAGACAACAGACTCTTATCATTTCCTCTCTTATGTCTGTCGTGGAATAAGCACATTCACGAGCCAACAGTTGTAGGTCAGTTATGTACTGATCCACTGGTTCACCATCACGTTGATCGCGTTTGTGAAAGAGGTATCTTGAGAAGACAGTATTGCACTGAGGGTTGAAGTATTCACTGAACTTGTCCACATATACTTCAATCTTGTCTTTTCCAGCAGCTTCGATTGTAAAGGTGCTGAAAATGTCTCGTCCTTTATCTCCAAGCCAGATCAACAGAAAGGCGCATTGGATTTTTTCTGTCTTTCCACTGAGGGGTCCTTGGAACATTAGGGTTGCATGATTCTTGAACCTTGTCCATGCCTCTTTGAGGTTGTCACTTGCCCAGTCCATTGTGGGGTATGGGACGTTGGTTTCCATGTTGCTTTTAAAGGGCTTCTGACACCATGTAGAAAGTCTCAACGTTTATTGAAGGTAAGTAGAAACCCAGGTCATCTAGAGTAGAAGGTAGGTCAGAATATTACAATTGCACTGTTATCAATAAAACGATATTAGCTTCGAATATGGCAGAAATAAATTAACCAACTAAGGTTAAATGTCCAGTAAGTCACATTAATCAAATTATAGAGCAGACATTCAACTTCAGTAGTAAAACAAAACGAAAACTTCCTTGTTACTTCAGGGGTCTCCCAACATGATGTTGTCAGCACTTTCCGAATCAGAGTCAGTACCCCAATGGCTGACCCTGTAGAATGTTATCAAAGTGACGACCTGGTACCCGGTGCTCACCTGCACACACACTAGAAGGCTGATTTTTTTTTTCTTTGTGGAACTGCCTTTGATTTCCAGGCTACGATAAGAGAATGATAGCTTTTCAGCCTTCTCCATGCTGAGTCTGTTACAAAGGTCGGTGTGTATAATCTTCAGGCTCAAGAACAGGCATTCTAAACCTCCAGAACTAGATGGGCACAGCTGGAGAACAAGCATTAGCTGTACAGACTTGTGCTTGATTTCTGGATTAGATGTCATGGACTTCCAGAATGTGACCGGGTCTATGTTCACAATGATTTCAACACGAACATGCTCTTGGGGAAACGGGTCACCTCTGCCCGCATAGTGGATGCAAAGTAGAGAGAACTCGGTGTCTCGTGATCATAACCATTCCCAGGCTTTTTCAAGGTGATCTTCTTTAAGTCGCTTGCCCTGATATTTGGGGTGAAAGAAGTTTGCTAATTAGTCCGGAACCAACCCTGGTTGAAAAATAGTTGAAAAACAATGAAGAAACAACAGTACAGATTGATACGTAGGAAAGATCAGTGCGATTTGATTTTAGCCAGTTTTAGCCGGCAAAAATCGTTTTTTATTAATGGCAAAAACGGAACCCTGTCTGCAGGTCTCATTATTGTATTTTCCAGGATCATGGCTCCTTCTCCAGAAGATGGGATGCCAGGCCCATCGACGTCATCAGGGAACATGCAAGTTGCTCCATTTGCTGGGTCCCAGCCCCAAGGGACCATCTCTCTTGCTGTGCTTATTGACTTCATAGTCCAGAAAACTTACCATGAGCTCACAGTATTGGCTGAATTGTTACCACGGAAACATGATCTGGAAAAGAAAAAAGAAATAGCTGAGTTTGCATCAAGGACAAGGCAATTGTTTGTGAGACTTCTGGGACTGGTTCGTTGGGCTTCCAGTGCATCAAAAGTGGAAAAATGCTCAAACATCATGAATTTTCTGGATAGGTTAGTATGTTTAGATTCCTCTGAATCTGTGGAAGGTTCTGGATTCTCCTTATTCTTCGATGACTGATGAGAACCAATTTTCGGCAAATGTGTCATTTCCTGCACTTCATAAGAAAATATAAATACTGAAGATTTGGACTTCGTAGGTGGTACAGCATCAAGACTTCTCTGTCATTACATTTGCATAAGTAGAAGGGTAGATTGGGGAATGAAATTAAAACTTAGGCCTATCTTTACATTCAAAATTTGAGAGGCACTTTTGTAGACCTAAATTATTATTTGTTGATTTTGTGATCAGATAGGGTTGGTTATGCATTATAATGGTGCCCAGGAATGGGTGCCAGTGACAGGAATAAAATTCGTCTGATATCATGGTCACAGCAGCTTCAGTGGACATTGACAGTGAGAGTAAGGTAAGCCTATCTTCACAGTAGAAAGAAAGGTTAATAGGCACCTCTGTACAACTAGTTCATTATTTTTTAATAGTGTGGTGAGGTATGGTTTTTGTTTAAATTTGATACTATTTCAGGCAGTCCATGATCTTCGTTGAGACAGCCGATGCCCTCTCTCGTATGGCCCGAGAAACATTGGTCCACGCCCGTCTGCCCAACTTTCATGTGCCTGCTGCAGTGGAAGTTCTAACAACTGGGACATATGGAAAATTGCCTGCCTGCATTAAAGACAAAATCATTCCCCCAGACCCCATAACAGCTGGGGAGTTGAAAATAACCTTGAAGAGATTGAATCAGGTAAAAGCTACACTGTCAGAAGTTTCATAACAGATAACATGTGGATGCGCGGTTTCAACAGATAATGCGTAACAGATAACACTTCGGATTTTATCTGTTGTGTTTGAAAACTTAATGCATGAAATGTTATGCAAAGATATGCAGGATATGTTATCCTGATTGTCATGATGTCGGTAAACTCAGCCGATACTTTTTGGCGGTTTTTGGCTCTTCCTGGTGGTAACGCTTATTATGCATAACATTTTGAAACAACAGACAACATCCGAAGTGTTATCTGTTACGCATCATCTGTTGAAACCGCGCATCCTCGTGTTATCTGTTATGAAACTTCTGACAGTGTAGCTTGGCTTTTATGGGTATAAAACTTTTAGTATATTGATTAACAGCTTGTTGTAAATTTTAGCTTTGACAATTTTTTTTTCGTCACAAATAATATTCAGAATCAGCTTCTGGCTTTATATAGTGGTAAACGAAAGGCTCATAACCCCCCTTTGCTCCTCAGACCTTGAGTAGACAGATCGTAACGAATCGTTCCGTTCTGCATCCCTCGTCAATATGATGATTTTCCTTTACTGAAAAATTCCAAAGGAAGGTACAAGTTTATTGACAATGCAGAAAAAGTCAAGTTTCATAAAAGCGAAGGCATGCCAGTGGCATGCGAAAATGAAGACAATGAAAATTAATCTTAAAATTAACAAACACACATCAACGGGAGAGTTTTGGGACAAAATAATTAAAGGACCGGTCGTACCTATAATACCAATCCAGCCTACTTCCATAACTGTCTTCGTTAATTCTTAAACCTGGATAACCAAACTTCATATGTTCGCCTACTTTCTGACCCCGCTAACGACAAATCAAAAGTCTTTGTACTTGCCATGATTCACTAGTTTCCATGCTGAATGTGCTCCCGACGAGTGTTCGCGAATCATGCTATTCCTGCGTAAAACCGGTGTTCTGAATTTGTGCAAGCTTTTATGATCCCTAAACGTAAGTGGAGTGATACCTATGACTTCGTAAAAGTTGTCCGTCTGTTTTGTCTGTCAGTCCGTCCGTCTTCAGTGAAACTTGGTGTGATGACTCTTTAGGTCAAGGGAGAGGTCGAGTTCGAAGACTCAACATTTATGTTTATAATACTTTTATAAAATAGCTCAACATTGAAGGGTGTAGTTTTAAACAGTTAATGAGATAGTCGGTCTAGGGGTAAGAAGACATGCTGAACACTTATCTGAAAATCATTTCTACCCAGACAAGTAAATCGTATCGAATCCGGCCAAAACCGGAAAGTTTGTGAAAAGTAAAGGTTTCATTTCAAGCTGATTATATGTTCGATTTAGGGGTAAGAAGACATCCTGAATCCGCTTTTGACAATCACTTTCTACCCTGACATATAGTTCGCCCGGAATCCAGTTGAAATCGGAGATTTGACAGAAGTAAGGCAGGAAGATTTGATCAATTTCGTTGAATTAGATGTGACGTATAGCCTAGGGATATACACACATGCTTTTAGTTATACATGCCGGAAGAAATTCAATGTTCGGCTTCGTCCGTGAGTGAATTTTTGAAAATAAATCGAATTGAATTGAATTGAATTGAACTTGGACTTGGTTTTCTCTTGGTTTTCTCAGATGGTTAGCCATTGGTTTCTTCTGTTTCTAAATCTTAGTAGTAAAAATGTTAAAGCAATCTGGCGAAGACCGGATATCTTTGTCTGGATCAGATATTACATCCCATCGAAACCTTTGGTCTTGTTGCAAGAAGTCACTGGGCCTAGGAAAAGGCTAAAAACACCCAAGTCATGGATAATTCGTTGAAAGCAGGGCTTAGTTTTACTGTATTCAGATAGTTTTGAACGTTGGAACATTCACAGTAAATAGTGCGAAATGTGCTTTAACAACTAAAACAAACACAAACGCCAGCGTGAGAATTCTAGAACAAGAATTGGTAAGAAAGTATTATCAAGTCCGATTAGATGCAATAGTTGCGTTTTTGCAGATACCATGGTATCTGTTACCACGGTAACTGGATCTGCAATTGGTCGTCTTTGCAGTTATAATTACAATTACAATTACGATTCATTTATTCCCAAAATTCGGATAAAACAAAATGCACGCGATTATCAAATTACCGTGGTATCTGATATACGGTTGCTTTGCAAAAACGACAATTGCCGAAATTGCGCTTTTCGAAGTCGTCCCAAAAGAACAAGACCAAAGGTGTCGATGGGATCCCAAAAATCTAAGATTTGATCCAGACAATTGGGTCTTGTCTTCGCCAGATCCAGTCTTCGCCAGGCTAATCATCAAAGAAAACCGAGTTCAGATATTCCATCTATCTGTCAATCTATACCTCTATAGGCCATATCTATTTTGACGATACTGACTGTAAATTCCTGCTTTACTTCTGCCAAGTTTGCGGTTTCGCCCGAATTCCGAGCGAACTACTAGTCCAGCAAAAAAAGAAAATTCAGAAACGAATCCAGCGTATCTCCTTATCCCTATAAAGAACATCTAATCAACATTAAATAAGACTTTGACCTAAAAAAATTCGGGGACAACCGGATTCAGACTAATTATACGTCCGGGTGAATGAAGATTGTCATATACAGACTCAGCGTCTCTTCTTACCCCTAAATCTAACATCTAATCAACTTCAGATATAACTTTTGCTTTTGACATATTTTCCGGTTTGGGCCGGATTCCAGGCGAACTAGTTGTCCGGCGAGTTGTTCCGGCATAATCGACTATCGCATTAGCTGTTTAAAAATATTTTGTTTGTCGCTTAATTTGAACCCCCACCCCCAAATATAGGGCTACAGAACCCATCTACGAACTCGACCTTACCCTTGACCCAAACAATCCTCACACCAAGTTTCATCAAAATATCTCATTCCCTTCGAGAGTTATCGTGCTTACAGACGGACGGACGGAGAACTTTTGCGATGTCATAGGTACCAATTTGACACAAAATGATGAAAGTGAGATGACTTTTTGAGATACCACGGTCAGTTCCACGGTCGAACCGTGGTATCTGAATATGAGATACCACGATAACTGCAAAAACGGCTTTTGACCGTGGTATCAGATTCCATGATAACTGCAAAAACGACTTTAGACAGTGGTATCAAATACCATGGTATATGCAAAAACGCAACAAGCCAGTTGTGTGGGGGCATTCCTGAAGCAACAGAGCTATGACAAATGATGGTTAGTCAAAAGCATAGCTGCGCATGTCCCAGGCAGTTCTCGAGTCTGCAAAATACTGAGCACTCGCAGAGATAGGACAGACCGCCAACTATCGTATGCTTCAGCATACGATAGTATCATCCACGCTTGGGCCCTTAGATCTTTGTTGAAGAATGGTGTACCAGTGAGGATAGTACTCATGTTGCGTCGGTGGTTTGGAGCTTCTCGAATTAGAGTTCTTTGGAAGGGTTCTTACACTGATTTTGATGTTGTTCTAAACCGGGGTCTTCGTCAGGGGTTCTTTCTCCAGTGATTTTCAATATAACTATCGCTGCATGTCTTGATGGTGTACAGTCTTCTTTTATTTATGGTAAAGGTATCCTAGCTTCTCTTATAGCGTATGCTGACGACATACTCCTTATTAGCCGTTCTCTATCGGGCCTTCAGAATAATGTAAATTATCTAGTTAAGTCTTTTAAAGAATATGGCCTGATTTTTCGACCTGAAAAATGCCAGTTTATGGTTTTTGGTCCAAAACCCCTTGAAAAAATTTCTCTTTCAGTATCTGTCCGTATATATAATTCAGTCCTAAAACCATGTGAGTCTTTAAGATATCTGGGAATCCCTTATGGCCCGACTTTGTCATTAACGAGGGCTCTAATAGTAAAAGATGTGGAGTCGCGTATTTCTTCTAGTTTCGGGGCGGTGATTTGTCTCAGGGATTTCCTATCTAGACGCAATCTTGCAAAGATTTTTAACACTGTTGCTCTTCCACAGGCTTTGCTTGCATCTTCTTTTTTTACCTTTTTTAACGTTGACAAATTTATCTCATATTAAACTACTTTTTTTAATTTTGGGAAATTTTTATGCCGGTTTTCGAAATACCAATCCAGTTCTTTTATGATAGAAAAATATGGTTTAAAAAACCCCACTGATATTCTGAAAAAGAAACGGGAAACATTTTTTTCAAAAATTTATTCCATAAAGCACACTTTGACCGATGCGTTGCGTTGATTGTATTTTGGTTAAAGTTTAGGTAGACTTCATTGAGGATAGCGTAGGCTAATTGTTTTTTTTTTTGTTTTTTTTTTTAAATGAAGTAGAGTTTGTATGAAAGTATATGGTCTAGTTATTAGTCTGTAGACCAATTGTGTGAATTTTATTATATTTTTTTTTACTCGCCAGCTTTGGCGGATACAAATAAATGAATTGAATTGAAGGGAGAGCTAAAATCTGTTTCTAGTAGTGGTCAGAACAGCTTCTTGTCCCCCGACTTGCCCTCTCTTTACAAACTTCGTTTGTATAAGGTGAAAACGGGCTTCTGGTCTCTTTCGAATTGCACAGCCAATTTTCGGTCCGAAATCACAAGTAAATGTAAATTTTCGAAACGGGTCAGTAAGTAACACCTAAAAACTAGCATTCAAAACTTATATATAATTATCTAGTGTTCTCTTTCGAATTTCAGAGGCTGGCATACACAGGACGAAGCTCTTTTTTTGTCGCGCTTGTTTACCCCAACGGTGGTACCCTCTGCCACTACTGTTTGAGGCTTTTGCCGCCTTGGTTCGTTCTGAATCAAGGGGGAGTATTTGACTTAGAGCAGGGTTATTGTACAGTGGTTGTATCGAGTAAGGTCTTTCAGAACACACAAACGACGTCGAGAACATTCAAAAAAGGGTCCTCATGATTATTAACGGGGAGGGTAAAATGCCCTACCGTTACCTACTAAAAAGGTTCAAGCTGGCTACCCTGGAAGAGAGACGAATCCGCCTTAGCATCGATTTCGGTATTAAAACCCTATCTGTTCCCCGGTTACGTAATATTCTCCCTCCCCCCTATTCTCCTATATGTATTAGACTCCAGCGTAAGAAATCCAAGAAAATCACCAAACTAGCACCTGTAGCCCATCTTCGTGAAAGATATAGAAGGAATTTAGTTCCAGAATTTGTTGAGTTGTACAAAAACCGATAAGTTAGTCCTTTTTAGTGTTTTTTTCTTTCGCGACAAGACGATAGAGTGTTATGTTATTCATCATTTTTTTTTTTGTGACAAAAGGTCAAAGTCGGCGGTAACGCTGTGACAGCTGCTTCTGGAAAATGAAATTCTGTTCTATTCTATACTGTTCAAGATTTGCCTAGTACTGTATACATCGTTTTCTCGATACCAGCTAAGTTTTTGGCCAATCGGACACGTTACGCTTGCTGTAATTGATATTCTGTTGTAGGTGATCGAGCACCGTCTGATCTCCGCCAACATGCCAGAACGCATGCGCGAATTGACCATCGAAAACGGGCGAGTCACATTCATCGTCGATAGTGAATTCCAGGTTTCCCTGACTGTTATGGGCGATAGCCCGTCCATACCTTGGCGCCTACTTGAAGTTTCCATTCTGGTCGAGGATCGGGAAAACAGTCGGGGTAAAAAGCTGGTGGACAAGCACCAAACTGCCTTCATCCACCAAACAGTCCAGAGTCGACTATACGACAACAGTCAGCCCTTGGTCGAACTTTATAGTTGCCTACACGCCTTCTGTTTAAGCTTGCAACTGGAGGTGCTATTTAATCAAGTCAGATATCTGTGTGACTACAGACTTGGGAGATTTATCCGATCGGCACCGGATGCGGATTACATCCCCGGAAAACAGTTATCGATCCATTATTGGCTGGATACGAAGGATAATAATGGGAAGGATACCCCGCATATCCTCACACTTCAGATTGACCCGAACGACCCTCAAATGCCCCTACTGATCACTCATGTTCCCCCCGTCTCGTCTAAATCATACTCCCTCCTAGACAGGGTTGCCAAAGCCTCAGATCTGTCAGTGGAGAAGCTGCTAATGCACACGATTCAGACTCGGGCAAAGTCACGTTTGAGCGATTTGAAAAACTTGCTCCAAGAGCACTTAGGAGGGGAGATTGAGTGCCTACTACGCGGAACGCCTCCTGTGCTGAATGTGCCATTACTAGCGCCTTACATGGTATCGGAACAGCTGATGATGACTGTTGATACGTACTCCGGCCAGCTCCAAGCCTATATCCCCCAGCAGGATGCGCCGAAAAACCTCACGACGGATTTCATTAACCACTTTCAAGCTGGAGACTGGGAAAAAACGGAAGCGGCATTAGCCGAACTACGTTTTTGCGTCATTCAGCGACGCTGTGAGAAAACGCTGCAGCATCTTCCCGTCTCTCTGCACGACAAGCTGCCGTTGTTGTTTAGCTTGGAGCAGAAGCGGCATAGGCTGGGGAAGCATCGCGTTTTGGTGAAGTTCCACAAATACACAAACAATGTGCTCGTCTTGGACTTCAAAGATGTCAGAGGAGCCAAAGTGGACTATTCAGTACATATGCTAAGTGTGAGGAATGTTTCTATAGACAGCACCCAGGATTCAGCGCCAAGTTCGACTCAGATGTATCTGAAAGTGACCGGTGAGTATTGCATTTCCTATCACCGTTAAAGAGGACTGGCAGTCTTGATCCACTCTCCTTCCCGAAAGCCCTGACCACAAGCATGCCTAGGCAAGCACTGATGCCTAGACACGTGCCTAGGGTCACCGCTCACACCCATGCCTAGGCACAGATCTTGGGCCAGGCACGGAGTTCTAGGCTCTAGAACTTGTTATGTTATGACTCTCTTGTGTGCGACTGCACGTTTAACTTGTTGTACGAAACCGAGTATATAATATACGTGTAGCGTGTACCCGAGCGGTTGGTACTATACCGGTAGTCTGATCTTAATCCTCGAAGGGTTGGTTCGTGACTGTGGAGGGGGAATTTCGGACGGTAAGTCCTGGGTCATACATTCAATAAACAGTGTTTAGAAAACACACTTAAAAAAATAGCAGTTGACTCGGCAGTTACGCTTGCCTTTTTTTTTTGTTTATATATATTGATGTGTTGATGTTGGAATCAGTTAGTCGGCATACGCCGTGTGCAAGATTCTTAATGAATAAACGATTTGATATTTGATTTGACACTTACATTTAATAAGTTCTGCATACATTGAATACATCTGTTAATCCAACTTTCCGTAATCACTACTGACTTAAGACTAAGTCATTAATACATATACATAGGTCCTTGTATACCTGCTTCTACTTAAATCGTTTCCTCTTTGCTTAAATCGTTTCCTCTTTTTTAAATCGTTACCACTCTTGAGTTGCTCTTTAAAACAGGAAACACTGAAAACACTGCGTGAGGAAATACTACTTCGAGAAAAGGGTGCTTTGCGAAAGTTGTTATAAACATTTGGAATTAAATATTTCGTGTCGTTACAAACTCGGTGCCTGGCTAAGCTTGGGCACGTGGCTAGGCATCTGTGCTTGGCTAGGCATGCTTGTGAACGCGTCTTATCTGTTCGATGGACTATCTCAAAGGTTTCATTCTCGGATGTCACCTCGACCATCCGGGGCTTAATTACCACCAGTGAAGATTATTTTAAAGACACTTGTTTAACTTTTTGGCACAAAATTGTATTATTTTGGGGGGTTTGCTAAAAATAATCCCTGATTTCTGGTCACGAAACCAAGCAGTAGCTGTCACCAGTGAACCGATGTGGTTATTAGCCCCACTTAGTTACTACTCTTTTCGGCGGTTTATGTCCGACTTGGTACATTTCAAGGTAGCGTTCGAGCGCTGGGGACTATTCAACCTTCGAAGGCGAATGCGGGATCTTAGTCTTTTGTTTAGGGGGGTCGGTTCTTTTTCTTTGACACTTACTTTATTAATCCCTTAGAGTAGGAACTTGTTCCAAGTAAGGTATCGCCACAGTCAGCACTTAAAGTTTAACCGAAAAGGGCTGGGATAGGACAATCACCTTACCCATCACTTATTCACTTAAACTGGCTTGAAGACCCGCTGAAAATGCGTTACTTCGTTGTTCCTCTATTCACGAATAATCAGTTTTCAAATAGTGGAATTTCCGTGTGATTTGCGGTACCTCTATGTGCTTCTATTTTTGTTGTAGGCCTTATGTTCAGGCACTAAGCAATCTTCACCAATGTCACCACTGCCCACTAAAAAGCCGCGTTTGTGTCGAGATTAAAATTTCCAGCGTCATAGTAGAATTTACGCTGTGGGGACGGCTGCAGATATTCTGAGCGTCATAACGAGAGCAGATATTGGAATAAGAAAACCCCTTTGCAGAATGCAAATAATTCAGTGTATTCGATTAAATGACACAAAAATAAGTTGGCTTTTCAGTTAAACTTTGAGATCATCTACCAAATTTGGGCTTCACATCAAAATCCTATTTTGCTTTCTTCGTAATAGCAAACCTCAAATATCATACCCCAACCTTTAAAGTTTACCTAATCACACTCACTAACATCCGCGAGCTAAAGTCTAGATGACATGTCTCAGGAAGCGACAGAAGGGTGTTTGTAAACCACGAAAGGTTATTCTTACTATCAATCAGTCAATCAAGTAGCTAAAAGCTAGAGGAGGAATACAAAATACAGACACCAAACAAAATAACTAATACACATACAAGATATGACCAGAAGCAATGATGGGATGAAACTAAGTAAAAATTGGACAGAAGAATTAGCAGGATATGGAGAAAACTGATTGCCAGTATTCCTCTCGGACCGACGCACGGAAGACGGGAGGGGAAGGGGGAATAGATCGGCCATCTGGGGAAAACACATTATCTTAGCTCCAAATTTGTTTGAAAGAGTATTTCTACGTTCAGTTAATTTAGGAACGTCAAGTTTAATGAGAGCCTCTTCATATGAAATATTATGATCACCGAGAATGATTCTCACTGCTCTCTTTTGGACATTTTCCAGGCGATCAGAGAGCTCTGCAGAAAGAGAAGAATGCCAAACCGGTGAAGCATATTCTAAATGAGGACGGATCAGTTCAATTCAGTTCATTTATTTGTATCCGCCAAAGCTGGCGAGTAGAAAAAATATAACAAAATACACACAATCGGTCTATATAAGTTTTAAAATAACAGAGGAGGGATTTAGTATCCCAACCGAAAGATTTAAGGGTGGAGAGGGATTTAGTGAAAAAGTTGGTTTTACGGATAATATGTCAACATGGGAAAACTTACTAAAACTGACCCAAAAGCTCGAGTTATTCCGGCTATTAAGAAATACTAATTTTGATAGTCTAATATACTATTTGTCACAGTAGATTTTCATCATGATCCAATGGCTTTAACATTAGTTGCGTTTTTGC
Organism: Branchinecta sandiegonensis; assembly: GCA_030848855.1. Taxonomy (NCBI): domain Eukaryota; kingdom Metazoa; phylum Arthropoda; class Branchiopoda; order Anostraca; family Branchinectidae; genus Branchinecta; species Branchinecta sandiegonensis. Next base: position 2,361,483 of record JAUPMV010000021.1, on the reverse strand, counting down.
TGATATCATGGTATCTGTTACCACGGTTACTGGATCTGCAATTAGTCGTTTTTGCAGTTATCGTGGTATCTGATACACGGTGCTCTGCAAAAACGACTATTGCCGAACTTGCACTTTTCGAAGTCATCCCAAAAGAAAAACAGATATCCAGTTACATCACTAAGTGCTAAACTTCTTTCTCACCAATCCGACAAAATTTGATGAAAGTGAGAAGACTTTTCAGATACCACGACCAGTTACCACGGTCGGACCGTAGTATCTGAATATCTGATACCACGATAACTGGCCAGATACCACGATAACTGCAAAAACGACTTTTCACCGTGGTATCAGATACCACGATAACTGCAAAAACGACTTTAGACCGTGGTATCAGATACCATGGTATCTGCAAAAACGCAACTATTGCAGTCTTTTAATCTTCTTCTTATGCTCTTAGGAATGGCAGAGCTCGACCCCTTTATCATGACACACAGCACTGGTGTTGACATCGTGAACGAACTCGGAAAACGGTTGAGTGACGTTGACCTGCCGCACGCCAAACGGCAGAAAGGGCCGGCATATATCCTGGAGAATCTGTCGCATTTTGTGGCACTTTGTGACGAAAGAGTGCCATTCGTCAACCTTTGCTCTGAGCTATCTAAGAAAAACATCCCACATCAGGGAGTTCAGGTAAGCCTGATTTTAGAAACCAGTTATGGATGATTGCGTTGATTATGAGTATTGAACTTAAAGGACCCCTCGCACTATTTACTCTTCAACTTACAGTATTTTAAAATATTTGAATACTTTAAGACTAGGCTGTGCTTTTACAAATAACCCACGGTTTTGGCTGTACTAAACTTTTTTCGAGGCCCGTTGACTTGTAGCGAAAACAGGGAAACAATTTACCTAACCAGTTTTTGTGATGGAAGAACTTCTCGCAGGCAACCGTCGATAGCGTGATACACATCGAAGGTAGCAAAACACCGCAAGTGAGAAAATCAGCATGGCTTTGTTAGAGGGCTTAGAATGTACCGTACGAAATTGGGGTCTCCGAGTTCAGAAATATATGGAGTGATTGATTATGGAAGTAGGTTGCATTAGTATTATAGGTAAGACAGGTCCTTTCAAGACAAAATGTGCACTCCCGGCGGGATTTGAACCCACGCCCTTTGGCTTACAATGCTCTACCACTGAAGCTACGTTTACATCGGGGGGTATTTACCCGTACTCCGCGGGTATTTTCCCCCGCAACAGCAACAAATCCCCTGGTATTTTGGACTTCAGTTTCGAGAACTTTTTACCTGGGGATTTGTTTATCGAAGGGAATTCTTCGAATTGTTTTTTTTTTTAGCAAAAATTTTGATTATGTACATATAAGAAGTGATCCAAATGGACACATGTTGGTGTCCATTGTAGAGAAATATCCTGAGCTTTACAATCTTGGAATCTGTTGCCGTATGACAGTACTCTCCCTTGAAAAATACCCGGATACCGTGTGAACACTTTCCTCTCTCGTCTCCGCGGAAAATTGCCTGCCGTGTGGATGATCCTTGAGCTACAGAGATCATATTTCGCAAACCACTGGAATAGTCAGATAGAAGCGGGGCATACTACCTATTTTACCAGACTTCCAGAGCCCAAATCGCGAGCAAAAAACGCGGTCTTCGAAAAAAATCCGACATCAGCTGCTAGAAATACCCCCAGCTGCCTCGTCAGACAGATTTCTCAAGTCCTTTGTACCGTACTGTGTGAAAAACTACAATTCGACTACTTGATCGATTGACTTCTAATTGTATATAAATATAACGAGCTTGATTCGTCAGTGTATTGATTTGCAAGTGTATTATACCTTGTTCTTATATTGACAATCTTACGCTATCACTTTTAAGAGATATTTGGAAATAAATGATTGATTGATTGATAGGAACAGTGATCCCGCCGAGGTGAAATTCGTCCAATCATTTCACATCCGCATGCCACGGGATGTCACGTAACTTGTTTACTCACTGCCTATCATTTGTATTAAGGGCCACTTCTTACTGTTGCCTGGTACGTCGCCGAAGCGAAGACTTTGGCCAGATAGAATAAAGTTCAGCAGTCCATTTCATTTGCGTTTATTATGATCTGTTTGTATTTGATGGAAGAATGAAATATTTTATTGCCCATCAACAGTACAAAGGAGGAAAGAAATGGAGTATGGGAAAAAAAGAAAAATAACGACTACGAAAACAAAACAACACTAACCGCGATACAAAATCTAACAAATCTTATCAAAAAAACACTTAGTATAGGGTGTGTGCGACAGAGTACGTCTGAATCAAGTACCGGTTGCGGGACCAACTGGGAAGTTAAAGAAGAAATCTAGCAAATTTGAAGAACATATTTTTAGACATATTCACTTGCGACGGAACAAGTGACGCGTAGTCTCCACGGAGCTTCTTATGTCAGCAAAGCGCAGCACACTTGTTACATTTTTGTCGTAGCTGGACTTCGTCAGTAGTAAAGCAGCAAACATAGAGGAAGAATACGCCGGTACTTCGTGGTATAGAAACTTATTATATTGCACTACTTCGAACCTTAATTTGACTTTTTCTTTCAAAATCGCCATTCACTTTTTACTTTTTTGGTCCTCCCCTCCACCCCCCCCCCAAAAATGATCGGATCAGAAAACTGATTATTCCTAATTTTGTTTGGTCGGGTCTCTGATATGCCTGCCAAGTTTCATGGTCCTAGCACAACTGGAAGTACCCTAACTCGAAAAAGTGTGACAAAATGCCCTAAATTTTCAAGTTTCCAGCGCCCCGCACTCCCCCCCATATGGTCGGATCGGGAAACTGATTATTTCCAGGTTAGTTTGGTCGGGTCCGTGATATTCCTGCCAAGTTTCATTGTCCTAGCTCATCTGGAAGTACCCTCACTCGAAAAAGTGTGACAAAATGCCCTAAATTTTCAAGTTTCCAGCGCCCCAACTCCCCCGCATATGGTCGGATCGGGAAACTTATTATTTCCAGGTTACTTTGGTCAGGTCCCTGATATTCCTGCCAAGTTTCATTGTCCTAGCTCATCTGGAAGTACCCTAACTCGAAAAAGTGTGACAAAATGCCCTGAATTTTCAAGTTTCGAGCGCCCCCACTCCCCCGCATATGGTCGGATCGGGAAACTGATTATTTCCAGGTTCGTTTGGTCGGGTCCCTGATATTCCTGCCAAGTTTCATTGTCCTAGCTCATCTAGAAGTACCGTAAATCAGAAAAAAGTGACAAAATGCCCTAAATTTGCAAGTTTCCAGCGCCCCGCACTCCCCCCCCCCCCATATGGTCGGATCGGGAAACTGATTATTTCCAGGTTAGTTTGGTCGGGTCCCTGATATGCCTGCCAAGTTTCATTGTCCTAGCACATCTGGAAGTACCCTAACTCGGATATGTGGGACAAAAAAACTCGGACCGACCGACAGACCGACAGACGGAATTGTGATCGGTATATGGCACTTGAGCCAGAGGCTGCAAGCGCCATAAAAACAAGTGAATTCTAAGTGATTTATTTTCTTATATGTAATAATTGTATATATTCAAGTATTTTAACACATGCAATGTAATGGTCGACGTATTTAGTGCCATGTCGGCGCTACGAGTTGGATCAATAAAATAACTATCTATCTATCTATCAATAATTAAAACTATCAAAATTTAGAATCAGCATTCACAACATTATTATAAACGAGTAAAAAAAACATAGGGAGTCTTTGATTGAGCTTAACCTCTATTTTTGTTGTTGTTTGAAGGTTGATATCACGCGGGCTTCAGCCCAAACACGCTCGTGCCACTGGGTATATCTATACTTTTAAGTATCCTTTAATACTTTAACACCAATATATTGGTTCAGTTCAGTACACTTTTGCCTATAGGCTACGTCGTTACTTTAAAAGGGTAGGGGTCTTTCTCAAGACGTCGTCTGAATCTGGGTAAGCGTTCCTCACTGTATCATCATTTCTTCTTTGGGTATTTTCGAATCTCAGTTTCACTCGTCAATCTATAACGACATAAACTTCCATTGAAACTTTAACCTCTTTTTGCAGGTCGAGCCGCCAGGCTTTAATCTTGTTCTTCGGTTGCTTCATCTACCCGACCTCCCTGTGGTATCGAAGAGTGTACTGACAGATCTGCGCAAGCGGCTACTCTCCGCGTCGATGCGGTTGCTTAAAGGAGCTCGGAATTGGATGTTGGAGATGGTCTTTAAAGGTCGGCCAGTGGTGACTCAGAATGCACATGAGCAGGGAGCGAGGTCGCCTGTTCTTCTAAGTAAGTGCCTCCCCCCCCCCTCATCCCACCCGTTGTGAGGAAGAAAACATCGAGGTTAGGATCTGATACTGGCCGGAAATGGCACAAGCAAATCGTATTAGTAGTTGCGTTTTTGCAGATACCATGGTATCTGTTACCACGGTAACTGGATCTGCAGTTAGTCGTTTTTGCAGTTACCGTGGTATCTAATATACGGTTGCTGTGCAAAAACGACAAATTGCGCTTTTCGAAGTCATCCTAAAAGTAAAACTGACTTTCAGTCACATCACTAAGTTCCAAACTTCTTTCCCACCAATTTGACAAAAATTTATGAAAGTGAGATGACTTTTTCAGATACCACGATCAGTTACCACGGTCGGGCCGTGGGATCTGATTATCAGATACCACGATAACTGGGCAGATACCACGATAACTGGCCAGATACCATGATAACTGGCCAGATACCACGATATATATTTAGTAAGAAAATTCATGTGTTAGTGTAATCTTATTATGTGATGTGTAATATCACGAATTAAATAAATTGATTGATTGATTGATTGATAACTGGCCAGATACCACGATAACTGGCCAGATACCCACGATAACTGGCCAGATACCACGATAACTGCAAAAACGCCTTTTGACCGTGGTATCAGATACCACGATAACAGCAAAAACGACTGCAGATACCATGGTATCTGCAAAAAGGCAACTAATAAAAATAATGACACAATGTAGCAGAAAACGCTTTCGCCTCTAAATAATATGGATTAAATCATGGTCTCTTTCAAGATGCCTACCCGTTTACGTGATTCAACCTACATCCATTCGCTTACAGATTAATGTCTTTCTTCGTCGCTCAATATCATTTGCGATTTTGATCTCAGTTCTTCGCGATTCTCCTCTCAGTTCTCATATTTCGCGTTTTGCGAATATTGAGATGAAGCCAACCCTCCTTTTTTTCGTTTTTGTCAGAATCGAGAACGGGGAAAGCATTTTGCAGAATCGAGAAGTTACTTCTATAGTCAGTTCTCGATTCTCCGTTCGCCTCCCTGACTGGTCAACAAAAGGCGGATGTTCAACCCGTATAAGCAGGTTTTGACGGGTAGCTCAATTAGTGTTTTTGGGATCCCAAAACGTAAGTTGAGGGATACCTATGACTTCGCAAAAGTTGTCCGTCTGTCCGTCCGTCCGTCCGTCTGTAAGCACGATAACTCTCGAAGGGAATGAGATATTTTGATGAAACTTGGTGTGAGGATTCGTTGGGTCGGCGGACCAGTCGAGTTCGTAAATGGGCTTTGTAGCCCTACATTTAGGGGTGGGGGTTCAAATTAAGGGGCAAACAAAATATTTTGAAACAGCTAATGTGATAGTCGATTATGGGGTAAGAAGACATGCTGAACACGATGGTGAAAACCATTTTGTAATCGGACAAGTAGTTCGCCCGGAATCCGGCCAAAATCGGAAAGTTTGTTAAAAGTAAAAGTGTTATTTGAAGTTGATTAGATGTTTGATTTAGAGGTAGGAAGACATGCTGAAGACGATGGTGAAAACCATTTTCTCGACGGACAAGTAGTTCGCCCGGAATCCGGCCCAAACCGGAAAGTTTGTTAAAATTAAAAGTTTTATTTGGAGTTGATCAGATGTCCGATTTAGGGCAAGAAGACATGCTGAACTTTTATGTGAAAACAATTTTCTTCCCGGACATGTAGTTCGCCCGGAATCCGGCCAAAACCGGAAAATTGTTAGAAGTTAAAGTTTTATTTCTAGCTGATTAGATAACCGATTCAGGGGTAAGAAGAGACGCTGAATCCGTGTGTGACAATCATATTTTACCCGGACATATAGTTCGACCGGAATCCGGCTGGAGTCGGGAAATTTGTTATAAGTTAAATTTTTATTTGAAGTTGATTAGATGTTCATTATTGGGGAAAGAAGATACCCTGAGTTCGTTTTTGAGCTTTCATTTTTCGCCGGACGAGTAGTTCTAGAGTTCGGCCGAAACCGGGAAATTGGCAGAAGTGGCAGGAACTTTTCGTCAAAACAGATATGACTTATACGGGTAAACACACATGCTGAATCCATATCTGAACTTGGTTTTCTCGGATGATTAGCTATTTGGCCTTAATCTGTTTCTGAATTTTAATTGTAAGAATGTTCAAGGATTCTGGCGATGACTGGATCTGGCTAAGACAAGACCCAGTTGTCTGGATCAGATATTGACTTTTTGGGATCCCATCGAAAAGTTTGGTCTTGTTGTCAAAAGGGAGAATGGAGAAGCAAGAAGAGCAAAAACCTGTAATTTGCACGAGAATTGAGAAACGAGGACTGATAATTCAGATAAAAAACTTTTTTGTTTGTCGTCATGATATTGGAAAATTCAGCGGATGCTTTTTTCACGGTTTTTCGACTCCTCCTGGCAATGCTTGTTTTGCAAAATATTTCGTGCAGAACTTTGGTCGCGACAACAGATTACATATCAAGTGTTGTCTGTTGAAACCACGCAGCCTTGTGTTATCTGTTATGAAACTTCTGACAATGTACTTAGCACGCTTACTACACTCCCGAGCATGGTAAGCTGTTAGTTACTGTTCCGAGAAGGTTGGAACGGTCAGCGTAGTAAATTTTTACGAGGTTGCAGCGAAAATACTAACTAATAGTTACTATTGTTAGAAGGGTGGCACACGCTGTTTATGGGAGACTGGACACATTCGTAGAACGGCAACGGCAGCCGTGAAGCTTTTATTCTCAAGACACTGGCCCCTTTGTTTTGATGAGACAAATAACGGATAAACATGAATAAGCGGTATTACTGACCAATCAGCTGCGCGGAAGTGGTACGCGGAGCCTGGTCTGGCTCGAAAAGTGCCGAACACGGAGAACGCAGTAATCAATCTAATGCCCGTTAGTGTGAATAAACATTAAGCGTGTTCCACCCTTCTAACCATAGTAACTATTAGTTACTATTCTCGTTCCAACCGCGTGAAAAGCTACTACGCTACCGTTCCAACCTTCTCGAAATAGTAACTATTTGCTTACCACGCTCGGGAGCGTAAGCGTGCTAACTATGGATCTCTGTGATGTGATCCGCCGGATTAGCCCGTGGCACGATATTTTGGTGAAAAAAGAAAAACTTGTTCCAGCCTTGACGCCAAAAAGCCAGAATTCGTGACGTCAAGCCCAGTAGCTACGGTAAGTAGGATGGATGAAATCTCGGGAATAAGAATGAATAGAATGAGGAGGGAGGCAGAGTGGATCGTTAATATACGTACGACGGATCCTTTCCATTCGTAGGCATGCATGGCGAGCAAAATTCGGCAGAGGAAGCTAAGGAATTTACTTCTCTTTCAGGCTATGACGCGTCGGACGAAGCCTCCAAAATAGTCGAAACTATCGTGACCGACTGGACTCACATCGTCCGCATGTACCGACTCGCCTATGACCTAGGCCAGTTCGTTCAGAAGAACCCCAACTCTAACGATATCGTCATCAAATCCTTCAACTATCGCCGTCTGATAATCCTCTACGGCCCCAAGAAATCCTGCAGCGTGACGATAACGTGGAGGCAGCCGACTCAGTCCTACGTTATCAACTTCGGCTGCAGTGCGAAGAAACTCACCAACCCCCACCATATGGTGAAGGATTGCATCGAGAGCGACTTCACCAAAAACTCTGATATCGGTGCCCTAGTTCGACTCCTCGTTGAGACGTACGAGCCTCTGTCTTCCCTAGCGAAGCTTCATTCCGTGCCATACTTGAGTCGGAATGGATCCTCAGTTCCTTTTACACTCATGGTTCAAAGCGTGAACCATGTCAGATTAGCCTACAGTGCCACCTATTGTTTGGATGTTCGGTTTTTGCCAGGGCAGCTTGTGAGCATCAGAGATGGTGCATATAGCTGCTTCGATAGAAGCAAGCCCGTGGAGGAGTTCACGCCGACCCAATGTTTGAAGGTAAGTTTTTCTTCATTTGTAGTATGTTTCCGAGCAAGGTATGCTTTTTACCAGTATGACACCTCAGGAAAAGGCAACAGACATAATAATATTACAACTGCAGCAAAAAGTCTTTCGCCTCAATTAATTTCTCGAGACACTAGTTGCGTTTTGCAGATACCATGGTATCCATACCACGGTCTAAAGCCGTTTTTGCAGTTATCGTGGTATCTGATACCACGGTCAAAAGGCGTTTTTGCAGTTATCGTGGTATCTGGCCAGTTATCGTGGTATCAGATATTCAGATACCACGGTCCGACCGTGGTAACTGGTCGTGGTATCTGAAAACGTCACCAACTTTCATCAATTTTAGTCAAATTGGTGGGGAGGAAGTTTGGCACTCAGTGACATGACTGAATATCAGTTTTTCTTTTGGGATGGCTTCGAAAAGCCCAATTTCGGCAATTGTCGTTTTTGCAGAGCAACCGTATATCAGATACCACGGTTACTGCAAAAAAGACTGATTGCAGATCCAGTTACCGAGGTAACAGATACCATTGTATCTGCAAAAGTGTGTACACTAAATTGAATTTCAGCCAGGTGACGATCCACACCTGCTTTAAACTGATTGATATTTTCGGTATCTACGACATTTTCAGGGAGGTTATTCCAGTATTCAACAGCCAACTATTCGGTTTTTGAAGCTCCATTTTCCAGTGTCTTTTCGGAATTTCTCACCTCAAGCTGTGTCCTCTGAGACCGTTGTGATTGAAAGTGAGGAGATCATCAGGCCTTATGTTATCATAGCAACTATAACAGATCTCAAAAGTTTCGATCAAAACACCTCGGAGAAATCGGTAAGATAAACTCGGTAATCGTAATTTTTCAAGTCGATTTTCATAAGGCAGATGCGAATGGCTGGCACTATTTTTGTTGCTCTTCTCTGAACTTGCCCAATGGCGATAATGTCCTTGCTATAGAATGGCCTTGTTGTTGCGTGGCCATATTCAATTAGTGGACGAGCCTTACAAAAAATAGTAAACAGGGAATGGCCATATTGTGTGGAAGACCCCCCCCCCCTTCTTCCAGGACCCCGCAGATAGTAGGCTAATAGGCTGAAAACGAACACAAATTAAAAATCTGTAATACAGTATTTCAAGAGTGTCCAACTTGGGTACTGTGCCTAGAAGAAAGGCCTACCTGACATGTTTATCGGGATGTAACTGAAGCGCTAAGGCGCACTATGATGGGGTATGCTTGTATAAACTGCGAGTATGAACCCCCTTCACCCGGATACGAGCTTGGGTTAATTGATCCTACGTATGTATGAACTATATGTGTTTTGTATGTGAGCAGTATTTTGTGAATAAGAAAATATAGTCGTCTGGTTCGGGTAGCTGAGCTCGAAGCTACGACAAGAAGTAGTTTGTGTGACAAGACCCCATCCCACGTTCCTTTTACAAGAGATTGAGTCCGTTCAGAAAGGATCTTTCCCCGAAGCCGCGGCATGCCATATGACCAAGCCCTTGCGTAACTGGATATAATAATAATAATAATAATAATTATTATTTGTAACCCACTGCACAAAAACAATATGAAGATATTGGAGTAAAGAAGGGAAAGAAACAAATAAACAACTGAAAGAAACACTAGTACAAGAAAATAAACACAAAAATCAGCAGCTTAAATTTCGGTCTAAAAACTCGTGAACACCCAATCCTCCGTAAAATCCTCCCCCCTGATTTTGAAACTGAACGGCCAAGACCTCCAAGACTAGTTGCAAACCCAGTTCCAAAACTGCAACCTGTCCAATGCACCCACGTAAGATACAGTAGCAGCTTTGTTCCGGCATTTGTAATCCACCATTAAAGAGCCCACATGATTTTATGTTGTTTTTTAAGTAAATATGTTTGACCGTTTAGTAGAGTGTAATTAATTTTATATTTTTTTTCTGTCTGTTGTTTCGATGCAAACCGAAATAGCAGTTGACTCGGCAGTTACGCTTGCATTTTCTTATTTATATATATTGATTTGTATTTGTATGCTGGCGTTGGAATCAGTTAGTCGGCACACGCCGTGAGTAAGATTCTGAATGAATAAACGATTTTATTTGAACTAACGGATGAGCCCGTGATATGGAGTAAGCCGTTTTAGGTTTACATTCTTGTCCAGATAAATTATTATGAAGCTTATCAGGTTTTGCCGTTATATCGGGAGCTTTGTATTTTCGGATTATTCTCCGGTTTCGATACGATATAGGCAAATAAAGTAGGTATTTACAGTATTTGTAGTAACATGTACGTAGTTTACGTATGTCACTCTTTTTCATAGTACCGAAGCTTGGGAAGTCTGTTCTTGCCAGTGCAAACCACCGATCATTATTACCGGGAACGGCCATCCCAACCATCGAAACCAGCAACAAAATAAACTTCAACTCCTGAAAGTTCGAACAAATCGATAAGGACACTCATTTGTGCCTTCTTTTACCTCAGTGTCTAAGATGTAGTCATTAGAGCGTGTCCGACCCTTCTATCAATAGTAACTATTAGTTATTATTTCCGTTCCATCCTCACGAAAAGTACTACACGCTGACCGTTCCAACCTTCTCGAAATAGTAACTAATAGTAACTATTTGCTTACCATGCTCGGGAGTGCAGTAAGCGTGGTAACTGCGGATCTGTGTAACGTGATTGGTTGGATTACCCCATAAAAAGAGATATTTTGACGAAAAATAGAAAAATATGTTCCAGCCTTGACGCCAAGAAGCAAAAAGTCGTGACGTCATGCCTAGTAACTACGGTAATTAGGATGGAACACGCTCATAGTGTTTGTGTAAAAAGAAACCGAAATGAGTTACTATGTTACGATGGTTTCTAGCTATACCGATCTACAATAATAATAATAATGTACATATTTCCTTAATAGCCTGTATTACACACGCTACCACTGGATCGCAGGGGTGGGAGTGAGACCTATATATCCTATATATCCTATATTTTAAAACTTGTCCTATAATATACTATATTGAGTCAGAAACCCTATATTCTCCTATATTTCAGCTTTTGCTGTTTTTTTCTTGAATTTCGAAGTTAATTTTGCCAAAACCGGGCAAAGGTCGAAGTAATTAACATTTTTTAATTAGGCGATTTAACGTGTTTATTGGTTCCCATTCTTTATCGAATTTGGTAATTAATCCAATTTTTGTTCAGTCCGCGTCGATTTCACCGCATTCGGTACGTCCATACGTAAATTTCGGTTATTTAACGTATTTATTTGATCTTATTCGTTAGTGAATTCGGTTGTTCACCAGACTTTTCTCAAGTCGGCATCTGTTCTATCGCATTCTGTCAATCCGTTTCATAATTCGGTGATTAATCTGATTCATTTGGTTCTAATTCGTTACCGAATTCGGTAATTCACCTGATTTTGTTTGGTCCGCATCTATTATCAGACTTGCCACACCAGGTTGTTTTAGGTGGTTCTACCAAGAGTTTTATTCCATTCCGAAATTCGGTCGTATACCGCTCTCGATCTGCTCCTATTTTTTTAGTTAGTTTTTCGGTCGTACGAATTCATTATTTGGTTCACCCCAGTTACTGAGCTTGGTAATTTAAGTGGCATTTATTTAGCTGTTGTTCTTTGCAATTTAACGGTAGCTTCAGCTGGTTTCCATTCATTACCTAACTTATACTTCTAATGATTGCAGAACTTCAGGAATAAACACGTCTCTTGATGTGAAAACTAGCCTATTTTTTTTTGCTGCAAATTCAAAATAAATTTACTTTGCATCTACTTTACCCTGGAGGGCCCCTTATTTCGCCAGGCAGCTCTGTGGTTTAATAGGTAGCCTTGGGATCGCAAAAAGGCACTTTGATCATGAGTGTTTCCAAAATATTTCGCCTGCAGCACATTTCCCAGTCTTCACTATTTAAAAGAAGGGTACGTCATTTAGTTGGCGTTTGAGGCTTGGAATTCTGGGGGACTTGAACCACGTTAAAAGCTAGAATTTGCCAGAAAAAAGGCGGATTAAAAAAAATTTCCCTTCGGCGCTTCAGTTTCTCCTGGGTACAGCCGTTCACGACATTGTCGCTTTGCAGCAACTGCCATTTTTGTCGGCAAGTCCTGTTGGCAAAACCGGACGTCCCCCGAAGGTAAAAGGCTAGTGGCGGCGTATCCCTGAGTAAAAACAGAAGTGGAAGAGCGTGAAAACGTGCCAAATTTGTTCTTTAGACTTGCTTTTGTGCAGACTAACTTCTTGAAGGCAATTCGCTGTGTTTTAGAAAAAAATTATAAATTCGGTCTGTATCAGGTACCGATTCGGTCAATTTTACCAGGTTCGCCCCCCCCCCCACCCCACCCCCAATGATTTATGTTGCTACCTTATGATTCTGAGTTCTGACCACTATTTTTCCTTTCATTGAGGCTGCATGACAGTGACCTGGATGCTGATAGCCTGCTGTTTGTTGAATGTTCAGTCCAAAGTACAGGTCTGATTTCGTGATTTTGTCTGAACTCGGAAATCTCTCAAACCTTCATTACACTCCTTTTGAACTCGATTGATACTACCAACAACTTATAGTATCCTCTGCAGATGAAAAGCAAAGTGGTCTCATGGAGAAGCTTTCTTCATTTTAAAGGCGCTGTTGACACTCAGTTTGACGTGGTTGTGTGGTTTTCTGATCCTTTTGTAAAGTTTTCACGAAGTCAATCAGTAGTGTGTTCGTAGTTCTTTAATTTTGTATTTGATCTCTGTTCATGGATAAAACTTATCCATCAAAGTCTCTCGTCTTGGATACTATGTTTTTTGTTTTAAGGTGAGATCCTAAGTTGTTTCACCACAATCGTTGTTTGTTATTTTGCAGAAGATGGGATCATGAGATTTTTTCATCCAAATAAGCTGTTTTTTATCCTATATTGTCCTATATTTTGATGTGAAAAATCCTATATGCTATATATATTTTAGCCTTAGGTCACTCCCAGGCCTGCTGGATCGTCATTCACGCAAATAACACATGATAATTACATAAGTAGACATTTAATCTACACGTACAACTTAAAAATATAAATTGACTTAACTAGAATTAAAATATTGGGTAAAATAAGGTACAAAGGATTTCAGGTAACGATCAGTCGAGTTCTCTCTCGCTCTGAAGATGACAAAGCATTTCTAGCGCTTCAGTTCGTTGAAGGAAAGCATTTAGTATTTTATAAGCAGTGAACTGAAAGACAAAAATGCTCCTCAGCTGGGATTTCAACCCAGGACTCTATGCTTACAAAGCAGACGCTCTTACTATTTGAGCTACCAAGGGGCTTGTGAACAGAGTTCGCAAACCACTACAATAGTCTGGTAGAAGCCGGCCATAGGAACGGTACAAGTCCCTTGTGTAAAGTGCCATCTGTGTATTCTCATTTAGTAGCATTATTAGAGGACAGCTTAATTGGGACCAGAGCTAAGAGTGTCTTTTCTTTAGTCATTTTTACTGAAATTCGTTGACGAGAGACGCGCAAGCTACGACCGACGATCGCAGAGCGAAGATGACAATCCGCCTTCTCCGATGGCCGTTTCGACCGACTCCCCAATGACATTAAGCCAAGCGATCAAAGGTAAGCTCGTCCTCCATATAGAGAGGTTGCGTTCCAGAAGTTAACAGTTGTTAACGATTGTTAACTTTTTGCGTTCGAGGTTTCTGATTTCGAAAGTTAAGCTCCGCCCACCTACGATTTCCGTTCCAGAGCTTAACGATTGTTAAAGGGCCTGTCTTACCTATAATACTAACGAAACCTACTTCCTTAGTCACTCCACATATTTCTAAACCCGGAGACCCCAATTTCGTACGGTACATTCTAGCCCCTCTAAAAAAAACACGCTGATTTTCTCACTTGTCGTGTTTTGCTACCTTCGATGTGTATCACGCTGTCGACGGTTGTCTGCGAGAAGTTTTTCCGTCAGAAAATCGGTTACGTAAATTGTTTTTCTGTTTTCGCTATAAGTCAACGGGTCTTGGAAAAGGCTTAAAACAGCCAACACCGTGGATTATTTGTTGAAAACACAGCCTAGTTTTTAAATATTCAAATATTTTAAATACTGTAAGTTGAAGAGTAAATAGTGCGAGGGGTCCTTTAATTACTTTGTAACGATGGTTGGTGAGCATCGTTGGGAAAAGTTCACAATTGTAGAATTTGGGAAAAGTTAACGATCGTTAAAGCTGCAGTCAGCTCTGCCCCGAAACAAAATTAACAATTGTTAAGCTTCTGGAACGCAACCAGCGATTGCACTCTGTCCGACGGGAACGGATATATCTGCATGATCATCACAGGTGCATAAAGGGCTCTATTGACATTTCCGATGCTATTTCTCTCTACGAAGCATTTTTGGAAAAATAAAGTGAATTGACTTGAATAACAAGTGACGAAGTCTTAAAGGACACCTCGCATTAGATAGTTTTTCTGCTAAGATGTTCTGAGATAGTTGACCATTTTAAAACTTACCTTGCTTACAGAAAATTACACACGACGTCGGCTATTTTTAGCCTCTTTCCATGTCCCTTGCCTTGGATAAGAATTTTGCCAAAATTTGCGTAACAGCTATTTGGACCAGTAAGAGTATCGGAAAAGAATGATTGGGAACCTGATACGTCACGTAAAGAGAACAAAAGTGGCAAGCGTGATATTCAGTGTCATGCCAATAGATGAGATAGGATACTCGTATTCAATTCAATTCAATTCAGTTTTATTTCAACACCAATTACGGACTAGCCGAATAGCAGGTGGTAAAGTCAACATACATTAAAAACTAACCAAAATTGTCAACATATACTAGAAAGTGGTCGAATTTCATATAAAATACTGAGAACAAACAATATAAAAAGTAACGATTGGGGAATAGACAACGAGGGGTAAAATAATAACCTATTAATTTCTATTCCGTAGGGAAACAAAGGAGGGGACAAAGCTATTCTTGTATCTCACGTGTCGGCAAAACACTGGTTGAAGGGTAGGGACTGGTTCGGAAGCTTGTCTTTGAGGCCTCTCCCTTTCTGTTGTAAAGTTGGGGGGTAGGATGTCGCGGAGGACTGGGTTCAGTAAAGTCTGCCCTCCAAACTTTAAGCACAAATTTTCGCGACGGTGAGAAAGGGTTGTCAGATTAAATTTTTTCAGAAAATAAATATAAGGGACTTTCAGAGATTTATCCGTTATTAGGAGAGCTCTGTATTGTATCCTCTCTAGAGCATCAGATTGCTCGCGAGTCACACCAAAATGCCATACAGGGCAGCAGTATTCTAGGACTGGGCGAATGAACGAAAAATGAATTGTACTCGTATGAATTGATACTCGTATGAATTGTAGAATCTCGGGAACGACAAGGGATGGAAATACTGCTGAAGTAGAATGAATTACGACGTGTCCTTTAACGACTTACCACTTTTGGTGATAATAATTAAAAAAAAGTAACATTGGGAGGCATAGAACTTTCAACTTGAATGAATGATAATTTATTCCGAAATATCTCGAAATATAGAAAAATAACTTTGGAAATGTCAGTTCGAATAAAGACGCTTTAAGCACTATCAGTCAACACGACAGGTCAATGTTACATATCTGATAACATTAAAATTTTAAAATAATCAAATGTCGGTGTTTAAACATCAATAACATGAATAACCTACATCAAGAAGCAAAACAAAAAACGGGTCAATCATACATACCGTAGCGATAGGGATGGTTAAAATGTTTAATAAAGTATGGTACCGTACAAATGACTTTAGGTAACGCTCGTATGTATGTATAGGAGGAGGAATTAGTTGCTTCATATGATTCATTGTGAGATTTTCGGTCATTCTTGTGTTTCGGAAAAAAAAATTCGGAGAATTCGTGTGAATTTGAGGTTCGGACGCTAGTATTTTTGTGCCAATTCTCATGGTAAGCACCTTTGTCTTAACGACGTGATCTTTAAGGTCTCCAAGCCTTTCTCATAATCCCATATCGCATACCCAATATTACTTTGCATGCTCTCTTTTAGATCTGCTCAGTTTACTTGTGATTGCTATGTTTACTTATGATGCTCGCGACCATCATAAGTAAATTTCAACGATCGTAACTGTCGTGGAACGAAAGTAATAAGAGGGAGGAGCTAATTTACTTATTACGGTGGTCTCTGGAACGGAGATAATAACAATAATAGTAACGATCGTATAATAGTAAGCCGCTGGAACGCTACGAAACTTGCGGATTCAGACATTTCTAGTAAAGCCAAGATGTGATCTGCACACATCGAGGAAACAGGAGAGGTTGTATTTTTTTTTATTTTTTTTGCTGTGTTCAGAATAAGAAGTTATTCGAGCCAGCGCTTGTGCACGACTGATTCAGTTTCAGTAGGGACGTCCACTGTCGCTAGTGGTGCTAGTGTCGCCGCTATTCGCATGTGTGTCGCTTTTGTCAAGTCTTGCCGCTACTCCCCAGTGTTATTTTGCTCTGGATCAGAATCACAACTGACAGTACAGTCAAAGTCTGTGTCTTTTATAAGGCTGGATGAACTTGCCTCTACAGCCGAAGAACAGAACTGATACTAAACTTTGGAAAAAAAAATGTTTGCAAATGAGAACAACCGATCATTGCTCCCCCCTGATGCTCCGAAAAGTAGCAGGACAAGACAGCAAAACAAACTAGTGCCTGTCAGAGGACGAACTTTAAGGTTCATGAACTCGTTTGTGCCCTCTTTACAGAGATTTTTAACAAAGGGAAAAATGACCAGCGTAATTTAGCATCTCAACAGGCAAACACTGTTGACATGCTACAAAATGTACATCAGACCCCTAACAGAGTACGCATGTCCTGTTTGGCACAGCTCACTCACCGAAGAACAACATGACAAAATTGAGCAGATCCAAAAGAGAGCATGCAAAGTAATATTGGGAATGGGATATGAGGATTATGGAAAAAGCTTGGAGATCTTAAAGATCACGTCGTTAAGACAAAGGAGGCATATGCTTACCATGAGATTTGGCACAAAAATACTAGCGTCCGAATTACATCGTGACATTTTGCCTGAGTTCTCCGAAAAAAGAAGTTGCCGAAAAACAAGAATGACCGAAAATCTCACAATGAATCAGAAGAAGCAACTAATTCCTCCTCATCCCTAATTCCATACACTCATCCGAGCGTTACCTAAAGTCTTTCGTACCATACTTTATTAAACAGTTTAACTGTTCCTAGCTGCGGTATGCAATTTTGACTTGTTTTTCGTTTATTGATGTATTTTATTTATGAAATTTTAATGTTATCAGATAAGTAATATTGACCTGTCGAGTTGAATGATAGTGCTTGAAGTGTCTTTATTTGTATTGACATATCCAAAGCTATTTTTATGTATTTAAAGATATTACGGATTAAATCATCATTTCATTTCATCTTCTTGCGAAGAATGCTATGAAGTTGGTTTGTCAGTAAACGATTTGATTGATTGATTGATTAGATTCAAGGCCCATGGCTATATCCCAAGGAGACCTAGAGTTTTCTCAGAGTGTGCGTGACAGTTGATCATGCCAGACTGACGTCATCTTGTTCCAGGATCTCCATCCCAGAAAGGAGGTTTTGGCCATAACCCTGCCAGCCCGCATTCGTCAAACCTCTACTACGGCTCCAGCCCCGCCGCTTCAGCCTTCACACTCTCGTCGCCGCCGGCTGTAAATCTCCCCGCTCCCTCCCCTGTTGACGCGGTGGCGCCGAGCCCCGCACTTCTTTCACAGCCCTCCCCAGGGCATTATGGACAGTCCCCCGCTGTCCCATTTATGGGCCAGGACCATTTTAGCCCCTTCCCTGTTTCGTCGCCAGCGGCGAGTCCCTGGCCACAGTCACCAGGTAAGTTTGTTGTTTCGTCAGCGGTGGACCCTGGCTACACTGTAAAAAGTTTCTCCGAGTAAGGATTAAAGTTAACTGCAGTATTTGCTACTGGGATTAATCTTATCTCTGCTGAGATAATATTAATCCGAATTAGAGATAAGATTATCTTTTTAGAGACAAGATTAATCCCAGTAGCAGATTCTGCAAGTTTTTTTTTTACGGTGTCTAGCAGAAATACACTTGGCGCCGCTTCCACATCCTGTTGGATTTTTTCCGCCGCAGCGAAATTTTCGCATTCTCCATGGACTTGGCTTAAAGCACTAGTCGTAGTAGATATACTTTTTGTTATCAATCAAGCAATCATTCATTTATAAAAACCGTAGCCGGCCATAGCCGATAGTTGGTTTCTCGCCTTTCTACAAATAAATATGAAACGCTTGATATTTGATAATGCGAAACGGATACGTCAGCTACATTTTATTGGAGCTATATTACGGCCGTTCTTGACAAGGGTCCTCTTCAGGCTCAAGCCGCTCAAGCTGGAAAAGGAACTTGCCATTTCCGGAAATGACAAAAATGAAACACATATGTATGTACAATTGCGAATTAAATCAATCAATCAATCAATCAATATTTTATTTCCGCCAAAGATAGCGACTAAAAAAGAAATTAATAGACACTGACAAATTTCGGCTAAAACACTATAACTCATGAACTGCCAAAAGATAGCCTAACTACACTGCCGAAAATACTTAAAACTTATCTACAATTTAATTACAGTTTAATTATAACTGACAAATTGAAAATCAAAAAAAAAAAAAAAACATCAAGAAAAATGTGTCGTAACAAGCATAATGTACAAAGTAGCATGCAATAATTTGATAACTAATTACGTGGCATTAGAAAAAGATCCCTTACTTCGTTGTTACCCGATGCTGCGTCCGCGAAATTAAAACTACAAAACAATTATAGACACATCGGTAGTATTAGCCGCGCGAGTGGTTTTGGTTTTGATGAGAAATCCGGAAAAATTAATAACCGGTCTTCTTGACCAATGAGCTCCTTGGAACAAATGAGTGGGATCCGTGTCCTCGTCGAAAAGAGCCAAACAAGGCAGACTTGAAAATCGGTGTAGTGACGTTAGAGTGGATAAAAACCCCACCGGAAATTTGAAATCTCAGAGATGAGAATCGAAAGGCTAGAGACGTGGCCTACAGTGTAGCAGTAATTTAGATGCGTTAGGTCTTTCGATTTCTTTTTGTTTTGTCGTGGTGGAAAAAAGAACACGATAACAATCTGGAAGCGAAGAGGATTCCTCCCTGCACCTCTAAGAAAGCATAACTCAGAGGTCAAGGAAAGACTGGAACTTGCTTTCCGCCACAGTATGTGGGTGAAGTTGTCACTACACTGTAAAAGTTTCTCCGAGTAAGGATTAAAGTTAACTGCATTATTTGCTACTGGGATTAACATTATCTCTACTGAGATAAGATTAATCCGAATTGAAGATAAGATTATCTTTTTAGAGACAAGATTAATCCCAGTAGCAAATATAAAGTGTAGATTGATGCAAACTGGCCCCGAAACTTGCCCTTTGTAAGAAAATCAGTCAGAAAAAAAGTTAAGCAGTTCTTAAAACTCATTAAAATAGCCACTGCCTCATCCGAATGCCTTCTTTATTCTCAGTGCATCCTTATGGGCTTAGTTTATTTTCTTTGGCCGCGCCTTCCGGCCCCAACGCCGCCTGCTCGGTCCATACAGCAGATTTTACCATGAGCGTGTTCCACCCTTCTAACAATACTAACCATTAGCTACTATTTTCGTTCCAACCTTGTAGAAAGTTACGACGCTGACCGTTCCAACCTTCTCGAAAAAGTAACTGATAGTAACTATTTGCTTACCATGCTAGGGAGCGTAGTAAGCTTGGTAACTACGCATCTTTGTAACGCGATTGGTCGGATTCGCCCATGGCATGATATTCTGCTGGAAAATAGAAAAATCGTTCCAACCTTGACGGCAAAAAGCCAGAAATCGCGACGCCATGCGTAGTAACTACGGTAAGTAGGGTGGAACACGCTCCATAATTTATGAAAACTATGATGCATGTGACGCATTTTGATGATGATGATGAAATTTTATTTGCGCACTTAAGAAGAGGAAAATAGTGCAGTACAGACAAATCAACGGAAAAAATACACTGAGCTTTCACGAATTTAGTAAATGCACATTCTATGCCATACAGACTCGACAAGCAGGCTAGTACACTGTCAGAAGTTTTATAACAGATTGTCATCATGCGCAATTTCAACAGACAACACTTAGGATGAATGAATGTATTCCCCAAAAAAGCCCCTTGGGCCATGGCGGGACAAAAATATAAAAATGTAATCTGTTTTGATTTACTTTTGTTTGTCCTCATTAAACGAACGAACGAACCAATTTATTCCCAATAAAGCCCAAGGGCCATGGCGGGAAACATAACACAATAACTAAAAACAAAATATCATACACTCCGAAAACAAACAAATAGTTCACGGTGGGTCAATTCAATTCCAATTCAATTCAGTTTTATTTCAACACCAATTACGGACTAGCCGAATAGCAGGTGGTAAAGTCAACATACATTAAAAACTAACCAAAATTGGTTAGCTAGCTTCACGAATCTACCCAGCCGTCGGAGCTCACCAAGACACTTACTTCCCATACTTGAAACCAAATCCATTTCCTCCCAAACCTCCCGTCCAAACACTTCCTTTCTTAATTCATACAACTCCTCACAACAAAAAATCGAAAGATTCGAAAGTCGCTGAATCGAAAGATTCAGCAGATACTTTTTTGGTGTTTTTTCGGCTCTTCCTGGCGGATTTTCTGCCTCTTCCAAATTTCAGCTGACGTATCCGTTTTGCACTGTCAACATCTTTCTAATCCTGGTCAATGCTTGCCATGCGTAACATTTATCAATCAATAATTTTATTAACCCATATGAAAATGGCACAGAACGTGCCCATGCAGAGTATATGAAAAACAACGAAGGGAAGAAAAAGAAAAGAAAAAGATCAGACTAAACGACTATACAAGCGCACTATAATACGGATGGCACCTGTCTAGAGAAGAGTCAAACTCGGCACGGCGTTGGGCCACAACCACAAAGGTATCAGTAACGCCGTAAAGTTGCGTAACTTTGCAGTTATCAGCCAATGGGGGAAGGCAGAGTAGGTACCTGGCATACTTATAGAACAATTTACGAATTGTCCTTAAATCAGTTATGCTAAATAACTTCCAAAAAGGAGATACGGCTAGAATGTGGGGGATTGTGTAAGCGTTGTAAAGTATAGCCAAAATATGTCTACTATATCTAGCCTTCGCGCCGAAATGCATAACGTTTTCAAAATCACAACATACTACATCCCAAGTGTTTTCTGTTGAAACTTCGCATCCTTATGTTATCTGTTATGAAACATCTGACAGTGTAGGATGTCTCTGTTTGGGATTCGTCCATACCTTGCGTCATTCTTCAATGGTAGGTGGCTGATAGTATCAAGAACACTCATAAGGCGTATTCTCGACGTCTGCCGGTGACTATATTTGACAGTGCAAATATGATTTGCAGTCAGCTTGGGCTATAGCTCTAATAAAAATTCAAATGACGTATCCGTTTTGCACTGTCAAATACCCCGTGGACCCCTTAGGGGGGTCGAAAGAAATAACGAGGATAGAGGGAATCACTTCCTGGGGACTCCACATGAAACTTTTCGATTGTTTGTATTCATTTAGGTGATGTAATTATTAGTCTGTAAAGCCCACGAAAGTGCTCCGCCCTACTTACCGTAGTACTGCGCATGACGTCATAGATTCTGGCTTCTTGTCGTCAAAGGCTGTAACGTGTTTTTCTGTTTTCCGCAATGTATTATGCCACGGGCTAATCCAGACAATCACGTGACAGAAATTCGTAGTTACCACGCTTACTACGCTCCCGAGCGTACTATTAGTTACTATTTCGAGAAGGTTGGAACGGTCAGCGTAGTAACTTTTCACGAGGCTGGGCTGGAACGAAAATAGTAACTAACAGTTACTATTGCTAGAAGGGTGGAACACGCTCCATGTTCCATCGTATTTTAATTTTTATTTATTCTTATTTGTTTTACTTAATTTCACATTTGTATTTCTTACCAATTCTTTATAACCATCCCTACGATCTGTATTTCAACAACCAACAACACCAACAACTGACAGATCGACTCCTCATCGAATCTGATAGGGAGTCCCTTATTGATAATGTTGGTGATCGGGTCATTCCCCATCCGTGGAGAATCGCGAGAATGGGGGTCCATGAAGTGGGTCCCTGGGTCTCATAGCAATTCTAAGATCATTAAATCGTACGGAGCTACTGACATTTTGTCACGGCTGCAAGAATTGCACACTGATTTCCGTCAGAAATCTAGTCTGCGTCTGTTGCCGCATCACCGACTGATCATACTTTTTTTATTGATAGTTGGAGGATTATTATTTGTTTCGTATGTTATTTTCCTATTGTCTTCTGTTCTTTTCTTTTTTCTATTTATCTCTACTCCACTCTCCTTTGTTGTAAAACATTTTGTGGGTTATAAATATACTTACTCACTTACTTACTATGACAAATATATACACAGGGGGAGTCCCCCTCTGTGGGGGGACGGCGAGAAGATGCCTATACCGGAGAGGGATAAATTTCTGTTCTTGCCTCAGGTGTCCCTCGCCCATCCCCAGCAGCCAGGATTGGTCAGTCGCCAGCGGGGGCTCAACCCTCCCCCTCTGACCATAAGAGCCGCGTTCTACCCCTCCGTTCTTGGGCAGGCGCCGTTCCCACTCTACTGAGTCTCGACGCGTTCGACGTCCTCTGCTCGCCAACAGACGATGGAAACGGATCGTATTCTCCGCTGGAGCGGTTCTTGAATTTGATCCACGTCAGAAAACACTGGTGAGTTTGGTTCATTAACGCAAAATAATTAACAAAATTAATTTAGTTTCTTAATTGTACCGTGTTCTTCAATACTGTGCTAACTACATTTTCATAATTTCTGGGCCCAATTTTGTGTATGCCATCTGCGTGAAAAAAGTAGGAACTCAGAAAATTAAAACTGATCTACCTATTAGATGGTGCACACGTCGTCATCTGACACTTAGCACAGTTTAACAGAACACCAAATCAGCTATGTTCTTTCCAATGGTATAGTTAACTCAGTTTTCGAAAAAATTTCAGTTAGCACAGTTTTGAAGAACACGGTACAATTTAGGCTCTTAGATATTCTGCCCGATCTAGCAACGGCGACAAGACGGACGCGGCACCAAAATCTCCTGGTGCCAGTTAAATGTCGCACTAACGGGTATTCGAATTCCTTTGTACCATATTTCACTGAGAAGATTAACAAAAAACAAGTGAATTCCAAATGATTTATTTTCTTTTGTGTAGTAATTGTATATATTCACTTATTTTAACACATGAAATATAATGGTCGACGTATTTAGTGCCGTGTCGGCGCTACGAGTTAGATCAATAAAAATATTTATCTATCTTTCCCCACGGTACAACGCGCACTGCCACATCTGCGTAATGCCGGAGACATTAAAGGACCTGTCTTACCTATAATACTAACGTAACCTACTTCCTAATCACTCCATATGTTTCTAAACCCGGAGACCCCAATTTCGTCCGGCACATTCTAACCTTCTCACTTGCCATGTTTTGCTATCTTCGATGTGTATCACGCTGTCGACGGATGTCTGCGAGAAGTTTTTCCCCATCAGGAAAATCGGTTATGTAAATTGTTTCCCTGTTTTCGCTGTAAGTCAACGGGTCTCGGAAAAGGCTTAAAACAGCCAAAACCGTTGGTTATTTATTGAAAGCACGGCATACTTTAAAGTATTCAAATACTTTAAAATACTGTAAGTTGAGGAGTGAATAGTGCGAGGGGTCCTTTAAATGTACTAGGCATTTACACTGCTACGTATCACTTGACAAGTTTTCAACCGACGAGCGTATCACTTGAGAGATTTTTGTAACAAAGTCCCGTTCGACAAGCTTATCATTAGGCAAGTTCCCAACGTGCAAGTTCAAGGTTCAAGGTTTTTTAATCTTACTATAATACATAAACATTAATAAACGATACTCCGCACTTACAATTATTTCAGGGTTTGAACCGGAGAGAAGAAAACATCGAATGGTTCAAACCATTCCATAAAAAAAAATCAATAAAACAAAATCGACCCAACGCTGAGTAGAACGATCACTGTACGAAACCGCCAACACGAAGCGAAATCAAACCAAACAAAAACAACAACAAAAATGAGGGAAGGGTAACTGAAAACCAGCATCACCAGAGGAAAACACATAAGTAAAATAAACAAACATGAAATACAACCAATCTCTAACTGTTAAAGGACCTGTCTTACCTATAGTACTAAAGTAACCTACTGCCGTAATCACTCCATCCATTTCTAAACCAGGAGACCCGAATTTCGTACGGTACGTTCTAACCCCTCTTACAAAAACTCGCTGATTTTTTCACTTGCCGTGTTTTGCTACCTTAGATGCGTATCACGCTGTCGGCGGTCGTCTGCAAGAAGTGCTTCCATCCGAAAAACCGGTTATGTAAATCTTTCCCCGTTTTCGCTACGAGTCGAAGGGTATCGAAAAATGCTTAAAACAGCCAAAGCCGTGGGTAATTTGTTGAAAGTAGAGTCTAGTTGTAGAGTATTCAATTATTTTGAAATACTGGAAGTTGAAGAGTAAATAGTGCGAGAGGTTATAATTATATATTCTTAAACTTATTAATGAGATTTATTCAAATAAAGTATACAACGGATACGTCAGCTACGATGCTTCATCAGCGATATTTCGGCCCATCTTGGCAAGGGTCTTCGTCAGGCTGTCAATCTAATAAAGATTTCGAGAAGGTTGGGGCCGAAAGTGGGCCAAGAAGGGCAAAAATATCGCTGATGAAGCATCGTAGCTGACGTATCCGTTGTATACTTTATTTAAATAAATATTTCAAAGTCAGCTTGAGCTCAAGGAATATTTACTATTAATAAGAATTTGGGATAGCTGTTTTTATGGCACTTGCAGCCTCTGGCTCAAGTGCCATATACCGATCACAATTCCGTCTGTCGGTCTGTCGGTCGGTCCGAGTTTTTTGTCCCACATATCCGAGTTAGGGTACTTCCAGATGTGCTAGGACAATGAAACTTGGCAGGCATATCAGGGACCCGACCAAACTAACCTGGAAATAATCAGTTTCCCGATCCGACCATATGGGGGGGAGTGCGGGGCGCTGGAAACTTGCAAATTTAGGGCATTTTGTCACTTTTTTCTGAGTTAGGGTACTTCTAGATGAGCTAGGACAATGAAACTTGGCAGGAATATCAGGGACCCGACCAAACGAACCTGGAAATAATCAGTTTCCCGATCCGACCATATGCGGGGGAGTGGGGGCGCTCGAAACTTGAAAATTTAGGGCATTTTGTCACACTTTTTCGAGTTAGGGTACTTCCAGATGAGCTAGGACAATGAAACTTGGCAGGAATATCAGGGACCTGACCAAAGTAACCTGGAAATAATAAGTTTCCCGATCCGACCATATGCGGGGGAGTTGGGGCGCTGGAAACTTGAAAATTTAGGGCATTTTGTCACACTTTTTCGAGTGAGGGTACTTCCAGATGAGCTAGGACAATGAAACTTGGCAGGAATATCACGGACCCGACCAAACCAACCTGGAAATAATCAGTTTCCCGATCCGACCATATGGGGGGGAGTGCGGGGCGCTGGAAACTTGAAAATTTAGGGCATTTTGTCACACTTTTTCGAGTTAGGGTACTTCCAGTTGTGCTAGGACCATGAAACTTGGCAGGCATATCAGAGACCCGACCAAACAAAATTAGGAATAATCAGTTTTCTGATCCGACCATTTTGGGGGGGGGGTGGAGGGCAGGGGAATCCGGGAAACTGAGAAGTGTGTAACTTTCGAACGGATGATCGGATTGTAATGAAACTTCATAACTGAAGAGAATATATATCTGTAATGTCCCGTTTAAAGTCTTGACCGGATTCGGTAGCCAGGGGGGAGTTGGGGGGGGGGGGGAGACCGGAAATTTCAAGAAACGGTTAGAATGGAGGGATCGGAGTGAAACTTGCTGGGAAGAACAAGCATCTGCTCTAGGTAAGTCCTTTAGACCATTGTACTGGATCCGGACACTTATGGGGGGGGGGGGGGGTCCCGGAATTCCGGTGATGGTGTTTTTTTGGATTTTCACGATGAAACTTGGCAGGCATATCAGGGACCCAATCAAACTGACTTCAAAATAAAAATATTGTCGATCAGATATTGGTGGGGGAGTGGAGGGAGGGGAATCCGCAGGGGAATCCGGGAAATTGAGAAGTGTGTAACTTTCGAACGGATGATCGGATTGTAATGAAACTTCATAACTGAATAGAATATATATCTGTAATGTCCCGTTTAAAGTCTTGACCGGATTCGGTAGCCAGGGGGGAGTTGGGGGGGGGGAGACCGGAAATTTCAAGAAACGGTTAGAATGGAGGGATCGGAGTGAAACTTGCTGGGAAGAACAAGCATCTGCTCTAGATAAGTCCTTTAGACCATTGTACTTGATCCGGACACTTATGGGGGGGGGGGTCCCGGAATTCCGGTGATGGTGGTTTTGGGGATTTTCACGATGAAACTTGGCAGGCATATCAGGGACCCAATCAAACTGACTTCAAAATAAAAATTTTGTCGATCAGATAATGGTGGGGGGAGTGGAGGGAGGGGAATCCGAAATTTTCAGTCATGCGTAATTTTGGAATGGGTGATCGGATTCGAGTGAAATTTAAGAATTCAACAGAGGACATTTCTCCGATGATTTTTTTCATATCCGGACCGGATCCGGCAACTCTTGGGGGGGGGCGGAAAATACGTGCCCCGTTTAGAATGGAGGGATCGGGATGGAACTTTGTGGGAAGAACAAACAGATGCTCTAGGTAAGTCATTTGCTGAATCGGATTGGCTACGTGCACCGCGGGGGAGCTGGGGGGGGGGGGTGGACCGGAAATCTCGAGAAACGGTTAGAATGATGGTATCGGAGTGAAACTTGCTGGGAAGAACAAACATCTGGTCCATGTAAATCTTTTACATAATTTGACTGGATCCGGACACTTGAGGGGGGGGGAGGAGGGGTATCCCGGAATTCCGTTTTTTGGGGGATTTTCACGACGAAACTTGGAAGGCATATCAGGGACCCGGTCAAACTGACTTGGAATAAAAAAAAATCCTCGATATGATAATCTTGGGGGGGGGGGAGTTGAGGGAGGGGAATCCGGAATATTGAGTCATGCGTAACTTTGGAACGGGTGATCGGATTCGAGTGAAATTTAATAATTAAACAGAGGACATTTTTCTCTTGTGACCTTTTTTCATTTCCGGACCGAATCCGGCAATTATCGGGGGGAGGGCGGAAAATACTTGACCCGCTTAGACTGGTGTGATCTGGATCGAACTTCGTGGGAATGACAAACAGATGCTCTGGATTAATCATTTACAGAACAGGATTGGCTCCGGTTATTGTGGGTGGAGTTGGAGGAGGGGGAGGGGGGTCTGGGATTCCGGTGATCGCGCGTTAAGGTACTTCCAGATGTGCTAGGACGATGAAACTTCGCGGGAATATTGGAGACTCAACAACATTTGCTTAGAAATTGCTACTTCCCAAATCCGATTATTCCTTAAAGTACCAATCTTGACCGCAAAGTAAAAAAAATACTTTTAAGCAATATATGCATTTTCGTGATGCCCATCAGCCCATTAGCAGTTTTGCCTCAAGGGTTTTGCTTACAAATGAAGTTCCAGCTCCCTTATAGCGCGCATCTCAACCGCAAAGTCGAAACTTACTTTTGATCAATCAAATCATCTTGACACATGCAAGTGCCATATGAGCTTACAGCTCTTGTTTATATTTTGAAGACATTTTGTGGTCTCGAAAAGGATTCGAAGGGGTTTTGTAGAACAAAATAAAGTCTTGAAAATCTGCAATTAAAGTCGTTGACAACCGATACAGGGTCGCAAATGTGGCTATGTTCCTTCCTCATCCTGAACTTTTTTTTTTTTATATTCCCTACCACGAACAGAACAATACGTCGTAGTAGCCTACCATTATAGAATGTATTGCCGCTGAACGTTGTTGTCAAGAAAAATAATTAAATCTCTCAATATTGAACGGCCAATTACCGTCTGTCAGAGGACAGTGCTTGATAGACCTGCCACTGGATATGCTGGAACGGCAGGTCTTCCTCGGTTAGTTCAAATAAGTATAAATTTTCGCCGCAATTTATCACAATTATTAAATTTATCTTAAACGGTCAGCTGTTTGTTAGTATGTATGTGTGTGTGAGTTTGGCTGACATGTTGTTGTTCATTTTTATACACAACTCCTCAGTTTTGAAGGATTCAAATAAATAATAGTAATGAATAATAATTATGGACAGTAAATACCAAAGAGGGGTAGGATTGGTAGATCTTTGGTAGGATTGCCTAGAACGTGCCTGTCCCGTAGGGACTTGCGTTCACTAAATTGCTCTTTGCCGGACTGTTCGACTGAGAGTTGCCGTAACCGACTTGCCGACTGAGATGCTCCCGTTTGGACACGGGGTGAGAGAGTCTACCACAAATCCCTATTTTGGGATACCTATGCCAAATGATGGACATACCCACGCCTAACGCTGGATACCCTTTGCCAAATCAAATGCTGGGTACCCTAACCCTGACCTACTCTACTATAAGGGGACTATGATTGGTTGATTTCTGATCTGCTTCAAATGGTCAATGTTTTATTGGGTTAGGGTACCAAGTATTTGGCATAAGGTATCCTAAAACCAAGAATGAAAGACTGGCTTGTGAGTGCCTAGTGAAGGGAAATCCTGTATTAGGAAGAGCTGTGACAACGTTACTGCCGAATTTGACCTTTTCGTCATGGCACTGTCTAGGGAACCGGGAGCCGTACTTTATGTCCTGCGGGCTGCGGAACCGGTAGTTCTCACGGAAACCAAACCATAAGAGCTACGATTCCGGGATGTGACGTCATTGACTAACGGAAACTTGTATGTGCTGGCTCCCGTTCCGGTAGTAAATGGAAATAGCTCACGGGAACCTCATCATGCCTGCTTCTCGTCCGGTAGTCTCTCGGAATTATGTACTTAGAAGCTAGGGAGCCGGTAGGTGATACCGGAAACTACTTAATTGGAGCTTGTGTTCCGGTGGTGTCTACATGGAATATAGAACTCACGGAATAGTTTGGATGAGAGCTAGGATGCCGTGATTTTCACTAACTTAGAGGAAAATAACATGGGGAAAAATTCACTACCGGAACCCATATATTGAGAGCTAAGGTACCGGTAGCAAGAACTATTTGGTTGAAAATGACTAGCTCACGGGCACAGATGGATATGGGCTAGGGTTCCGGTAGCGCAAAAAAAAAAGAAGCTGGGAAGAATTTGAGCGTGGATTTGATCAACTTGCGCGTGCGGTGTCTCGGACAGGTTTTGATTTTATTTGTATGGGTGATTTCAACTTTGATCTGCTTTCACTGAATGGAGTGAATCTTGATTATTTTAATTTGATGGTTGCTCATGATCTTTTCCCCCTGGTGAATATTCCAACACGTGTTACGAGTCATTCAGCCACTCTCATTGATAATATTTTTGTTGGTTCTAAGTATCTGGACCGTAGTTATGCTGATGTGGTTCTATACCCTTGTTCGGACCATTTCCCAGTTGTCGGAGCGGTACCTTGTGGCCGTATAAAAAGAAATGAAATAAAAAAAGTGAAGACTCGATCGTTAAAAAAAGTGAATTTACAGAGGTTTGGTGAAGAGTTGAGCAGCATCGATTTTCGTGAGATTATGGACATGAAAGATGACGCTTCTGGTGCATTTGATCGCATGATGGGGATCGTACAGCCAATTTATGATAAGACTTGCCCAGTGAAATTCTTGAAACCACATAAGGATGAACCGAGGAAGCCCTGGATAACTACGGAAATTCTTGAAGCGTCTGATTTAAGAAATCAAGTGTATGTGGATTATTTAAATAGTGAGTGTGCCAAGAAACTAGAAGAATTCAAAGTAATACGCAATAAAGTAAACTCGATGAGAAGAAAAGCTAAAAAAGAATACTTTGCGAACCAATTGAGTTTGAATAAGGATAATGCTAAAGGAACTTGGAAGGTTATTAATGACCTATTGGGAAAGAAGAAAGAAGCTCCACCCAATTCGCTGCTGATTCAAGGAGAAGTTGTTAATGATGAAACGAGAATCACGAATAAATTTGCAGAGTTTTTTTCGAATATTGGTCAGAATGTACAGGCGGAAGGGGTAGTGAATTTTAATAATGATTTACTGGAAGATGAATTCGTGGATGAAAGAGGAATTGGAAATGAAATTGAATTTCAGCCGTGTACTGAAGATGAAGTTCTGAAGGTTGTGAAAACAATCAAATCGAATTCAGCAGGGACAGATGGCATTAATCTGAAGACTTTTAAGTCGGTGATGTGTTATTTACTACCATGTCTCGTCCACATAATCAATCTTTCCCTCCAAACGGGTGTATTCCCTGATGCGCTTAAAAGGGCAAAAGTCATCCCCCTTCACAAAGGTGGTTCTAAGCTAGATATTGAAAATTATAGACCCATATCAATCCTACCCCTGTTTTCAAAAATATTTGAAAAAATTGTGCATAAAAGGCTTTATGATCACCTTATGAAAACGGGGATGTTAAGTGAAACCCAGTTCGGCTTTAGGAAAGGTCACTCGACGTCGGACGCCGTGCATTCCCTTTGTGATACTGTAAGTAAATGTTTTGAACGTGGTGAAATCCCTTTGACTATTTTTATTGATTTTAGTAAAGCGTTCGATACAGTGGATTTTAATATTCTACTCAAACGTCTACAATCCCTTGGAGTTCGTGGTAATTATCTGAAGTGGTTTGATAGTTTTCTAAGTGGTAGATCTATTCAAGTAGTATTAAATGATGCGTTTTCTTCTCCTTTTCAAGTGAAGTGTGGTGTACCTCAGGGGTCTGTTTTGGGACCTCTTCTGTACCTTGTGTATGTTGATTCAATGCGTTTCTACTTACCTGAGTGTTTTATTACGACTTTTGCTGATGATACTGCTTTAACTGTATCTAGTCGATCCCTTGATGATTTGTTGTTGAAAGTAAATAGGGTCTTAAAGTCATTTTATGTATTTACAAGTTTGAGCCTTTTGTCAGTGAATGTTAAAAAAACTAATTTTATGATTTTTAGGAGAGTTGGTAAGCCTCCAAGTGTTGATAGAGAGATATTTTTTAATGGTAGGCCTTTGTCACAGGTGCATGAAGTGCGTTATTTGGGCTTCCAGCTTGATTGTAATTTATCTTGGAAGAACCATAGTGATCTTGTTGCAGCTAAAGTTGCTAGAGGTCTGGGAATATTGCGTCGATTAAAGCATGCTTTACCATTATCAGTTCTTTTATTATTGTATCATACTATTGTTGCGCCTTATATTTCTTATGGTTGTGTCCTTTGGTCTAGTAATTTCTACGCAAATTTTAAAAGAGTGCAGATTCTACAAAATAAAACAGTGCGTCTTCTTGGTAATTATGTTGAAAATGTGAATGATACCGCGTCATGCTTTAAGAAATTACGAGTGTTTAACATTGGTCAGATCCGCGATTATCAAGCTGCTGTTTTTGCGTATCGATGCTGGAATGATGTATGTCCTGCAGTTTTTACTGAATTTTTTCGCGCAAATCGTTCACTCCACAGGTATGCGACTAGAGAGGCGGATAATTTTGTTGTTGAGTACCGAGACACCACACGTGCAGCTTTCGGAATTAGGTATCTAGCTCCGACTATTTGGAATGATATCCCAGTTGTCATTCGGGAGGCTGAACACATTGGGTCATTTAAAGTAAAACTTAAAAAACATTTATTGGGAGAAGGGAGTTAATTTTCTTATTTTTTTTTATTTTTTCTTAGATTTCTTTTTTTTTCTTTTTAAATTTTGGTATTAAAGGTTAATTGAGAGAGAGTGTTCTTGTCCTTCTTTTTTTTCTTTTTTTTATGAAATTTGATATAGGTTGAGAATCAGAGGATTGCAGTCGTCCATCATCAGGCTTCTTGAGCCTTCCCCGGGCGGTTGCGTGTTTTTATAGTTTATTTTGTATTTAGTAGTAAATAAAGTAAGTCAAGTCAAGTCAAGAACTCACGGAGACGTGTCAATATGGAATTCAGAGTCCGGTAGCAAATACTATCAACTCATGAGAAATATTAATAAGTCATAATCACGCACTACCGGAACCCTAGCCCATGGAAGTTGGTTTCCGTGAGCTGATAATATATACTACCGGACTCGAAGTTAATACTGACACGTCTCCTTGAGTTTGTAATTTTAATTTTTGGCACTACCGGAACCCTAGTCCACGGGAATTGGGTTCCGTGAGTTATAAATGTTCACTCCCGGTTTCCTAGTATGCACTGACATGGGTCCGTGAGTTAATTTTTTTTTTTGCACTACCGGAATCCTAGCCCATATCCATCTGTGTCCGTGAGCTGGTCATTTTCAACCAAATAGTTGTTGCTACCGGTACCTCAGATCTCAATATATGGGTTCCGGTAGTGAATTTTTTTCCATGTAATTTTCCTCGAAGTTACTGAAAATCACGGCATCCTTGCTCTCATCCAAACTATTCCGTGATTTCTATATTCCATGTAGACACTACCGGAACACAAGCTCCAATTAAATAATTTCCGGTATCACCTACCGGCTCACTAGCTTCTAAGTACATAATTCCGTGAGACTACCGGACGAGAAGCTGGCATAATGAGGTTTCCGTGAGCTATTTCCATTTACTACCGGAACCGGAGTCAGCACATAAAAGTTTCCGTTAGTCAATGACGTCACATCCCGGAATCGTAGTTCGTATGGTTCGGTTTCCGTGAGAACTACCGGTTCCATAGCCCGTGGGACAGAAAGTACGGCTCCCGGTTCCCTAGACAGTACCTTTCGTCATAAAAAAAATGATGAATAACATAACACTCTATCACTCTATAATCTTGTCACGAAAGAAAAAAAAACACGAAAAAGGACTAACTTATCGGTTATTGTACAACTCAACAAATGCTGGAACAAAACTTCTTCTATATCTTTCATGAAGAGGGACCACAGGTGCTAGTTTGGTATTTCTCTTGCTTGGGTCTAATAAGTATAGGAGAATAGGGGGGAGTTAGAATATTACATAATCGGGGAACAGAGAGAGTTTCAATACCGAAAACGATGCTAAGGCGGGTTCATCTCTCTTCCAGGGTAGCCAGCTTGATCCTTTTTAGTAGGTAACCGTAGGTTTAACTCGATGCGGTATGTCTGTTCTGAAGAGAGCCCGAAGTGCCGAACAGGACAAGCGTATTCAAGAATAGGTCTGATGAAACTAATGTAAATTTGGAGGAGGTATTTAGAAATATATAATAACGCAGTGTAATAAGAAGGCAAAACAGCCTCTAGAAAACACGAAGAAGGCAATTTAAAGGACACCTGAACAATGAAACCATACTTGAACACACCATGGAGAATGCATTTACAGACATGGCCACGGAGAGCATTCTTCTCCTGGGCGTGACGTTTTCAGGAATCGGGATGTTCGTTTCTGGAGGTTTGCACATGCAGACTCCAAGACAAAAAGCGCAATTCATTCAAATCTTGTACAGCGCTGGCCGGATCGTATTGGAATTTCTTCTAGATGTACGTTTGGGATTAACTGGTTAAAAAACATTCCAGAAGAAGGTTTGATTGGAGACATTTGTTCATTTCTAAAATTGTTCGGTATTGAAATAAGGACAGATGCAAAATGGAGCAAAAAGCATAGCTTGGAAACACTATTTCGTATTTGAGTTGGGTTTTCTGCAGGCAACGTTAACGGAAGTCATACAGATAGGGATGATACTTGGTACTCTTCATTCAGGTGTCCTTTAAAGAATGTTTCTCAGAATAAAAGATGTCCATGAAATCCGAGATCCTATTCTGGAAAGTCCACCATCGTGATTCTCTTAGCTGTCATAGCCTTTTTATGCCGTTCACTTGTGCTTTAAATTGATTACGAATGCAATATAATTCCAGTGTTCTCCTTTCAGGCATAGAATACTGCAGGCTGAAGATTCCCTCACCCTGGTACCGTCCAACGAACCCGGGGCTATAGTCTTTCAGTCCCAAACATTATGGGGTCGCATGGTGCTCGAACCAAACCAGTACCCAACCATTCAGATGAAATTGCAAGCCGCGCCCGACTACAAGGACCACTGGTCACTCGAAGATGTCCAAACCCTGGAGGAATTCTTCAATACCCGGGTTGTGACCAATCCCGCGCGCCCGTCTTCCTTACAAGCGTTCGGGAAGCTCTTGCTTCTAACCACGAAAATTTTACGGGATATGATTCAGATCATGAAGCTTGAAGTCATACCAGGAGCTTTGGACCCCTCGCAGTTCCGTTACAGTGTTACTATGAGTATGACCATACCGCCTGGGTCGTTACCCATTTTACCGCCCGGACAACCTGCTGTTATTGTAGCAAAAATGAAGTTGTTATTCTTCATTGCACTGAAAGAGCTCCAGCCAAGTCGTGAAGATGGCGCGTTGCAAACTGTTTTACTCCCGATTGTTCATGACCTAAGCACCAACACAACCCAAGTCGCGGACAAACGCGACCCGAACATAAGCCAGCCCTTATATACCATGGCAATCAGCCAGCTCAAGCGGTTCTCTGAGTATGGTTTTAACCAGTTGGGACTGGGTCCAAATGACTGTTCCATTTTCCCCGCGGTTAGGGACCTTCTGATGAATCTGGGTCTCGAAATTGCTCCGATGCAACAAATGGGCATGGGGCAACCGATGATGATTCAGCAAGGCATGGGCAATCAGGGGATGATGCAAGGACAGGTCAATATGCAGCCCATGTATGGGCAACAGCAGCAGAATTCGATGGGGATGGGACAGCAAGGTTTTATGTAAATTGTTGCAATTTTTAATGTTTGTATTTGGCACTGAGCGGTATTAAAATTTTGTTTGTCTTTTAAGTTGCATTACTTTATATTCATTCAATCTGCATCAGATCAAAATAACACTAGGGAGTAGCGCCAAGACTTGAAAAAAGTGGCACACACTCGAAAAGCAGCGATACTAGCACCAATACCCGATGAAAAATTTACCTCAAAATAGTACTATGAAGTAGTACGAAAAAGTTGTATGCATTACTAACGATGCTACTACATGCTTCGACTTCAAGGCTACCGTGTTACTGCATACTGCTATATGGTACTATTAGCGAGACTGGATGTTACTATGGCAAGACAGGATGCTACTGGATACTACTACATAAGATTGGACCAGTCTGAGGCACATTAAATGATAGTATTCTTTGGTATTACATAGTACTACTTGCAACGTTTTCGTACTACTACCATACTACTACGCAGGCTACAAATTTTTCATCGGGTAACGATAGAGGACGCCCCTACTGGAACTCATCCAGTCGTGCACCAGCGCTGGCTCCGATAACTTCATATTCTGAGCACAGCAAAATAAAGATACAAGCTCCCCTATGTCCTCGATGCGGGCTGACCGCAGATTAGCTTTACCAGAATTTCTAAACCCGCAAGCTTGTTACGACGACTGTATTTGTATGTGAAGGTGCACTCTCAACGTGATGTTATGGCGAGGGGTGTAGTAGGCCGGACATAAGATGGTTAATGTCCTTAGATACAGTCGTCGGAATCAGGATAGCCTAGGGCGTCGGGATGGCCTACTACACGTGGATACTTCACGGGTTCATTATGGATTCCCCAGGTCAATTCACCCTATGGTCTGCATACTGAACCACAACAGGCTATAAACCACCCATCATACACTAGGCCCTACAGTTCAGCCCACTCTAAGGAGCTTTAAAAAAGACGCATAAGAATGATCTGATGTCCGTAAGTAAACAAAAGGTTTTATTCTCTGGTATGTTTTGTACTTACAAAATAAACAACGTTTAAGTCAAAAGGGTTATTGCCGGTCGAGGCCCGGAAAAGAAGTGCAGAAGAAGATAGTTGCGTTTTTGCAGATACCATGGTATCCGTTACCACGGTAACTGGATCTGCAATTGGTCGTTTTTGCAGTAACCGTGGTATCTGATATACGGTTGCTCTGCAAAAACGCCAATTGCCGAAATCGTGCATTTCGAAGTCATCCCAAAAGAAAAACTGATATTCAGTCACGTCACTAAGTGCCAAACTTCTTTCCCACCAATTTGACTAGAACTGATGAAAGTGAGATAACTTTTTAAGATACCACGACCAATCTGAATATTTGACACCACGATAACTGGCCAGATACCACGATAACTGCAAAAACGACTTTAGACCATGGTATCTGCAAAAACGCAACTGATGACTGATGCTCCTGGCATGAGTCATAATCACCAAGAGTCAGAGGCGTCACTAGCCAAAATGTTTGGGGGGGGGGCAAGGAATTTACCGACTAGCTTGTGATTTTTACCGACTTTTTTGCAGAAAAAACGACTTTTTCAAGAAAAAAACGACAGCTTCGAAAAAATCGACTAATTTTCAGAAAAAAACGACTGTTTTGAAGAAAAATCGACTGTTTTAATGAAACAAAAATCAACTGTTTTGGCGAAAAATCGCGGCGCTTTGCGCCGACTCGGTAATTTTACCGACTGGCAGATGACATCGGGGGGGGGGGCGCCCCTCCCCCCCCCCCCCGGGTCGTGACGCCCCTGCCGAGAGTTAATAAATAATAAAATAGTATGGATTGTAAACAGTATAAAAGATTAAACACACTGAACGGAATGGGAGTAGCGCACCCTTTCGGCGCAGTAGTGAAGCAGTGCGGGGTGCAGGTGGCACCACCGTAACAAGTTTATCTCGCTTTAAACACCGCAAGCATAGTGGGCGGCGCTACGAGTATGGCTCGTTAGCGAAACATCGAAAGCATAGGTCTTGGCGCTACTGCCTAGTGTTATTTTGCTCTGCTCTATGCTGCACGGATAATTTGAGATGTTAGTAGTAGTTATACTTCAGCGAGGGTGCTAGAGTAGAGATGAGCAGAATTTGACAAAAAAAAAAAAAAAAGTGCTAGAGAAAGCGATTTCACAGTCAACAAAAGAAGTACACTGTAAAAAGTTTCTCCGAATAAGGATTAAAGTTAACTGCAGTTTTTGCTACTGGGATTAATCTTATCTTACTGGGATAAGATAACCCGAGTTGGAGATAATCTTATCTCAGTAGAGAGGTTAATCCCAGTAGCAAGTACTGGAAGTTTTTTTTTTACAGTGTAGGCTACACGGTTATCCTTAGCCTCGGCAAGAATTTTCCTCAAATAGAATTTTAAAGTAAAAACAAAACCGAAAAGAAACAGCGCGAATAAACTATGTTTGCCGGGACGTAGGCAACCATGTAATCAGGGGCGTCACGACCGGGGAGAGGGACGCCCCCCCCCCAATGCTGTCGGCCAGTCGGTAAAAAACAACCGAGTCGGCGCGAAGCTCCGCGATTTTTTGCCAAAAGAGTTGTTTTTTTTTTGTTCATTAAAACAGTCGATTTTTCTGAAAATAAGTCGGTTTTTCGTCAAAACGGTCGTTTTTTTCTGAAAATCAGTCGATTTTTTCGAAACTGTCGTTTTTTTCTGCAAAACAGCCGTTTTTTCTGCAAAAACAGTCGGTAAAAATTACCATCCAGTCGGTAAATTCCATGCCCCCCCCCCCCCCCCAAACATTTTGGCTAGTAACGCCTCTGCATGTAATAACCACCACGGCTATTTTTTCGAAACCCGTATTTTCAAGGTTTACAATGACAACAGTCTTTACGAAACGAAAAAAAATGGAGGGACGAAGTTAGAGATACAAGGCTGATTGACATCATAATGCGAATACCTAATTTGAGATATGAATAAAAAAAAGCAACCGGGCTACAAACCTACAGACATAAGACAAAGATCGGTCCGAAAACCGAAAACCACCCATTTTCTCGACATCTGGATAGAATAATAATAATATAATTCCCGAAAGGCTTTCGCCTCTATAAATTTCTCACGACAATATGAGCGCGCTCCACCCTACGTACCGTAGTTACTACACATGTCACGAATCCTGGCTTTTTGCCGTCAAGGCTGGAACGGTTTTTTTATTTTCCAGCAGAATATCATGCCACGGGATGAATCCGACCAATCACGTTACAGAGATGCGTAGTTACCACGCGTATTACGCTCCCGAGCATGGTAAGCAAATTCTTATTATTTCGAGAAGGTTGGAACGGTCAGCGTAGCAACTTTTCCCGAGGTTGGAACGAAAATTCTAACTAATAGTTACTACTTTTAGAAGGGTCGAACACGTTCTATGCACGCTAGATTGAATGTCAGTCAGTTGACGGTCCACAGCTGCCTTAAAATGATTAATATTAATCTGCATTTACGACACTTTCAGAGAAGTGATTCTAGTACTCAACTATCCGAAAATGAATAGCCATCAAATAATTAGCAGTGTTTTTTTAATATCAGCTTGTAATAGGTTTATCTGTTCGGATATTTCAAACGTTTCCTCTCATATTATTTCTGTTCTTGCTCAGAATTGGTTGTTGTGTAAGAATGCATACATGATTTGCATATGCGGTACTTCTGACCAATGAGATCCTCGAACGCAGGAAGCGGTAGCTTGCTGAGCTTAAAAGATAACCGAAGATAGAAAATGCAAAAATCAGGGTAGTGCTGATAGGGATGACAATGACGTATGAAGTTCGAAGTCTCATATCTCGGAAATGAGAACAAATGGAACGATCAGGGGCGTCAATTGAAGCAGTAATATAGGTAAGATGGTAAGTATTATTTTTGTACATATCTTTTACACATTTTCCATATACATACATATTTTTGTCTTTACCAGCGAGGTAAAGACACGCGATAACGAGAAAGCGGTTGATTTTTGTAGCTGTTTCGAGAGGAAGTCGGAAATGTTTATTTGTGAAGCATTTTATAGAAATAAAGCCTAAGAAGTGTCCATTGTGCTTTAAGCCTGTTCGAACAATAAGGAAGTAGAGTGAAGTAATGTCGGTAAGACGTGTCCTTGAACTATTATTCGTATTCATTTTTATTTTACTCTTTGAGCTTGGTCTTGCGCAAAAGTTATCGGATAAAAAATGCGCTTCGCACCTTTTCTATTGAATGTAAAGTACTTTCCGCACCCGGGAGCTACCATTCGCGTTGACCAATACTAATTAGTTCTGAAAAAAATAGCCACTAAAGATTTAAGCATTTACGTCAGCTTTCCGGATTCTTCTAAAAGGATGATGTGGACCAATCACAGCGAGGCAAATGACGTCAGAGCGAATCAGCTAACAACACGTTGCCTTAGCGAATAGACAAACCCAGTGGAGAAACAGAACAGTAAAGAAAGAAAGAACGTAGATGATGTGAAATAATTTTATGTTTAGTCTGAAATGGCTACAGCAAAGACACTGAGGATTATCAGGCCTAGTGCCAAGGGCGAGCCTGTCTACATCTCCCTGCCCGGGTTGAACCAGGTCCAGTATGTCCAGATTCAAGAAGATGTACCAAATCCAGTGGGATATGAGGAAGTGAGTTCCAACCAAGTTGTGGAGTCCATTCTTCTGTATGGTTCAGACAGCGAAGATAGTGGGATCTCTGAAGAACATGACAAAGATGGATATAGACCAATCAGGAAGAGGCAGAGGCTTGATCACATGAGTCTGGATGACAAAATTCAGAGGAGGTAGGCATCTTCAGTTTTGACTGCTACCCATATGGAAATAATCCAAGTCATTGTATTATGGGACATTTTTTCTAATCGAAAACAATTGGAAACGATCAGAAACAGTTGTTTTTTTACGACTGGAAAGAGTTGTTCATGTTATGGTTAAACAGTTGTTTCCAGTCGTTAACGACTGTATTTTTACGATTGGAAACAATCAGTTTCAATCATAAAAATATGATCGTTAACAACAGTTTACAATCGCAAACAATTGGAAACAACTGTTTACAATCATAAACAAATGCTTCCAATTGTAAAAAAACAATTGTTTACGATGGTTTCCAATTGTTCACCATTGGAAAAATTTCCCATAATACAATGGTTTCCATACGGGTACCATTATTAGACTAGTTTCATTAATGTAGTAATTTTGACTATAGCTTGCTTAGCAGCTTTAGTGCCAGTTTTGTAAGTAAAACCTTCATATTAAGTCGGACATGTTTAATATTTGATGATAGCTTACATTTGACTTAGAATTTCGGAAAATTTCATGTTTGTATATCATTCCTTTGCCGGACAGGTTATTTTAGATGTTTTCTCATAATTTTGTATTTTGATTCATTTCTTTTTCTTTTGGTGTTGCATCATAAGATAAGCAAACTATTATTGCTATCAGTGTATCATGACTGTATTAATAATGTTAGAGCTTTTTTTTAATATGCATTTGATGTTGTCGAAGTGACAGTTCACTTCATTCAGAGTGTTGGGTAGTGAACTTCACTCAAACTGTTGGGTACGCTAGTGGGTAGTATGTATTTTACCCATATGTATTTTGGATATACTAATATCCAGCTTGTCGATCAAAGGTAATTTCCATGCCCTGGATATTATCCATCTTTTTCTTGTAGTTCTTGAGCACTTTTTTTGAGTACCTATTGGTCCATTCATCAGCAAGCGTGTTCCAACTTCCAAGCAAGTAGTATTTAGCCATGTATTTTGCCTGGCAGTGGCTGAGGCCATCTATACTGGACCTCTGAACTACCTGAACTACCAACTGTTGAGCAGATGGGCAGTAGGTGACTCTACTGCTACGGAGGTTTAGTCATTGGATAAAACGCATCCGTCAGCTAGGATGCTATGGCAGCAATATTTTGGCCCTTCTTGGCAAGGGTCCTCGTCAGGCTATCAAATGTTCGGGACGACGTAGGGAAAGAAAGGAACCTGTTTGCAAGGGCTGTGCCCAAGAAGGGCCGAAATATTGCTGCCAAAACATCGTAGCTGACGTGTCCGTTTTATCCATTGATTGAATGTATCTTTCCCAGTCACACTGCAAACAAAAATCTTGCAGTATTTTCTACTGGGATTAATCTTATCTCTACTTGGATAAGATTAATCTATTAATCTTGTCTCTACTCAGATAAGATTATCTCTAATCCGGATTAATCCTATCCAAGTAGAGATAAGATTAATCCCAGTAGCAAATACTGCAGTTAATTTTAATCCTTACTCGGAGAAACTTTTTACAGTGCAGCTTGGGCTCAAGGAATATTTAGCGACCAAGGTTACAGTAAGCCTATGAGCTGTGATTCTTTCTAGCTCAGAAATTATAGAGCGTGTTCCACCCTCGTACCAATAGTAACTATTAGTTACTAAATCCGTTCCAACCTCACGAAAAGTTACTACGCTGACCGTTCCAGCCTTCTCGAAATAGTAACTAATAGTAACTATTTGCACCACGCTCGGGGGCGTGGTAAGCGTAGTAACCACGAATCTCTGTCACGTGATTGGTCGGATTCACCCGTGGCATGATATTCCGCTGGAAAATAGAAAAATCGTTCCAGCTTTGACGACAAAATTCAGAATTTGTGACGTCATGCGTGGTAACTACGGTAAGTAGGACGGAACACGCTCATAGTATAAGGTATAAGCATTAGTTCTTGTTCTTTTTTTCAGAAAAATGAAAAATAGGGTGGCAGCACAGACAGCCCGAGACAAGAAGAAAGCTAAGATGGATGAACTAGAAGATATTGTACGAAACCTCCAGAAAAAGGTATTATATTTGAAAGTGTAACATATTGCAGTGGCTCCTGTTGTGCGGATCAGAGGCGTTACTAGCCAAAATGTTTGGGGGGGGGGGGGGGGGGGCACAAGGCATTTACCGACTAGCTGGCAATTTTTACCGACTGTTTTTGCAGAAGAAACGACTGATTTTCAGAAAAACCGATTGACATGCCGCCAACAAGTATCCATCTTAGCTGGAAAGAAGAAGAAGAGACAGGTGACTCTAAAACCAAAATGCAGAAGAATCTCTACCCTTTCGACGACCCTATCGAATAGCAAAAACAGTCGCCGAGTCCAGAATAAAATCACAGCACCAGCTTTAACCCCAACCAACTTTCAGAGAAGAAGTTCTCAAAAGCAGATATTTAAGGAAGAATCTTAAATTGTTTTCCACAAGTTAATTTCCAGCTTGAGCGGCTTGAGCCTGAAGAGGACCCTTGCCAAGAAGGGCCGAAATATTGCTCGAATAAAATGTAGCTGACTTATCCGTTTTGCACCGTCAAATAAAAAACCGATTGTTTTCATGAAAAAAAAATCAACTGTTTTGACGAAAAATCGAGGCGCTTCGCGCCGACTCGGAAATTTTTTACCGACTGGCCGACAAGATAGGGGGGGGGGGGCCTCCCCCCAGTCGTGACGCCCCTGATGCGGATAGCGAACTGCCAGGAATGTAGCATGGGGTTCTGTCATGAAAAGTTGTTGGGAGGAGGTATAAATCGGGGTGAGGGATATAGGTACCGCATTATGGGCACTACTGCTTTTAGCGGTTATTGGTCGGCTTAACGTACTAGCTATGTAGGATACCTGAACTGCAGTGGTCTACAGGCGCTTAGCAAGTGCATTTTCGTTGGGGGGGGGGGGGGGGGGCCAAAATTTTTATCGAATCTCTCAGAAATTTTATCGAATCCTAGGAACTGAGAATTCGAGCTTTAAATTATGGACAGAAAGGATTACGTAGGAAGAGTAACATTAAAGGGCAGAATGAAAGAGGATAGGCCAACTAATTAGGTGGCGTTTTAGCGAAGCCCACTTGGAGAATATATTGCCGGACACGATTGCAGTAACAGCTTCTATCTATTATACCCAAGATAAAATTAAATCGAGTGCCGCATGCGAGATTTTTTTAAAGTTAGCTTTTTCCTGCCAGATTAACTATTTCCATCCAGATTCTAGCTTTTAATGTTTCGAAATCTCAATCCCAAAACTGGCTTAAAAATAGGCGAGAACACGCCTATTATTGTGGGATGAGTCATGTTAATCAAAGAGTTAATAAATAATGCAAGAGTAGACTACGGACAGTAACTGCGACAGTATAAAAGATTAAACTTAGTAGACGGAAGGGCGCTGGGCGCTGCCTAGGTCTCGGAACAAGAGGCGTATTCTCGCCGTTCCTCGAGGACTCCTCGGGGAATCGAAGGGAACGGCGAGAATAGAGGGAGTCACTCCACGCGGACTCCGCGTACAGAAACAGCGAGAATACGGGGAATGCTTCTAAAATGGATTTTGTTCGAAAAATGAATATGCAGCTGAAAAAATTAGTTTAGATCCACTTTATTTTTGGTTTTCTTTATTCTGATTCTTTTTGATTAATTTTACATAGCACCTACAACAGCAAAAATTGATTCCCCACCGAATTTGAAAGGGAGTCCTTTTTGATGATGGTGATGATAATCTGAGCATTCCCCGTCCGTGGGGACTCGCGAGAATACGGGGAGTGAGTCCCCGGGACAAACAAAAACGTGGGGACTCCTCAAGTGGAGTCCTCGGGGAACGGCGAGAATACGCCTAAGGTCTAGTCATCTCTCATAAGGGCCGGTGCCCGTACGTCTTCAGGCGTGATAGACGCGTTGGTATTGTGGAGATCCGACTGGTAGGTACGGCGAAGAGTGTTCTTCTTTCGCCCTATTCATCGTCCCTCCGGATGCCACTGGAGGATAGCGGTGGGAAGGGAAGGAATGAAGGAAGGCTTAATGACGCACTGCCCAAGGGCGTAAGTGCACTAGTGCAGTAGAAAAGGACAAAATATAAAATAATCGCATAACACTAAAAAAATATACATAAAGGTTCACTAATTTATAATCACATTGATGGGATCGTCGACAGGTAAGTTTCCAATCGGAGAACACAAATTAAAGGAGAGGGCTTCAAGCGTCAACAATTGGTCGGAAATTAACAAACGGCGGATCAGGTAGCGGTTCCGCGTGCGCCGTGGTAGGTAGAGAAGAAAAGTCTGGTGCTTCCCATCCTGATTGTATGGCCCAGTTACCTCCACCGGCGGATCTGAGTTGACTTCGGTAATAAGGGTTGCGCTGTCATCTGGCGAATCGCCAGGTCTGTGACCATTTCTGTCCAGTATAGGGGAGGTCGGGGAGGACACTGCCTAGCAGTGGCATAAGTGGACAGTGCGGGGTGCAGAAGGCACGACCGCAACAAAATGCTACTGAATTACTTTCTTAGTTATTTTTTGAAAAATAAGCGGACAGTGCGGGATCAGCGTTGCCACTGGTCGCAGAATTCTGCGATTTGTCACAGGTTTTCAGCTTCTCCCCAGAATCACAGCTGTAAAAAAATTGTCACAGGAAACCACACTAATGCAAAAAAAAATTGCAAATCCTGCGGTGTCAAAGCATTTGGACTGTTTCAAGGTGGCACAAAAATATTTGTTTTGAAAATATTATATAATATAAAATATTGAATTTTTCGTTGAAATTGAAAAAAGAACCGAATTTGTGTGGGTGCCAGAATGTCACATATTTTTGTGACCCAATGTCACAGGTTCCGTCAGAAAAAAGTGGCAGCACTGTGCGGGATGCAGAGGGCAAGACTGCAACAAAGTGCTACTGAATTAGAATGAATTATACTTTCTTAAGTACGAAGCGTCCTTAAAAAAAAATGTGTAGAGCGTTGGTTAGACAAGCAAAAAAGTTCATTGGAATATTCTGTGGCAAGGACTGAACCTGGGGAGTGTACTAGTACCACTGCACAGAAGAAGGAGTGAAGAAGAATCTCAGTCAAATGAGTTAATCATCAAGCAGTGA
Organism: Branchinecta sandiegonensis; assembly: GCA_030848855.1. Lineage (NCBI taxonomy): Eukaryota > Metazoa > Arthropoda > Branchiopoda > Anostraca > Branchinectidae > Branchinecta > Branchinecta sandiegonensis. Next base: position 2,316,547 of record JAUPMV010000021.1, on the reverse strand, counting down.
GTAAATCATCAAGCAGTGATCAAATCAGTGAAAGTGTTACCCTTTTGGATGTTTCGTCGTCACTTTCAAAACTCATGGACAACAAGGCCCAACCAGCACATGATGTCGTCCACTGCTTCCTGACCGAAGATTAAAAATTAAGTGTCTTTTTCTGTGTGTATATGTCTTTTGTTTATTTTCTTTATTTTCGTCATTTACTCCGCATTTTCAAAATGGCGGGTCATAAATAAATTACTTACTTACTTACTTAGTTAATTTCTCTTGTCAGTGCTGCATTTTTCAGTAACTTGAAATTAAAAGAACTTAAACTTCAAAAAAGGTATGAAACGTGATCGTAACGCTCGTGCAGTGCGACAATCGGATCTAACTTTGGGATACGTGCAGGCGCTGACCAAGGGAGCACAGGTCTTTCATTTTCTGTACACACAGACTTCTTGCCGAATTCACATCCTTTTTTTTCTCTTTAGAACCGTCAACTTGAACTAGAAAATCAGCGACTTCAAACAGCCAATGAAAAACTCCTGGAGGAGAACAGCCGCCTCTTACACAACCAGACTAGCCAACCACAGGCGACCACGTGCTCTAGGAAAGCCAATCGTGGTCCTTCTCAGAACTTGCCTTTTGAATCAGCAGCATTCATTAATGTACCTCAGCAGAAGGGACAAGGCAAGAACTGGGAAGGCACCATGCCGAGCATTCTTACACTGCACGTCTTCCTTGCCCTCCTGTCAGTCCTTGCGAAGGTGGCAGTCCGTGCGGAGGAGTCAAAGAAGAAAGAGCTGTCGTTGACCAGTCCGATGACAGGTATGTTCCTTCTTCCAAAAATGTCATTCTTTGTATTAATATTCTCAACGGGATTCTCTCCGAATCCCGGTAATTGCACCGAATAATTCTGGCGTAAAAAAATACCGAATAATTTCGGTGAATAATAATCTAACCTTGTGTACAGGAGGGGTACCCAATCTCGAATTTATATCACCTTGAACTTTACCTAAAAGCCTTACAAGGAAATTTCTGTGCAGTCCAAAACAGGTCCTGGGTCACCCAGGGTTCCTTCTTGGCAGTTCAGAGCTTTTTACGACTGGACTGAAATTTCATTCCTACCTTTCTAGGCCAGGTCCTGGTTGTGTAAATTCGAGGTTGGATCCCCCTCCTGTATTTTCATAATATTTACAGTGTCACTAAATGGATCAGTTGATTTAGGCATAGTTATGTTTAGAACGTTTGTAAACTCCGAACAGTGCAGTTTTCGGGAGCTATCTGGAAAAATGGAGAGCCAAAACAGGTCTTTTTAGTGGCCCTAATACTCTCGGTGACTATCTCTCCCTGCCGATGCAGAATCTCCGGGTACCTGCAGAAGAAAAGAAGAAACGGTGTAACAGCTGCTCCGAAAGACCGCCGTGATTGTTTGACACAGGATTTGAGTCCTTCAAGTCTCAGTCGTTACGGACACGTTTACTCCTTCTTCGTGAGGATCACTGGCGTGTTTTGGACTTAGTCATATAGAGTATTAGCTACTTTCGCTGACTTTAGTCGTTGCAACTACTGTAACTGGATGAAAATAGCGCAGTTCGCAGTTAACTAACGTTCAAAGGTGACTATTGTAACATGACCGGACGCGTATTCTAATTTGGTAGTAAAGCTCAAAAGGGGAAAGACAGTTAAAGTAGTTATATCATAAGCATTCTAGCACTTGCAACGTCTAGAAACCCCCCACCCAAGACCCAAGATGAAGCCACAGCTCGATCCGACCGCTGGGTCATCTAGCGGCGCTGGTCGGAAGCGCCGCACATGGGGAGTATGGAATCATAGTTTGACTTTGGATCTAACAAAATGTTTTTATTGTAGCAGGCATATGGAAAATGTGTAGAAAAAGTAGATAATTATTTGTATGATCGATTTCTTTAAATATTTTGTTTTCTGTTTTTTTCTTGTTAATTCAAGTAAGTCCAAGGAATTAAGGATGTAAACTAGATGACAGTAAACAAACGCCGTAAATTATACTAAATTCGTTATAGTGATTTCTTGAAGATTCTGAAACTGAGCTAAATAATATTCAGCTTCCGAGACCCAAAAATGTCAAACTGGCCGATGATTTCTTCTTTCGACATCTAAACGTCCACATGGTGATGTACTTAGTTCTTGTAATCCTCTCACATGCCTTCTCGAAGCGTCTAGTAATCTTTGACAAGCGTCAGCAGATCAATGAATAGTTAAGTAGCAACGGCGGATTGACGTTCAAGAGTGAACTGTGTTCAAGTATACCGTGAGGATTCTGAGGAAAACAAAGGTAACAGTGTGTTCGTAAAATCAGACCCATCGAAAAATGATGGTGTCTCCCACCTTCTCGGCCCACATGAATCAAAGACTTTAATAGTTGCGTTTTTGTTCAGCTTTTGCCTTTCCATTTTCGCTTTAGCTGTTAAGCCTTTTTCAGACCTTCTTGGACATTTCCGATTTCTTGTAAGTCTCCCTTGTTACTAAGGCCCTTTGCTATAGGATAAAAAAGCAAAGTGTGACAAATGTCTTTTTCCTTGGGTTTTGTATACTGGCCATCTTTAGAAATCCAGGCGGTCTACCAGAGGCGGTGCTAGCCAAAATGCTTGGGTGGGGGGGGGGAAATATTCTTTGAGCTCAAGCTGACTTTGAAACATTTATTCAAACAATGTTTACAACGTGTACGTCAGCTACGATTCTTCATCAGCGATATTTCGGCCCTTTTTGGCAAGAGTCCTCGTCAGGCTGTCAATTCTCTGGTTCAACTTAGGGGAAGGAAACAAACCTGTAATAAATCCTAATAATAATAAATGTATAAATGGTTATGTAATAAATGGTTATGTGTGATATGTAGCCTACTGATAATGCGTATTTTGTCCCTATGTATATGGGGGGGGGGGGGAAGGTATTTACCGACTGGCTGGTCATTTTTACCGACTGTTTTTGCAGATAAAAACGACCATTATTGAGAAAAAACGACTTTGTTGACGAAAAATCGGCTGATTTTAAGAAAAACTAGTATTTTTAAGAAACAGTCGACTATTTTCACGAGAAACCGACTGTTAAAAAAAACAACGACTGTTTCCAAGAAAAAAATCGACTGTTTACGAAAAATCGCAGCGCTTCGCGCCGACTCGGCTATTTTTTACCGACTGGCTGACAATATTGGGGGGGGGGGTCCCCCCCTGGTCGTGACGCCCCTGCATTCTACATAAACTGCTTATCATTTGACTCAAATCCATCTTTTGGGTGTTTTTTGTTACACATGTGGTCATGTGTGATATGTAGCCTACTGATAATGCGTATTTTGTCCCTATGTATATGGCTACGGCTGAAGTAAATAGATAAATAAAAAAAAAGTGCCGAGGCAAAAGCCAAACAGAGAGCGTAACTTGAGGTGTAGTCTCGCCGTTCCCCGAGGACTCCACTTGAGGAGTCCCTGCGTTTTTGTTTGTCCCGGGGACTCGCTCACCGTATTCTCACGAGTCCCCACGGACGGGGAATGCTCCGATTATCATCACCATCATTAAAAAGGACTCCTTTTCAGATTCGGAGGGGAATCGATTTTTGCCTGTGTTGGTGCGGTATAAATTAATTAAAAACAATCAGAATAAACAAAACCAAAAATAATGTGGATCTAGACTAAATTCGTCAACTGCATATTTTTTTTTCTAACAAAATCTGTTTTGGAAGCATTCCCCGTGTTCTCGCTGTTTTCTGTACGCGGAGTCCGCGTGGAGTGACTCCCTATTTCTTGCCGCTCCTTTCGATTCCGCGAAGAGTCCTCGGGCGAGAATACGCCTTTGGTCAGCTACGAAGTTTGCCATTTTGACAGAAGCGGGAAATTGTCGAACAGCGGTTATGATCATCTTACGAAAACGCCATTAAGGTAAAATCGGTCGAAAGGGCGAGTGAAAAGGCGAACAAAAGCGCAGCTGATATTTCGCTCAGAAATGATCATCCTTTCATTTCAGGTTATCGCCTGTACCTGATGATGTCTGCGACAGTCTACTACAGTGGCTTATGCAGAGCATTGAAGAATCGCCCGAAACCGCCGGATCCTCGAATACGACCGCGTCCATAGACGACCCCCTCATACCCGAAAACCTGAGTGAGCTTATAGAACCAGAACAGGTTTTCCCAAACCTTGACACAGGGATGTGTGCAGGCTCTGGACTTGGTGCGGAATTTAACGCCGTTGTTTGTTATAATGATGAACTGAGGGACGAGGGTGATAAATATCTAGTGAGCGAGAATGATCGGTTTTTGTCGGAAGCGGGATGTGGGGACGCGTTGGATGTGAATATGGATCTTTTCGAATTACTTGCTGCGTGATTTTATGTAATTCTTGGGAGTAAATTAATATGTATCGCTAAGTTAACGCTCTTGAGGCAGACCGGAGCAAAATAATATTATGAGTAGCGCCAAGCCTTGAAAAAAGTGACACAAACTCGAATAGCAGCGACACTAGCACCACTAGTGACAGAGAATGTCCCTACTGAAACTCAATCAGTCGTACACCAGCGCTGGCTCCAAAAACTTGAAACTGTAAACACAGCAAAGAAAAGATGGAACTTTCCTGTTTTTACGATGTGGACTATCAGAAGTTTCATAACAGATTGCGCATAACACTTTCAAGAAAAATACCTTTTCACTTAGAAAAAAAGTGTTATGACCAATTAAGTTTATACTATTTCGTGCCCAGATCTCCAACAACACCTTCAATAGGTAAAAATACTACACTGTCAGAAGTTACATAACGACAACAGCTGGATGCGCGGTTTCAACAGATAACACTTAGGGATGTTATATGCTATGTTTCTTTCGTTCCCGTTAGTATTTTTACCAATTGAAGGTGTTGTTGGAGATCTAGGCACGAAATAGTGCAAAGTTAATTGGTCCTAACCCTTTATTTCTAAGTGAAAAGGTGTGATTCTTGAAAGTGTTATGCGCAATCTGTTATGAAACTTCTGACAGTGTGTGCAGACCGCAGGTTAGCTTTACAAGAATTGCTTAACCCGCACTTTTGTCTCGCTTTGAATGCCACAAGTATAGTGGGCGGCGCTACAAGTATCCCGATGAAAAATTGTTTAGCCTGCGTAGTTGTATGATAGTTGCACGAACAAGTTGTATGTATGGATATTTAATAGTAACGAATATTATCATTTAATGTGCCCCAGACTGGGTCAATCTTAAGCAGTAGCATCCAGTCTTGCTAACAGTAGCATGCACTAGACTGCAGTAACACGGTAGCCTTGACATAAAAGCATGTAGTAAGTAGCATCAGTTCGTACTGCATGCTACTTTTTCGTACAACTTCATACCACTATTTTGAGATAAATTTTTCATCCGGATTGTGAAGCATGGAAAGCATAGGTATTGGCGCTATTCCCTAGTGTTATTTTGCCTTGAGGCAGCATTACTACAGAAGATAAGTCAAACGGCAAATGTATAATAAATACGACATTTCTAAAATTCAATGACGAATTGCCGCCACGTGCGCTGGAGAAACAATATTTGCGTTTTTGCAGATACCATGGTATCTGATACCAAGGTCTAAAGTCCTTTTTGCAGTTATCGTGGTATCTGATACCACGGTCGAAAGGTGTTTTTGCAGTTATCAGTTATTGTGGTATCTGATATTCAGATACCACGGTCCGACCATGGTATCTGAAAAGTCATCTCACTTTCATCTGTTTTTATTGGTGGGAAAGAAGTTTGGCACTTAGCGAAGTGACTGAATGTCAATTTTCCTTTTGAGATGACTTCGAAAATCGGCAATTGTCGTTTTTTGCAGAGCAACCGTAAATCAGATACCACGGTAACTGCAAAAACGACTAATTGCAGATCCGGTTACCGTGGTTACAGATAGCATGGTATCTTCAGAATCGCAACTATAATAACGATCACATATTAGATCTCGGATAAGTTATCTGAAGGGGGAATAAGCGATAAGGCTTTCAGTTCATACCGAGTCGTGCGTTGGTCCATTCTTGATTAGTCCCGAGGAAAAGTCAGTCAGCACTGAAATCGGAACCCAGAACTGACAAACTTGATGAAAATTGACATAACAGAGTTGGGTAGACCACACGTTTAAACAGGTCCAACATGGCCAGGCCTAAGAGGCAAACATGTAAGGAATTGAAAAGAACCGAACAAAACTGGTTAATCGTACACCAAGAAATAAAGTGTCGTTCTTTACTTTATACTAGCGCATCTGGCGGCAAAAAAACTAATCAGGAAGGATATTCCTTCAGCCCAAGCTGAATGCGAATCGTACTTGACGGTGCAAAACGGATACGTAAGCTACATTTTATTAGAGCTTTATTTCGCCCTTCTGAATGAAGGAATGAATCTTTTTATTAACCATAGAAATAGTGGAGTACATAAAGAACACAACTTAAATTAGAATACAAATTTACACTTCGAACAGAATACACTTCAAACAAACGGATAGACCGTGATGCGGAGAGAACGCCGCGATTGATATGGCAAGGGCCCTCTTTAGGCTGAAGCCGCTCAAGAAGGAATTTTAGGAAGGGCGTTTAGACAAACCTGAATTGAAATAAAAACCTCCTAGATTCACCTATCCCTATTATTATGGGCAGTTCAGTTCAGTTTTATTAAATGCAAAAATATTTGAACAAAACAAGTTTCGACCCGTACAAAGCTTCATGGCCCATTTCATAGGGGTTAATACCAAAATAATCAACAAATTATCGAGTCTCTTCACTGGTAAAATAAAACAAAAAAGAACAGTCGAAGAATTTTGTTTTTTATGGCACTTGCAGCCTCTGGCTCAAGTGCCATATACCGATCACAATTCCGTCTGTCGGTCTGTCGGTCGGTCCGAGTTTTTTGTCCCACATATCCGAGTTAGGGTACTTCCAGATGTGCTAGGACAATGAAACTTGACAGGCATATCAGGGACCCGACCAAACTAACCTGGAAATAATCAGTTTCCCGATCCGACCATATGGGGGGGAGTGCGGGGCGCTGGAAACTTGCAAATTTAGGGCATTTTGTCACTTTTTTCTGAGTTAGGGTACTTCTATCTATATGCGGGGGAGTGGGGGCGCTCAAAACTTGAAAATTTAGGGCATTTTGTCACACTTTTTCGAGTTAGGGTACTTCCAGATGAGCTAGGACAATGAAACTTGGCAGGAATATCAGGGACCTGACCAAAGTAACCTGGAAATAATAAGTTTCCCGATCCGACCATATGCGGGGGAGTTGGGGCGCTGGAAACTTGCAAATTTAGGGCATTTTGTCACTTTTTTCTGAGTTAGGGTACTTCTAGATGAGCTAGGACAATGAAACTTGGCAGGAATATCAGGGACCCGACCAAACGAACCTGGAAATAATCAGTTTCCCGATCCGACCATATGCGGGGGAGTGGGGGCGCTCAAAACTTGAAAATTTAGGGCATTTTGTCACACTTTTTCGAGTTAGGGTACTTCCAGATGAGCTAGGACAATGAAACTTGGCAGGAATATCAGGGACCTGACCAAAGTAACCTGGAAATAATAAGTTTCCCGATCCGACCATATGCGGGGGAGTTGGGGCGCTGGAAACTTGAAAATTTGGGGCATTTTGTCACACTTTTTCGAGTGAGGGTACTTCCAGATGAGCTAGGACAATGAAACTTGGCAGGAATATCAGGGACCCGACCAAACTAACCTGGAAATAATCAGTTTTCCGATCCGACCTTGTGCGGGGAAGTGGGGGCGCTGGAAACTTGAAAATTTAGGGCATTTTGTCACACTTTTTCGAGTTAGGGTACTTCCAGTTGTGCTAGGACCATGAAACTTGGCAGGCATATCAGAGACCCGACCAAACAAAATTAGGAATAATCATTTTTCTGATCCGACCATTTTGGGGGGGGGGGTGGAGGGCAGGGGAATCCGGGTAACTGAGAAGTGTGTAACTTTCGAACGGATGATCGGATTGTAATGAAACTTCATAACTGAAGAGAATATATATCTGTAATGTCCCGTTTAAAGTCTTGGCCGGATTCGGTAGCCAGGGGGGAGTTAGGGGGGGGAGACCGGAAATTTCAAGAAACGGTTAGAATGGAGGGATCGGAGTGAAACTTGCTTGGAAGAACAAGCATCTGCTCTAGATAAGTTCTTTAGACCATTGTACTGGATCCGGACACTTATGGGGGGGGGGGGGTCCCGGAATCCCGGTGATGGTGGTTTTTTGGATTTTCACGATGAAACTTGGCAGGCATATCGGGGACCCAATCAAACTGACTTCAAAATAAAAATATTGTCGATCAGATAATGGTGGGGGAGTGGAGGGAGGGGAATCCGGGAAATTGAGAAGTGTGTAACTTTCGAACGGATGATCGGATTGTAATGAAACTTCATAACTGAACAGAATATATATCTGTAATGTCCCGTTTAAAGTCTTGACCGGATTCGGTAGCCAGGGGGGAGTTGGGGGGGGGGAGACCGGAAATTTCAAGAAACGGTTAGAATGGAGGGATCGGAGTGAAACTTGCTGGGAAGAACAAGCATCTGCTCTAGATAAGTCCTTTAGACCATTGTACTTGATCCGGACAGTTATGGGGGGGGGGGGGGGTCCCGGAATTCCGGTGATGGTGGTTTTGGGGATTTTCACTATGAAACTTGGCAGGCATATCAGGGACCCAATCAAACTGACTTCAAAATAAAAATTTTGTCGATCAGATAATGGTGGGGGAGTGGAGGGAGGGGAATCCGAAATTTTCAGTCATGCGTAATTTTGGAATGGGTGATCGGATTCGAGTGAAATTCAAGAATTCAACAGAGGACATTTCTCCGGTGATTTTTTTCATATCCAGACCGGATCCGGCAACTATTGGGGGGGGGGCGGAAAATACGTGCCCCGTTTAGAATGGAGGGATCGGGATGGAACTTTGTGGGAAGAACAAACAGATGCTCTAGGTAAGTCATTTGCTGAATCGGATTGGCTACGTGCACCGCGGGGGAGCTGGGTGGGGTGGGGGGGGGGAGTGGACCGGAAATCTCGAGAAACGGTTAGAATGATGGTATCGGAGTGAAACTTGCTGGGAAGAAGAAACATCTGGTCCATGTAAATCTTTTACATAATTTGACTGGATCCGGACACTTGAGGGGGGGGGGGAGGAGGGGTATCCCGGAATTCCGTTTTTTGGGGGATTTTCACGGCGAAACTTGGAAGGCATATCAGGGACCCGGTCAAACTGACTTGGAATAAAAAAAAAATCCTCGATATGATAATCTTGGGGGGGGGAGTTGAGGGAGGGGAATCCGGAATATTGAGTCATGCGTAACTTTGGAACGGGTGATCGGATTCGAGTGAAATTTAATAATTAAACAGAGGACATTTTTCTCTTGTGACCTTTTTCATTTCCGGACCGAATCCGGCAATTATCGGGGGGAGGGCGGAAAATACTTGACCCGCCTAGACTGGTGTGATCTGGATCGAACTTCGTGGGAATGACAAACAGATGCTCTGGATTAATCATTTACAGAACCGGATTGGCTCCGGTTATTGTGGGTGGAGTTGGAGGAGGGGGAGGGGGGTGTGGGATTCCGGTGATCGCGCGTTAAGGTACTTCCAGATGTGCTAGGACGATGAAACTTCGCTGGAATATTGGAGACTCAACAACATTTGCTTAGAAATTGCTGCTTCCCAAATCCGATTATTCCTTAAAGTACCAATCTTGACCGCAAAGTAAAAAAAATACTTTTAAGCAATATATGCGTTTTCGTGATGCCCATCAGCCCATTAGCAGTTTTGCCTCAAGGGTTTTGCTTACAAATGAAGTTCCAGCTCCCTTATAGCGCGCATCTCAACCGCAAAGTCGAAACTTACTTTTGATCAATCAAATCATCTTGACACATGCAAGTGCCATATGAGCTTACAGCTCTTGTTCACTTACCACTCCATCCTTAAAGTTCACCTCCGGGTCCGCACCGATCTCTCACGATCCCTAAATTTCGAAACATAAAATAAACAACTAAAAAAACAAAAACTACTCAAGCCTAGCAGCCAGGGATGTCGCCCTACCATTTTTTGTACTTTGATACATTCAGTTTCGTCCTTTTGACAATTATGACGTGCGACACTATGACCTCATGATATGGGGATAATAATAATAATAATAATGATGTGTATCTAAAGCCAGAGGCCATATACATGAATAGGTTATACACTTATTAAGCAACAAAATATAACTTCACTCCTTCATCAATGAATCTACACACTTTGCAGATTATCTGTGCCGATGTACAATCAAAGATGTCTGGAAGCTGCAAATTCCCCCCAAGCAAAGACACCCTTAAATCAGAAAGCTCATGACACTTCATCAAAAAGTGCTCCAAGTCATCATTTCCTTCATTACATAAAGGGCAGGGTGTCACTAAATTCGGTTCTCCATTTTTTCCTTTTAAAAATTTAAGTTTCCTATGTACTGGTAGGCATATTCGGCAAAGCAGCTCCCGAGTCCAGGAATGAAATGCTTCTTTGTGGAACTCTATGACCCACCGGTCAAAGAGTTTGTAATATTTCTTTTCAAACATATTGCCCAAGGTCTCTTAAGTCAGAATGCATCAGAAATGGGAAGCTATTTAGTGACTCGCCTCGATCTGTCATGGGAGGCAGGCCTCTCATCAACACTCTTCTCCCTGAGCCATAGCCTACTGACCCTACTGTTAAAATATCAACCATATCATCATCACGAGATGTTCCTCAACTCACGATTGGCCAATCTGCGCAACAGCAAACGAGTGCCATCTAGGGTTGCCGACTTCATCGATGGTAGAAGTTCAGATAATCTAGATAGAAAAATAAAATAAAAGTAAAATTGGTGGCGAATCAATTATGACGGAATTCCATACAGGCGTGACGTAGATGTGACGTCACGAGAATTGAGGAGTTAGCAGACAAGCAACTCGCAAAACCAACAATTTCTGTCTTTGGCAAGAAGACAGGAACAACAGATGTATGGTTGTATCATCAAAAATACTGAGAGGGAAAGGAATCTACTAGCCCCTACACTCTAGCAAAAGCTGCTGGCCGCTCAGAGTTCGACAACTGACAGAAGAGACCACTGTAAACGAAAGGCCGAAAAGGATCAATTCAATTCAAATAATTTCTTTCCTCCAGAAATCGGAGAGTAAAAAACATAGTAAACACCTACATAACTGGCCAAAAATATAAAACGACAACTATGACATAACAAGGCCGTATCGCATAAAACAAATCAACATGCAAATATCAAACAAAATAATAAAAAATATAACGTATGCGTAATAACTCAACCATCAGCTACAGCCTCAGTGAGGTTGTGACGGATTCGAGGAATTTTAGAAAGAAAATTAACATGTTTTTTTGTATGATATCTACTGGGTTTTTTAATCGAAAGGTCTCCATCATAAAAGAATTCGACTCAAATTTTGTTATCCGACAAAGATATTTAGCAAAGTTGAAGAAGGTTGTTTTGATGTGAGAGAAATAACTCGATGGGAAAAAAGGAAGTACAGGAGAGAAAAGAAGGGCCTGAGGAAGAGCAACAGTATTAAAAACTTTTGCCAGAGACCGGCGAGACAGATAATCGCGAAGTGATATTACTGCCCCAAAGCTTGCTGCAATCCTACACTTAAATGCTTTTGAAACTGAAGCACGGCACAATGAAAGTGCGGGGCGATACGGCACTCCAAGATAAGTGAAAAAGTCTAACTGTTTTAAAGTTGAATTATTAATAGAAATTAAAACCAAATTATTTATTATACCATTCGGCCTAGGGCCCAGAAATCGACGAAAGACCCAATGGCCATACGTTTTTGGATGAAATTCCTCTCAGGCAAGAGACAAATCTACCATCACTATTATCCAAGAAAACAGCTTTTCATAACTGCAGGAAGGAAGAAGTAGAAGCAACCAAGGCTGAAAAGGATCCAGAGTGGAACCCAATGGCCAAGTGCCAGTAATTTGAAAAACAAGGATACAAAAAGAACACAGACAAAACAAGACCAAAGGTTTTGATGGGATCCCCCAAATTTAATATTTTCTGGTCTTGTGATCCAGATAATCAGGTCCTGAAGAGATTTGACCTTCGACAGACCCGTGAAATATTTTGCTATTATCACTAATCAGCCACTTGAAAATAATTATAAACGATACCGTAGTGTGTTTTATTGATAAATTACGGCCAAACGGCTGATTATCTGAGAAAACCGAGTTCAGTTTGTATTTTATGTCGACTCTTTAATTGAAGCCTAGCAACTCTAACACCTTTAAGGTGCTTTCACACTGAATCCGCAAGGCCTTGCGTTAAGTTAGCTAAGCTTACGTGAAGTATCTTACGTTACGTGGACCTTTCACATCTTACGTAACCCTTTCACTTTCAAACTAAGCTCCACCTGATCCGAAGGTGCATTTTTTCTAAATGCTTTGAGAATCGCTACGCCCCTCATAAAATTCCTCTCAGATTAGTTTTTTTTTGGCCGCTAGGTATGCTGTCGTAAAAAAACAATGACACGTTACTTCTTCGTGTACGTTTATCCAGGTACTTTGCTATTTTTAATTCCTCTTAGGTCTAACCATGTTTAAAACTGTTTAAAATGCCTCTTCCCCTATCTTTGCTTTACCCAACTTTGTTATATCAAGTGTCATCAAGAGCGTGTTCCACCCTTCTAACAATAGTTACTAATAGTTACTATTTCCGTTCCATCCTCACGAAAAGTTACTACGCTGACCGTTCCAACCTTCTCGAAATAGTAACTAATAGTTACTATTTGCTTACCATGCTCGGGAGCGTGGTAAGCGTAGTAACCACGAATCTCTGTCACGTGATTGGTCGAATTCACCCGTGGCGTGATATACCGCTGGAAAATAGAAAAATCGTTCCAACCTTGACTGCAAAAAGGCGGAATTTGTGACGTCATGCGTGGTAACTACGGTAAGTAGGATGGAACACGCTCCAAGTTTGTCATTTCTGGCTTCCGACTTCAGTGCTGAGTGCTGTTAATAAAAAACAGTTTTCTTTACACTCCTGTGGTACGTGGTTCATGTTTCTGAAGTTTTGAGCTGTCATACGTAGCGCACGTAGCACACGTAAGTCTACTTACGAAATTTGTCTTTAAGTTACGTCGTTACGTTCTTACATTACGGAAAGAAATCGGCCTTAAGCACCTTAAGTAGGCCAGTGTGAAGGGGCCACGGAACCACTTAAGCCAGTGCGAAAGGCAATGTGAAAGTATCTCGCATAATGTTTGCAGAACAAAATAGCTGGTGACACCGATAGGGAAAGAGAACTTTCCGATCTGCAGTTTGATACTTAACGGTTGAGCTGACATTCTCTGTGTTAAATTGCGGCTTACTGACTTTGCAGTAAACAATTTCAATATAGTCGACTTAAAAATGCAAGTTTTCAGGTCTACCATATTTTTGGGGTTTGGGCAAGTTTCAATGAAATCACTTGTCTGACGAGAAAATGAAATTCAGAAATGGATTCAACGCATTTTCTTTATCCCCCAAGCAAACCTCTAAATCGGGTTTGACACCTCCGGTCATCTTCCACATTAATTTTCTGCCGAAGTCGGAAATTGTCAGTTTTGTCAGTTGCTTGTATGCTAACTCCTCAAATCTCGTGAGGTCACAGCTACGTCCAGCTTGTATCAGTGTTGCCAGATGGTGCGCATTTGCGCCATTTGGGCGCTTTTTAGAGGCGGCTGCGCTTCGAATTTTTCAAGTGTGTGCATTGCGCCAAATTTGCGCATTTCCCCAAATATCGGCGCAAATTGGGCGCATTTTGCTCTCCATATCCCTTAGAAATTGAAAACAAGATCAGGATTTGTAAGAGCCACACAGTGATTTATATCCAGATTCCAGATCTTGAGGGTTGCGGGGGACTCAAAATATTCACTGAAATGTCAAAATTGTCGTTGGGTCCTTGGGAACAATCATAATTGATGCTTGCTGGTTCGGAATTGACCCTCTTTACTGATCCATGTCTTGAAAGCCAGCGAGCACGATATTTGGATACGAGAGTGTATTTGCTGCTTAGTTGTTGGGCTTGTCAGTTTCATGCATATCTGCAACGTGTTTTTTTTAGAAAAAATCTTTTCTTTCAGTCGTTTTGAGAAAAACCGTTTTTTAAATCGTCTTGAGAATAAAATCGTTTTTTTCGATTATCCTTACTGTTTTTTTCTCATAAAGATCATTAACTTTTCTTATGTCTTGCTCATCCCAGAACCAGAGGCATTATTATCCAAAAATATACGGGGAGAAGGGGGGGGGGGTATTTATCGACTGATTGATTGCTTGATCATTTTTAGCGACCGCTTCTAAGACAAATGATTGTAGTTCTGGTTCAACATTATCTTCATCCGATCTATGTGATGCACTTAGCTCTTCATCCGATGTAGTGTAGTCCATTTCTATATTGTCCACTTCACTTTGTTCGAAAGAATTATCCATCTTTTCACTTTGCTACCACGCCTGGCGGGTTCGAAGATTCAACATCGACTGCTTTTACACAAAAAGTCGTAACTCAAAAGTAAGCTCATAACTTACACCAAATTAAAATTTCAGAAATGTTTTTCGTTTTAATATTTTGATAATATCTACTATTTAATGAAAAATCTACTATTTTCAAGAAGAATTGCAGCACTTTTCGCCAACTCGTTTTTTTTACCGACTGGTCGACAACATGGCCCCCATCCGATTTCGTAAAAAAAAATTTTTTGCGAAAATGCGCCGGAGGCGCAATTTTGCTTCTCTTGCTGCGCGATCTTGTGTCAAGCATCTGGCAACACTGGCTTGTATGGAATTCAGTCACAGTTAAGTCACCACCGTCTGTACTGTCTCTGTATTGCTCTCTCATTTTTCTCTCATTAGTTTTTTCTTTAAAGTCTGTGTCAAACCTAAGGTGCCTTTCCGTGACACAACTGTGGAAAACACACTTCTGAGTGTTTTTCGTGGAAACACGATTGTGTATCACACTGCTGTTAGAGCCACAAGTTGAAACTTGCAGAAATGCTGATTTTCTATTTTTTTGGTGGTAAATTCCAATGTCTGCATATATAAATAAAAATCATGTAGAAATCTCAGGTAGCGTTCCAGTGAAGCTATTACAAGTTACGATGATAAGAGGAGGGGCGAGCGCCGTATTGTCGTGGTTACCACGCTCTCTGGAACGAAAATAATAACAACGCGGACATACGTCATCACTCTTACGGGAGTTCCTGCAGAACCGATAGTTATTATCACTTATGATGCTCGCGACCATCATAAGTAAATTGTAACGATCGTAACAGTCGTGGAACGAAAATAATAAGTGGGAGGAGCCAATTTACTTATTACGGCGTGCTCGGGAACGGCAATAATATCAAGAATAGTAACGATCGTAACTAATAATAAGTTACTGGAACGCTACCTCAGTAAATAGAACTCCAGGCTTTCATCCTTACAGTACTGTCCTTACCATTCTGTGTAAAATGGATCTTCAGTTTTATGCAGGTTTTGCCATAACGTCCACATAACTTTTTTAATTTTATTGTTTTGACGTTAGTTTGCAGTCTAGTACACTAGCCCCATTTCAGGCATGGTGCTCAAACGTCTAGCACCATGCCTGGGTGCTAGACTTTCAAGCACTGTACCTTGGATTTCGTGTATGCAGCATGTATGGTGCATGGATTTCAGTATACAGTGCATACAGGAAAAACACAGTTTCTGTCATCACAACTGAGCACCAGCTCGGACAGGGCTGAAATTACTACTATGAATTGGAGAAATCAAAGACAATCCTTTATATATTTTTCACAACAAAAACAAAAGGGCTCTACTGATGATGGAGATGAAAAACCTAACAGCGCCCTATCTATTTTCCAAGTATTTTCCCTATCTATTCCCCAAGAGCCAATATTCTGGTTGGCTGCTAGGTAGAAAAAGCTGAAGCACAGGACACTTTGCATGCAAAACCCTTGACTATGTAGAAAAGGAAATGAGGTTTTTCACATATGTCATCAGCCGAGCCCTTTTGTTTTTGTTGTGAAAAATATATAAAGGATTGTCTTTGATTTCTCTAATTCATGGTAGTAATTTCAGCCCTGTCCGAGCTGGTGCTCAGTTGTTATGACAGAAACTGTGTTTTTGATGTATGCACTGTATACTGAAATCCATGCACCATACATGAAATCCAAGGTACAGTGCTTGAACGTCTAGCACCCAGGCATGGTGCTAGACATTTGAGCACCGTGCCTGAAAAGGGGCTAGTGTACTAGACTGTTAGTTTGCTGCTAAATCTGAATTCCCCGCCAAAATCAAGCCACAAAATCTACAACACCTCTGCAGGTGTTTGTCGAATTTGAGCCACAAAATCTTACTGGTTGTAGAAACACACTTGTGGACCGCAGGAAAGCCACAGAAATACTCTTTTTGAGCCACAACCGCCCCACAAACTGTTTGTGGGAGAATGGAAAAACGCCTTTAGACATTCTGCGATCCTAGGGTAGCCCTGTTCTAGCCTTCCATGTTTTTTAAGACTGAAGCCAGGCTAGCCTAGCCAAAATTATTTTTAGATTGAAATAGAAAAAGGTATTGGCTGCTGCTAAAGCCTGCTTACCCACTTACATCAAGAAGAGAAATAATGGAGTAAAAAACAAGAAAAAAATGAAGAAGAGGAAAAGATAGATCAAACCATGGTGAGGCAATAGAAGGGCAACAGCACCAGCACACCATCCCTGACAGCTTTTTTGCGATCAGTCAGCTTTGCAATAATATTCGGCAAACAAGTCTTTTATACTATTTTTATGGCACTTGCCCAGCACTTCCCCCGGCCAAGTGTCCTATTGATTACTTTCCGTCACTCGGTCAGTCTGGTGGTCGCGAGTTAGGGTACTTCCAGATGTGCTAGGACGATAAAAACTTGGCAGGCATATTAGGGACCGACCAAACTAACTTGGGAATAGTCAATTCCCTGATACGACCACCATGGGGGGAGTGGAGGGAGGGGGAGTGGAGGGAGGGGGAATCCGGAACATCAACGTATGTATAAATTTTGAACGGGGAATCAGATCTTAGTTAAACTTGATATTTGGAAAGACTTAGTGTCTCAGATGTCACACATCAAGTCTGGAACGGATCCGGCGACTTTGGTGGGAAGAACAAGCATAAGCCCTAGATACATAGTTGGCAAGACCGGACCGGATCCGGGTAGGGGGGAGGGAGGGCTCCAAAATTCCGGTGACCCTGTGTTAAGATGCTTCAATATGTGCTAGGACAGTGAAACTTAGCAGGCATATTAGGGACTTGACCGTTTTAACTTAAGAACAGATGTTTCTCTGATTTGCCCATCATGGGGGGAGTAGAGAGAGGGGGAATTCGGAATCTTGAGGTATGTCAAACGTTTGTACGGGTCATCGGATCTTCATCAAACTTGATATTCGGAAAGAACTCATATCTCAGATGTTCCATTTCAAGTGCGGACAGCATCCGATCAATGTGGGGGGAGTCGGGGGAGGGAACCGGAAATATGGGGGGGGGGAGGGTCCAGAATTCCGGTGATCGCGATTTAAGGTACTTCCAGATGTGCTAGGACGATGAAACTTTGCTTGAACATTAGAGATTTGAGAAGATTGGCTTAGAAATTGTCACTTCCCAGATCCGACCATCCCTTAAAGTACTCATGTTAACTGCAAAGTACAAAATATACTGTACTTTTAAGCAAAATATACATTTTCATGAACCCCATGAGCCTATGATCATTTTTGCCACAAGGGTTTTGCTTAGAATGAATCTTTGAAAAAAAAAATATTTGAAAAAAATACTTTTGACCAACCATATATATTCATGGTCCTAAAGGGCCAAGGATCATATATGCCTCAAGGGTTTTGATTACAGATGAATTTCTAGTGCCCTTAAAGTGCGCATCATCACAGCCAAGTGCAAAAATAAAATACTCTTTACCAAGCGATAAATTCTCGTGATTTCCAAGGGTCCATGATCATTCTTATCACAAGGATTTTACTCACAAATGATAACAACAAACCCACGAATCGAGAAATTCCTACGTTCGTCCTCTTACTATGATTGAATATTATTGTAACACAAACAAATTGTATATAATATTAGTAATACTTAGTAATGACCAAATTAAGAAACCAAAATTGTATATTGCATGAAGATTATGCAAAGTACGGTAATAGTATATTATGTACTTGTATGTTCGATTTTTTATTTACATTTACCTATGCTGTTTTTCGCAGTGAAGAATTTTGGATGAATAAATTGAGTTTTAATTAAAAGAAAATTAAATTACCAAGCCTTGCAAGTGCCATTTCAGCTTCTAGCTCTTGTGTTATCTGTGTTTGGTTAGTTTCTTAGTCAGTGGCTTGTTATTTTCAACAAATTTTATCTACTAGGAAAAATACTACGATGGTGAAGAGTTACACATTTGGGGGATTTGAAGAGTTCACTTCAAACATTGACACTTTGACCAAAGGGTATCAAACAGTTCTTGTCCTCTTCACTGGTTCTAAGAATGAAGATGGACATAGCTGGTGTCCAGATTGTGTTTCTGGTAAGTTTTTTAACCCTGCTCAGGGTTTCCTGCTTTTTCATAATTTTTCATTATTGGCATGCTGGGTAAAAATCGTAGCACAAACATAAGTAGGCTATACCGAAAAGGCAAATGATGGGTAAAAAATGTTTTATGATTACACCAGCAAATGCCAGAGGCGACTGCAGAACAAATTTACATAATGAAAAAACAACGCATAGCTCAAGCACATAGCTCAATCAGTCATTCATTTATTTGTACCAGCTTAGAGTGGCCCCTTCTCACTGCTGTAGTTGGAATCATCTTTTAGGTAGAGAAGATAGGGGTCCCTGCCTTGATAGTTTCCCATAAATAGCGCCTATTATATAAATAACAACTATTATGTATGTAATAGTTGAATAAATAGCAACTATTATATAGAAATAGCACCCGTTTCACCCCATGTGATGTGTCCTTGGGCCAGAACGAATGTGGGACTGTGAATCATAGAGTGAGAAACCTTTTTTTTTGTTATAGCCGATCCTGTTATAGAAAGTGTGGTCTCCAAGTTGCCAGATGACAGTGCTGTCATCCACGTGGAGATCGAGAGATCAGTGTAAGTAGCCACATACAGAGGCGTTACTAGCCAAAATGTTTGGTGGGTGGAGGTATTTACCGACTGCCTGGTAATTTTTACCGACTATTTTTGCCGGAAAAACGACAGTTTTCAAGAACAAAATGATAGTATTGACGAAAACTCGATTGATTTTCAGAAAGACCGACTGATTTTAGGAAAAAACCTGCTGTTTTGACGAAAAATCTACTGATTTTCAGAAAAACCGACTGATTTTCAGAAAAACGGACTGTTTCATGAAAAAAATCAACTGTTCTTAAAAAAAATCGCGGCACTTCGTGCCGACTATATTTTACCGACTGGCGGACAGCATGGGGGGGCGCCCCCCCCCCATATGTGACGCCCCTGGCCACATAAGCTATAGAGTAGATAGTCCTTCAGCCCAAGCTGACTGCGAATCATATTTGACGGTGCAAAACGGATAAGTCAGCTACATTTTATTGATTACCCGTTTTTCACCTTCAAATAAGCTATACAGGATTTTTGTATTGAAATACTGGCTGTGAAGGATCTTCATATTTGCTTCCATCACGTTTGCCCGATGAAAAATGTGTAGCCTGCGTAGTTGTATGGTAGTTATACGAAAAAGTTGCATGTAATACTATGTAATAGCAAAGAATACTATCATTTAAGGTGCATCAGACTGGTACAATCTTATGTAGTAGTATCCAGTAGCATCCTGTCTTGCCATAGTAGCATCCAGTCTTGCTAATAGTAGCATGCAGCAGTATGCAGTAACACGGTAGCCTTGAAGTAGAAGCATGTAGTAGCATCAGTTAGTACTGCATGCTACTTTTTCGTACAATTTCGTACTATTATTTTGAGATAAATTTTTCATCGGGTGCATTCATACTAGATTTTCAGAGCCTATCCTTTAATAATTAATTCAGTAAGTTCTTATTATTAACGAATAAGAAAAGTTCCTACTCAGCTTCGGCAGAAGGCCGGAAACCGTAAAATTGCAAGAGTAAAAGCCAGGCTTCACCTTCCAGATTACCAGACGTCCGGGGCTTCCGCATAGTCAAGCCAACCCTTCCAGACTTTCATGATAATGATTACAGCTAAGTTTGCTGTTCTTCAACATTTCCTAGATGTCCCCTTTACATTTCAAATATCTCTTGCATCCCAGTCACAACTCTCAATCACTTTCCCTTTTCTTCCCCCATTTGCATATGTGTAGTGTCTCTCGAACGGATTGCCTCTATGGCACCTTCCAGACATCCGGAATCTGGGGTGTCCAACAACCCGGACTTCCAGACGGACCTTCCAGATCCGTCTCTACGAAAACGGCTGTCTGGAATCCGGAAGGAAAATCTGGAAGGTGAAGCCTCGCTTTAAAACCTGCTTCGCACTTACGCTACGAATACACCATCGGGATCTCCCTGACAGATTTTCAACATATTCTGCGATCGAGCTCTGCTCTCAGCACTGGAATATTTTTAGTTTGCAAACAAACAACCTTGAACCTCTCCATCAAGTTGAAAAATATCAGCTTTTCCGTATGGATTCGATGGTGGTGCAGAAAATCCTGGCAGCAATTCCAGTGCCCGACCATCTAGCACTGATCGTCTGTTCGCAGCATTTCACAAGTTTCGGCCCTTGTTACGTTCGGGTCAAATCGCGATCGCCGGATCACAGCGCGTAACGTGGGTGTGCATTTGGTGAACGAGCCTAAAGTTTTAACCGAGTAGAGCTGACATACGACACGACAGTCTGGTTACCCATCACTCGTTCACTTAAATAGGCTTTTAGACTCGATGAAAATGCGTGATTAACTTTTTGGGATCCCAAAACGTAGCCTAAGTGGAAGGATACCTATGACATCGCAAAAGTTGTCCGTCTGAATGTCTGTCTGTGAGCACGATAGCTCTCGAAGGGAATGAGGTATTTGCTGAAACTTGGTGGGAGGTTCCTTTGAGGCAAGGGAAAGGTCGAGTTCGTAGATGGGCTCTGTAGCCCTACATTTAGGGGTGGGAGAGGGGGTTCAAATTAAGGGACAAACAAAATATTTTTAAACAGCTAATGAGATAGTCGATTAAGGGGTAAAGACATTCCGAACGCGAATATGAAAACCATTTTCTCGCCGGACAAGTAGTTCGCCCGGAATCCGGCCAAAACTGGAAAGTTTGTTAAAAGTAAAAGTTTTATTTGAAGTTGATTAGATTTTCGCTTGAGGGTTAAGAAGGCATGCTGAACGCTTATGTCAAAATCATTTTCTTCGCGGACAAGTAGTTCGCCCGGGATCCGGCCCAAACCGGAAACATTTATTCAAACAATGTTTACAACGGATACGTCAGCTACGATTCTTCATCAGCGATATTTCGGCCCTTCTTGGCAAGAGTCCTCGTCAGGCTGTCAGTCCTCTGGGTCAACGTCGGGGAAGGAAACAAACTTGTAAACCTGTGCTGAGGTTTAATTTTTCCGCACTAATTTTTCCGTGCAGTAATTATTCAAAGTAATAGATACAGGCGAGTACTCTACAATAAAAACGTAGAACGAGGTTATTAATGAAATAATACTTAAGTTTTCAGCCCTTTATTAATAACGAAACCGAAGTTGATCAAAAATGCAGAAAAAACGCTTTCCTGTCATCGCCCCAATTGTGCAGCAAAAACAGCGTCCGTGTCAAAATTAAATCTCAGGATTAGTTTTTTCATTACAGTGGTATTTGAAAGTAATTTACTTTAATAAGATATTTATAGTCGGTAGAAGCTTCAGTTATTTATTACAGGTTCGTTTCCTTCCCCGACGTTGACCCAGAGGATTGACAGCTTGACGAGGACTCTTGCCAAGAAGGGCCGAAATATCGCCGATGAAAGATGTTCCTACGGCCCAAGCTGACTGCGAAATCGTAGCTGACGTATCCGTTGTAAACATTGTTTGAATAAATGTTTCCAAGTCAGCTTGGGCTCAAAGAAATTTACCAAACCGGAAAATTTGTTAAAAGCAAAAGTTGTATTTGTAGTTGATTAGATGTCCCATTTAGGGGTAAGAAGAGATGCTGAATCCGTATATCCCAATCAGTTTTTACTAGATGCACACCGGCCGCGGCCACGTTGTGTACTCAGTGAAACGAGTGAATACCCGATGAAAAATTTACCTCAAAATAGTACTATGAAGTAGTACGAAAAAGTTGCATGCAGTACTAACGATGCTACTACATGCTTCTACTTCAAGGCTACCGTGTTACTGCATACTACTATATGCTACTATTAGCAGTGACCCATAAATTTCCTGTAATGACTCGCCATTCAGGGGGCTTGTCATTTCCTATGCTTCTATGTTGCTATGTTGCCCGAGCCTCACCTAGTTTCCAAAAATTCCGCTTGGGTCGAATCGGCGTTCTTGCTCAGATAGACAAAATTTGTTGGGACTATTCAGCATGCCACCAGGTACCTAAGATAGGACAAAAGATCCAGGATACTCTTCCATTACAGAGAAATATTCCTAGTTCAGCACAACAGCTGCGAAAAATTTTGTCTATCTGGATAGTCGGGTATTTTAGCCCCGTGGGTATTTCTCGAACTATCTGACGCTCGGTCAAGAGCGCATCAGAAATCTCTTATTGACAAGCCCCCTGAATGGCGAGTCATTACAGGAAATTTATTGGTCCCTGCTATTAGCAAGACTGGATTCTACTATGGCAAGATAGGATGCTACTGGATACTACTACACAAAATTGGACCAGTCTGATGCAGATTAAATGATAGTATTCTTTGCAATAACAGTATTACATGCAACGTTTTCGTACTACTACGCAGGCTACAAATTTTTCATCGGGTAATCCCTTACTCTGGGGTCGCGAGCACGTATCAAATAACGAACCCTCTTGTTAGGATAACCCCTTGTTAGCTTCCAGAGCGGAATACCGATATTTTGTTGGTATCAGTGATTTTTTATGTATGCATTCCGTCAAGGCGAACTAAGTGAATTGAATTGGATGAAAATATTTTTCACTTCGAGCGTGTCCCACCCTTCTAACAACAGTTACTATTAGTTACTATTTCCGTTCCATCCTCACGAAAAGTTACTACGCTGACCGTTCCAACCTTCTCGAAATAGTAACTAATAGTTACTATTTGCTTACCATGCTCGGGAGCGTAGTAAGCGTAGTATCTACGCATCTCTGTAACATGATTGGTCGGATTTGCCTGTGGCATGATATCCTGCTGCAAAATAAAAAAAATCGTTCCAGCCTTGACGTCAAAAAGTCAGAACTCGTGACGTCGTGCGTAGTAACTACGGTAAGTAGGGTGGAACACGCTCTTAATGTGCGCATGCCCTGAGCTTTCAGATCTTCGTGGGGAAATTTAATTGGGGGGAGGATTGGTTGGTAAAAGTAATGGGAAGTAAATTATTTGGTGATATTGAAAGATTCCTTTCGGTTTCGATGACCCACAGAGAAAGTCTCCTGTAAAGAAATATGTAAAATAGTTATCATTTATTTTTTTATTATTTTTTTTGTGTTTATTTTTCCCATTGCCTTTGTGCTTTTAGTGGAATAAACCTTATCTATCTTATCTTATGAACTCATTAGTGCTTTCTTTTAGTTGGAAAGATCCAAAGAACGAGTTCAGGACGAACTCGAAGACTAGTCTGAAGTGCATCCCAACTCTAGTAAAATGGGGGACACCGCAGCGACTTGAGGAAGGTCAGTTATTGAGTCCAGAAAACATCAAGATGCTTTTAGAAGAGGACTAACACTTTCTGCCTTAAAGTCCAGTCCTCGTTATCGTTCTTCAACCGGGTAAAAAAAAGCACGCGTCTTAATTAACGAAAACCCAGACCATTTGTCGACACAACTGTTCTGTTACCGACAGCCGGAGTAAAACAGTAATGAAGACTGGGCTTTACCGAGTTACCGTAAATCAGGGTAAAACACATGTTCAAATAACCAGTTGTCTGTTCCCGTGTGCCAGTGGTATTTTTCAAAGTTGTAATTGTAAGGGGTTATATTTTCTTAGGGATATTTACTTTTGTTATTTAGTTTTTGTTACGAAGAAGTTGTGTATGAATTAAATATGTTCTATGCCCATTCACTGTAGACTATAGAGCACAACCGCTTCTGGCTCTTCCGCTAGGTACAGGGCGATTTGTACCGACAAGAAGAGTTAGTCATCAAGAGTATTAGGACTATAGGAAAGGTAGGTTGGTTTCATACAATCGTCGATTGGTTTGCTTTGTGGGGAAAACGCCACCATACTTTTTTTTGGTAAGAAGGTTGGGGGGGGGGGGTCGGACGTTTGAATTTGGAGGGGTAAACAAGGGTGCCAATACCGTGTATACACTCGATGTTGAACGGACTAAAGGGCTTGTTGTTGGTCACCTTTGTTTACTGGCGTGGCAACGCACATACCATGTTCGAAGTTTCGCCTTATTCCAACTCAGCCTTCCAAGAAGATTAGTTTCTGAAAGTTCCCATTGTCTCACTGTCAGCACTTGTGACAGAGAGATTAGTTGCGTTTTTGCAGATAGCATGATATCTGATACTATCGTAACTGGATCTGCATTTTGTCGTTTTTGGGATCCCAAAACGTAAGTGGAGGGATACCTATGACATCGCAAAAGTTGTTCGTCCGTCCGTCTGTAAGCACGATAACTCTCGAAGGGAATGAGATATTTTGATGAAACTTGGTGTGAGGATTGTTTGGGTCAAGAGTAAGGTCGAGATCTTAGATGGGCTTTGTAGCCTTATATTCAGGGGTGGGGGAGGGGGTTTAAATTAAGGGGTAAGCAAAATATTTTTAAACAGCTAATGGGACAGTCGATTATGGGGTAAGAAAACATGCTGAACACGATGGTGGAAACCATTTTCTCGCGGGACAAGTAGTTAGCCCCGTATCCGGCCAAAACCGGAAAACTGTTAAAAGTCCCCGTAGTTGATTAGATATCCGATTTAGGGGTAAGAAGAGATGCTGAATCCGTGTATGATAGTCATTTTGTACCCAGGCATATAGTTCGCCCGGAATCCGGCTGGAACCGGAAATTTTTTTTTAAGTTAAATTTTAATTTGAAGTTGATTAGATGTTCGATATAGGGGAAAGAAGATACGCTGAGTTCGATAGCTTCTTTTTTTTTTGCCGGACAGGTAGTTCCAGAATTCGGCCGAAACTGGGAAATTTGCAGAAGTAAGGCAGGAAGTTTTCGTCCAAACAGATATGACTTATAGGGGTAAACACAAACATGCTGAATCCATATCTGAACTTGGTTTTCCCAGATGATTAACTTTTTGGCCTTAATCTGTTTCTGAATTTTAGTAGTAGTCTGGCGAAGACTGGATCTGGCAATGACAAGACCAAATTGTCTGGATCAAATATTGAATTTTTGCGATCCCATCGAAACCTTTGGTCTTGTTACTATAGGCGTATTCTCGCCGTTCCCGATGACTCCACTTGAGGAGTTTCCGCGTTTTTGTTTGTCCCGGGGACTAACTCCATGGACGAGGAATGCTCCGATTATCTTCACGATCATCGAAAAGGACTCCCTTTCAGATTCGGAGGGGAATCAATTTTTGCTGGTGTTAGTGCAATGTAAAATTAATTAAAAAGAATCAGAATAAACATATCCAAAAATAAAGTGAATCCATACTAATTTCGTCAACTGCATATTTTTTTTCGAACAAAATCCATTTGGAAGCATTCCCCGTGTGCTCGCTGTTTCTGTACGCAGGGGCGGTTCGAAGCGCTTGGGCATGGGGAGTGAGGACTTCAAAATATACGATTGGCTAAAAACACAGCACCAACAGGCTCAAGAAATATTAACGTTATAAGTTATAAAACGCTACGGAAAATGCGATTGTAGTAATAACATAATAAACAAATTAAGTAACAGGAGTTAGACTATGCCGCTCATATCAATTTTCGCTGGAGAGAAGACAAGCCTCGGTACCAGCTTCTGACATAGCTACTCAAGAGAAACTAAAGTGAGCGCCGCAGGCGTAATTTTTTCAACCGAGCGAAATTCAACTACTCCTTTACAACTTCTACCTTTTAATGTAGATTAGACCACAAATCCCAAGCTTAAAACCGCACATAATGAAGCACACTTCAACTAAATAGAAATAGGGTAGGACTACGAAAGAGCCGCAGGCAAAATTCGTTAGATCGGCAATATTCGACTACTTCCCACACAAACTCTTGCTTTTAACGTGGCTCAGATCCCAAGCAGCAGCTTTTACCGTGTGTACCTAAGACAAATTCAAACTGAGCGCCGCAGGCGATTTTTTTGTAATCCGACCATTTTCTGACATTTGTAGCTTTTAAGGTGGCTGAAATCTCAGGCCTAACACTTCATGTGAATTACGGGCCATTCAACCACACAGTGAGTAGGCGACTATGAAAGAAGGCGCAGGTAAAGTTTTGCGAAACATTTTAAATTCTGCCTACTATATCACACATCTTTCCATGTCCCGATAACTCGCAAACGGAGTGGGATATTTTCCCGGAAGTTGGTACGTGGTAGTGCTTCCACTTTGAATTTACACTACAAAGAAAGTACAATTATGAGGCCCGTCATACTGTGCTTACAAAGCCTGTATGACGGGGCACAGAGCCATTTAAAAAAAAAGTAAACCTGTTTTTGTTTTAAGATAAGGAGATTTTTGCACAGAACCAGATATGGTAATGTTGAAACGTCGCGCCGTAGGCGAAATTTCGAAAATCAGCCTGTTCTCAGCGCCACAGAGCGATAATCACGATTTCGTAATGGTATGACACGTTTGAAACATACAATTGTCATTCTAACAAGCTCAAAACACACACTATTTCGTAGCGTAATGACTCTATTTTTCCTGTGGTTTACCATTTTTACTGTGGTGTGCCCCAAGGCACTATCCTCGGACCACTACTTTTCCTGGTCAAGATCAATGACCTCGCAGGCTCCTGTGACGACCGTTGGAAATTCGTCGATGATCTTTCGGTCTTAGAGCGCTGTTACAAAAATATCCGGAGCAGTGCAGCCACCATAATGAATGATATTAGTGAAGAAGCTTCAGTCAACCAAATGACCGTCAACCAAGAAAAATCAGCAGTCCTAACTGTATCCTTTCTTAAGTCTAATCCAACTTTCCAACCTGACCTACCTGATCACAGCAGAGTGGAGGAGCTCAAACTTTTAGGTGTTCATCTAACTAAGTGGGATAAGCAAGTACAATCTATGCTGAAAAGAGCAAACATGGGAATAAGATCTCTCAAAATGCTCTCCCGCCATGGCACCCCGAAACACCACCTCCTTCGCATTTACCTTGTGTTCATTCGCCCTTCCCTTGAATACTGCTGTCCGGTATGGCATTTCGGTTTAACACGGGAGCAGTCGGAACGCCTCGAGAGAATCCAGTACCGATCTTTAGTAATAGTATCAAAATCCCCCAAAATCCCGTACATTTCCCTTCTAAACGAGTTTGGTCTCGCATCTTTGTCAAACCGTAGGCACCAACTTTCTACCAAGTTTGGTGACCAACTACTGGAAGACCCCAACCATCGGCACATCCTTCCCCCTCCCCACATTCCCGACCGCATAAGGCCACAGAGAATGGCAGCACAACCAGTTCCTAAGATACAACCCATTCGGGCAATTCATGCGCGGTACGAAAGAAGTTTTGTCCCCTCCTTTGTGAGTTTTTTCAACGCGAAATTTTAAATTCTTTTCCTATTTTTTATGTTAATTATTGAGAGCGCTTTAACTTGTTGCAATTCTTGTTTTTGTGTAATTATTGAACATTTGACTATGTAAAAGCGCAATTGTATATTGTTATGTTTGACGAGAGAACAAATATTCGGTTTTTTTGTTAATACCGTAAGGAATTTTTCTCGAAAAATAAAGATTGATTGATTGACTATGCAACCATACGACCAGAAATAGGTAATTTACTGTCGAATTCAGCTAACTGCCACATATGGCAAGCTCAAGCTTACGACTGTCTCTAATATACGATTAGAAAATCACTTCGTAAAATACGACAGGAAACGGGTCATTTCCAGGGAAAACTCGCAGTTGATGTCATCCTGTCAAGTTCCATACGACTGTGATTCTGACAAACTGAGAACACAAAACTGTGAATCTGACAAGCTCAAAATCTCTATGGAACAATACGACAAGGAACAGGTGATTTGAAAGCTAAGTTCAAGATTAGCTGCTTTGTCTCTGGCAAGGTCAAAACTTACGACTGTCTCTAATTTACGACTAGAAAATCCCTTCATAAAGTAAAACGACAATAAACGGGTCTTTTCAGGCGAAATTTGCAGTTGATGTCATTCTGGCAAGCTCAAACATACGACTACGACAAATATACTCATAACCATAACACACAATTGTTGAATTTGAAAACATATGAAATTCACGTTTGGTAACTGCCTGTATGTCATTCTGAAAAGCACATTTGATGGTGCAAACGGATACGTCAGCTGAATTTTTATTGGAGCTATATTTCGGCCCTTCTTGGCGAGGGTCCTCTTCAGGCACAATACCGCTCAAGTTGGAAAAATGAACTTGTGGGAAACATAAAACTAAAGATTCTAGCCTAGCGTTAAATATTTAACTTCGTTGATTCCTTCGGGAGTCTTGTTCGGAGTTAAAAAGGTTGCTGTGATTTGATTTTGGACACGGCTGCTGTTTTTGCTGCTCGATTGGGTCGTTCGTCGGGCAGAGATTTTTCTGCATTTGGGTTGAATTTCGTTTTGTTGTAGAGAAGAGCTTGGGGTCCGAATTTCCTTTCACTGATGATGCCTTTCCATGTTTCTGGTAGTGAGTATTTTGTGTTTCCCACAAGTTCGTTTTTCCAACTTGAGCGGTATTGAGCCTGAAGAGGACCCTTGCCAAGAAGGGCCGAAATATAGCTCCAATAAAAATTCAGCTGACGTATCCGTTTGCACCATCAAATATGATTCACAGTCAGCTTGGGCTGAAGGAATAAAAATTCTGAAAAGCTCAAAACTAAGGACTGTCATACAGACAAGCTCGAAACATACGACTGAAAGTAGATTCTCTGGAGCATGGGGAGCGGGAGTCACCCCCACGCCCCCTTCGAACCGCCCCTGTCTGTACGCGTGAGTCCGCGTGGAGTGACTTCCTCTATTCTCGCCGTTCCCTTCGATTCCCCTAGGAGTCCTCGGGGAACGGCGAGAATACGCCTTATAGGTCTTGTGCTCTCGCGGTTTCGTTTTCCAAAAAGCAAAGCAAGAATGCTCTTGATGACTAACTCTTCGTGCCGATGGAGGATCGCCGTGTACCTAGCGGAAGAGCCGGAACCGTCACCACAGCTGTCCCCAACGAACGCCGTTGGTTGGTTGGCACATAATTTGAGTCATTTTAACGTTTCTCCTTCTTCCCGAGGTTCTCTGGCGTTGTTCGTACTTAGTCATATAGAGTATCCGCTGAGCGCAAGAATTATCAGAAGATCGTTGCGCCTTTACAACTTCTCGCTGACTTGCCGAGATATCTTTCTACTCGCGTTGTGGATTCAGTTTCCAAAACAAGCGAAGCCCAAAAAGCACTGGAAAGCAAAGCGAGTCGCAACATCAGCCGGCGCATAAACTTGCGGACATTTCCAGATCGCCATTCCCGTCACACGAGTTGATGGCGAGACGATGGGGACTTCAGAAACTAGTTACTGTTGGGGGATATTTGGATTTTTTCGATATATCGATATTATCACTTTCGATATTTCGATAGCCGATTTCGATATTTCGATAGCCGATTTCGATATTACCCATGTTTCGCTGTAGTATACGCAAGAATAAATAAGGGAAGAGACTTATTTACTCTTGGTGTACGTCTCGTTTCGCCGAACATTAAAAACAAAATTGTTGTAAAAAATCCTCTTGCATGATCTGAAACTTCGAATAAATAAAAATTGAATCACGGAAAGCGTATTGCCCATTTTTGAATTTATAAATGTAACTTGTGTTGGAGTATTTACAATAATCATAAACGAACAAATATCGTTTTCGACATATTCTTATTTGGCCTATATATCGACAAATCGTTATCGAAAATAATAGTTGCGTTTTCAGCAATTATTAGCGTGTTGAACTCGAATCCTAACACGTTGCGCTGTCACCCGTTTTCAGCGCCCATGTTTTGCATGACATTGAGTTGCAAGACATTGCAGAAATGTCTTCGTGAATTCGTCGACTAGACCACCAAGCTCCTTTTCTCCTGAAGCCACAGAACACGGAACCCGTGTTAAGTAGCGTGCACACACAGTCCGAATTTCGCAGTCCGGTGCGAATTTCCTTCTCCGCTCCGGAATTTTGACGCATCGCATTCGGATTCGGTCCGATAATTTCGTTCCGATTTGAGTAGAAAATATTCTACTTTTACCGGAGCGAATTTTAAACGCATGCGAAATTGTGCCCTGAGAATTGAAAAATTAGAAGCTGTGTTTGAAGTTTCAACTGTTTATACGACCTATTTAATGTCAGCTGCATTCATTCATTAGGCAATCAATCAGCATCATCTGACTGTGGGCTAAGTAGTGGATTTTTCAAACCTGGGGCCAAGTTTCACGTCTGAATTTTGTTTTATCTGAAAAGCCTGTCGGGCATCGTGACGCGAATTTCGTATGCGCGTTTTCCCGTACGGAATCTTACCGGACTGTGTGTGCACTTAGCTTTAAGGATGCGCACTGGATGCGCTGGCGTAAAAACGGCTTGTGACGAACACGGGTTGAGAATTGCGAGCCGGAAAACGGAACTAATGTCGCCCAACACCAAAATTAGTCCGCTTCGAACCGTTGAACTAGAATATGATGAATGATGTAAATGTAGGGAGAATATGGTGTCTTACGAGGCCTTTGTAAGTTTCAGCAATGATAGCCTACGTGGGAAGAGGCTAATGAAAGTTCTCTCGGTTAGTCCGAGGTTATGGAAGGATTAAGCAACAACTGCTCTTGCGTGAGGAATGTCTTCGTGAATTCTTCGACTAGACCACCATAAGGTCCTTTTCTTCTGCTGCTGATGCAACTTCCTCGCCTGTTCAGGAAGACACAGAGCGTGTTCCACCCTCGTACCAATAGTAACTATCAGTTACTAAATCCGTTCCAACCTCACGAAAAGTTACTACGCTGACCGTTCCAGCCTTCTCGAAATAGTAACTAATAGTAACTATTTGCTTACCACGCTCGGGAGCGTGGTAAGCGTAGTAACCACGAATCTCTGTCACGTGATTGGTCGGATTCACCCGTGGCATGATATTCCGCTGGAAAATAGAAAAATCGTTCCAGCCTTGACGAAAAAAAGGCAGAGTTCGTGACGTCATGCGTGGTAACTATGGTAAGTAGGATGGAACACGCTCACAGAGACAAAAATGGGGACGTCAACCCACATGGGGGTGGCCCTTTTTTAGACCCAGAACCCAATTGAAATGGATGGTCTACCGCCAGAGCCCAATTTGAATTGGGTGCTTTTCTGCGGAAAATAGCCAAGAACTAGTTGAAGTTGGATGGTCTACCGTGGAAAATCGCATTTTTTTCGAAAACGACCCGAAAAGGTAGATTTACACTATTCAAAACAAGTTCAAGTTATTTTTATTGACAAACTTATAATTTATAACTTTTAATTTTTAATTAATGATAAATTTGAAATTGATGATATATTCTTCGCTACTCTTCAAGTCCTTCCCCATCACATACCATATGCCTCCCATACACAAAGTTCGCTCTTTCGGTTCCGCAAACCCTTCAATGTGCAGGTTATTTAAATACAAAAAATGTTGCGTTCATGGCACTCGGAGTTCCAAACGCCGCAATCTGGTGGGTCCGTCTTCCTGCACTTAAGAGGTTGGAGACGGAAATCCGTAATGAATATCTTGAAGGTGTTCAGCAGCACTGTGTGACCGTGTTAGGGCACGGCTGCCTTTTCACCGACCGCCGCAATCCCTTGCTTGGTAAATTTTGCTGTGCCAAAAAGTTGGGAAGAGGGTCTTGCCCAGGGCAGAGGATTTGTTCTGCTGTTTTGTAGCTGCCGTTTCACTGGAGTAGCTGATACTAGCTTAGTCTGAGCTGGATTTTGGTGTTCCTTCCTACTTTCCTACTTCCTACTTTTACAACTTAGCAACAATCAAGAGGAAAGAAGGGTAAAACAAGAAAACTTTTGAAGTTGACACTAGAAACTTCTCTCAAATCGATGGATTTGATTGTCAGGTTAGGTTTTCAGTATGACTAATACGTGGTACGGACAGTACGGGTACGACAGTTTCCGCCAGAGTTGTGTTGTCAAAGCGTTACTATCGCCAATCAGCGATTGTGAAAACTGGTACAGTCAAGAGTAGGAAGTACTACAAAACTGCAAGTACTGCAACTGCTGTGAATGATGGACTTTTACTAGAATACCCTACTTATTGTAGGGAAGTGTGAAATAGAACTTCGAAGCCTTTCAGCCAGCAGGTGGGTCAGTTATAGATTATACTATAGCACAGTAGAATTTCTATTAGGCTATAAAAGATTTAAATGAGGTACTGCCAAGAAGATTAGGTTAGGAGTTGCAAGTCGCCATGGAAAAATATGTATTCCTCATCCAGGCAGCATCCAGGTTGCTACTGGAATCGAAAACCTAGGAAAAACTGAGTCCAGTACTGTATTTATCTACTGTGGAGTAAACTAAGAGACTAAGTACACGCTGACTAGATTGACCAGCCTTGTCAAGGCAATGACTAAAAGCATTCCACTCTCAAGGTGTCGATTTCCATTTAATAAGAAAAGCTCGGCTAAAAGAACTGTCCAGGTACAGTAGAGGTATGGTCCGAGCCTCCGGATGCAGTCAATAGGGCAAGAAAATTCTTTTAAATTTAAAATCAAAGAAAGTCGATTGAATTCCTACTTCAAGTTTGTGCTAGGATAACCCTGAAACGCTTGGCTGTTGGCTGATATTATGTTCATACATTTCTTTTCTATTTTACTTTTTTTTATTTGCAATTGACAAAAGCAAGGTAGTGTAAGAGTTAAAAAAGTGTTCACCTAAGCATACCTCTACTGTACCTTCATTTGACAGGAATTTTAGATCTGTTTCAATGTAAGAACGTTACAAAAGGTGCTAGAATGAGTGATAGTTTCATCAGTTGTGCTTGTACAGTGATGTTTTCATCAATTGTGTGTTAGAGTGATGTTTTACCATCAATTGTGAACTGGGGGATTGAGACAATGAGCCATTTGTTGCCTGAGTTTTGGCTAGATTTTCTGGCCTACCCCACACAATAGTAGTAATAACAATAAGACAGGAGATGTGTCCAACCTCGTATTTTCTATACAACCTTGAAAATTACCGAAAGAGATTAAGAAAATTAAATGTTGTTCTGAGAAGGTCCTAACTTTGAAGGAGGGAACCCTGAACGACCTAGGACCTGTTTTGGACTGCCCAGAAGTTTTCTTGTAAGATTTTCTATGGAGGACAGGGTCATCGCTAGCCAAAACTGGAGGGGATAAATTCGGGATGCAAGCGTTGAAGTAGTTGTATCTCTGAGCCAGAGGCTTTACTAGCCAAAATGTTTGGGGGGGGGGGGGGGCAAGAAATTTACCGACTGGCTGGTAATTTTTACTGACTGTTTTTGCAGAAAAAAAAACTGTTTTCTAGAAAAAAACAACAGTTTCGAAAAAATCGACTGTTTTAATGAAAAAACTCGACTGTTTTGGCGAAAATTGCACCACTTTGCACAGACTCAGCTATTTTATATTGACTTGTCAACAACATTGGGGGGGGGGGGATTCCCCCCCCCCCCCCCCCCCCCCCCATCGTGATGCACCTGCTCTGAGCTCAGAGGCGGTTTGAAGGGCATGGGTATGGGAGGTGACTACATCAAAATACATGACTGGCAGATGTCCTGCAAGGCTCAAGAGTCATGCCAGTTATAAACAATAGCCAAAAAAGACAGCACCACATGCAGGAAATTGGAAGAATTTAAAGAAATGTTAAAGTTTAAGAGGGGTTTCCGACCTCGAATTTACACAACCTCGAACCTGGCCTGAATAAGTTGGAAGGAATTTTCAATCCAGTCCTAAAAAGGTCCTAACTGTCAAGAAGGAAACCCTAGTGACCCAGGACCTGTTTTGGACTGCACATAAATTTACTTGTAAGGTTTTCAGGCCAAGTTCGAGGTTGGAAAACACTCCTGTATTTCTAAGGTTAAGGTAAATTCGCACAATAATTCTCTTCCTGACCCGCAGCAGTTCGTAATGATAGCAATATCAGACGGACTGAAAATCAGCACCGCAGTCAAAATTTTTATAATATGAACTTTCTCAGGCAAAATACTACTTCCCCCCAACAAACTCAAGCTGTTAATGTGGCTCAAACCGTGAAATTCAAAGTCTATAAACCCGAACGAAATGATGTGCTCTTCCAGTTCATATAGCCTACTACAAAAGGCGCCGCAGGCGAAATTTTATGGAATCCTTTATGATCATAACATGTTTTTGGATCCCAAATGAAAGCAAATGCCCGTTGTGTCTTTTTTCACAACAAACGCTAAACAGTGTGAGACATTGTGTTGGAAGTTCGGACATGACAGTGATTCAGTTTGACCCTTTCCTAAACAATGTACTGATCATCCAGAAAAAATTGAAACAGAGTAGCCTATAGACTTGTTTCTTTGGAGCTGATTTATTTAGAAACCGGGCTTTCGAAAATACAAAGGCCTTTCGAAAATACAAAGGCCTGAAACTAAAAAAGTCTTGAAAATGTGTGCCACAAGCTATATCAGCCTGATTTTAATTAAAACCAAGAGATATTGATAAAACTTGGTTGTGCTAAAACTGTGCACTGCAAGGTGAAATTCATGATTTTGATAACTGCCTTTGTTCTCTCAAATCTGACAGTCATCCTTCTCATTCTGACAAACGGACAAGATGTGACTAAAAATCTCTTCCTATCAAAACGTCTAGGAACATCCCACCTCTTTGTCTCAATCTGGTAAGCTCGAAATATATGACTGGGAATGCAATTCCTTTAAATCTTAAACGCTCGAGGCCTCGAACCTTCGGCGTCCAGGCTGGATGTCAACTCAGTTTCTTGGTGCCCTTAACTAGCCTTACTGACTGTAACGGACGCACTGCCAGGCCTCCATTTGGGTTTCCTGGGTGGGCGTCCAGTTTAGCTCTAAATTGTTTGTCGTAGGGCGCTCTGCAAGGGTGAGCGCCCAGTTCAGCTCAGTTTTTGTCGGCGAGCGACCAGCTTAGTTCATTTATTTTGGCAGGGCGCTCTGCGGGGGCCAAGTTCAGCTAATATAATTTTGACAGGGCTCGCTTTTTTCTTTCTTCGAGGGGCTGGTACCACCCCCCATAGCAACGCCTTTGAGAATACCCCTCCTGTATGCATAGAAATTACCTTTTCATGATGTGATTGTGAAATGCGATGCATTTTATTGTCAGCATTTATCAACTCTGTCAAGGCTTCACCCTTTCCAAACTCAAAGACAAAGTAGAGATTGGACACCAAAATCCTTAACTGTGTGGACTGTGAATACTACGGTTTTAAGTGGGAAAATCCACGAAACGAAAAGGAATCTGAATTTGTCAGGAAGTGTATTGTATCATATATATATATATATATATGTATATATTGTATGATGATTAGATAACACACCATTATATTATACACTATATCATATAGTTTAATGGTCATATGATAAATAAAACAGACGTGTTGGTTCATAAATCTGCCATGAATTTTTCGTAAGAGAAAAAAAATTGAAGCTTGGCCTTATTTTTGCCCCTATCCTTGCAGTTTTTTAACATTGTTTGTGGATCAGTCTAGCATGGTATTCTTGGTGCATGCATATGGACTTGCCAAAATGTATACCTTAATTACCTTAATTTGCACTTCGGACTGATTAAGATCCAATGGAGCTGTGTTGCTCCGTGGGTGATGATGTCTGAGATCTGCTACTGGTCTAGATCGTCCCAGCAGTATTTCCGTTTCTTACATGACCACTCGTCATCCAGTGACTTCTTGAGAGCTTCAGAAGAAGTTGCTGACACTGTGGATTCTGAAAGGGCATTCCAGTTGTTGATCACTCTTTAGGAATAGAAGGTTTGTCGCACTCTTGTTTTTACATGGCATTTCGAGATAGTCTTGGAGTGGCCTCTTTTTTGGACTACTTTTTTGAGCGTTGAAATTCATATCCCATGTAGTTGCCGAGTCCTGGATACAATTGAAATCTTCCTTCAGTGACTCACTGAAAATTGTAGGCCTACTAAACAATTTGGAATCATCCGCATGGAGAGTGAGGTGATTTGTTGCCAGTTGAAATATATCATTTATATAGCCTAGGGCTCGATGGAAGATGCCATCCACGCGAACGTGTCCCTGGATGATGCTATGCAGACGAAAACGGGTTGAAAGGGAAGAAGATGGTACATTCGCATTCCCGTTCAACAGAGCGCAAGGAGAGCGTGGTTGAACGGTAAAGATCCCTTCAACTGGATAGTGGTTTCAGATATTGTGGTTATGGTAGAAACAGATGTCCTTCTTCTATTGATTGCGATGTAGATGCGATACTTATGCTTCCAAATCGAATCCAACCATGGGAGGTTGGAGGAGGATACCGGAAATCTTGAAGCGTGCATATCTTGATTGAGTAATTCCTTCCAAGTAAAACTTGACAGTTGGCAATACAGTCAGTTTAGAGGTCAAGACGGAATCCACGACGACTGGGGAATCTGAAAGGGTCCAGAAACCTCGTGGAAAAAGCTTGGTGCACAAGCAAATCGCCGTGTACCTAGCGGAAGAGCCGGAAGTGGCACCACAGTTGTCCGCAACCATCGCCGCGATTGGTTGACACAGGATTTGGGCTGTTGATGTTGAGTCGTTAGGGCGACGTTTTCTCCTTCTTCCTGAGGATCACTGGCGTGTTTTGGACTTGGTCATACAGTTTATTCTGTTCGTGTCGTTTTCGTGGGCACCGGGGAGGGATCGGGCGGGATTGATGGGCTAGACTGTCACAAGCCCTGCGTTTACATTAACAGATCCAGACCAGATCCGGACTCTGTGTGGGGCAGTTGAGGGGGCTTCTTGGATTTGTTGCCACATTCAGATTCACTTTATTCATCAAAAATTCTTGATTGCGAAAAATAGCATAGGAAAATGTCAATAAAATTCAGTGACATACAAGTACATAATATACTATTACTTTACCTAATCTTCATGCAATATACAATTTTGGTTTCTTAATTTGGTCCATAATAAAGTACTACTAATATTACATGCATAACTCTCAGAGGAATCACGTCTACACTGATCACCAATACGTCCTCCTCACCATGTAATTTTCGTCGAGGATGAAATTTCTGGTTACCATCAGATCCCAGTCGTACCGTTTATTCGGTAGGGTACCACCAACTCAAGGTAGCTGATCTAGATATTTTTTTTGCTTTCTAAAATTTCATATTTCATTAATCTTCTTAACCTTGTGGCGATGTTAGATGGTTTTTTTTTGTAATTCTTACTGATTATGGCCGGATTCTTGGTGAACAAGTTTTTCGCCGAGTAAAAAAAAAAATCGCGGATCGATTCAAATGTTTCCCTGCCCCAAAGCGATTTCCTTTTTAAAGCGAATACAATTTTTTTGTCGCGCCTCGTTTTTTTAACCCCACTTTTATAACGAAGTAATTATAAAGCGATGGTGCCCATATTTGAACTTGACCTGTACTGTACCCAGTCTGATCTTCAGCTTTTGTACCTATCATACGCATCCACTCTCTGTTGTGGGGTTCGACGTCAAGGCCAGACAAGATTTCAGACATGAAACATTCTTGTCCTCAATAGCAACACATTGGATCAAGGCAGAAAACAAAAAAAAGAAAGAAGACATCCAAAATATTCGCAAGGATTAGGCTGACTGTTTAGAAGAGCCGTTCAAGGATTACTCATTGCTGATTTTTCACGGATGATTCATTCTGCGTTCGGGAGGAGTTTAGGAAGTCCGGCATCACCGATTTGAGTTAAAAGAGAGGCAGGCGATGGGCAAGGGGGTTAGAGACTATGAGCGTGCTCCACCCTACTTACCATAGTTACTACGCATGACGTCACGAATTCTGTTTTTTTGCCGTCAAGGCTGGAACGATTATTCTGTTTTCCAGCAGAATATCATGCCACGGGTGAATCCGACCAATCACGTTACAGAGGTGCGTAGTTACCATGCTTACTACGCTCCCGAGCATGGTAAGCAAATACTTACTATTAGTTACTATTTCGAGAAGGTTGGAACCGTCAGCGTAGTAACTTATTTACGAGGTTGAAACTAAAATAGTAACTAATAATTACTTTTGTTAGAAGGGTGGAACACGCTCTATGTAATTATAAACTGAAGAGAGTGAGGGCCCGCGCAGTTTCGAAACCGTTTCAGAACCAGCGAAGTTATTCTTTCATGACACTTTGCTAAAAGGAAATATTTGTGTGTTGGCCAGAGTCGTTTCTAGCCAAAATGTTTGGGTCGGAGGGGCAAGGAATTTACCGATTGGCTGGTAATTGTTACCGAGTGTGTTTGCAGAAAAAACGACCGTTTTCAAGAAAAAAAAGACAGTTTCGAAAAAATCGACTGAGTTTCAAAAAAAACGACTGTTTTGACGAAAAATCGGCTAATTTTCAGAAAAATCGACTGTTTTAATGAAAAAAATCAACTGTTTTGGCGAAAAATCGAGGCGCTTCGCGCTGACTCGGTTATCTTTTACCGACTGGCCGACAACATTGTGGGGGGGGGGGTCCCCCCCTCCCCCGGGCGTGACACCCCTGGTGTTGGCTACCTATTTTTGTAATACTGTGCAGTGTGCGTATTTCTCTCATTTTCTCTTTCTAATGCGCTCGGCGGTTTGACGGTAGAGGTAAAATAATAAATAAATAAGAAAAGGTAGGCTACAGATGTCAGGAAATAGGAAAACAGTTGGTTTGAAGCAAAAGCAAGGTATTTGAGACCATCATTAAAGTTTAACTGAAAAGGGCAGAGATGGGACAGTCCCTCACTTATTCACTTAAAGAGGCTTGAAAACCCGATGAAAATGCGTTACGTCGTTGCTCCGCTGTTTACGAATAATCAATTTTCAAATAGTGGAACTTCCCTGTCAGATTTGTGGCACTACCTGTGTCGAATGCTTGACGAAAAAGATTTATGAATTTTCTTTGTTCAGGCACTAAGCAGTGTTCACCAAGCTCATCACCGCCCACTGAAAATCCGCTTTTATTTTCAGATTCAGATATCCCGCGTCATAGTAGAATTTGCGCTGTGGGGACATCCGTAGACATTCTGAACCTCACTACGAGATCAGATGGTGGAGAATCAAAAAATCTCTTAGCAGAATCCTAATAACTGAGTGTATTCAACTAAACGATAAAAAAATAAGTTTGCTTTTCAGTTAAACTTTAAGAGAAGGATAGCATTTCCGTAAAATCGTCTGTAAACATACGCAGAACTTTTCCAAGTTCTTGACATCGATAAGTAATTAAATTAAGTCCTTTCGATTGGCTTCGTTTTGGTCCAAATAGCTTGTAAACGTTGGGAAGTTCCTGGAACCGGAAGCAGGAAGTTGACTTACCTAAAGTCCTTTGCTGTGAGCCCGGGGAGACAATATAGTAGTATATAAGCCCTAAGTGTTTGCCAATTAGGAAGGGTTGATAACAATTCTCCAGGGAACATTCTTCTTTCGGCCGTAAGCTTAGTGGTACTTAACAGAGCTTGGTTCTGTAGTTATGTCATGTTATATTTGTCTGCGCAAGCTCTGCGTTGCGGCGTCGCAAGGACGACGCAAAGCTTCTGTGGCCTAGTGTAAAAGATCAACGCGTCAGTATGAAAGGGCTTTAAAGGACCTGTCTTACCTATAATACTAATGCAACCTACTTCCATAATCACTTCATGTATTTCTAAACCCGGAGACCCCAATTTCGTACGGCACATTCTAACACCTCTAACAAAAGCACGATGTTTTCTCACTTGCCGTGTTTTGCTACTTTCGATGTGTATCACGCTGTCGACGGTTGTCTGCGAAAAGTTTACCCATCAGAAAAACCGGTTATGTAAATTGTTTCCCTGTTCTCGCTACAAGTCAACGAGTCTCGGAAAAGGGTTAAAACAGCCAAAACCGTGGCTTTTTTGTTGAAAGCACAGCATAGTTTTAAAGTTTTCGAATATTTTAAAATACTGTAAGTTAAAGAGTAAATAGTGCGAGGGGTCCTTTAAGAACTTCAAGGATTTTTTTTTTTAATTACAAAACGACCACATATTATACAGCTAGACAAGAGAAACCAACTTCGTAGAGACAGCGCTTGTCTAATGATTGTATATTGATATAAACAAAACCAGTGTTCTTACCATGCATGGGAGAAATAATGCCGCTTTGCTGGTTCCAGTTCTCTTGAAGGCACGGATACACGATCGGGTTTTTCGGCCGAATTTTCTGTGCTTTCGCAGTAGTTCCGTATGGAATTAGCGATTTCCCAATTGAGCGCCTAGCGGGTTAGAGTGCGATGGAATGCTACCCGAATCTGACGCACTGTTCGCAAAATTTAGGGTTTCTGATTTTATGGTTCTCGATCTTCAGGCAATTACTGATATTGCATTAGCTTGCCATGGTTTTCTTTAGTATTCCTTTACTACAGGTCATCTAGGCTGATCCAGATTTTGAGTCTTCAATCGTATTTTGGTGATAAGTTTTACGCGTCAACTCGAAGTAGCGTTTGTGTTTGCACTTTAATCTACAAGGAGCGCTGAATTGAAAGAGAGCCAACTGATGATTGTGCTGAAAATCCTGGTAGGAATTCAAGTCGCTACACATAATCTTTCATGTGCTTTGTGTGTAACCGGTCGTCAAGCCGGAAAGAATTTTTTTTAGTAAAGTTGTTGAATCCTGAATCCTCATCCCGCCCGAAGGCAAATTCGTCTAACCAGTTCACATCCCCATGTCACGGAAATTAATAATAAAATCTATGTTTTAGGGGGTTTGACATATTTGGTAATTTGATTGAACGAGCGAAGATAGTGGCGTGTGTATTTTGAATCAGTGAATACTCTATATGACTGAGTACAAAACATGCCAGCGATCCTCAGGAAGAAAGAGAAAACGTCTCGCTAACGACTCAGACTCGACAACTCAAATCCTGTGTCAAACAATCACGTCGATCTTCGGGAGCAGCTGTGATACCCGAGGTGATACCGCTTCTGGCTCTTCCGCTAGGTACCCGGCGATTTTCCATCGGCGAGGAGAGTTAGTCATCAAGAATATTCAAGTCGCGACACGTAATCTGTCCGCAGCGTGAATAGCACCAAGATAGCACTCTTGCGGTTATTTCAATCTTTTTCGTTTCTTTTTTTTCTGGGGGTTTGACATATTTGGTAATTTGGTTGAACAAGAGAAGATAGTGGCGTGTGTATCATGAATCAGTGAATTCAACCACGCCGCAGAATGTGATGCAAGTTTGACCTTTGAAAGTACTTTGGCCTGCAGAGCGGTTGGCCCGCGTACATGCTGTGGTTGGATATCTGTAAAGCTTTGCGTTTTTGATTGACTGATAAAATGACGTCAGTCATGCCACACAAATGTGGTAAATGTTGATCGTATGGGAATGTAACCTTTAGGTCGCAGAGCCTCTGACCCTGGCGATTTATATAATTGTTGCAGGTATAGAGGACTTCTCTTCAATTTTACACATTTTTATTATTTGGGTATATAGGCCAGTAGTTCCCAACCGGGGGTACGCGTACCCAAAGGGGTACGCGAGACCCTGGTCAGGGGTACGCCAAGGTCCCAAATCAGTGAATCCGAAAATGCCTGCTTTCGTCAAGAAAATAGAGTTTTGGCTTACGGAGGTTGCGAGAAACCGACCCTTGACCGGTTTGTGAACGATAATGAAATTGAGATTTATTTGTATATTTGTATATATAAATTTACACATTAGTCCCTTACCATTTATGACAATAAATGACGTCTTTTTGGCGTTCTGATCTTGACAGATATTAGTAGAAGAGTAGAACAATTAATTCTTCAAAAGGGGTACGCAAACTTTTTGAACCCTAAAGACCTAATCCAAATATTCTGTTTACCTTCTCTTAGGGATCGCATGCCACGGGTTTGTTTAGATTTGAACTCGATTGCCGAGTTGCTGTTTTGGCTCGATAAAAAACCCACGCACAACATCTTTTTTTCTAGATGGCGGAATTTTCCAGGATTGATTATCAAAGAATCATAATACCTAACTGATAATTTGTGTATGTCTTCAGAGGTACCACACTGGTCTTGGGAATTTATTTGTATTTGTAATAAACAGTCGGAGCATTAGATGGAAATTATTATTTCGACCCTTGGCTCCGTACGTGCCATAACAGCTGTCCGTGATAATTGGCTCAGATTTAGTCCAGAAAGAGTTATTTCAAACCTAGGAAATTTGGCGGTTTTTTTTTTACTTTGCTCGTTCTTTTACGGTGTTTTTAGTGGTTTTGAACATTCATAGTGACAGTAGGGATGGTTAGCAGTGTGTGTGTGGTACAAAGACCGTTTTTTGTGGCCCGCTTTAATTAGGGGTACGCGGTACGGAAAAGGTTGGGGACCACTGATATAGGCTAATGTCAATGTATATTCATTCTTCTGGTGTTTTGCAACTGCATTGTGATGGGTCAGTCCCCGTCCACGAAATATCTATCAAAATCGTGGGAATATTTTCCATGAGGTAAGGCAGGCGTGGGAGTTCACAATGGAGCTTGTCAGTCGACAAGTTTTCATTCGGCAAGTCGATTTCGGCAATTCTCAGTCGAACATTCCCGCACAGGGCAATTTAGTGAATTGAAAATCAGTACAGGACAAGTGCGTTTTAGGCAATCTTACCAAACACAAGGCGCCTTTAAGAGCTGCTCGAAGAGGAGCCCGGCCAAGAAGGGCCGAAATATAGCTCTAATAAAATGTAGCTGACGTATCCGTTTTGTATTGTCAAATATGATTCTCAGTCAGCTGGGGCTGAAGGGATATCTACCATCGAAATACGGAACTTCAAATCCCCTAGACATGCCACCGACAAGTATCTATCTTAGCTGAGAAGAAGAAGAAGAGACACGTGAAAAATCTGAAAAATCTCCATCCTTTAAGAGATTAGGCAAATACCAATGCGATTAATTTCGGAGGCAGGTGGTATGGACCGTTTAGACGCTTCTCAGTCCACCAGATGGGAGATAAATTTCTATTGATTTGAACTAGATTATTTTTTGCTTATATATGAATTTTTTTTTTAGAAAAAAAAAATACTAGATGTTCCTACGGCCCAAGCTGACTGCGAATCATATTTGACGGTGCAAAACGGATAAGTCAGCTACATTTTATTCGAGCAATATTTCGGCCCTTCTTGGCAAGGGTCCTCTTCAGGCTCAAGCTGGAAAATAAACTTTATTTTATTTTCCAGCTTGAGCGGCTTGAGCCTGAAGAGGACCCTTGCCAAGAAGGGCCGAAATATTGCTCGAATAAAATGTAGCTGACTTATCCGTTTTGCACCGTCAAATAAAAAAAATACTAGTAAGTACAAGCCCCCTTCAGAATCATACACTTGTTATTAAATATTCTTTGAGCCCAAGCTGACTTTGAAACATTTATTCAAACAATGTTTACAACGGGTACGTCAGCTACGATTCTTCGTCAGCGATATTTCGGCCCTTTTTGGCAACGGTCCTCGTCAGGCTGTCAATCCTCTGGTCCAACTTCGGGGAAGGAAACAAACCTGTAATAATTAACTGAAGCTTCTACCGACTATAAATATCTTATTAAAGTAAGTTATCTTCAAATACCACTATAATGAAAAAAACTAGTCCTGTGATTTAATTTTTGACACGGACGCTGTTTTTGCTGGACGATTGGGGCGATGACAGGAAAGGGTTTTTTCTGCATTTTGGTCAATTTAGGTTTTTTTATTAATAAGGGACTGAAAACTTAAATATTATTTCATTAATAACCTCGTTCTACGTTTCTATTATCGAGTACTCGTCTGTATCTATTACTTTGAATAATGACTGCACGGAAAAACTAGTGCTGAGATTTAATTTTTGACACGGCTGCTGTTTTTGCTGCACGATTGGGGCGACGGCAAGAAATATTTTTTTTTGCATTTTGATCAACTTCGGTTTTGTTGTTAATAAGGGACTGAGGCTTAAATTTTCTTCCCTTAATAACCCCGTTCCACGTTTCCGGTAGGGAGTACTCGCCTGTATCTCGGTTAATGCCTGCTCGGTTTTTCTTTATCTCAACGGCTTCTCGAATGGTTTGATGGAGTCCGGTGCACGTTGCAAGAATTTCAGCTTTTTCAAAATATACTGAATGGGGTGGGTTTTCGAAAATATGTTCTGCAAGTGCAGATTTGAAAGTATAGCTATGACGGTGTCCGTTGGAGAGGGCGTGGTCAATTTCTTGCTCATGCTCTGCAAGTCGTTTTCCTACCGGAGTACTCCCTAACGGAAACGTGGAACGGGGTTATTAAGGGAAGAAAATTTAAGCCTCAGTCCCTTATTAACAACAAAACCGAAGTTGATCAAAATGCAGAAAAAAATGTTTCTTGCCGTCGCCCCAATCGTGCAGCAAAAACAGCAGCCGTGTCAAAAATTAAATCTCAGCACTAGTTTTTCCGTGCAGTCATTATTCAAAGTAATAGATACAGACGAGTACTCGATAATGGAAACGTAGAACGAGGTTATTAATGAAATAATATTTAAGTTTTCAGTCCCTTATTAATAAAAAAACCTAAATTGACCAAAATGCAGAAAAAACCCTTTCCTGTCATCGCCCCAATCGTCCAGCAA
The DNA here is from genome assembly GCA_030848855.1 of Branchinecta sandiegonensis. NCBI lineage: Eukaryota > Metazoa > Arthropoda > Branchiopoda > Anostraca > Branchinectidae > Branchinecta > Branchinecta sandiegonensis. The sequence goes on along the minus strand of JAUPMV010000021.1, from coordinate 2,271,659 downwards.
AAACAGCGTCCGTGTCAAAAATTAAATCACAGGACTAGTTTTTTCATTATAGTGGTATTTGAAGATAACTTACTTTAATAAGATATTTATAGTCGGTAGAAGCTTCAGTTATTTATTACAGGTTTGTTTCCTTCCCCGAAGTTGAACCAGAGGATTGACAGCCTGACGAGGACCCTTAAGGGCCGAAATATCGCTGATGAAGAATCGTAGCTGACGTACCCGTTGTAAACATTGTTTGAATACTTGTTATGGTTAATAATAGTAAAGAAAAAATAAGAAAAAAAGAGGAATAAAATTACGGACTCACTCGGTTCCTTGTCAAACAACAACAAGAATATCTATACATTCCAAAATCCCGTCTCCAGAAACACACGAAACCAAAAAAAAACGGAACGGATTCTCGGCCATCCTGAGACCACTCCATTCATAAAAGCGAAACTTTAAAATTCATATTGGTGGATTACATGGAACTGTTCACACAAACACAGGTCCTGGAGCGAATGAGCGTATCCACCCAAACATCTTCAAAGGCGTATTCTCGTCGTTCCCCGAGGAGGAGTCCCCGAGTTTTGGTTTGTCCCGGGGACATATTTTCTCGCGAGTCCCCACGGACAGGGAATGCTCCAATTATCATCACCATCATCAAAAAGGACTCTCTTTCAGATTCAAAGGGGATCAGTTTTTACTGGTGTTGGTGAAATGTAAAATTGATTAAAAACAATCACAATAAGCAAAACCAAAAATAAAGTGGCTCCAGTATAATTTCGTCAACTGGATATTTTTTTTCGAACAAAATCCATTTTGGAAGCATTCCCAGTGTTCTCGTTGTTTTCCGTACGAGGATTCGGCATAGATGACTCCGTCTATTCTTGCCGTTCCTTTCGATTCCCTGAGGAGTTCTCGGGGAACGGCGAGAATACGCCTCGAATTGCTGAAAATCATCATAGACCGCGAATCGTGACATCATCCGTTTAAAGCAGTTTTGCAACGGCAGGGCCCTCCTATCGAACGAAGCAAGGGGGTTGACAATGATCGGAAGATGCAGAATTTCTCCGTTCGTCCCGATGACCATCAAGGACTTCTTTAACCGGATGGCATAGTTTTCGGGACGGGCAATGTCTTGCAAATAAGTTTGTTACTTGACCTACCCTATTTTGTCTTTTGTTGTACTTGCACATGAATTTTTTTTGTCAAATGAACTTGCCGAGCGATAAGCTTGTCTGACTGGAATTTGCCGATTTTTTTTTGTCAAATTATAGACGTGTCGATTGAGAACTTATATGTGATCGTTCACAATAGGGACCGCTTTGATTGTTGAGCTCCGGACTCTTCATTTGGGCTATGCGTTTGAGCTTGGTCATCAGTGGCGAACGGGGACAATCAAGCGGCGATCTTTTCAAACGGTGATTTCGCCATGTCAAACGTAGGGAGACAAATGTCGATCAAAAAGGCAGTCTCTATGGTCTTTGACGTAATTTTGGACGTAGGTTGTACCGATTTGCGTCAGAAAGATGATGTAGGATTGTCAGCTGGCAGGGTTCTGGCCAGGACCCGTATTAAACGACTGCCTATCCCGTAGAGAAGTTCAGTTTGCAAATAATATTTCTGTAGTAAAGGCCCTACGTTTTATTTCATCACTGTACGTGATATTTAATGCCAGCAGCTAGCCTGAGTTAAAGATCTGGTTGTGGCGAGACTTTGCTACATGCTTTGACAAGTAAGTAGTGTGTTCTTCCTAAATAATACCGATCGCTTTCTTTTGCTTTTAGAAATAAAAATACCCAATGCCCCCTCCAACTCCCCAGCGAGGTGGGGTCCGGACTGAACCCCAAAATGTCATACATGACAGTTCAAAACGGATACGTCAGCTGAATTGTATTAGAGCTATATTTCGTTTCTTCTTGCCAAGGGTGCTCTTCAGGCTCAAGCTGGAAAATGAACTTGTTTCATTCATTTATTTATTTCCCTCAAAGAATATATAATATGGAGTACTACAATCAATTTAAAAAAAAAACGCTGTCACAAATAACTTTCAAAACAATAAATAACAATTGACGTACATTAAACGACACATTGTACTTACTTAACTATTAACTTTTATCAAAAACGGAAACAGATTCTTCCGAGTCAGAATATTATTAGCTTTAGCTACAAAATTATCAAATTTCTGCTGAATTGCCAGATCTTAATTAGAGGTGTATTTCTAGCAAATAAAGGGTATCCAAGCAAAAATTTACAATATTTAAAATAGCACACACGAACACTAGCCATCATACCACGATTAAAACCATTCACCACCACCGCTGGAAAAATAACTATTGGTAAAACAGTTGACTGGTATATACGGGCCGGAATATCACGTCTAAGCTTACCCCTCATATGGATTAAAGCTCCAAACGTCTTACGGATTTTAGTTCAGTATTTCTAACTACAATTAGTTGAATTAGGTTTCACTGAACAATAGGGAATTCCAAGGGAAGTCACAACATCAAGGGGTTGGAAAAGGTTCCCACCACCACAGTTTAAGGACGAAATAGCATGCGGATCATTAATAACAAAATATTGGCACTAAGAAGGACTAACACAAAGGCCTTTTTCCCTCAGTTTCGCCACCAAAAGCGACTTGAGCCTGAACAGGACCCTTGGCAAGAAGAAACGAAATATAGCCGTCTAATATGATTCACAGTCAGCTTGGATTGAAGGAATATTTATACTAGTAATATAATTGCAATAATAAGGCTTTCGCCTCTATAATCTCATATCTAATGCCCGTGTCGTTGTACCATCAAAATTTCATCCCAGTTCATCCATTCGTTTGGTCCCTACATATGTTGCAAGCTTTCAGCCCCCCCCCCCCCTATTCGACCCCCCTCCCCCCATGGCCAGATACAGCTCGGACACATAGATTAGATTACATAGATTATCAAACTTATCAAGTTTCACTCAAATCGGAGCACTTCAAGGAAATGTGCGGTCTTGCCACCAAGTCCGCCCACCTCGTGTCTTAGACGTCACACTTCAAATCCAGACCGGATCCGGTGCTTTGGTAGTGGGGTCGGAGGGGGAACCGGACATCTTTGGAAACGCATAGAGTGGAGGGATCGGAATATAGAACAAGCCCCTTGACAAGCCTAAAGAGCCATCGTTCAGATGCTCCATGTCAAGTCCGGATCAGATCCGATACTGGGGGGGGGGGGCACCGGACAACTCGTGAAACGCTTGGAGTCGAGGGATTGGGATTGAACTTGGTTGGAAGAACAAGCATTAGGCCTAGGTACGTAATTGACGGAGCCAGATCGTATTGGGGCTCTGTGGGGGGAGTTGGAGGGGGTTTCCCGGAATTCCGGTGATCGCGAGTTAGGATAGTTCCAGATGTGTTAAAGATGATGGAGCTTTGCAGGCATATTAGTGACCCGATCACATTGACTTAAGAACCCGGCACAATGCCATAGGAAAACTTCCGTTCCTGGATCCGACCATTTTGGGGAGTGAGGGAAGGGGAATGCGGAAACTGACTTCTGTAAGTTGCGAACGGGTGGTCCGATTCGGGTGAAACTTTATGGGTGATAAGAATTGATGACCTAGACATGCGAAACATGCGTTCGACCCACATGCGGCCACGGTTGGGAGAGTTGGAGGGGGGTATTCCGGAAACTTTCTGACATGCACAAGAACGAAACGGACTGGCCGAATGGGATGCAAGTTGGACAGTGCCGAGTTTATGCGGCCTAGATTAGTTATTTGGTGTCCGGACCGGATCCGGCCCCGGTAGGGGGGGGGGGGGGGAGCGTGAACAGTAAATTAGCAGATAGGCGATGCTCCGATCCCAGTCAAAATTGATGGACGGGAAGAGGAGATGAGATGTTACAGGTGCGACGTTTATGTTTTCGAGTCGTGTTCGGCCGCAGTAGGGGAGTTGGAGGGGGAGTCGCGGAAATTTTGTGGCTCGCATAGGGGTCAAACGAGTGCAGCGATTTAAAATGGAATGTATACCATACATTCCATGTATCCTTGAGCCACGAATCCAGCCGTGAGAGCCCGTGCACCTCAACCTCTGTGAAGTGCGCAAATTGTGGGAGTACCAAACACCCTGCTTACAGCCTACTCTGTCCGAAAGTGATTGAGTTTACGATGTCTACGAACTACTAATGCGGAGTCCCTTGAAACGGATCTGACTCAAGCTTATTTGGATTTTGTTGTTCTTTTGCATTTTAGTTTACTCTGCTTACCTATTCATTTATTTTTTGTATTTTTTCCATGCTCCGTCTTTTTTGGCCTCGGCCAGTTGATGGGTTATAAATAAATAAATAATATAGGGAGTATATGCCCTAGATCACATATTTTATGGTACGAACCGGATCCAACCACGGTATGTGTGGGGGGGGGGGGGGATTTTCCAAAAAATGCTCAGATTCGTGTGAAACTTGATCGCTGGTAAGAGAAGATGCTTTAGATGATCCGTTCACGAGTCCAAACCAGATTCGGCCGCGGTAGGGGGAGTTGGAGGGAGGTACCGAAAGTCGTGTGACATGTCTAGGGATCAAACGAGTGCATTTATTGGTCTGAAAATGGAAGTTAGAACAGTTATTTGCCCTAGGTTATTCGAGGCGCTGCCGGAAATGCTCAAGAGTTGAGTGAAACTACATATGCTATTTCTAGGTCTGAACAGCATTTTTGGATGGCGGGTGTATTTTGCGACGTTCTCATCTACTTTCTTGTACCTACTCCTAACAAGTGCCATGTCAGCTCGTAGCTCTTGTTTAATTGATACACTGCTAAACTTAATTGTTTAGCTAGTTATCCTCTAAGATGATGTGCGAGGGATAAATAAAACTTCGGATATTTTGGTTGCACTTCCGGCAAACCGTCCTCAGCGAAAAACAAAACTAAAACATAAAATCACCACAATAACAACATGGAAACGATGCGGAACCAACAAACAATAAAACTAAAAGAATAAACAAGTAAAAGAATAAATAAGTAGACACAGAATTCAGAATTGTAAATAATTACAGATTTGTACATATACACTTTGAACCCGCACATTTTATCTCTCGTTATTTTACTTTTATCTGCATGTCGTTCAGTCCGCGTCGTTCTTCTGGTTATGGCACTTGCAGCCTCTGGCTCAAGTGCCATATACCGATCACAATTCCGTCTGTCGGTCTGTCGGTCGGTCCGAGTTTTTGTCCCACATATCCGAGTTAGGGTACTTCCAGATGTGCTAGGACAATGAAACTTGGCAGGCATATCAGGGATCCGACCAAACTAACCTGGAAATAATCAGTTTCCCGATCCGACCATATGGGGGGGGGGGGGGGAGTGCGGGGCGCTGGAAACTTGAAAATTTAGGGAATTTTGTCACTTTTTTCTGAGCTAGGGTACTTCTAGATGAGCTAGGACAATGAAACTTGGCAAGAATATCAGGGACCCGACCAAACGAACCTGGAAATAATCAGTTTCCCGATCCGACCATATGCGGGGGAGTGGGGGTGCTCGAAACTTGAAAATTTAGGGCATTTTGTCACACTTTTTCGAGTTAGGGTACTTCCAGATGAGCTAGGACAATGAAAATTGGCAGGAATATCAGGGACCTGACCAAAGTAACCTGGAAATAATAAGTTTCCCGATCCGACCATATGCGGGGGAGTTGGGGCGCTGGAAACTTGAAAATTTAGGGCATTTTGTCACACTTTTTCGAGTGAGGGTACTTCCAGATGAGCTAGGACAGTGAAACTTGGCAGGAATATCAGCGACCCGACCAAACTAACCTGGAAATAGTCAGTTTCCCAATCCGACCATATGCGGGGAAGTGGGGGCGCTGGAAACTTGAAAATTTAGGGCATTTTGTCACACTTTTTCGAGGTAGGGTACTTCCAGTTGTGCTAGGACCATGAAACTTGGCAGGTATATCAGAGACCCGACCAAACAAAATTAGGAATAATCAGTTTTCTGATCCGACCATTTGGGGGGGGGGGTGGAGGGCAGGGGAATCCGGGAAACTGAGAAGTGTGTAACTTTCGAACGGATGATCGGATTGTAATGAAACTTCATAACTGAAGAGAATATATATCTGTAATGTCCCGTTTAAAGTCTTGACCGGATTCGGTAGCCAGGGGGGACTTGAGGGGGGGGGGGAAACCGGAAATTTCAAGAAACGGTTAGAATGGAGGGATCGGAGTGAAACTTGCTGGGAAGAACAAGCATCTGCTTTAGATAAGTCCTTTAGACCATTGTACTGGATCCGGACACTTATGGGGGGGGGGGGGGGTCCCGGAATTCCGGTGATGGTGGTTTTGGGGATTTTCACGATGAAACTTGGCAGGCATATCAGGGACCCAATCAAACTGACTTCAAAATAATTTTGGGATGGGTGATCGGATTCGAGTGAAATTTAAGAATTCTACAGAGGACATTTCTCCGATGATTTTTTTCATATCCGGACCGGATCCGGCAACTATTGGGGGGGGGGGGGGCGGAAAATATGTGACCCGTTTAGAATGGAGGGATCGGGATGGAACTTTGTGGGAAGAACAAACAGATGCTCTAGGTAAATCATTTGCTGAATCGGATTGGCTACATGCACCGCGGGGGAGCTGGGGGGGGGGTGGACCGGAAATCTCGAGAAACGGTTAGAATGATGGTATCGAAGTGAAACTTGCTGGGAAGAACAAACATCTGGTCCATGTAAATCTTTTACATAATTTGACTGGATCCGGACACTTGAGGGGGGGGGGGGGGAGGAGGGGGTATCCCGGAATTCCGTTTTTTGGGGGATTTTCACGACGAAACTTGGAAGGCATATCAGGGACCCGGTCAAACTGACTTGGAATAAAAAAAAAAATCCTCGATATGATAATCTTAGGGGGGGGGGGGGAGTTGGGGGACGGGAATCCGGAATATTGAGTCATGCGTAACTTTGGAACGGGTGATCGGATTCGAGTGAAATTTAATAATTAAACAGAGGACATTTTTCTCCTGTGACCTTTTTCATTTCCGGACCGAATCCGGCAATTATTGGGGGGGGGGGGAGGGCGGAAAATACTTGACCCGCTTAGACTGGTGTGATCTGGATCGAACTTCGTGGGAATGACAAACAGATGCTCTGGATTAATCATTTACAGAACCGGATTGGCTCCGGTTATTGTGGGTGGAGTTGGAGGAGGGGGAGGGGGGTCTGGGATTCCGGTGATCGCGCGTTAAGGTACTTCCAGATGTGCTAGGACGATGAAACTTCGCTGGAATATTGGAGAGTCAACAACATTTGCTTAGAAATTGCTACTTCCCAAATCCGATTATTCCTTAAAGTACCAATCTTGACCGCAAAGTAAAAAAAAATACTTTTAAGCAATATATGCATTTTCGTGATGCCCATCAGCCCATTAGCAATTTTGCCTCAAGGGTTTTGCTTACAAATGAAGTTCCAGCTCCCTTATAGCGCGCATCTCAACCGCAAAGTCGAAACTTACTTTTGATCAATCAAATCATCTTGACACATGCAAGTGCCATATGAGCTTACAGCTCTTGTTTTTAGTTACATGTCGTTTTATTGTTTGTTGGTTCTGCATCGTTTTCCTGTTGTTATCTTGGTGGATTTTATGGTTTAGTTTTGTTTTTCACTGAGGACGGTTTACCGGAAGTGCAGCCGAAATATCCGAAATTTTAGTTATCCCTCGCACATCATCTTAGAGGGATAACTAGCTGATCAAGAAAAAAAACACGAAAATCTCGTTTTTCTATTTTTGTTTGCAATGAATGGTCAGCTTGGCTTCAAACCTTATATTTTACTTAATTGTTGGAAGCAGGGTAAGCTCCTCCTTGAGATTCCTTGAAATTTGGAGGGAAAACCAGGACTCCCAGAGGGGGCCTGTCCTACCGCCAAGCGGGAAACCAAGGTCTCAGCGAAATGAATCGAAAACTCTACCTAGTTCTTGCACTCTTTACCCCATCCTATCTCTATGTTAGGCTACTTTTTGCCTTGACATTGTAATTTCCTCTGGGCGTAATGCAGAAGTTGATCCAACCTGCTGGATTCCCTACTGGTTACCCCCCCCCCCCTTCCCCCACTCCGCAAAGCGTTAAGACGCTCCTTTTATACATCCTCGGAGAGACTTGCTTTCTGGGTTTTTTCTTTCCGTTTCGCTCAAGAGCTTGTTTGGGCTAGAGAAAGATGCAGTTAGTCTGCATTTTCTGTTCATTTCTAAGGCACGTTCACACTGAAGTGACAATTTTGCAGAGCGATTATTCGCGGTGACGCCAGTAATTGGAGCGACTTGATCCGGTTTGACCTCCGATTCCAGTCTTGCGACAAAAGATCCGCCTGTAGAAGTACAATCAAATGTGAATAGAGATGGATATGACGTTTTTGCAATAATCTATGTGCGGTTGTTGCGTAATCTTAGAAATCACTAAATTTGCAGCAGTTTTCCTTGTTGATTCCGTCGAAAAACTTAGGGTCTTATCTTTTATTGCGAGCTTATCAAACATAGTAAAAAAAAATTGATTTATTTTTTCAGTATTTCTGTAAGGACTGAAACACATAAGTGCTCCTCAGGAGGGATTTCAACCCATGACCTTTGGCTTACAAGGCCACTGTTGTACTAAGTACTAAATAGGAACTGCTCAGTCTAAGCAATTGTGAACAGCATAGACAAATTGTCTTCTTCGGGATCAACGTTCCTATAGCCCGCTTCTATCTGACTATGGTTGTGGTTTGCAAACTATGTTCACAAGGGTCTATGCAGCTTAGCTGTATAGCAGTGGCCTTGTCTGTAATATTCCATCTTTGCATGATAGTATTAGCCCTTTTTTTGGAGGCCGAAATAGGAAAGAAATAGGAGTCGAAATAGGAGTCATAGAGAGCTGAAATAGGAATACATAAAAATTATGTATCCAGAGTTAGTATATGCAGATGGTGACCACAGTGGGGGTGAGGACCATAATGGGTTGGAGGGGGGGGGGGGTACCAACATTGGCGCTGGTTTTTTAAGTCAGTTAAGAAAAGCGAAAGGTTTTGCGTTCTACTGTCTTATGGTTTGCGGACATACCGAGGGGTTTCTAACTCCCAAAAACTATGTACACCAAGTGGCGCGTGCCGCGGTGCCGAGCCGGTGCCGCGTTTTTTTTCAAATTAAAATATTGCGATAAACCATGATTTCTGATGTACATGTAAACAAATTTCATCAGATATTAGCCAAGAATGAAGCAAGTCTACAATGTTCATGAGCTTGGGTTGAATACAAGAGCTAGAAGCTCATATGGTACTTGCAAGGCTGGGTCAGAGGAAGAAATTTAGGAATTTGCAAATTCTTGGGTTTCTTAAATATTCCTTCAGCCCAAGCTGACTGCGAATCATATTTGATTGTGGAAAACGGATACGTCAGCTGAATTTTATTGGAGCTATATTTCGGCCCTTCTTGGCAAGGGTCCTCTTCAAAGAAAGAAGAGGAACCTTGAAGAGGACCCTTGCCAAGAAGGGCCGAAATATAGCTCCAATAAAATTCAGCTGACGTATCCGTTTTCCACAATCAAACTTGGGTTTCTTGTGTTTATTTATAAGCAATACCTTTGAAATAAGAATGATCATGGGCCCTTGTAAATCAAGAGAATGATCTGGTAAAAAGTATCTTATTTTTGCACTTTAAGGACACTAGAAATTCATCTGAAAGCAAAACCCTTGAGGCAAAAATGATTATGGGCTCATGGGGATCATGAAAATGTATATTTTTTGGACTTTAAGGAATTCATTGGTAAGCAATACCGTCGAAGCAAAAATTATCATGGCCCTTGGGCATCATGAATATTTATCGTTTGGTCAAAAGTATTTTTTTCACTTTTTCGTTCAGATGTGCACTTTAAAGGACCTGTCTTACCTATAATCCTAATGCAACCTACTTCCGTAACCACTACATATATTTCTAAACCCGGAGACCCACGTTTCGTGCGGTACATTCCAACCCCTCTGACAAATCCTCGTTGATTCTCTCACTTGCCGTGTTTTGCTACCATCGATGTGAATAGTGCGAGGGGTCCTTTAAGGGAGCTGGAAATTCATTTTGAAGCAAAACCCTTGCTTCACAAATGATCATGGGCTCATGGTGATCATGAAAATATACGTTTTGCTCTAAAGTATTTTCTGTACTTTGTGGTTCAGATGAGTACTTTAAGGAATGTGATTGGCTCTATAAAATGAGAATTTATAAACCAATCTTGTCAATCCTTAATTACCAACTTTGGCTAACTGCTACATATATTTAGCCACAGCAAGTGCATGAAAGCATACCTCTATTGCACTCCCAGAGGGTCTGATGGGGAAACTGACTTTTTCCAAGTTAAATATGCCTGCCAAGTTTTATTCTTAGCACATCCTACACGTATGAAAAAAAGTTTGGTCGCCACTGAATTACCTTCATCAGAAGCAAAATATACTGAAGCTGACTGTAGAGTTGGGCGATATTCGATATCGATAACGATATATCGATATATCGGACCAAATATCGATATCGAAACGTAAATATCGATATCGAAAACGATATTTGTTCATTCGTAATTATTGTAAATAATCCAACCTAACCTACGCTTATACATCCGAAATTGGAGCAATATGTTTTCCGTAATTCATTTCTTATTTATTCGGAGTTTGAGATGATCCAAGATGCTATTTAAAGAAATCCTAAAGCGAAACATGGTACACAAATATCAGTATCGATATATCGATTATCGAATATCAAAAGTGAAAATATCGATTATTGAATATCGAAATCGAAAAATCGGTATATCGATTATCTAATATCGAAAGTGAAAATATCGATATATCGAAAAATCCAAATAACGCCCAACACTAGCACAGAAACATGGTTGGCTACTTGGCGCTTTTGGTCAACAGCATCCTGCTCATATCTAGTTCTACTTCTTCTTCGGCAGTATGTTTTCGATAATTCTTTCGTTCAAGTACCTTCGTTACTGGGCGCCAGATGGCGAACAGTAATCTGCAGAAAATGTCGGTGGCCGGTGGTATCGTGCCAGTGCCGTGCCGGTGCCACGGTGCCGTGCCGGTGCCGTGCCGAGGTGCACACTGGTGGCGGAGAGAGAGCAACCCCTCGGGACATACTGGTTTCATTATGTTTAAAATGCTTTGAGGCTTCCCAACTTCCCAACTTTGTTTGGGAATAACAGTTTTATATTTATAATTGTGGTTTCTGCACTAGGCGGTTTGGGTGTGGTTAGTCAGTGTGGCTGGGGACTTAAACGCCCTCGGCGCAGAAATTCGCGCTGTACCTCGCCACACTGGTTTCATTATGTTTAAAATGTTTTGAGGCTTCCCAACTTTGCAAGTTCTTGGCGACATGTAATTACGTTCGTACACGTTTTGCAGCAGGAAAGGTAACTAGCTTTCCTCTAGAACCGGGGAAGAAGGTCTAGCTCTCTAGCTTCTTTTGAGCATGCCCCTGGAGAGCTTCGTTGTGATCTATCTTCTCCCTGAGAAAGAGGGAACAGTTTGATATGAGTTAGCGGACCTATTTTTCGTTGTTCGATAAAGTGTAAAGAATCCTGCGGGACCCGTTCTGTTTCAGTGAAAATCGATTGGAGTTTAGTGGGAGGCTTTTTGTCAAAGAGCAAAGAGATTGTGTAGCGTTTTTGTGTGTTAGGTAAGCGAGGCTTCATTTCGCCACACTGAAAACCTAACACTGAAATGGTCCACAGGGTTACTTAAAAAAAATAAAAAAATAGTAGATCACAACGGAAATATTTCTGAAACACGTAGATCTAGAGCGTTGTCTGCTGAAGTTACGCATCATTGTATTAAATTCAAATAATGTATACACTGTAAAAGTTTCTCCGTATAAGGATGAAGTATTTGCTACTGGGATTAATCTTATCTTTATTGATAGAAGATTAGTCCGAATTAAGGTTTTTTTTTCTTGGTTTCTTTATTTTCTCATTAGTTCATTATATTTTGTATAATTAGTTGATCAGTATATTCGTTCATTCATTTGATTACGCTGAAAAGACCAGTATAAATGTACTATAAAAAGGTCAAGACATCATAACTTCTTAGTGCAAGTGAAGCAGCTCGTAAATAATATATAACCTACAGATCGGCTGGCACATGATATGACAAAGAACTTGTGTATATTTTGTTGTACTAGTGTTCTTCTGTGTTTATTTGTTTCTTTTTCTTTTTTACTCCACTACCTTCAAATTGTTTTTGTGCAGTGTGTTACAAAATTACTATTATAAGTGTTGACTGTAAATTGTATATATATGTTTATTGACGACCAAACGAATATTCGGCTTGTCCGCTTCACGTTTTAGAAATAAATTGAAATTGAAATTGCTGGCTCTTGCTGATTAATCGTTATCAATGATTAATCGTTATAGCTGATTAATCGTTATCGTTCAAGTTGTAAAGTTACATGAGTCATGAACTGAAAAAAAATTATTATTGAGGCATGTGAATTTGACAATAAAATAAGTAAAATGAACCTTGCCGAAATCTAACGGTTTAAAAAAAGATAAATGTGGCAAAATTTAAAAAAAGATAAATCTGGCAAAATCATACAAACATTGGGTAGAGCTATGACAGAATAGAATAGAATAAAATGTATTACCCAAAGAAGCCCGTGGGCCATGACAACACAAATTCTAGACGTCGAAAGTGAACCCACTAAATAAGTGGAAAGTGGTCTTGGCAAGTCAGCCACAGTTGTAAAGGCGCAATGATTTTCCGCTCGTTCTTGCGCTCGGCGGATTCTCACTTTGGTTTTCGGAAAGCGAATCCGCGAGATCGCCCTTATTTACCTACCGCGCTAAGGAGTAAACGGTTATCGACCTTATTGGATGTCCGTTCCAGGGCATGTCATCCTGACGCACTGGAATTGCCAATCGGAAACTCGATTAAAATTACTCAGGATGTACTAATAGCACAGCGTATATGAATGAATTAAAATTACTTTACGTTCTCGATTTCCACAACTTCTCTATTGGAAGAAATCTTTCTGGTGTTTGAAAGCTAACTTGAGCAATTTCACAACATTCCTTATTTCATATTTGACACTGCAAAACGGATATGTCAGCTACATTTTATTAGAGCTATCGGCCCTTCTTGGCAAGAGTCCTCTTTAGGCTCAAGCTGGAAAATGAACTTGTGAACAAACAACTAAGGTTTCTTGCTTAAGTATCTGATTTGGTGAATTCTTCGTGAAAATTGCTTGGGGTTAAAGCTGGTGCAAAGATTTCATTTTGGACACGGCTGCAATTTTTGCTGCTCGTTTGGGTCGTAGAGAGGGTAGAGATTTTTCCGCATTTTGGTTTTAGTATCACCCGTCCCGTCTTTCCAGCTAAGATGGATACTTGTCGGCATGTGTGTGCGATTTGAAGTTCTGTACTTCGTTGATAAATATTCGTTTGAATACTTTCCTTCGCTGAGAATATTTATTTCTTATTTCTTCAAGATCTTTACTACCCATCGTCTTTTAACTTCTCCATGCACATGTCCGCGTCGTTTCTGGAAAGCTTCATTTTATAGAGATCCTTCAGCCCAAGCTGACTACGAATCATATTTGAAGGATCGTCAAATAAGCTTCATTTTAATTGAAACCCCCTTCTGTGGTCCTGTAATGCCATTCTGGGTTTGACAGTGCAAAACGGGTACGTCAGCTGAGTTTTATTACAGCTATATTTCGGCCCTTCTTGGCAAGGGTCCTCTTCAGGCTCAAAGCCGCTCGAGTTGGAAAAACAAACTAAAGATTCTAGCTTAGCGTTATTGTCAAATATAATTTGCAGTCAGTTCGGGCTGAAGAAGTATTCAGGGCGTGTTTCACGCTACTTACCGTAGTCAGTATGCCTGACGTCACGAATTTTGGTTTCTTGGCGTCAAGGCTCGAACACATTTTTAAATTTTCGGTAAAATATCACTCAACGGCAGCTCCACGGGGTAATCCGGCCAATCACGTTACGGAGATTCGTAGTTATCACGCATACTACGCTCCCGAGCATGGTAAGCAAATAGTTACTGTTAGTTACTATTTCGAGAAGGTTGGAACAGTCAGCGTAGTACCTTTTCGTGAGGTTGGAACGGAATTAGTAACTAATAGTTACTATTGTTAGAAGGGTGGAACACTCTCTCAGCCTCCATATTTAGGATCAGAGCAACCGTGCGCTTTAATTCCTATCATGAAATACATGTATAATGAAATTTTTATGGCACTTGCAGCCTCTGGCTCAAGTGCCATATACCGATCACAATTCCGTCTGTCGGTCTGTCGGTCGGTCCGAGTTTTTTGTCACACTTTTTCGAGTTAGGGTACTTCCAGATGTGCTAGGACAATGAAACTTGGCAGGCATATCAGGGACCCGACCAAGCTAACCTGGAAATAATCAGTTTCCCGATCCGACCATATGCGGGGGAGTGCGGGGCGCTGGAAACTTGAAAATTTAGGGCATTTTGTCACACTTTTCCGAGTTAGGGTACTTCCAGATGAGCTAGGACAATGAAACTTGGCAGGAATATCAGGGACCCGACCAAACAAACCTGGAAATAATCAGTTTTCGGATCCGACAATATCCGGGGGAGTGGGGGCGCTGGAAACTTGAAATTTTAGGGCATTTTGTCACACTTTTTCGAGTTAGGGTACTTCCAGATGAGCTAGGACAATGAAACTTGGCAGGAATATCAGGGATCGGACCAAAGTAACCTGGAAATAATAAGTTTCCCGATCCGAACATATGCGGGGGAGTGGGGGCGCTGGAAACTTGAAAATTTAGGGCATTTTGTCACACTTTTTCGAGTTAGGGTACTTCCAGTTGTGCTAGGACCATGAAACTTGGCAGGCATATCAGAGACCCGACCAAACAAACTTAGAAATAATCAGTTTTCTGATCCGACCATTTTGGGGGGGAGTGGAGGGCAGGGGAATCCGGGAAATTGAGAAGTGTGCAACTTTCGAACGGATGATCGGATTGTAATGAAACTTCATAACTGAATAGAATATATATCTGCAATGTCCCGTTTAAAGTGTTGACCGGATTCGGTAGCCAGGGGGGATTTGGGGGGGGGGAGACCGGAAATTTCAAGAAACGGTTAGAATGGAGGGATCGGAGTGAAACTTGCTGGGAAGAACAAGCATCTGCTCTAGATAAGTCCTTTAGACCATTGTACTGGATCCGGACACTTATGGGGGGGGGGAGGGGGGTCCCAGAATTCCGGTGATGGTGGTTTTGGGGATTTTCACGATGAAACTTGGCAGGCATATCAGGGACCCGATCAAACTGACTTCAAAATAAAATTTTCGTCGATCTGATAATGGTGGGGGGAGTGGAGGGAGGGGAATCCGAAAATTTCAGTCATGCGTAATTTTGGAATGGGTGATCGGATTCGAGTGAAATTTAAGAATTGAACATAGAATATTTCTCCGATGATCTTTTTCATATCCGGACCGGATCCGGCAACTATTGGGGGGGGGGGGGGGGGGGCGGAAAATACATGACCCGTTTAGAATGGAGGGATCGGGATGGAACTTTGTGGGAAGAACAAACAGATGCTCTAGGTAAGTCATTTACTGAATCGGATTGGCTACGGGCACCGTGGGAGAGCTGAGGGGGGGGGGGGGGGGTGGACCGGAAATCTCGAGAAACGGTTAGAATGATGGTATCGGAGTGAAACTTGCTGGGAAGAACAAACATCTGATCCATGTAAATCTTTTACATAATTTGACTGGATCCGGACACTTGAGGGGGGGGGGAGCAGGGGGTTTCCCGGAATTCCGTTTTTTGGTGGATTTTCACGACGAAACTTGGAAGGCATATCAGGGACCCGGTCAAACTGACTTGGAATAAAAAAAATCCTCGATATGATAATCTTGGGGGGGGGGGGAGTTGAGGGAGGGGAATCCGGAATATTGAGTCATGCGTAACTTTGGAACGGGTAATCGGATTCGAGTGAAATTTAATAATTAAACCGAGGACAATTTTTCTCTGGTGATCTTTTTCATTTCCGGACCGGCAATTATTGGGGGGGGGGGGCGGAAAATACTTGACCCGCTTAGACTGGTGTGATCTGGATCGAACTTCGTGGGAATGACAAACAGATGCTCTGGATTAATCAATTACAGAACCTGATTGGCTCCGGGTATTGTGGGTGGAGTTGGAGGAGGGGGGGGGGGGGTCTGGGATTCCGGTGATCGCGCGTTAAGGTACTTCCAGTTGTGCTAGGACGATGAAACTTAGCTGGAATATTGGAGACTCAATAACATTTGCTTAGAAATTGCTACTTCCCGAATCCGATTATTCCTTAAAGTACCAATCTTGACCGCAAAGTAAAAAAAATACTTTTAAGCAATATAGGCATTTTCATGATGCCCATCAGCCCATTAGCATTTTTGCCTCAAGGGTTTTACTTACAAAGGAAGTTCCAGCTCCCTTAGAGTGCGCATCTCAACCGCAAAGTCGAAACTTACTTTTGATCAATCAAATCATCTTAACACATGCAAGTGCCATATGAGCTTACAGCTCTTGTTAGATAGGTTATATGGTTTAAAAATAAAATATTGATATTTAAAGTGTAGATGACGTTACTGTTTTTTTTCAGTGTAGCCTAGGCCTAGTGATATTTCGCTTTTCTGTTCATTTTTTTGTTTGAAGGTTTTTGACGTCACTGAGGGGAGGGGAGTTGGAGCCACTGACTATGGTTCAGCCGATAATATGGAAAGAAATCTGGTCTTTCTCATTTGAACTTTGAGGCTTGGTAACCCTAGTCTACGGAGTGTCAACTAAATGGAGGATCCGTTTTCGTGAATTCTGATCGTTTATATATATTGCCAGTTCATTACCACTTTCTTCAGATTCTCCAAATACTTACTTCGACTCCCCCCTTGGACAAGAAATACCAAAATGATGAAAATAATTAACATAAGAGACCCTAAGCTTGCTATCTCTAACCTGATTAGCAAGTACAACTAAAAAATCCCAGTCCCACCCGTGGAGCAAAATTCTCAGAGTCAGTAATCGTGTTCAGTGTTTAGTCAGTACGAGATTCTCAGTTCGTAATTGTCGATTTTTTGTGTGTTTCCAATGAAAGTGTTACGTTTTGCTTTTGTTTTGTTTTTCTTTTCGTTTTTTATACTCCGTCCTTTCTGTTTGAAATGACGGGTGATAAATAAATAAATAAAAATTAATTTTCCGTCCTGCTTTCAGGTCTCGTTAGCTTCTTTCGCCAGTTCCGACACGTGCTCTTCTTCGTATTGACTTCACTTATATGCTGCCGCAATAGGGGAGTTGCTCTTCTATTGTAAGTCCTTCAGAAGTAAATTTGCTAGGAAAAAAAGCAATTTCAAAGTTTAACGAGTCATCCTACACAGGCTTTCCAGTGGGCTCTTTCGGGACATTGATTGAAAGACGACAAGTTCGTATTGGAGAGTGAAGGGTTAGTGAAGGTTGGAGAGAAAGGTGTCATCGACTCTATAAACGGCTTGATAAGTGAATCGCTGACAGTATGACGTAGCGAGAAGGAATTCGTTTCAGCGCTAATACTGAAAGTGCTATGCCTCATAGTTAAAAAATCGGGAATTCCAGTTGAAAGTTTTATCTTGCGCTCTTCTCGAAAAAGAAGCGAAATAAATTAAGAGCCAAGGAAACTGAAGAGTATTATTGCCCCGCCGCTGACTCTGGTTTTCTGATTGGCTTGCGACGAGCAATGGATTGTTGTATCAGGTGAGGAATATGTTACTTGGTCATAGTGACGCTTGGCATAAGGCAGAAGGATATTGTGCAAAGACCTCTAACAAGTGAGGGTTCTCCAAAGAGATAGCTTAGTCCCTATTTGAAAGACTGCTTTTCGCTTTTTAACCAGTGGCAATGCAAAGAAGGCCACCTATTGTTCTGCATACTTAGACGAGGAGAGATCTTTTTGAAGACTGAAGACAGTGAGGCAGTTGAAGAAGTGAAGGACAAGATGGCCGATCTCGAAGCAGTGTTAGCTGATGTGTCCTATTTAATGGCGATGGAGAAATCGAAATGCACACCAGCAGCACGAGCCAGTAAGAAGATCGTTCTTCCAGACCCAAGGTTAGTTCAGCTTTTGCTTTTCGAGGGGGTGCTCACTGGCCGAGGTGTACAGTGGAGCAGTGGCGTTTTTTTCCCTTCTTACACTCCATTTGTCACATTTTTTGCCTTTAGAATGGGTTAATAAAATCATTCATTCATTCATTGCAGTAAACCTCAGAGGCGGGGGGGGGGGGGGGGGGGGGGGCAAACATCAATTTTCGGCCCTCATCCTAAATTTTTTTTTGCTCAAACGCAAAATTTAATTGCTTTCTTAGGGTAAAATTAAAGCAGTTTTAAAATATACTATAATGAGCATATGCAAGAATCACGCATCATTCAAAGGCCCTTCACAAATAAGAATGTTCACTGGAGCATGCTGTGACCTGGAGTTTGAGGCCTACCCATATGACAGAATAAGCGACTTTAGACCCTCTGAGGCTTTCGATCGAAACCCTATCAAGATTTGTCGCGATCTAGAGAAGTCAATCTGGATTCATGAAATCTTTTGAGTTCGGATATGGGGTTAACATCTTAAAACATCTAACAAACACCAAATTGTCTTGAAACTGAGCGCCGCAGGGGAAAAAAAAATCAGCCTGTTTTCTGCTAACATACAAAGATTTTGGTTCAAAACCAGATTACTAACTGTGCGGTGCAGTGTGAAATTTACGATTTGGTAAATGTCTTTACTTCAGCATGTCAAACAACAAGGAATATAGACCAAAAACCTCGAATTTTGGGCCCCTTTCAGATTCGGGGGGGGGGGGGGAGCAGGTCCCGCCCTGCCCCCCCCCCCCCCAAATGGCGCCACTGCAGTGGAGGCATGCTTCTTTGAATACTTCTATACATTTTTTCTACCACAGTAGTGTACTTTGGTTTTGTTTCTTCGAACTAGTATATCAGCTAACAGCCAGCTGTTACATCTTTCTTCTGGCATAAATAACAAGATACAAACAATTTTTTCTTTTAACTCTTTGAGTACTTCTATACGTTTTTTATCACATTGGTGTACTTTGGTTTATTTCTTGTATGAAACAGTCAAATAGAAAGGAAAACATACCAAACTAGTATATCAGCTAACAGCCAGCTGTTACTGTTTTCTTCTGGCATAAACTATTTTTTTTGCTCTTTTATGATAGGTCTACTTCTTCGGGTGGGATAAGTTGAGAGATTGAGCAATGTTTTGGTGACTTTTGTCGCGGTTCGTTGATTTAGTTCGAACGATATCTGCTCATGAAATTTTGCTCTTTTATTTATTCGATCGTTACTCTCCGCTAATCTTAAAGTTTTAGCTAAAAAGCCAACTTATTTTTGTGTCATTTAATTGAATACACTAAATTATTTGGACTGTGCAAAGAGATTTTTGTATTTTCCACTATCTGATCCAGTTATGACGTTCGGTATATCTACGGCCGTCCCCACAACGAAAATTCTACTACGTCGCGGGAAATTTTAACCTCAATACAAACGCGGCTTTTCAGTGTGCAGTGGTTAGATTGGTGAAGATTGCTTAGTGCCTGAACAAAAACAAAATCATAAATCTGTCTCGTAAGGCATACAACAAAAAATAAGCGCATAGAGGTACCACAAAACACACGGAAATTGCACTATTTGAAAATCGATCATTCGTGAATAGCGGAACAACGAAGTAACGCATTTTCCGCGGGTAAGTGGTGAATAGTGATGGGTAACTAGATTTTCCTGTCACAGCCCTTTTCAGTTAAACTTTAAGGACAAAACGACAATAGTTACCCAACTTTAACATATTAACGACAGCATAAACCGCATGAATTGGGTTTCCCTGCTTGTTTGATAAGATTTCCCAGCACTTCTTGCGAGCAGTCGTGCTCAAAAGAAGTTGTCATCTCCAGGACGACTGAAAGGGTGTTCGTAAAGTGCATAAAGTCTCGTAAGGTTGTTCCGTAGACCTGCGTAAAGCCGTGTACGGCAGTAGGCAAAAAGTTCAGCTTTGGTTAGCTATTTTCTTAATGCGAATCAAATGCGAATCAAATTCGACTGCTTTAGACCGATAGGTCCGCTGAGTTTTAGTCTAGAGATATATCGAGGCTTCTTGGCAAGGTCCTCTTCAGGCCTAAACCGGAAAAACGAACATGTGGTAGGCTATGTAAATAAAGATTCTAGCTACCATAAACGTCTGATTTTGAAGAGTTTCTTGGTAGGAATTGCTGGGAGGTAGAGCTGGTGCTGAGATATAATTTTGGACATGCCTTCTGTTTTTGCGCACGATTTTCCAATATAGGAGAAAAGATGATAATATGCTATACTCATGATGATAGGATTGAACAGTTTGTAAAGTTTTGTTCTGTAAGAAAACTGTGTCACACGAAGTTCTCGTAAAAATTAGCAAGGTCTCGTACGAGCGGTGAAAAACTTTACGGGTTAAAGCACACCTCTTACTAGAAAAAGTATCTTTTTTCGAAAATACCACTACTTTCCATGTGAAATTAGCGATTTTCTTGTTAGTGCTTGTCGACTCTATCCTTCCTTGCCGATCG
Organism: Branchinecta sandiegonensis; assembly: GCA_030848855.1. Classification (NCBI taxonomy): domain Eukaryota; kingdom Metazoa; phylum Arthropoda; class Branchiopoda; order Anostraca; family Branchinectidae; genus Branchinecta; species Branchinecta sandiegonensis. The sequence goes on along the minus strand of JAUPMV010000021.1, from coordinate 2,251,101 downwards.
CTGACACGGCGGTTGGACGCAAAATATTTGAAAATTTGTACACGCACCGTGGCTAAACAGTGGAAAACCAAGCAAAAACAAAAGAGGCCAAAACGGGAGGTATACCTCGTGGCCTACCAAGTTTTCCCAAATAATAATAATAATATAATACTATTCATTTATTACCCACTTACATCAAAAAGATTAATAGTGGAGTATAAACTTGAAGAAGGAAAAAAAACGGAAAAAGACGTAAAACAAAAACTAAAGTCAACAAAACATTAATCAAACAAACGGATCAAACCGTGGTGCGGCGACAAACGTCGATACGCTGTTTCTGAGAGCTTTTTGTGTAGGTCAGTCAACTTCTCAGTAATATTCGGAAGATAAAACTTTTTAACTATCTTTCGATTCTTGTACCACAGAGGAAGATAGAGAAGAAATTTACAGAATCGGAAGTAAGAAGATCGAATATCACTAATATCTTTTTTCTTAAATATAGGGTAAAGCCCAGAAAGGTAAAGAACAGAATGATCGGAGAAAGTAGAGTAAAGCTTACCAAGGGCGACACGATTGTATTTCCCTCGATTGGCCACAATTTTAGAGTAACCAATCTGGATTTTCACCCTAGCATCCCGGACAGCGCGCTCCCGAAGAGTTTTAAGATTTCTTGTAAGTGTAATACCCAACCACCGGATCGAATCTACATGAAGGATAGAGAAATTTTGAGAGCTTAGAGGTCTAGTAGAGGAAGGAACGTTGAAAGAAAGATACTCGCATTTATCAGCATTAAGCGAAAGACCGATTTTAGTAAAAGAAGAAGAAACTTTATGAACCATCTGCGATAGACTGAGTTTAGACCGGCTAATTAGAAGAATGTCATCAGCATAAGCAAGGTAGGAGATATCACTCAAACCAACAAAACACATAGAAGAAATATTCTCAAGAATACCAGAAATACAAAATTTGAAAATACTTGGAGATACTTGGAGGAACACTCCACCCTGCCGTACGCCGCGACGAACAAGAACATTAGAAGATGAAAGGGCACCGTTAGTTTTAATCCGGAGATAGGAATTACCATACCAAAACTTTAGAAGAAAAATAACAGAAAGGTTAATACCATGACTATAAAGAGAGTAAAGAGCCTGACTATGTACAACACTATCGAAAGCCTTGGAAAGATCGAGAGCACAAATATGAAGACCATAACCTTTAGCCGAAGCATCTTTAAGAAGGGAAGCAAGAGCACGGTGAGCGTGCTGGCAGCCAATGCCAGTCTGAAAACCAAACTGATTCTCCCCAAAATTAGCACTAATGCTTATGAAAGGAAGTAGGATATACTCAAGGATTTTACTAAAATTACAAGCAACCGTAATAGGCCTGTAAGAAGAACAATCCAGCGGAGTCTTACCTCGCTTAAGTACAGAAGTGACAGTTCCACACAAAAAGCTGTCAGGAACAAGGGAACAGCAGAGGCACATTTGGAAAAACAACTGTAAATGGAAAAACAAAGACGGGCAGTTTATTTTTAGATGACACGCACTGATACCGTCAACATCAAAAGAGCTTGATTTCAGTTTCTTAACGGAAGCAATTACAGCATCAGCTGAAACGGGAAGAACTTGTGCCTGAGTCAGGGAAGACGGGAGAACCGAATCAAGCAATTTCGAGTAAAACGCGTGCACTGCATAATTCACTTTGGAAAATATAGCTGAGTAGTGGTCATACCATGCGGCTGGTGTAATTGGGCAATTAGGATTTACCGAATAATCTAATTTAGCTGAATTAATCACTTTGTCCCATTCACTCTTACTGGTAGGACAATCTAACCCTTTAAATCGGCTTGATCGCAGATATTTCTTAAACTCGCGCTTAGTATTTTGCTTCACATCAAACACATTCCTAGATAGTGGACGACCGTTCGCTATCCATATACGCAGCCAAAGTGTCTGAAATCGACACTTTGAAGCTTCTCATGTCTTGGTGTGTGAATGAGTTGTAGACCTTGACATTTTCGGTAAGTTTGTGCAGCCTCGCTCGAAAAACTCGACTGCCGGAAACAGCGTTAAAAGTCGTAGGTACCGAAGGGTTACCAACTCCTAAAATTGGGGTACAGGTGTGCCCGACAGTTGAGTGTGCCCGATGTGTGCCCGACTTTGCCCGACGTGTGCCCGACTCCCCGGCACAGAGTGTGCCCGACAGTGTGTAATCCCTCGGTAGGTACAAAACGAAACAACGGAGAAAGGTAGGGACTTCAAAAGCTTGTAATTCCGCAACGGAGCTTGGTATAATATAAAAGGCACTTAGGCAGAATATGCAAGAGGGGCCATTTAATAGTTCTCATTTATCCTGACGCAACCCTTGTCTTACGTGTTCGTGAGGGACGGGGACAAAGCCAGGCTCTAATTTACAAGAAGTTGCCGGTAGGGAATGATTGTTCGTTGCTAAGAGTATAAGAAAAGATAGTGCAATTTTTTTAGTTCAAGTGGGTTAGTTCAAGGAGTGCGGAATGGGATTTTGAAAGCTTTCTTAAAGAGGAAGAAGCAGAAGAATTTAATGTGCCCCTTTTAAGTCATTGTTCTTTCACCGTCGGCAAGGAAAAAGTCGATCTTTTAAATGATATTTAAGAACATCTTTTACGGGTCACATCACTTGGAATGGGGGTTTGTAAGCTTTAGAACGAGCAGAAAACTTCATGTGCCCTTTTTATTTTGGAAATACACTGCTTTTCTCCGTCGGCAAGGAAAAAGTTAATCGTATGAAACGACATTTGGGAACATTTTAACGGGTCACATCACTTTGTCCCGACTGTTTTAAATCCTTAATTCTCGGTAAAATTCGGTCTTGGGACCCGTTATTTTAACATGCAAATATCCTGCTCTTAGAATTCTAACTGTTTTACATAATTGTAGTGCTAGTGAGTGATACTTGGAACATTTTGCCCATTAGAAGGTCTCTGAATTGTTTTCCGCAAGAAATGCTGTTGAACCATGGAACATAATTTCCAGCTGGAAATAAATCCCAACCGGTAGTGTAGTGCCGTTTCCCAACGCCTTTTGGATCTGTAAAATAATAAACTAGTTAAGGAAAAAATGCTTGTAAACAAGAAAGAACACTTGATTGACATGTTCCTATCTCTAAGTAACATTAAAAATAAACCAAACAGAAAAACAAGTCAACTGAATATAGCAAGAACTGAAGAAGAACAAACAAAATTCAAAGATCATTTCGTAAACCACATTGGCCTGACACATCACAAAAAATCAACGAAAATGGGGTTTGTAATTGAGGTTTGTGTTCGCCTTTTATCTCAGTATATTCGTTGGCCTTTATAAACCCCATTTTCGTTGTTTTTTTCGTTGATTTTTTGTGGAACAAAATTCAACTCAAAAGAAACCAAACAAGATTTTCGGGGGTTATCTTGGTCAAATGATTATCACTCTAAATGTTAAGCTAGAGCCTGCCTATCTACAATTTCGGAAATATCGGTTTGCAGTTGTAGCCTACAATTATACCGAGTAACTGTAGTGAAATCACAGAATTATCCATACATGCTCGTAACTTTTTTCAAACATGCACAGTATAATATTTTTTATTTTATTCGTCGCTCTTCTGTTCATATTATTTTAGAATTTATGATTCAGTTTTTTTTTCCGCTGAAGACGGTTGCCGGAAGTGTTATCGAAATATCCGAAATTGGATTCATCCTTCGCTTAAAGCACAACTCTTACTAGAAATGATATTTTCCCTATAAAATGGATCAGAAAAAACGTTTTCGAAAATACCATTACTTTCCACCTGAAACTAGCGATTCTCTTGTTAGCACTTGCCGACTGTATCCAGCCTCCCTGCTCTCCGACGCGGCGGCTGGGCGCAAAAGATTTGAAAATTGAACGTGCGTTGGTTAAAAAGTGAAAAAACTAAGCAAACAAAAGAAGTAACAAACAGAAGATAATCACATCCTTATGCTTGAAAGAGTTGTCAGCGGACAGTGAAGATTCCGACAAACTTTCCGTGGGGTGACGGGAAAACTCGGCAAGGCCGAAAAAGCGCTAAAAATCCGTAGTTACGAAACAAAACATTGTAGAAAGGTAGGGATTTTAGAAGCTTATAATTCCATATGGGAGCTAGGTATATTATAAAAGGCAAAACAAGCAAGAGGGGTCCTTTAACATCTTAGAGGGATATTTAGCTGATCACCAAAACCCTCGGAATATCTCGTTTTTGTTTCTTTAATTATGAAAGCTTTACTTAAAAACTTATAATAATATTTAACTTACAGTATAGACTTTAGAAGTGAAAAAAGAAGAGAGGAAAAAAGTAAAGCCTCTCTTGCCCTTATTTATGAAATTATTTACTAAAGCTTTCTGAATTTTTTTATTTTTATTCTTTATTTATTTATTTATGACCCGCTTTTTGGTTAGTGCAGAGTAAAGACACAAATTAATACAAAAAATAGACATGTTTGCGTTCTTTACAAACTTTAAAAACACACTAATACGCTTACAATTTTGACACATTGACATGTACACTAAACGGGTTCTAGAAAACTGGCTAATTATGTCGTGGGCTGGCAGGGCAAGATGTTGGTGATGCAGATTTTAATGTGAACGAAGATGTGTCTTGATGCTGTCCTGAACATTGAAACCAAACAACATGGCATAATGATAATAATAAGAATCTGTATTCAAAGCCAGATGCCATATACATGAACAAGTTTTACACTAATTAAGCAACTAAATTAAACAAAATATAACAAAAATTCAACTTCTATTCTCACGAAACTTCACTCCTTCATCGATAATTCTGAACACTTTGCATATTATCTGTGCCGATGTACAATCCAAGATGTCTGGAAGCCGCAAATCCCACACAAGCAAAGACACCCTTAAATCAGAAAGCTCATGACACTTCAGCGAAAAGTGCAACCATCATTCCCTTCATTACATAGAGGGCAGGGTGCCACTAAACTCGGTTTTCCATTTTTCCTTTTTAAAAATTAATTTTCCTATATACTGGTAGGCAATTTGCTCTCAACGGAATCCAATATTTTAGGTACTTACTAGGCAAATTTAATTTAAAATAATACTCCGCTCCAGAAATAGATTTTACGGATTTATATAACCCTAGCGATTCTGACCTTTCAACCACGCGCCGCCATTGCTGACTCTCCTGGTCCTGCAAAATCTCAATCACCTTCTTAATTATTCCACTGTGATCCGTTGTTGGTCCAAGGCCATCATTCCACACAAATCATAGCCCTACTTCATCCAGTAGTGCTTTAATGTGGAACGGCAAGTTCTTTTCTTACCGATTTTAAGAAGCTCACTATACGCAGCCTCGACTAATCTAGTTTCTGACATTCCAACTAACTTAAGCCAGAATCTAAGAATCTGGATTAGCGTACATTTTTTAACGGAAAAAATTCCGAGGTCTCCTTTTCAAGCTTGGAATGTGTTGTCTGGTGCAATCCATAGACTCCTTTGTAGTACTGCAACTGAACCGACTCTAGTTGCGTGGCGGCATCAAATCCTCACAATTCAGCCCCATAATGAACAACATTAAAAAATGAAGTGTTATACACTTTGGCAAATGCAGTGTTGTACACTTTGGCAAGACAAACGCACGCACCAAGTATACCATGCTAGACAGAGCCACAAACAGTATCAAAGAACAGCAGGCTGTTGATGAAGAAAGAGATCTTGGGATTATTGTTGATCATCAGCTGTAGTTCCATGCAGACGACAAAAAGACTGTCTCTCATGCAAACTCTTTTCTTGGCCTTCTCAAAAGAACCGTATCCAGCAAATCTCACCACGTTTTCCTGAAGTTGTATAAGCCCTTGCTAGGCCATTGGTTGACTTTGGAATGTGCTTAGCATCACCAGGGTTCTAGGGGGATGTAAAGCCCCTCGAAGGACTGCAAAGGAGAGCCACTAAGATAATAACAAACATGAACGATAAATCCTATGAACAACGCTGAAGGAGCTGAACCTGACAACACTTGTTTTTCGACGACGGCGAGCTGACATGCTTATGACGTATAAGCTGGCCTCACAAGAACAACCTCAGTTTGTATGCCTCTTGTCCAGAGTGTTGGTGCAGATAGAAGGGAGAAGGAGCTGAACCTGGCAACACTTGTTTTTCGACGACGGCGAGCTGACATGCTTATGACGTATAAGCTGGCCTCACAAGAACAACCTCAGTTTGTATGCCTCTTGTCCAGAGTGTTGGCGCAGATAGAAGGGACACTCTAAGAAGCTGTTTAAGCCATCTGTCAGAACCCGATAACGCCAGCAGTTCTTCAACTCATGGCCAACTCTCTGACCAACGAAACTGTATCAGCACCCAACGAGAAAGCCTTCAGATAGTCGTTAGATGAAGAATGGAATGGTGTGTCCTCGAAGTACTACTGGGATGCATGGGGTGCCTAACAAATCATCACATCATCAATGACAGAGAGATTCAACAAATCAAGACTGGTCTTAATTCGCTCCGAAATGCGAATTATGGTAATTATTCAAATAATGCATAAAACGGATACCTCAGCGACGATGCTTCGTCAGCGATATTTCGGCCCTTCTTGGCATGGGTCCTCGTCAGGCTGTCAATCTTCAGGTCCAACGTCGGGTAAGGAAACACACCTCTAATAAATAACTGAAGCTTCTACTGACTATAAATATCTAAATATCTAGGTAATTAAGGCAATTACGGAAGGATTTTCGGACATGCATCAGAAATTTACAATACTTAAAGAAACAGCTTCTCAAATTGTTTAAGTCTCTTTTCCGCTGCATTATGCGCTGCTTGACTAGCAAACTAGACTCGGCCGGTAAGAGGTTAAAATGTCGGAGGTTCAAAACGAAACAATGGCGAAGGGTACGGATATCCGACTTTTGTAATTTCATAGGGAGCTAGTGATAACATAAAAAGCAGAATAAGTACGGAATGGTCCTTAAAAAAATCAAAGAAGTAGAATACCTAATCAAATAATAAACAAGTAATACCCGTTTCTCAGGTGTTCCCAACATAGCGAGTTGCCGATGCTTTTAGTGGTTCAAAGCAGTTTGGGCTTAAGTGCTTTCTGAATACTTCCCATTGGCCATAGGGATGGGCTAGGTCTGAGAAGATTTGTTGCCCTGGTGTTAAGAGGGCAGTGGTATCCGCCTATTTAAATAAAAAATAAGAATTATCTACGAAAACAGTGGACATGCCGAAATTTTTTTTTTTTTATAACGCATGCTTTCTCGCTCTTAGAGGCATTTCTCCGAAAATTGGATACTTCAGTCAGTACAAGCGTATTATTTTTAAAGCACAACTCTTACTAGAAATTATTTTTTACGATAAAACGGTTAAGAAGTACCGTTATATGAAAATACCAATCCTTGACTTGCAAAATTAGCGATTTTCTTGTTGGCGCTTGAACCGAGCAATTGGATATCTAGGGCATCTGCTCGTAGAACCCGTTCATTTGCACCTGAGTTTAGACATTTCCGGGAGTCACTATCGTGCCGCAAATTTCTGTAATCCCTCCTCCAACTCCTCCACTCTCCCCGAATCCTTTCTGACATATAAACAAATGTTATCTAGGGTATTTAGGGCTTTTATTAATCATAAAGTTTCACTAAAATCTCAGCATTATTCGGGAAACTCCGTTACCTGTCCCAAACGCGGTCGGATCCGGTCCGGACTCCACAGTAGAGCAACTGGTGCACATTCTGGATTCCAGTTCAGTCACTCCACTCGATGGACCCCTAGGGGTCCAGACGAGTTCCGGGAAGTGACAATTTCTAAGCGAATCTTAGTATAATGTGTAACTTAGTAATAACGTGCCAGCCAAGTTTCATCGTCCTAGCACTTTAAGTACCTTAACTCAGGGTCACCGGAATCCCGGTCCCCCTCCCCCTCTCCAGCTCCCCCAAGAGTGCCCGGATCCAATCCGGTTATTTAAATGATTCATCTAGAGCATATGCTTGTTCTTGCCATCAAGTTCCATCCTGATCCCTCCAGTGTAAGCTTGGATAGAGATTTCTGGTCTCCCCCCCCCCGTTCCCCCAAGAGTTGCCGGATCCGCTCTGGTCTTGAAGCGGAAAATCAGAGACATGCCGCACTCTTTTTAATAATCAGGTTTCATTTGAATCCAGTCACTGGTTAGAAAGTTATGCTTGACAGAAGATTCCGAATTCCTCTTCCCGCGACTCCCCCCAAGATGGCCGGATCCGGGAAGTGACTATCTAGCTAGGTCCGTGATATGCCCGACATTTCTCATTGTCCTAGCGTGTCTGGAAGTACCTTAACTCGCGATTACGGGAATTCCAGGACCCCCCTCCAGCTACCCCCACAGTGCCCGAATCCAATCCGGTTCTGGAAATGGTTCATATTGTGTATATACTATTCGTCCCAGCAAGCTCTATCCCGATAACTCCAGCGTTTCACGAGATTTCCGGTCTCCCCCCCCCCAACAGTTGTCGGATCCGGTCAACATCAACGTCGTATGCGAAAGTGCCGAACTAGCAAAACTCGGACCGAACGACGGACGGATGCGATCGCTATATGGTCCGTAAAAACCACTTTTGAAGCTTCTCGTGTCCTTACTTTAGAGTCGTCGGTTGGCCTTGAAGCTTTCCGCTGCTTGATTGACGAACTCGGCTCCGCCGAAAAAACGCGATAAAACAGTAGATGAAAAATTTTGACGAAGGGTGGAGGTGTCCAAAGGGTCATAGGAGAGCAAGGGATAATTTGCAAGGCAGAATAAATACGAGGTGTCGGGTTAGTCAATCACCTATTGCAGATAAAAGTTGCGTTTTGATCGAAGTTTGAAGTTACCTTCAACCTCAAAGGTCTTTGTTTAATTACCGTTTTTAGTCGCCCGTCACAGTTTCTTCGTCCTTCAGACTCTGACCGTCAAACTTCGTGAGTTCGACGTTGCTTGAAACGTTGAAAAAGCGGCGACCGGGCAAGGATCGCCGGAGTCGTAACACACTAATTAAAGTTTAACTGAAAAGCAAACTTATTTTTGTGTCATTTAATTGAATACACTTAATTATTTGGATTCTGCAAAGGAATTTTTTCATTTTCCACTATCTGCTCTAGTTATGACGTTCAGAATATCTGCGGCCGTCCCCACAGCGTAAATTCTACTATGACGCGGCGACATAAACGCGACTTTTCAGTGGGCAGTGGTGAGATTCGTGAAGATTGCTTAGTGCCTGAACAAAAAAAAAATATCATAAATCTTTCTCGTAAGGCATACAACAAAAATACAAGCGCATAGAGGTACGACAAATCACACAGAAATTCCACTATTTGAAAATCGATTATTCGTGAATAACGGAACAACGAAGTAACGCATTTTCAGCGGGTCTTCAAGTCAATGTAAGTGAATAAATGACGTCTAACTAGATTGTCCTGTCCCAGTCCTTTTCGGTTAAACTTCAAGGAAACGGTGAACTTCGACGGCGTTTTTTAAGCAACCGGCTACGCTAACGGCGTATCAAAAACGCAAATAAAGGTCAATTGAAGGGCTTCTTCACGGCCCTGGCACTTAGGATAATGGTTGAAAAGGGTTAGGGTCGTCTCTAACCTTGATGAGAGATGGCATGAATCTTTCAAATAGCACACAAACCTAGGCTCACAAAACTCTAGATCTTACGAAGATGCATAGATGCTTTGTGCATTGCTACGGGGATACCTAAATTATGTGTTCGTTGGATACTTGGTTCGCACAACGGCTTCATCCGACTTTTATTGAGTGTTTTTTAGTTGTCGTCTGTCATGTTTAATATTTTTCTCTAATTACTCCAGTAACTTTGCTAAATCATAAATGAATTATAAATATTCTTTGAGCCCAAGCTGACTTTGAAACATATATTCAAATATTGTATACAACGGATACGTCAGCTATGATTCTTAATCAGCGATATTTCGGCCCCTCTTGGGAAGGGTCCTCGTCAGGCTGTCAGTCTTCTTGGTCAACGTCGGGGAAGGAAACAAACCTGTAGTAAATAACTGAAGCTTCTACCGACTACACTAAAAACTTCAGTTGATTTATCACTTGTCCTTTCCTTCCGGCCAAGTTGGATAATTGTCTGCATGTCTGGGCTGTGAAAGTTCCATACTTCGTAGATAAATATTCTTTGAGCCCAAGCTGACTTTGAAACATATATTCAGATAATGTATACAACGGATACGTCAGCTATGATTCTTAATCAGCGATATTTCGGCCCTTCTTGGCAAGGCTACTCGTCAGGCTGTCAATCTTCTGGGCCAACGTGGGGAAAGGAAACAAACCTGTAGTAAATAACTGAAGCTTCTACCGACTATACTAAAAACTTCAGTTCAGTCATAAATGAATTGCTATTATTATCATTACAGTTTGTTGTGATGAAATTAGGCACCGCGCTGCCGAACGAAGATCCGACGCTTTGCAAGCTATGCAATTTAGGAATCGCGTGATTCCTAAATTGGCTGATGTCTTCCTCATCACTCAGCAGGAGAGGAAAAAATTGATTCGTCGTTGCAAATCCTTAATTGGTTCCCCGTTCTTTTCTTTCCGTTCTTGTATTGATCTTCCTTTCATCTGTACGTAAACGATAAGCTTTGATGTAGAGGCTCGTGCTGCCATCTATCAGACGACGTGACAGGCTCGAACACACCCGCTGAGATTGACCTTCGTAACGGACGGGGGGATGGAATGATCTCAGACCTGTCTTAATCTTAAAGTTTAAATGAAAAGCCAGCTTTTTTGTTGTTGTTAATCAATCAAATTTCTTTCCAAAATAGCTTAAAGCACAACTCTTACTAGAAATGATCTTTTTCACTATAAAACGGACCAGAAAGATGTTTCTCGAAAATACTATTACTTTTTATCTGAATTTAGCGATTTTCTTGTTAGCGCTTGTCGATTCTATCCAGCCTTCCTGCTCTCCGACGCGGCGGCTGGGCGCAAAACATTTGGAAACTGAACGCACCGTGGTTAAAAAGTAGGAAAACCAAGCAAATAAAAGAACTCGAAAACAGAAGATTCTCATATTCTTGTATGTGAAAGAGTTGCCAGCGGACGTTCAAGATTCTGGCAAGCTTTGGGTTGTGTAACCGGCAAAACTCGGCACGGCCGAGAAAGCGCAAAAAATCAAAACTACAAAACGAAATCATGGAGGTAGGTGGGAATTTTACAAGTTTATAATTCCATAAGGGAGCTAGGTATATTATAAAAGGCAGAATAAGCAAGAGGTGTCCTTTAAAGCTAGAAGGGGAATAAAATATTTACAAAATACACAAAAAACGACAAAATTAAATTGAACACACTAAATTATTTTGACTCGGCTAAGGGACTTTTTGGGATCCCAAAACGTGGGATACCTATGACATCGCAAAAGTTGTCCGTCCGTCCATCTGTCCGTCCGTTCGTCTGTAAGCACGATAACTCTCGGAGGGAATGAGATATTTTGATGAAACTTGGTGTGAGGATTTTTTGGGTCAAGGGTAAGGTCAGGCTCGTAGATGGGCTCTGTAGCCCTACATTTAGGGGTAGGGGTTCTAATTAAGGGACAAACTAAATATTTTTAAAAAGCTAATGTGATAGTCGATTATGGATTATATGATGCTGAACACGATGGTGAAAACCATTTTGTAATCGGACAAGTATTTCGTCCGGAATCCGGCTAAAACCGGAAAGTTGGTTAAAAGTAAAAGTTTAATTTCAAGTTGATTAAATGTTCGATTTCAGGGTAAGAAGTCATGCTAAACACGATGGTGAACACCATTTTCTCGCCGGACAAGTAGTTCGTCTGGAATCCAGCAAAAAAACGGAAAGCTGGTTCGAATCGGTTAAAAGTAAAAGTTTATTTGAAGTTGATTAAATGTTCGATTTCAGGGTAAGAAGACATGCTGAACATGATGGTGAAACCATTTTCTCGCCGGACAACTAGTTCGCCTGGAATCCGGCCAAAACCGGAAAATATGTTAAAATAATAATAATAAATAATAATTTATTTGTGACCCACTATACAAGAAAAGAAGCGGAGTAACTTAAGAAAAAAGAAAAGGAACGTAAATTACAAAACAACAACAACACAAAATCAAACAACTCAAAACTCAGCGCGCTGTCGCTACCCGGATGAGCGGATGGTTAACACCCAACGTGGCAAAAATGTTCTCCTGAAGGCGGCTACTTTGTTTTATAAAACAATTAATAATATCAGGAGCACAAAAAACTCTCATGATCTTTGTGTTGCTGTATCTACGAGGTAGATACAGTAAAAATTTACAAAACCGAAAATACATAACTCTTATATCACTGATATAACCTGGGCCTAAAGAATGTAAAGGCCGGCTGCAAACAAAACAGAATGATCGGAAAAACAAGAATATAGCTTTGCCAAAGCTTTTCTGTTGTACATTCCTCTGTTAGCAACAATTTTCACATACCCTAATTTTAGCTTCTCCTTAAAATCCTTGAGCACCCGTAACCGGAACGAAGTAAGCGATTTACAAACGTTGATCCCTAGCCATCGGAAAAGCAAAAGTTTTATCTGACGTTGATTAGATGACAGATTTGGGGTTAAGAAGTTTAATTATGACAATCATTTTTTACCCGGAAATATAATTAGTCCGGTTGTAACCGGATTTTTGTTTTAAGTCAAAGTTTTATTTAAAGTTGATTAGATGATCTTTATAGGGATAAGGAGATACGCTGGATTTGTTTCTGAATTTTTTTTCTTGCTGGACTAGTAGTTCGCTCGGAATTCGGGCGAAATCGGAAATTTGGCAGAAGTAAAGCAGGAAGTTTCGGCCAGCATCGTCAAAGTAGATATAAATCTGGCGAAGACAAGACCCAATTGTCTGGATCAAATATTAGATTTTTGGGATCCCATCGACACCTTTGCTCTTGTTCTTCTTTCACCTTAGACTCTAGTTCTGACGTTAGGAATAAATACTGCTGGCCCGAGAAGACAACGTTCATCCCGACGCGGAAAATTTGAATTTCAACGAAAGCTTGCATGTCAATGGATAACGAAGCAGAGTTATTGAAACTTTGTTTTCCCAGATTGTAAGGTCACTTGTAAAGAAAGTCCGCTATTGCGTGTGACCCCCAAAAGACGTGCAATGGTTTACTATTATTGTAGTTGCTAAGTATTTCAAGCATAGAGGTATAAGCACATAGAGGTACCACAATTCCGAAAGAAAAGCTCATTCGATTTAACTGTGGATAGCGGACAAACGAAGTAACGCATTTCCGTCGGGTCTTCAAGCCTATTTAAGTGAATACGTTATGGGTAATGGGACTGTTGTGTCTCAGTCCTGTGCGGTTAAGCCTTAAAGGACCCGTCGCCCCTATAATATCAAAGCATCTTACTTCCGTATTTGCATTCTTTGATTCTTAAGACCGGAGACCTAGAGTTCATACATTACATTCCAAACCCGTGATCGATTCCTCACTAATGTTTGCATTTGCCACGATTCAGTATTTTCCAGGCGCATTATCCTCCCAACGAGTGTTAGCGTATCATGCTACTCATGCGTAAAACCGGCTGTCTGAATATTTGCCAAGCTTTTGCTAAAAGTCAATGAACCTGGGAAACGACTTAAAACAGCCAAAGCTGTGGATAATTCATAGAAAGCAGAGCCTAGTTTTACAGTATTAAAATATTTCTGAATACTGGAACAAGGTATGCTTTAAAGACCTCAAGTGATTTAGTGGATTTTAAAATGTTGTTTAGAGTTCACCATCGCTTGGTGTCGGGGTTTGAAAGGAAGGTAGCGGAGGAAATGCTTGGAGGTCGCGTCTCGATCGCGGACAGATTGGATCAGACCTTTTCTCTCTCCACGTTCAGCTCAATGCTGCCCCCGGAGCCGGTGTTGAACGGGATGCGTCTATCGAGCAGGATGGCTCGTTCACCTGTTCATCCATACACGCGAAAATGCCGAAAAGTCGACGGCATCCACGCAAAAATATCCGTCGAGCTCGACGGGACCAGATCCGCCGACGCGAAAACGTCCCCTTAATTTTGCAGAAAAGGGAACAGTTGTGCTTACAATAATCATTCCCATCGGCTGATAATGATTTCTCCAATATTTTACTCCATACTAGTCAACTTCTTTAAGTCGCTGTGATCCTGCATCGTGCTCCGAACAGGACCAGAAGATACCGTATCGGAAGGCTTTTTATTACATCTTTCTATTAGATAGGAGCGGGGGGGGGGGATGTCGCTCTGAGTGAATTATAATGAGAGGCTCTAGGCGTAAGAGGTTCATTACACAGCTGATGTGCTAAGCCTATTGAATAATGTAATTTGAAGAGCAGGCCCATGTGGGGTAGATTTTTGAAGTAAATCCTGTCTTAGAAATACTACATGTAGGCCTGGGATGGAAACAACAGAGAAAAAAGGTGAAGTGTTCATAAATAAAGGGCTTTTATTCCCCGACAATGACGATACGCGAAGGAAAATATAAAATGATTGTTCTCGGACAATCTGGGTCCCGAAATATACTCATCCCAGAACAAATAATCTTGTAAACTTAAAAGAATGTGCATGGTTTCTATTTTCTCATCATGTTTGTGCTTTAGGTGTGTTGGGTTACTGAGTCGTGTTCTGGTAATATTTTATTATGCGTCAGTCTATAAGGCTTGGGTTTGTTCAAATACCTCAGTGTTGAGGGATGTAAATAAAAAAAATAACAAGAAATGATCTAATAAATCGACAGGAATCGATGACAGTTGTAAACATTCGATTTGGTAATTAGCGCAAATGGATTGTAATTTGCCGTGGAAAAATTTTTGATGTCTGACGATTTCGGTAACTAAGGTAAACCACATCGGATAAGAGATTTCATAGGCAAGTTATAGCTTGCCTTTTAAAAAGTGTAAGACCGTTGTAACTCTTTTTTGGCTGTTTGTTAGCAAAGATAAATGTGGGAGAAATGTAACGCACAGCCCCGCCGCTGTTAGCTAATGATGATGATGAAATTTTATTAACGCACTATACAAAAAAGGGAAATAGAAAGGGAAATAATCCAGCAGTGGCCGGATGAGGAGCCGAAGAAGGGCCGAAAAATTGCTGACGAACATCGTAGCTGACTTTTTGGTTTTGAGCCATTGTTTGATAGGCTATACAATTTATATTCAAATAATGTATATAACGTTCGGAAACGTCAGCTACGATGCTTCATCAGCGATATTTCGCCCTTCTTGGCAAGGGTCCTCGTCAGGCTGTCAATCTTCAGGGTCGACGTCGCAAGGGTCCTTGTCAGGCTGTCAATCTTCAGGGTCGACGTCGGGGAAGGAAACAGACCTGTAATAATTATAAACCGAAATATCGCTGATGAAGCATCGTAGCTGACGTATCCGTGTATACTTTATTTGAATATGTGTTTCAAAGCCAGCTTGGGCTCAAGGAATATTTAGGCTATAGATTTCTGGGTGGTCGTTCTGTTCGGTTGTCAATCCAGCTTGCAAGCACGGGACAACAATAGCCCACTCAAAACGTGTGTCTTCTTCACTACCCCTGTTATGCTTAACCACAATTTAATTTATTTTTTATATAATTTTTTTTTTTTTAACTCGCATAGCATCTTTTCTTTAAGAAATTAGGTTTCTGACTTTTTGGGCTACGACTCCTCCTCCACTCGGTGACGTTAATATTTTCTTAATGGACATATCTTACCTATAACAATAACGCAACCTACTTCCATAATCACACCATATATTTCTAAACCCGGAGACAACGATTTCGTACGGTACATTCAACCCCTCTAACAAAACCACGCTTATTTTCTCACTTTCCGCCTTTTGTTACCTTCGATGTGTATCACGCTGTCGACGGTTGTCTGCGATAAGTTTTCCATCAGTAAAAACCGGTTATGTAAATTGTTTCCGTGTTTTCGCTACAGGTCCATGGGTCTCGGAAAAGGCTTAAAACAGCCAAAATAGTAGGGTATTTGTTATGAAGGACAGCCTAGTTGTAAAGTATTCAAATATTCTAAAATACAGCAAGTTGAAGAGTAAATAGTGCGAGGGGTCCTTTAAACTCTTTAACATGCACAGCTTCGGAAGCAAGCGGTAGGTTTTTTTGTCCGGAGGGGTAGGCACGGCAAGGGGCACAACCAATTATAATAATTTAATTTTAACCCACAAATCATACAAGACGAAAACAGTGGAGTGCAAAAGAAAACAAGAAGACATAATTAGGGAAAACACAACACATACAAACAAAATCTACTCAAGAGTCAAACAGACGCATAAGCCCATGAGGGGCGACAGACGCGCATACGCCATTTCGGACAGTTTTCTGGGAGAACAGACAATTTCTCTGTGAAATCCGGTAGCGAGTACTTACTAATAGTTTTAGAATTTCTTTGCGAAGGAGGGAGAAAAAGAAGAAATTTACAAAAACGAAAGTAAGAGGATCGCATAGCTTCAATATCCTTTTTCATTAAAACAGGAGAAACACCAGATAGAAAAAAGAATAGAATGGTCACAGAAGGAAGAGTATAGCTTGCCAAGAGGCAAGCTTAGTAACACTGTTATTCTTCTTTCAGTGTGAAGAGTGTCATGTTCAAGCACATCGAACGAAGTAACGACCTGGATTTTGATAAAATATTCAACCAGAAATTAGGTAAGTCTCTTCATCAATCCCGTACCCAGAGGCGTTACTAGCCAAAATGCTTGGGGGGGGGGGGACGAGGCATTTACCGACTGGCTGGTAATTTTTACGGACTTTTTAACAGAAAAAAATGACATTTTTAAAAAAATCGACTGATTTTCGGAAAAACCGACTATTTTGACGAAAAATCGACCATTTTTCAGAAATTTTTCATGAAAAAAAATCGACTGTTTTAACGAAAAAACGCGGCGCTTCGCGCCGATTCGTATTTTTTTACCGACTCGCCGGCAGCATTGGGGGGGCGTCCCCCCCTCCCCCCCCCAGTCGTGACGCCCCTGGCTGTACCTTTCATTGGTATTTCTGTCCTCGCGTAGCCAAAATTGTTATTCATTGACGCACTAGACAAAAAAGAAAATAACGCAGTGCAAAAAAGAAAAGATAAAGTTACAGCCGACTGAGCGCCCTTAACAAAAAGAGCTTCTTTTTGGGATCCCAAAACGTAAGTGTAGGGATACATATGACATCGCAAAAGTTGTCCGTCTGTCCGCCTGTCTGTGAGCACGATAACTCTCAAAGGAAATGATATATTTGGTAAACTTGGTGTAAGGATTCTTTGGGTCAAGGGTAAGGTCAAGTTCGTAGATAGGCTTTGAGCCCTACATTTAGTGGTGGGGGGAGGGGGTTCAAATTAAGGGGCAAACAGAATATTTTTAGACAGCTAATGTGATAGCCGATTATGGGGTAAAAATCATGCTGAACACGATGGTAAAAACCATTTTCTTGCCGGACAAGTAGTTCGTACGGAATCCGGCAAAAAACGGAAAGTTGGTTACAAGTAAAAGTTTCATTTGAAGTTGATTGATGGTTCGATTTAGGGATAAAAAGACATGCTGAACACTTATGTGAAAAGTATTTTCTACCCGGACAACTAGTTCGCCCGGCATCCGGCCAAAACCGGAAAATTTGTTAAAAGCAAAAGTTTTTTTGAAGTTAATTAGGTAACATATTTAGGGGTAAGAAGAGATGCTGAGTCTGTATATGACAATCATTTTTTACCCTGACATAGCCTATAATTCGTCCGGAATTCGGTTGTAACCGGAATTTTTTGTATAAGTTAAGTTTTATTTGTAGTTGATTAGATGTTCTTTATAGAGATAAGGATATACGCGGACACTTAGTTCGCTCTGAATAGGGCCGAAACCGGAAATTTGGCAGAAGAAAAGCAGGAAGTTTCGCTCAGTGTCGTCAAAATAGATATGACTTATAGAGGTATATCTAAACTTGGTTTTCTCTGATGATTAGCCTGGCGAAGACAAGACCCAATGGTCTGGATCAAATATTAGATTTTTGGGATCCCATCGAAACCTTTGGTCTTGTTTAATTCAATTTTTTGCTCCGACTATTTACTACCGTTAGATATCCGGAATCCGAATAACCTTATTTCCTTCAAGAGAGCAGCGAAAGGTCATTACAGGAAAATTGTTTAGTGTTATCCTCCTTTGGACCCCTCCCCTGTTTTTAAACCTCCAGTCAATATTTGTCAGTTTCATATTGTCGTTTTACCCCTTTTTTAGCCTATTTATTTATTTATATAACCCGCTGAAAAGACAGAATAGTGGAGGAGAAACAATGAGAAAGAAAGAAAAAATGAACAAAACACTAAAAAACACTAAAATTCACTATATTGAAGAAATCAACCTTCCAGTCAAAGACGCAGTTGCAGCCCAGCAAATATTCTTCTGCTTCTTCTTCTTGATTGTATTTGCATTTACAGATGTTGGTAGATAACACCCTGTCACTACACGTGCCTTATGTTCTCACTAGCCTATTATTATAGTTCCATTTAAGTCTGGCCCTATCACAAGTGAGTTGAGAACGACAGTTTTGGTTTTGGGGAATTATCTTTATATTCAGTTGGGAATACTAAACCGAGAACCTGTAATATAAATATCACATTCTCGCTAAGATTACCTGATCCCACGTCCCAGATGCTCCGACCTTTAATGGGGTTGTTTGAGATAATAAAAGAATGTGGGCTGGAATAAGATGATTGCAACAAGCAGAGGCGTTACTAGCCAAAATAGGGGGCAAGGTATTTACCGACTGGCTGGTCATTTTCACCGACTGTTTTCGCAGAAAAAACGACAGTTACGACTTATGACAGAAAATCGACCGATTTGCAGCAAACCGACTGTTTTAAAGAAAAAAATATACCGTTTTGATGAAAAATCGACGGATTTTCAGAAAAAAACAATTGTTTTGATGAAAAATAAACTATTTTTGCGGAAAACTGCGGCGCTTCGCACGCGATTCGGTTATTACTTACCGACTGGCCGACAACGTTGGGGGGGGGGGGGTAAGGAAAGATAAACTGTTTTTGCGAAAAACTGCGGCGCTTCGCACATGCTTCGGTTATTTCTTACCGACTGGCCGACAACATTGGGGGGGGGGCGTCTCCCCTCCCCCCCATACGTGACACCCCTGGTAACAAGGACTGCGGGACAAAGACCCCTGACCCAGGAACAAGCTTGTTCATAGTTGCATAAGAAGTGTTTGACTATTTTATACCACAATCGAGTTTGTACGTTAAGTGCTACATAGTAAGTTCGAATCCCAACGGTACTTCTATCCCCAAACATCTCCGAAGAATTGTGTATTTCGCCACCGCTCGACGCTTCCAGGAATAGATAGCCTATGGGCTCGGGTTTAAAGAGCAAACGAAACTGGTTGACAAGTTGACAATGGATTTTGGACGTAAATGCTTGTCCTCTGATCTCTCCTACCGGATGACGAAGCCCCAAACCAGACTCGACCTGAAACAAGACCTCGCGCTGCAACCCGTAATTGTACCAGACTTGTTCGCCCCGATATCCACTCTACTGACCGGTATCTTTCATCATTTGTACCATATTTCGTAAATTATTTTAATTCTGAACTGTGATATATTCGTTATTAACTGTATATACATATAAGTATTTTAAGGTAATAATTGAGAAGTGATTATTAAGTTTTAGCCGTGCTAATAAGTGCGTGACGATCCGACGCTAGCGAATAATTATATGAGCTATTCAGGAAATAAACGTTGTTATTATAGATAGATAGATAGATACTTTAATTTAGCCGTTAGGCCATACACAAAATCATACATTTTTAAACCCTTCGAGAGAGCGATTATATAAACTCACATGTAAAACGCTTTAAACTCCCACCACCAATAACTATTTACATTTCTTTAACGCTTCTTTGACAAAACCTGTAACTGCCATTTTCGCTGACCGTGAAGATGATTTTAGGATAAACTCCTCTCTTTTCATCCCATATTGTTCATATCTCTTTTTCTCATACATATATGCCAAGTCATACATACAAATATAATTTTTTTTTATTCTCCTGTATCTAAACAGTTTCATACAAAATATACTTCGTTTACAATTCATTAAACTAATTAAGGTTTAAGGTTTAATGAAAAATTGCCACAATAGTAAAAGCTAAATAATAGGCTGCCAGAAAATAAATAACACACAGTAATACGTAACAAAATCTAAATAATTTAACATCATCAACGCTAAGTTAATGACATAATATTTAAAATCCTCCATTTCAGTTGATGACGTCTTTAATTCCAGTTAACAGACTACTTCATTCAAGCACACCTCGTACTACTTATTGTTTAAATTCTAGTTTTCGAAACAATTTGAATATTGTTAAACTAGGCTCTGCTTCTAACAAATCATCCACGGCTTTGGCTGTTTTAAGCCTTTTCCCAGGTCCATTGACTTCTAGCGAAAATTCGGCAAAATTCAGAAAACTGGTTCTACGCATCGATAGCGTGATACGCTAAGACTCGTCAGGGGCGTAATGCTCGCACCTCGCACTACTTATTGTTTATATCTAGTATTCGAAACAATTTGAATATTGTTAAACTAGGCTCTGCTTCTAACAAATCATCCACGGCTTTGGCTGTTTTAAGCCTTTTCCCAGGTCCATTGGCTTCTAGCGAAAACTCGGCAAAATTCAGAAAATTGGTTCTACGCATCGATAGCTTGATACGCTAAGACTCGTCAGGGGCGTAATGCGCATGGAAAGTAGTGAATCGCGACAAGTGCAAAGATTAGTGAGATATCGTTAGCAGGCTTAAGAATGTAACAGGAAATTTTTTCAAGCCGTCACTTAAATTGGGGGAAGATTTTCGTGAAAAAAAACAGGCCTACCCGCCACAAGGAGTACCTTCCCCTACCAAGAGAATTGTAAGAGTAGCAGAAAGTCGAGCTGTATTTGCTACTGGGATATTAACCTTGTCTCTAATGAGATAAGATTATTTCTAATTCGGATTAATCTTATCCCAATAGAGGTAAGATTAATCCCAGTAGCGAATACTGCAGTTAACTTTAATCCTTACTCGGAGCAACTTTTCACAGTGTTGGTAGCTAGGAAACTTCCTCTGGAGATTGCTTTGTTCATGTTCACTATCTCCTCCATAGAGAAGTTGTGACAGGGCTGATAATAGCGTGGTCCACTAATCATTGGATAGCTCGGGAGCGCGGCATTTCCGTGTCAAGCATGCTGCCAAACAAATAATATTTCCAGTTGGCCGAACTGAGATCTCCTAACAACGGAATGACCTGTCTGTTGGCACCATGTTTGCATCGGCCGTTTAGTATTGTTTTAAATGGGGCGCCATGGTAAACATAGCACGGGGGAGTCCCGTTTGACAGGGATGGATGTGATAAAGCATTGTTCAACTTGGTATTACCTGCATAAGAGCTACACGTGTCCGTTATTGAGAAGAAAAGAAATCGATCGTGTTTTCTCTTATCTTCAGTTTAGTTTATTCATAAAAAATGAAAACACCATTAACTCTTTGTGGCCCCACCATAAGGCCTGGCAATGGGTCAATATCTAATCATCATTAGGGAAAATTTTACCCATCAGCAAGTCTCAAGAACAAAGACAGACTACTACGTAGTAATCTAGATGGCGTCCAAACTACAAGGGCGCTCCCTATTGGCTGAGTTGGAAAACTGTAAGTGATGGCATTCGGGCAAACACTGCACTGCCATTCGAGAAAGCTGTGCCTTACCACTACCATGTCCTCCCGAACGTGAAAGAGAATCCTATTAATGGGGGACACGACATGGGGGGGGGGGGGGGGAACCCTGCACAAGTCCGTTCAAGCCGTTTTTATGGCACTTGCCTTCCGGCCAAGTGCAATATACCGATCACTTTTCCGTCGGTCTCTCCGTCTCGGTCGGTCAGTCCGGTGATCGCGACTTCGGGTACTTGCAGATATGCTAGGATAGTGGTTCCCAACCGGTGGTACGCGTACCCCAAGGGGTAGGCGAGACCTTTGCAAGGGGTACGCGAAGGAACCAAATTGATTTTGTCTGTAGCTTTAAAATCTCGCCTCACTCAGTTTTGATTGCCGAAAGGCTAATATTACCAGCAGAGGCATCACCAGCCAAAATGTAACTTCAGGGGAAGGTATTTTTACTGGCCGACAGGTAATTTTTTCCGACTGTTTTTTTTTTAATAACTGCTTTTACGAAAATCGCGGCGCTTCGCACCGACTCTTTTCTTTTTAATCGTCTGGCAAACCCTTCTGGGGGATGGGTGTTGTAAACCCGTGCGTGACTCCTCTGATTACAAGCCCTAGTGAGCGAAATAATGTTGATTCAAAAACAGCTAGCCTACTGCCGTAAAATCTGTTCCTGTGTCAAACAATATTGTTTCAAGAAGAATCGAAGATATTGCAAGTGGTATTGTCATTCAGGTTGTGAATTAAGCTAATGAAAAAGTTTGCGATGCAGCTTGATGAAAGCACGGAAAACATCAAAACCAAACACAGAAACAGGCTGACTGTAAAAAATATAATGCTAATGACGTCGAGCCGAGATTTGACAAAACTTTTGCTGCAAAGCAGCCTCTAGCGATTGCCTCATTGATTTTGTATATATATATTTTTACACATGTATGCCTTATCATTTATGATAATAACTATCGTCTTTTTCACGTTATGGAAAAGGGGGTACGCAATCTTTTCGAACCCTGATTTGGGGTACACGGCACGGAAAAGGTTGAGAACCACTGTGCTAGGAGGATGAAACTTGGCAGGCAGATTAGGGAACCAACCAAACTAACTTGGAAATTGTCATTTCCCCGATCCGGCTGCCGTGGGGGGAGGGGGAATCCGGAATATTGGCGAATGTATAACTTTTGAACGGGGAATCGAATATTAATGAAACTTGAAATTTGGAGAGATCTCGTGTGTCAGATGTGACACTTCAAGTCCGGAACGAATCCGGAGACTTCAGTGGGATTTGGAGGGCGGAAATCGTGTGACATGTTGAAAGTGAACGGATCGGGATGAAACTTGGTGGGAAGAACAAGCACAAGTCCTAGATACATAGCTGACAAGACCGGAACGCATCCGGGCACTGTGGGGGAGCTGGAGGGAGGGTTCCGACATTCTGGTGATACTGAGTTAAGTTGCATCCACATGTGCTAGGACGATGAAACCTTATAGGCATGCCAGGGACTCGGCCATTTTAACTTAAGAACAGTCATTGCTCCGATTTGACCATCATGGGGGGAGTGGAGGGAAGGGGAATCTTGAGAAATGTCCAACTTTTGAACGGGTGATCGGATCTTAATGAAACTTGATATTTGGAAAGAACTCATGTCTCAGAGATGCCATTTCAAGTGTGGACAGGATCCGATGAATGTGGGAAGAGTCGGGGGGGGGGGGGGGAAATTGTGTGACAAGCTTAGAGTGTAGCGATTGGATGGCACTTTGTCGGAAGAACAAGCATAAGACCTAGATACGTCAGCGACAGAACTCGGCCGGATTTGGGCATTCTGGGGTGAGTTGGAGGGGGGGGGGTCCGGATTCCGGTGATCGCGATTTAAGGTATTTCCAGATGTGCTAGGAAGACCTAACTTGGCTTGAACATAAAAGACTGGACAATACTGGCTTAAAAATTGTCACTTCCCAGATCAGACCATCCCTTAAAGTACATATCTTAACCGAAAAGTACAAAAAATACTTTTAAGCAAAATTTATATTTTTATGATCCCATGAGCTCATGATCATTTTTGCCTCACGGATTTGAAAAAAAATACTTTTGACTAAACCATATATATTCATATTTGACGGTGCAAAACGGATAAGTCAGCTACATTTTATTCGAGCAACATTTCGGCCCTTCTTGGCAAGGGTCCTCTTCAGGCTCAAGCCGCTCAAGCTGGAAAATAAACTTGTGGAAAAATAATTTAAGATTCTTCCTTAAATATCTGCTTTTGAGAACTTCTTCTCTGAAAGTTGGTTGGGGTTAAAGCTGGTGCCGTGATTTTATTCTGGACTCGGCGACTGTTTTTGATGTTCGATTGGGTCGTCGAAAGGGTAGAGATTCTTCTGCATTTTGGTTTTAGAGTCACCGGTCTCTTCTTCTTCTTTCCAGCTAAGATGGATACTTGTTGGCGGCATGTATGGGCGATTAGTTCCGTACTTCGGTGATAGATGTTCCTACGGCCCAAGCTGACTGCGAATCATATTTGACGGTGCAAAACGGATAAGTCAGCTACATTTAGCGTCAAATATGATTCGCAGTCAGCTTGGGCCGTAGGAACATCTAACATATATATTCATGATCCTAAAGAGTCCAGGATTAGAGAATAATTTCTGTAGCGCCCTTAAAGTGCTCATCATCACAGCCAAGTGCAAAAATAATAATGCAAAATTAAAATAATGCAAAAATAAAATACTTTTTACCAAACGGTACGTTCTCGTGATTTCCAAGGGTCCATGATAATTCTTATCTCAAAGGCTTTGCTTGCAAATAATTACAACGAACTCACGAATTGGCAAATTCCTACTTTCGTGCTTACCCAGCCTTGCAAGGGCCATATGAGCTTCCATATCTTCTTTGACAGTCCGACTAATCTGCTTAAAGTTTGGCTGAAGGGCTTGACAGAATCAGTAGTAGTAATGGATTGAAAATTAAAAATGCTCCTCAAGCTTGATTTAAACTCGAAACCTTCGGCTCCATTTACCGATGCTCTAACCTATTGAGCTATTAAGGGGCTTGTGAACAAAGTGGGCAAACCGCTACGGTCGCCAGTTAGTAACGGGCTACAGGAAAAGCGATCTCGCTCAAGGCAAATAGTTTTCCTTCAGATTTTCCATGAGGTCCCGCCATATCGGCCCTGGCCATATCGGCATATGGCCATATCGGCCAAACGACTTCGACATTGGAGTCCGAGACTTCTAAGTGCAAAAGAAGTCCCTTGTAAAAGCTCCATCGTCACTAAGTCTCTGGCTCACCAGATGTATTCTGTTAAACAAAAATGTTGCGATGTAGTTGTTACTGGAAAGCAAGTTTTATTTATTTCTAAGTGTTCTCTTCGGTTTTCGTTCATGTTTAGCCCAGTGCTATTAGCAGGGGCGTCACGACTGGTGGTGGGGGGGGGGGACGCCCCCCACCCCCACCGATGAAAATCCATCTCAAAATAGTAGTACGAAGTTGTACGAAAAAGTAGCATGCAGTACTAACTGATGCTTCTACTTCAAGGCTACCGTGTTACTGCATACGACTGCATGCTACTATTAGCAAGACTGGATGCTACTATGGCAAGAGATGATGCTACTGGATACTACTACATAATATTGGACTAGTCTGAGGCACATTAAATGATAGTATTCCTTGCTACTACATAGTATTATATGCAACTTTTTCGTACAACTACGCAGGCTACAAATTTTCCATCCCCCCCCCCCCCAATCTTGTCGGCCAGTCGGTAACCTTTCTTATTAGGTTTGTAACACATTGTTAGGTTTTCAGCTCTACTTTTTCTGGGGGCTTAATTCAATTAGAGCCTTTTCTCCCCAATCCTTTCTCAATTCTCTTTCCCGAAGCTTTTTTTTGTTTAACTACTTTCAAGAAAAGGATCTTTTGCAATGGAAGCTCTAACTGAGTAGTTGGAAGAATTTCCATGACAATTCCTTCATTGTGTGGATTTTTTTGTGTGTTCAGCGCTGCCAGCGTTGAATACTCCCCCTCTTTTCCTCCGACGGTCGGATGTATGCTGTGGGACCCGTGTACAGGATTGCGGTGATTAGATTTGATTCGTTTGCTTCTCCCTTCAAGCGGACTAGTGAGAGCAAATCCCCCCCCCCCCTCCACCCGTCTTTCCGCAAATTGAATGGATGAATGAAAAATTTATTGACCATTAGGATTGGCCCAGGAGGACCTACACTGTAAAAAAAAATCTTGCAGTATCTGCTACTGGGATTAATCTTGTCTCTAAAAAGATGATCTTATCTCTAATTCAGAATAGTCTTATGTCAGTAGAGATAAGATTAATCCCAGTAGTAAATACTGCGGTTAACTTTAATCCTTATTCGGAGAAAATTTTTGCAGTGTAGATGGAGTAAAAAATATAAGAAAATAAAGAGAACACAATACAATGTTAACTCTCACAACACAACAATTTAAGAGAATACGAAAATTAGCACGTAAATGACTCGTATAGACCGTGCCATCTGTTTAAAGAGCTTAAGGTTTAATTTAATTTAATTAATTTAATTAATTTTAATTTAATTTAATTAATTAATTTAAGATTCAATTTACACTTCTCGGTCAAGCCGGGGACACAATGTCGATTGACAAAAACCCGGTACAATATATAACAAACATATTTTGCATATAATTAGTTATATAAATAAATGTTAATAATTCCATGACTCACCACCAGACGGGAACCCGCCCCACAAACCCACCTTTCAAACTTCTTTATTCTTGCCTCTATCGCCATCATAGGGTCAGAAAGACCCCGCGGGGGAGGCTCAGCAGATACTTGGCGTACCGATAATAATAAGATCTGATAGTGTGACGTTGAGATTGTAACGTTATGTGTCAGAGTAGTGCCAAAGCCATATCATGCGTCAAAGCCACGGCATTATAGGTCGACATGTGCAAGAATATGCCGGTTATATACACACTTGCAGGAAGTATGGTGCTACCAAACTAGTTTGTTAGCTCATATTTTTGTTAAAGCCGACAACAGTTTTTAAATCCGGAATGCTTCTTTCAAGTTGTTAATCGGAGAGTCTTTAGCCGCTTTGCTTAACCCCTTCATTCCGTTCCGTTTTTCTGCGACAACGAGATTGCCAATTCCATTCATTAGCATACAATCAGTAATGGCATTATGGTCAGTTTTAGATACCGCTTTGTAAACACTTCATCCTTACGAATGTTTTTGTTAATTTTCTTTCATTTTTGCTACCTATCTTGCTCGAATTGTTTGCTATTCAGAACAAAAATGTTTTATGCTTAGGATCTTGTCTGGTCGACCAGAGGGTTGGTTTGTATGAAATAGTCAAACGCGCAGATGAAATGGCAGACGGTTTTCGGGATCCAAAACGTAAGTCGGGATACATATTACTTCGTAAAGTCAATGTATAGACAGTCCATTCGTCTGTCTGTCTATCTGTCTTGAAACTTAGAGTTGGCGGCGTATTTTCGACTTTTCAATCCGGTCTTGGTGTGGACTGGACCAAAAACCAAAGGAAAAAAAACAGTTGGGCTACCCTATCGGGTCGCCCCGTCAAGTCCAACCCGACTGCAGGGAAAGAATAACATGTTCAGGCGACCCGGCGAAGAACGGGAATGTACAAAAATTTGATTGTTTGGATTCGAATCCTAATGGCATTTTGGTCTAACTGCAGATCAAAACTCGCGTATTGAAAGAATCCAAAAACGCGCTCTCCATATTATCCATAAAGGCCCAAAAGTACCCTACTCCCTTCTTCTTAAGCACGTACACAATTGGTACCTTGGAGAAACGGAGACTGAACCTATGCCTCGAGTTCGTTAAAAAACTTATTTCCCACCCCATCTACAATGCATTTCTCCCTCCCCCATACAAACAATGTAAGGGAAAGGCGAGAGCGAGCAGTCTCTACGAAGGTCCCAATCTTCCAACAAGTAGCGGCCAAACACAGCCGTTACCAAAATAGTTTTATACCAAAGATTGTTGAAATTTTAAATAGCCTTTGACCATTTGTACGTACTTTTGGATGTATATGTTATACTGATAAATTTGTGCATGGCAGTACTCACCAGTTTTGGTTTTGTAACCGTAAAAGTGTGAGCGAATAAATTACTATCCTATTCTATTCTATTCATGAATGTTTTCTTTGGGTATCCATCCGAAACCTTTGGTCTTGTTGCAATATGCCTTGCTTTTCGCGTTCTGACAAACCAAAATTCTGTTTGTAAAATGCGGTTAGAAGGCGTATTATTTTCTAATGTTAGGATTAAAAGGAAAAAAATTGTCTGAAAATGCTGGAAAGAAACAGTATCCGGTGCTGTACATGTTTAAAGGGATACTTTAAATACGTTGGTGCTGTTTCATTGTTCCGTCTGTCGGGTCATAAGAAGTAAGTAAGTAAGTAATTTATTTCTGACCCGCCATTTGAAATGCGGGGTATGTTAAACAAAATTAAAGAATTAAATAAAACACACCAAATTCAATATACAGTTTTACATTCATCGGCCAGAAAAGAATGTAGAGTGTCGCGTGCTCGCCAGACCCCCTTGTCCATGACGTTTGGCAGAGCCGACGATATCTCCAAGAGTGTTACGCTTGCATCTTTAACTTACGAAACGCTCCGTAATCCTGGAACGATTAAGATTTTCCGTGAACCGCGTTCACCAGCGACTTTACCTTCAGCCCCCCGCCCTCTACGTCAGCCGCCTCCCTGTATAGTTTCCTATCAGTTTACATTAATTGTCCATTTCCTTCTAACGTATCAACTTTTTTTCTAGGATACCTTCTGTTTAAAGAATTCTGCGAATGTTTAGATGAGCCCGTCCCACAGCTAGAGTTCCTAAAAGAGGTAAGATTTCCAGATTGCGTATGTTTAGGTTAAATATTCGAGAAGGTATATAAGAGCAAGGCAAGGAGTAACGGAATTCGAGTAGCATACGCATCTATCAAACTTAAAGTACCCCTTTTACTTGTTTTGTCTTTTATATTAACATTAGCTTTTCTGTTGGATTATAAGCTTCAGAAATCCACGCCTTTCGCCATTGTTCCGTTTTGCACTACTGCCTTTTAGCGCTTTTTCGACCGAGCCGAGTTTGCCAGTCAAGCAGTGGAAACTCCGCCGAAACCTTTAAAGTCCGCCGAGAATAAAATTGTTTCAGAAATAAGTGTATGAGAAGCTTCACAATTTTGTTTATTAATCTGGAAGACGTACCAGGCCAACAAGTTTGCCTTGTATTTCACACTCCTTATCTTATGCCAGTCTTTCCCATTTTTCAACCACGGCGCGCACTGTTTTCAGTTATTTTACGTCGAACCTCTGCTCCGGAAAGCGGGAAGTCTGGTAAGTGTCGATAAGCGCCATAAAGAAAACCGCTAATTTCACGGGACGAGGATTGGCATTTTCGGCAAACGATGTTTCTGCACCATTTAATCGTGAAAATATCATTTCTAGTAAGAGTTGAGCTTTAAAGGGGCTCTCACTGTGAGAACGCAAGACGAAAAAATCGTTGCGCTTTCGTACACTGAGCGTTGTGAATGGCCCGGCATACCCGCGCGGTCCTTTCAAACCGCGAGGGCTCGTGCTTTCCCTCCGCAGATGAAATGGCCTAAAATACGTAATACTATTCTTTGTGTTTGACAATGCAAACCGGATACGTCAACTGAATTTTATTAGAGCTGTATTTCAGCCCTTCTTGGCAAGGGTCCTCTTTATGCTCAAGCTGGACAATGAACTTGTGGAAAAATCAGAGCAAAATAACACTAGGGAGTAGCGCCAAGACTTGAAAATAGTGACACACCCTCGAATAGCAGTGACACCAGCATCACTAGCGATAGCGAACGTCTGTACTGAAAAGGAAGCAGTCGTGCACCAGCGCTGGCCCCGATAACCCAATAGTCTGAAAGCAACAAAGAAAGAACTTCCCCTGTTTCTTCGATGTGTGCAGACCTTATCTTAGCTGTATTAGAAATTCCCGTAAAGTTTGTCTCGCTTTGGTTGTTCTGAGCGCAGTGGGCAGCGATATGAGTAAGGCCCGTTCCCGATGCATGGAAGGCATAGGTATTGGCGCTACTCCCTAGTGTTATTTTGCTCTGGGAAAAACAACTAAAGTTTCTAGCTTAGCCTGATTTGGTAAATCTCTTTGTCAGAGTTGCTTGGAGTTAAAATTGGTGCTGTGATTTAATTTTGGACACGGCTGCTGTTTTTCCTGCTCGATTGCTGGTTGTCGTTGATAGGGTAGAGATTTTTTCTCATTCGGACTTTGGTTTTGTTGTAGAGAGTTTTGTTGTAATTTCCTCTAATAAAATACAGTTGACGTGTCCGTTTTGCACTGTCAAATATGATTCGCAGTCAGCTCTGGCTGAAAACATATGGATTCTTTTCGGAGTTAAATGTATTTTTACGTTTACTTTTGCAAATTCAAATTCAGTTAATCGCCATATATCTCTCATGCAATGAAAAATAGCACCTGACATATATATTTTTTCATATATTTTCTTTTTTTTGTATTTTGATTGAAAATACAGCATTTTGCATACTTAGAAAAAGATTTATAATATATACTTTTCTTAATCTGTATCTGGGGTTCATATTCTCTGCCGGACAGGTTGCGCTGATGTAGGTAAGAATGTACGTGAATCCCCTTCTTGCAGTGCGTAGATTTTTCCTACGCAAAGCTTGCGTTGCTATGCGTAGCTCAGTGTGAAAGGCTTCCGTTTCAGTGTGAAAGGCTTCCGTTTCAGTGTGACTACAGCATTAACCCACCCGCATTTTATCTCCGTCTGAATCTTCAATTCCCCTTCTCATCATTTCTGGCTTATTAGTTTCTGCTTCTTCTTCGATCGCAGGAATTGGCGATCCGGAGAAAATAATTGGCGCGAAACTGGAAGGGAAACTAGTGAAACGAAAAAAATTACCGAGAGAGAAATGTCCGATATCCCGATTTCCTGGAATAAACCAAGGAATATTTTGATTGAAAATACAACGTTTTGCATACTTAGAAAAAAATCTATAATATATACTGTGATATTCTGTACATGGGGTTCATATTCTCTGCCGGACGGGTTGCGCTGATGCAGGGTAAAAATGTACGATCCCCTTCTTTCGGTGCGTAGATTTTCCGTACGCAAGCTTGCGTTGCTATGCGTAGCTCAGTGTGAAAGGCTTCCGTTTCAGTGTGAAAACAGCATTAACCCACCCGTATTTTATCTACTTCTGAATCTTCATTTCCCCTTCTCATCATTTCTGGCTTATTAGTTTCTGGTCCTTCTTCGATAACAGGAATTGGCAATCCGGAAAAAATAATTGGCGCGAAACTGGAAGGGAAACTAGTGAAACGAAAATAAATTACTGAGACTGAAATGTCCGATATGCCGATTTCGTGGAATAAACCGAGGACTCTTTGCACTCTTTAAAATTATTTCTGATATAAGTCGACAGGCAAAGGACTTTTTGGGATCCCAAAAGGGATACGTGTTACTTTGTAAAGCTTGTCCGTCCGTCCGTCTGCCTTAACTCTCGAAAGGGTTGATAAAGTATCTTCAAACTTGGAGTTAGGATCCTTTGGGTAAAAAAAATTTCAAGTTCTTAGATGGGGCCCGAAGCCCTGTGTCCCCATGCTTCTGCTGTTTTTAGCATCATTCCTTGTACCTTGCCTTGGATGAAATCACGACAGATTTGCATGACCGGTTTTCTGACAAATAAGCTCCTCGGAAACAGTGGCCGGGCGCCTGATACGTTACGTAAAGAGAACAAACTTGGCAAGCGTGATTATCAATGTATTCCTAATAGAGGAGATAGTATATTTGATGGTGCAAAACTTTTTTTTTTTTTTTTTTTTGTCAACTTTGTTTTTCAAAACTTTCGTTTTGCACCATCAAATATGATTCGCAGTCAGCTTGGGCCGTAGGAACATCTATCACCAGAGGAGATAGGATACTCTTGTAAGTAAGGTAAGGTACAATTTTAATGGCAAATATAAACCTGGTGTTTGTCAAAAGCATCAGACCTTCTGCTGTGGCATAAAAAACGACGCTTCAGTAATTCTAATGGGTTTGTAAACATTATTAATACAATTAAAGAAAAAACAAACGAACAACTGTCACACATCAACACTAAAATTTAAGGACAACACGAGAATTTACGACAACAGACATATGAATAAAGAGAAAATGAAAATTAAAAAATGTTTGCGACATGGGTCTGATCTTCCTCCGAGCACAAACAAAAATGAATAATTTAAATTAGACAGAAGAAATATAATTGCTAGATAACATAAATCTTTTTAGACCTCTTTTAAAAACTTTCCTGTCTTCGGACAGTAACAGTTTCAGGCAATGAATTCCATACTTTTACACCTGTATGACGAATAGAAAAGCTAGACCTTGTAGAAGGATAACAAATGGTAGAAAGATTGGACCGCCGTATTGTGTTATAGTCATGAAATTGACTGTTCAGGCAAAATAGATTTTTAAAATCAGTGGGTAGTGAATCTTCTAGAAGATAACGGTAAACAAGTGTTGCAATATTCCAGTATCTAATCTAACGGACATTTAAAATAAAAAGACGAGGCAGGATATGAGAAACTGATAAAGAAAAAGGAAGACCATAAATTGCTCTAATTGATTTGTTCTGTAGGATTTGAATCCGATTAATATGTTTCGAAAAAGTAGAAGCCCAAGCTGAAGTACAATATGAAAGATTGTAAAGTGAAGATTCTCGGGAACGAGAACGGATGGAAATACGACTGAAGTAGAATGAATTACTATCCTAATTACGACGTGTCCTCTAAGTATTTTCAGTCTCAATTATGTAAGATTTACGTTAATGAGTGTGACGCCGTGCCCCCCTCCTTAGGTTTCCTCGAAATGACGCTTCTGCTTTCTCCTTAATATCCGCAACGGCAAAAACAATTCCCCTGAACCCTTATATAATTTTAACAAGGCACACGTATGCTGCCCACAGATGATCCGGTTTTCAGGGTCAAATTTTCTTCTATTTCGTCTTAAAGCTGAGTAAGTCGCAACTCGAAGTGATGATAGCGCGGAAAATCCTGGCAGAAATTCTGGTCCTCGTTCGCCCAACCCTGATCGTGTCGAAGGCGTAATTAAAGGACCCCTCTTGCTTATTCTGCCTTTCATTATATACTTAGCTCCCATATGGAATTATAAGCTTCTAAAATCCCCACCTTTCTCCGTTGTTCCGTTTTGTAACTACGAATTTTTAGCGCTTTTTCGGCCTTGCCGAGTTTTCCGTCAACCAACGAAAAGTTTGCCGGAATCTTCATTGTCCGCTGACAACTCTTTCACACATGAGGATGTGATAATCTTCTGTTTATTACTTCTTTTATTTGCTCAGATTTCGCACTTTTTAACCAAGGCAAGTTCAGTTTTCAAATCTTTTGCGCCCAGCCGCCGAGTCGGAGAGCAGGAAGGCTGGATATAATCGACATGCGCTAACAAAAGAATCGCTATATTCAGGTGAAAAGTAATGGTATTTTCGAAAACGTTTGTTCTGATCAATTTTATAGGGAAAAGCATTTCTAGTAACAGTCCACGATGGCGAGTTAGGGTACTTCCAGATGTGCTAGGACGATGAAACTTGGGTGGAGGGTGATTTTCCTGAATTCCGAACTGACTTGGAAGTAGTCATTTTCTCGATCCGATCATCGTGGGGAGTGGAGGGAAGGGGAATCGAGAACATTGAGTCAGGCGTAACTTTGGAAGCGGCGCTTGGATTCCATTGGAATTTAATAACTGAAAGAGTTCTTTTTCATGATCGGAATGGAACTTTGTGGAAGTAACAAACAAATGCTCTGGATAAATCATTTACAGAACCGGATTGTATCCGGGCACTGTGGGGGGAGTTTGATGGGGGTCGGAATTCCGGTGATCGCGTTTTAAGGTACTTCCTGACGTGTTAGGACTATGAAACTTGGCTGGAATATTGGAGATTCGACAAGATTATATTGCAAGTTTTAGAAATCGTCAATTTCCAGATACGACCATTCCTTAAACTACTAATCTTAACTGCAAAGTAAAAAATATACTGTTAAGCAAAATAAACATTTTATTGATCCCTATGGACCCATGATAATTTTTGCCTCAAGGGTTTTGCTTACAAATGAATTTCTAGCTGCCTTAAAGTTCGCATCTCAACTGCAAAGTAAACAAGACCAAAGGTTTCGATGAGATCCCAAAAATTTTAATGTTTATCAGACTTCTTGATCCAGACAATCGAGTCTTGTACATTTCTAAGTCTTCGCTTTATCATTTTTGCTAGTTATCCATAATCAACCGCTTGAATATGTAGCCTACAACAAAAATGTTACCATTTTGAAGTTTTTTGCTTACGGGCAAACAACTAATCAAATGAGGAAACCAAGTTTAGATACGGATTCAACAAGCATGTTTACTCCAGTATCTCATATCTAATCGACCTCAAAAAGGTATTTTAGAATTGCGTTGTTGTTTTTCTACCAAATTACTCGTATTTTAGCAGCATTCCCGGCGAACTGCATGCAGAGCAAAAGATCTGATGACGCTGGAGCCGAACCTTGCAAATTTTGCCAGCTTATCCGTCAAGGAAATAAAGTTCAAAATTCGATAATTCCCCCGGGCAATCCCCCTCCCCAGTTCCTAACCCCTGATTTTTTTTTCTGCAAGTGAGTAACCCCTCGCGTAGACCTGGGATTGGTTCACCGAGCACCTAGGACTGGCTCACACACACCTAGCACCTAGGATTTACTCACCCAAGTGTCTAACCCCTCGGGTACTCCTTTAACGGGTACACCCAATTCCTAACCCCTCGCGTGCACCTGGGATTGGTTCACGAGTACCTGGGACCGTCTCACCCCATCCCCTTCCCAAACAACTTTTGTACACCCACTGAGTAACCCCTCACTTATCTAGTACATCTTTTTTTCCAATGCGTAACCACTCCCTTACCAAGCACGCCTTTTTTCAGTGAGCAACCCCTCACTCACCCAGTTCACCCTTCTTTCGGTGAATAGCCCCTCGCGTACCCTAGCAGTTCCCTCTTTGGTACACCATGAATCAACCCCCTCGCTTGGCTCACCCAAGTGTCTAACCCCTCGAGTACTCCTTTAACGGGTACACCCAATTCCTAACCCCTCGCGTGCACCTGGGATTGGTCACGAATACCTGGGACCGGCTCACCCCGCCCCTCCCCAAACATTTTTAGTACACCTACTGAGCAACCCCTCACTTATCCAGTACATCTTTTTTCCAGTAAGTAACCCGTCCCCTACCAAGTACACCTTTTTCCGTGAGCAACCCCTCACTTAATCCTACAATTCCTACTACATTTCCTACAATCACAGATAAGATGTCGCACACACTCTCGCTCTCCACACATCGGACAGAAGTAAGGACCAATTCTCCCAATCGGCCTACCCATGTACCTCCTCCTGTCTCCCAGCGGTAAAATATCGGCACGCAGACTAATTAATAATTTCAGTTCCTCCTTATCGAAACCTGCTATAAAATAAACACATTCACCCCATGTCTCTTTCGCCTCTGTATAAAACCTTAGAAACCCCTTTTGACCTTCGATGACGTCACTAAACAAACAAATATTGTCGGCCTCGTGCGCAGAGCTACAATCATTTGAGAATAAAGGGGGTAGGACCGCTATAGCCGAAAACTGGTCGACAAGTTTTGTGTCCGGTTTTCACCGGATTCCGGGTGAACTACTTGTCCGGCAACAAAATAACTTTCATATTCGGATTTCAGCCTGTCTCCTTACCCCTAAATAAACTATATCAGTAGCTATATCAATAGATGACTTTTTATCGCCCATAAAGTGCAAAAATAAGGTTCGTTTGTACCAAACGATACATTCTCGTGATTTCCAAGGGCGCTTGGTCATTCTTATCTCAAGGGTTTTGCTTGCAAATGACCAGAACAAACCCACGAATTGGCAAATTCCTGCTTTCATCCTCTGAACCAGCCTTGCAAGCGCCATGTGAGCTTACACTTGTTACATTAGCCTACATATTGCAAACTCAGAGTTAGCAATATCTGACTTTGTCCGAGCTTAAGTTTACCCTAGTTTCAGTCGCCGGTCAGTGATAAATCCTTTTTTTTGTCCGGGGGTGGGGGGGGGGGGGGGGCTCTTCCATTTAGAGTGGCTTGGGATATTTGTTGATGTAAGCCCAAAAAAGACATTTGAAAGTGGGAAACGTAGCATCCTAATATTATCCTGAGAGGGGAGAAAAAGCGTTACGGTACCAGAAATAGGCCGGACATGGTAATAATTCGCTGAATATTCCGTCAGCCCAAGGTGACTGCCAATAATATTTGAGAGCGCTGAATGATAAGCGAGCTGAGATCTGAGCTACGTTTGACTTGAGTCCTCCTTGTCTCGGTCTTGTCCTCTTTTGTCACTGGATTGTCACGGTTTAAAGCCGTTTTATTTTGTCAAGTGACTGACTCAGCGGACAAGCATCACAAACAAAACTCAGTCGAGAA
Source organism: Branchinecta sandiegonensis (assembly GCA_030848855.1). Classification (NCBI taxonomy): domain Eukaryota; kingdom Metazoa; phylum Arthropoda; class Branchiopoda; order Anostraca; family Branchinectidae; genus Branchinecta; species Branchinecta sandiegonensis. Next base: position 2,214,980 of record JAUPMV010000021.1, on the reverse strand, counting down.
ATCTACCCGGGACAGGACCGATACTTGCTCCGAGATCATGTCACCATTCACGGCGGTGTGGCACGGCACTGACAACTGTCAGCTGACAGGAATTTTTTTTTATTCAGTTCAGTTTATTTTCAAACCATTCACGGACTAGCCGAATTTTCGGTTTTTTGTCAACAAAAAATAACTTCATCAGTATAAAAAGGCCCGTATCCAGGAATTTATTTCGGGGGGTGGGGGGGTACCTTTCGGGGGGAGGGGGGGTTCCCCGCGGGTCGGACAAAAAGACAGAGACCAGAGGGAAAAGCCAAAAAAAATTGATTATTTTTGTAGGTTTCGGGGGGGGGGGGGGGGGGGAATAAATACAACAATAAAACAAGACAAAAATAAAACAGCATTAATCGGACAAGGCAGGCAGTTAAATAAAACGGCATTTCGCTGACAGGACCGAGACAAGGATAAGTCGAACGCGGCTTCGATTTCAGTGATATGACAAGGGTCCTGTTCAGGCTCTAGCTAGGAATGTGAACCTGTATAGCCTACACTGTAAAAAAATCGTGCAGGATTTGCTACTGGGATGAATCTTGTCTTTATTGATACTAATGTTCGGATTAATTCGGATTAATGTTATCCCAGTACAGATAAGATTGACCCCAGTAGCAAATACCGCAGTTAACTTTAATCCTTACTCGGAGAAACTTTTTACAGTGTAATATGTGCGGAAACGTTGCTGAAATAAAATCTCAACCAGCTTATCCCCTCAGCGCCAATCACGACTGGAGGGGGGGGGGGGGTATTTTGATCCAGTTTACTCAGTAAATGAGATGGTTCCATATATGCAGTTGTGAGCTTTTTATTGGCGCCTCGAAAATATCCGAAACGCGGTAGACGTAAAAGTCAGTATAATGCCATTAGAGTGCATACCAATATCATATCATGTTCAAAATCTCAGGAATAAAAATGGATGGAACGCTCTGGGAAGGAAAGTGGAATAGTGTTTTGATATAGCCACCTTACAGAACACCTCGCACTATTACTTTTTATGTTCCAGTACTCAAAACTACTTGAATACTGTAAAATTAGGCTCCGCCGCCAACGAATTATCCACGGCTTTGGCCGTTTAAGCCTTTTCCCAGGCCCATTGAATTCTAGCCAAAGCTCGGGAAAATTCAGATATCCAATTTTAAGCATCAATAGTACGCGAACACTTAATTCAATTCATTTCAGTTTTATTTCAACACCAATTAGGGAATAGCAGGTGGTAAAGTCAAACATACGTTAAAAACTAACCGCAATTATCAACATATGCTAGAAAGTGGTCGAATTACATATGAAATACCGAGAACAAACAACATAAAAATAACGATTGGGGTAATAGACAACGGGGGGTAAAATAATAACCTACTTATTTCTGTTACGTAGGGAAACAAAGGAGGGGACAAAACTATTCTTGTATCTCACGCGTCGGCAAAACACTGGTTGAAGGGTAGGTTGGTTCGGAAACTTGTCTTTGAGGTTCAAGGTTATCTTTATTTACAAAAAAAATCTATCATTACCAGTTTCCGCCGCTGAGAACAGAGCTCGAGCGCACAGCGAGCCTCTCCCTTTCTGTTGTAAAGTCCTTTGTAAAGTCCAGGACGGGAGCATAACGCGTATGGAAAATTGTGAATTGTAGCAAGTGCAAAGATTAGTGAGGTATCGTTAGTGGGCCTCCTTTATTTCGGTTCGGGCTTAAGAATTAATGAATGCAATTATGGAAGTGTGTTGCATTGGCGTTATAGACACGACGGGTCCTTTAAAGGACCCCTCGCACTATTTACTCTTCAACTTTCAGTATTTTAAAATACTTGAATTCTTTAAAAGTAGGCTGTGCTTTCAACAAATATCCCACGGTTTTTGCTGTTTTAAGCCTTTTCCAAGACCGGTTTTTTTTATGGAAAAACTTCCCGCAGACCACCGTCGACAGCGTGATACACATCGAAGGTAGCAAAACACGGCAAGTGGGAAAATCAGCGTGTTTTTGTTAGAGGGGTTAGAATGTACCGTACGAAATTGGTGTCCCCGAGTTTTGAAATATATGGAGTGATTATGGAAGTAGGTTGCATTAGTATTCCTATAGGTAAGACAGGTCCTTTAAAGCTTCGATCGCACTCTACAGACACAGTCCATAAACTTTTTTTGGGGGAGACAGTTCTCCTGATATTCCTTGATTAAGAGCACCATACCATGTCCTTTCCCTGTATTAGGTTGGTTCTAGCTAGCCTTGTTTTCATTAAGGCTATCACGGTCTTGAGTAATTGGTTTTCTCCAGTCGCTATGGAAACGTGGCAGATTGGACGGTCCTGGTTTTGTCTCCGTATTTTTGCGGAAAGTTGCAAGTACGAGAATTCACTGTTAGAAATCGACTGGACAGGATTCGGTTCCGCGCATAATCATGGCCTGTGGTCCAGGATAATAAAGATTAATCTCATCTGTAAGGAAGTTATACTTGGCAGTCTTGAAGTGTTATTCTGGCTGATGGGGCATTGAACTCCAGGGGCGTTAACTTGCTAAGTTCTTTCGGGGTAGTCCTTTTACCGTTTGCCACTCTATGCCTAGTACAAATTATCTGAGAATTTCGCGCGAAATTGCAACACTTTGGAGCAGCCGTCATTTATGCGTCCAGTTTCGTTTCATTGCTCCGTGCAAACATTGTCCGAGTTAACAAGAAAAAAGGTTTCGAGGGGATCCCGAAAATTTCTTATTTGATCCAGACAGTTGGATCTTGTAGATATCCGGTCTTCGCCAGACTCCCTGAAAATGTTTCCGTTATAGGAGGAGGAGGAAAAAAACGAGAAAAATTCATCCAGACTTGAGTAAATGGGGAGAGTGCAGATGGCCAGTTTCGATACCGGTACCAAACATTTCATGTGGGCGGTTAATCAGTCCGGGAAACTCTTACAGAAAGAAGCAAGTCAAGCTCATCTTTCGGGTCTGCAGGCTGAGGGAAAAGAATTCTCTATATTAAAATTTAGAAACAGATTAAGGCCAGTGGCTATCATCTGAGAAAACCAAGTTCAGATGCGGGTTCAGCGTTTGTGTTTACCCCTGTACGTCATCTCTGCTTCGACGAAATTGATCAAAACTTGCAGCTGCCTTACTTCTGCTAAATTTCCGGTTTCTGTCGGACTCTGGGCGAACTAAAAAGCTCAAAAACGAATTCAGCGCATCTCCTTACCCCTTTATTGAACCTCTATTCAGGTTTTGCCGGATTCCGGGCGAACTATTGGTTCGGCGAGAAAATAATTTACAGATATGGATTCAGCATGCCTCCTTACCACTACATCGAACCTCTAATCAACTTCAGAAAAAACTTTTACTTATAACAAATTTTCCGGTTTCGGCCGCATTCTGGGCGAACTATGTGCCCGGGTAGAAAAGGATTGTCATATATTGATTCCGCATGTCTTCGTACCCCTGAATCGAACATCTAATCAAGTTCAAATAAAACTTTTACTTTAAACAAGTTTTCCGGTTATTCCGGGCGAACCACTTGTCCGGCGTACAAGTAATTTTCATATACGTGTGAACCTCTAATAAATTTAAGATTAAACTTTTATTTTTCACAACCGGCTTTAGCCGGATTCCGGGTGAACTACTTGTCCGGCGAGAAAATGATTTTCATATTCGGGTTCACCATGTCTCCTTACCCCTATATCGACTATCTCATTAGCTTTTAAAAATATTTGTTTCGTCCCTTAATTTGAACCCCCTCCCCCACCCTTAAATTTTGGGCTACAGAGTCCTTTTTCGAACTTGACCTGTACTTTGACCCGAAGAGTCCTCGTGCCAAGTTTGAACGAAATATTTCGACCCCTTCGAGAGTTATCGTGCTAACAGAAGGACAGACGGACAAATTTTACGAAGTCATGTCCCTCCACTTACGTTTTGGGATCCCAAAAAGTCAAAACTTGCTCTAATTTGGGATGATACAAAAACATGTGGTCTTGCTTTGTCTTATTTCCTTGAGAAAGGAATTTGGGACCCTCTAGAGTTCTTTCGTTGTTTTGCAAGGGATCTTATAATGTCCTAGAAACGACCCTGAGACAAAGAACCCTTAAAGCTTGGATGGCTTGAGGCCAGGGGGAAATGAGGACTGTGTTGTTTTCCTATTTTTTAGTAGGGGCGGAAGCTCAAGACTTGTGCAAAATATGCGATAAAAATGGAAGCATGTGATAGCAAAAAAGCTGAAAACAACTCTACAGACAAGTATAAAAATTACCTGATATCTGGTAAAGTGAATGGTATAACGGACTATGATGTCGCTAAGTTTTCCCGGAGTAAGACGTCACTGGTATTTGCACTAAACAGTAAAAGTTTATAGTATTGCGAATGGCACTGGAACGATCAGTGCCATTCTGCACAGTAAGTGCAAAGGAATTGAACAAGTAATATATAAGCTGGGGAGTTCTTACGAGTGGGCAGTTGAGTTATGCAGTGGAATAGTAATCTATAGTTGTATGTGTATAATTGGAGTACGGTAATTAGACCAAGTAGTTAGTGAGTAATAAATCTACATGTTTTCCCTAAAGTTTTTTCTCTCAGAAAGTAAAATAATTCTTAGTCGTTCATGCTTATCGTCGGCTTACCGGCTCGAGTTTTAATCCATCGATGGAAGGGCCCTGTTGCAGGGATCCCATACCATTTCTCTTCCGTAATCCCAAGTGCAAATAATGGAATGATAAACTCAGCAGAATCATGAACAGAAATAGGTAGAAACAATAGATGGCAACACTTTCGGACCCGTGGGAAAATGCCCCTTTTAAAAACTCCCAGACGCAGGGTCGCTGGTTAGGGTCTCAGTGCTGCCGACCGCTTGGTTTTGGGTCTTACCCTGCAAGACAAAGTCACCCCAGGTTCAGATGGGTACCTGGAAAAACTGGGGAGGGTGACAGGAAGGGGGTGCGAAATAAACACCAGTATGACATAGTATAGTATATATAGTTTATAGTATATAGTTATATAGCTATAGTTTATAGTATATGCTTTCTGGCTGAGGGCAGAGAATCAGATCAGCACCGATAGTGTGGCCTGTCAAGGCTAGAGCTGACCTTTACCTTTTAATAATAATAATAATAATAATGATAGATTTATTGCCCATCATAATGCACAAACGTACAAAAAGACGAGTAATTAAATGAATAAGAAGAAAAAGAACAAGAAAGAAATGAAAAAAAAGAACCTTTCTGTCAACAGAAATAATGGAAAGAACACAAGAAACTTAAAAAGAAAACCACACACTGACAGAATGCCTATCATATGTCATTTATATTATTTTTTTTTATTCAGATCAAACGGTTTGAGAAAACGGACTCATTTGAAGAACGGAAGAAAATTGGGAAAGAGATTTATGACAAATTCATCATGAAGGAACTGCTTGCAAACCCACATGGACAGGTAAGGAAACTAGGGAGGTTTTCGCGAGATTCGGAAATTGCTCCACAGGTAGAAAAGCTCACCGCAGGACACTTTACCGATAATCGTATCACTTTCTTCCAACATTTCCATCTATCGCGAAAGTAAGGAAACTCAAAGTTTGACCAAAAAGGACTGAGATAGGATAGTCTAGTTACCCATCAGTTATTCACTTAAAGCACAACTCTTACTAGAAATGATCTTTTGCCTATGAAAGGGATCAGAAAAAAGTTTTCCAAAAATACCATTACTCTCCACCTGAAATCAGCGATTTTCTTGTTAGCGCTTGTCGAGATCATCCAGCCTTCCTGCTCTCCGACGCGGCAGGTGGGGGCAAAACGTTTGAAAACGGAAGGCGCGGTGGTTAAAAAGTTGGGAAACTAAGTAAATAAAAGAAGCAAAAAACAGAAGATTCTCATATCCTTATGTTTGAAAGAGTTGTTAGCGGACATTAAAGACTCCGGCAAATTTTGCTTTGTGTGACAGACAAAACTCGGCATGGCCGAAAAAGCGCTAAAATTCATAGGCACAAAACGAAACAATGGAGAAAGGTGGGGATTTTAGAAGCTTATAATTCCACAAGAGAGCTAGGTAATTATAAAGGGCAAAAGAAGTAAGAGGGGTCCTTTAAAGGACACATCGCACTTTTTACTTGCAGTATTTTAAAATATTTGATACTTTAATATTAGGCTGTGCTTTCAACAAGTAACCCACGGTTTTGGCTGTTTTAAGCCTTTTCCGAGACACGTTGACTTGTAGCAAAAACGGGGAAACAATATACATAACCGGTTTTTTCTGATGGAAAAACTTCTCGCAGACAACCGTCGACAGCGTGATACACATCGAAGGTAGCAAAACACGGCAAGTGAGAAAATCTTCCTTCAGACTGCGAATTGTATTTGATAGTGCAAAACGGATACGTCAGCTGGATTTTATTGGAGCTATATGTCGGCCCTTCTTGGCTTCCCACAAGTTCGTTTTTCCAACTTGAGCGGTTTTGAGCCTGAAGAGGACCCTTGCCAAGAAGGTCCGAAATATAGCTCCAAAAAAATTCAGCCGACGTATCCGTTTTGCAGTATCAAATATGGTGAGAAAATCAGCGTGGTTTCGTTAGAGGGCTTAGAATGTACCGTAGGAAATTGGGGTCTTCATGTTTAGAAATATATGGAGTGATTATGGAAGTAGGTTGCGTTAGTATTATAGGTAAGACAGTCCTTTAAAGAGGCGAAGACCCGATGAAAATGTGCTAATTCGTCGTTCCGGGAGCCCAAACGTCTTATGGTGGATTTACACACTGCGTAAATCCGAGCGGAATTCCGCTCGGTCCTTTTCGAATGGTTTGCAAATTAAAATCGATCAAACGCAGCGTTTTCGCAGCCTGATCATATGAGCCTTGCCTTCAACAGAGAGCTGTTTTGCAATAGAATCCCATATTAGGTCTTTCTTCTTTGTTTTTTTGAAGCCAGGATCAGCAGGGTCATATAAGCTGGGATGCCCTCTAAAACTTTCTGATTATCACTCATTTTCTTGAAAACGATGCTCAAAAACCGACCAGATCACGCAAATCCGAGCGGAGAGCTAGACAAATTTTCAAGCAAAAAAACGGTCGGAAAATCCGCTCGGTTTTCACGATCCGCTCGGATTTGCGCAGTGTGTAAATACACCATTAATCGTCTTAATCTAGCTTAGACTGGAAATTAAACACACAAAGGAATTAGCTAGCAGTTCTGATTATGTGGTTGGTTAGTGATAAATAATATGTTAACAGGATCCGTTGAAGACTGGAAATTAATAAGACCTGATAATATTCCCTCTTTGGGAGCCCATCGAAACCTTTGGTCTTGTTTTCTTAGAGCAAAATATTCCAGAAATTGCACTGCGTGTATTTCGTTCCTAAATTATTGTTTGCGGTCTTTACTTTCCATATTTGTCAAGCTTGAATTTCATCATATTCGTTGACCCGATGAAAATGCGCGAATTCGTCGTTCCGCTATTCACGAATAATCGGTTTACGTATAGTTGAATATCCCTGTCGGGTTTGTGGTACCTCTGTGCGCTTGTACCTGTGTTGGATGCTTGACGAAAACGATTTACGAAAAATAAGTCTTCACGCAGTGAGATAACTTCCACGAGCAGATCGCTGGCCATTGAAAAGCCACGTTTGTTTGATTCAAATTTTCCGCGTCATAATAGAATTTTGCTAGATGTTCCTTCAGCCCAAGCTGACTACGAATCATATTTGACGGTGCAAAACGGATAAGTCAGCTACATTTTATTAGAGCTATATTTCGGCCCTTCTTGACAAGGGTCCTCTTCAGGCTCAAGCCGCTCAAGGTGGAAAATACTTATGAAAAAACAATTAAAGATTCTTCTTAAATATCCGATTTTGTGAACTATTTCTTTGAAAATTGGCTGGAGTTAAAGCTGGTCCTGTGATTTTATTCTGGACATGGCTGCTGTTTTTGCTGTTTGATTGGGTCGCCGAAAGAGTAGAGATTCTTCTGCATTTTGGTTTAGGAGTCATCTGTCTCTTCTTCTTCTTTTTAAAAGAAGTAGTTCACAAAATAATTGTTTTTTCACAAGTATTTTCCAGCTTGAGCGGCTTGAGCCTGAAGAGGACCCTTGCTGAGAAGGGCCGAAATATAGCTCTAATAAAATGTAGCTGACTTATCCGTTTTGCATCGTCAAATATAGAATTTTGCGATGGGAGGACGCCCGTAGATATTCTGAACGTCAGTATAGAACAAATAGTGAAAAATGGAAAAAAAAAACGTAACAAAATCCAATTAATGCAGTGTGTTCAGTTAAATGATACAAAAATTAGTTGGCTTTTCAGTTATACTTTAAAGCTTTTCTCTGTTCTCATATCCTAACACATATGGCTCCTTTGAAACCCGACACGCCCTTTTTTGCCTCCTGCCCCTTGGCTTTGATGACAAGCATGGAGAATCCTGCAAAATCGGTATTCCTGACCAATGAGCTCCTCGGAAACGGGAGTCGGATCCACATAAAATAGGAAGTCCGAAATCTCGGAATCGTGAATGGATGGAACGATTAGGAACGTGGAGTTTATCAGGAAATGGGTACGACGGGTCCTTTAAGACTGCATAAAGAGACTTTCTGATAAAGGGCTGGTCTAGTTGCTTTGTACCAGCTTTTGCAAATCATTCTGTTCATGTAATTACATGATTCAGATCATGTAATGCTAAGAAAAGAACGTAGGAGCCATGTAAGGGATATGAATAGTCTTATTTTTTAGTTGTGTTTTTGCACATATCATGGTAAATGGATCTGCAATTAGTCGTTTTTGCGGTTACCGTGGTATCTGATTTTATCTTGACATAATGTCTTATCTTGAACCGACCTGTCGCCTTGGTTGACCTCACGGAAGGAATCTGATGAAAACATGAAAATTGATATGCATTCTGTTGTGTTTCCATCGGGTTTCTGAAGTTACGATTCAGTGGAAAGAAGACATAGAAAATTAGCATTTTTTCTCCGTTTTCCTGCGAGTTGCTAGGTCGTCCGGGTTCCGCGGAATCCGGACGAGAATAGAAAATTTGTCAGTTTTAAGAAATATCTTTGCCCAGCTGTTTATTTTGGTGTAGATACGAAAAGACTACTTTGCAAGATTATCCTTCAAGTGAACTCGAAAATCGCGTTTTTATGAAAAGTGAAAATTTTTGAAAGAACAGAATCCTCCGATAAAACTTATAAATTTTTATTCAAACAATGTTTACAACGGATACGTCAGCTACGATTCTTCGTCAGCGATATTTCGGCCCTTCTTGGCAAGGGTCCTCGTCAGGCTGTCAATCCTCTTGGTCAACGTTGGGGACGGAAACAAACATGTAATAATCAAATTATTCATAGCTGACGTATCCGTTGTAAACATTGTTTGAATAAATGTTTCAAAGTCAGCTTGGGCTCAAAGAATATAAACTTATAAAGGTGGAGATTTATGCCGAAGTATATACAGATAAAGAACACGTTGGATCAAAATATCCTTTCAGTTTTCGACGAGCCATGGTATTCCCGTCTTAATCTAGCTTAGACTGGAAATTAAACACACAAAGGAATTAGCTAGCAGACCTGATTAAGTATTTGGTTAGTGATAAATAACATGTTTACGGGATCCGTTGAAGACTGGAAATTAATAAGACCCGATAATATTCCCTCTTTGGGAGCCCATCGAAACCTTTGGTCTTGTTTTCTTAGAGCAAAAGATTCCAGAAATTGCACTGCGTGTATTTCGCTCGTAAATTATTGTTTGCGGTCTTTACTTTCCATAACTATTTGTGAAGCTTGAATTTCATCATATCCGTTGAAGACTGGAGATCTATAATACCTGACAATATTCCCCCTATGGGAGCCCATCGAAACCTTGGTGTTGTTTTCTTAGAGCAAAAGATTCCAGAAATTGCACTGCGTGTATTTCGCTCGTAAATTATTGTTTGCGGTCTTTACTTCCCATAACTATTTGTTAAGCTTGAATTTCATCATATCCGTTGAAGACTGGAAATCTATAATACCTGACAATATTCCCCCTATGGGAGCCCATCGAAACCTTGGTCTTGTTTTCTTAGAGCAAAAGATTCCAGAAATTGCACTGCGTGTATTACCTTCTTAAATTATTGTTTGTGGTCTTTACTTTCCGTAATTATTTGTTAAGCTTAAATTTCATCATATCCGTTGAAGACTGGCGATCTATAATACCTGACAATATTCCCCCTATGGGAGCCCATCGAAACCTTGGTCTTGTTTTCTTAGAGCAAAAGATTCCAGAAATTGCACTGCGTGTATTACCCTCTTAAATTATTGTTTGTGGTCTTTACTTTCCGTAACTATTTGTTAAGCTTAAATTTCATCATATCCGTTGAAGACTGGAGATCTATAATACCTGACAATATTCCCCCAATGGGAGCCCATCGAAACCTTGGTCTTGTTTTCTTAGAGCAAAAGATTCCAGGAATTGCACTGCGTGTATTTCGCTCGTAAATTATTGTTTGCGGTCTTTACTTTCCATAACTATTTGTTAAGCTTGAATTTCATCATATCCGTTGGCGCCGTTCAGAGTTGGGCGACATCCGAAGTTCGACACTGTAGTATCTATCTGAGTTTTCCATGTTTCTTGAGTTAACTTCATTTCTTATCCGAGAACCCTTCAGCTTTTCCCTCAAGTCTTTCCACTTAACTTCTGGGAACACTTCCCGGGGAGAGCTGGAACGGTTACCCGAGCGCGAAGGAAAAAGGAGCGGAATGCTCAGGAACTCTTTCAACAGCGTGAAAACTAACGGAAAAATATTCCTCTTATCTCTCGAGTCAATTATGTTCTGTTTAAAGCTGAACAGAAAATCCAACTTATGTTTGTGTCATTTAATAGAACACACTAAATTATTTGGGTTCTACAAAGGGATTTTTTTTATTTTCCACTATGAATGAATGAATGAAAAAATTTATTTCCCATCAAAATTGGCCCGAGGGGACCTAGACGGAGTAAACAAAATAGAAAAGAAGAGAAAAAACAACAACAACACGCAATACAACATTTTAACATAACAACAATGTACGAGAATACGAAATTAGCACGTAAATGAGTTGTATAAACCGTGGGATCTGTTTAGTGAACTTTCAAACTTCTTTATTCTTGCCTCAATCGCAGTCACAGGATCGGCAAGATGGTATTTTGTACTGATTTTTGTATTCTTTGCCCATGGGGGAGACTCAACAGATACTACTCTAGTTATGACGTTCAGAATATCTGCGACCGTCCCCACAACGAAAATTCTACTATGATTCGGGAAATTTTAATCTCAACACAAACGCGGCTTTTCAGTCGGCAGTGGTGAGATTGGAGAAGATTGCTTAGCGCCTGGACAAAAAAAAGGCATAAATCTTTCTCGTAAGGCATACAACAAAAGTACAAGCGCGTAGAGGTACCACAAATCACTCGGAAATTCCGCCATTTGAAAATCAATTATTCGTGAATAGCGGAGCAACGAAGCAACGCATTTTCGCCCGGCTTTCAAGCTTCTTTAAGTGAAGAAGTGATGGGTAACTAGATGGGTAACTAAACATGGAATGGCGTCATTAGTAAAAGGAAATTCAGACTCCAAGCTCTCCTCAACAGCAAAACCAAAGTCAACCAAAATGCGGAAAAATCCCTACTCTATCAACGACCCAACCGAGCGGCAAAAAGAGCAGCCGTGCCTAAAATGAAATCGCAGCACCAACTTTAACTCTAAGCAAGTCTCAAAAAGAAATTCACGAAAATCAGATACTTAAAGGAACCCTCGCACTGTTTACTCTTCAACTTACAGTATTTTAAACTATTCAAATACTTTAAGACTAGTCTGTGCTTTCAACAAATAACCCTCGGTTTTAGCTGCTTGAAGCTTTTTCGGAGACCCGTTGACTTGTAGCGAAAACACGGAAATAATTTACATAACCGGTTTTTCTGGTGGAAAAACTTCTCGCAGACAACCGTCGACAGTGTGATACACATCGAAGGTACACGATACACGATCAGCGTGGTTTCCGGGGTTTAGAAATATATGGAGTGATTATGGAAGTTAGATTGCGATAGCATTAGAGGCAAGAGAGGTCCTTTAAGCTAGAATCTTTCGATGTTTTTCCTCAAAATCATTCCGTTTTGCATTGTCAGAGATCAGATGATTCCCCAGTTTGAGCTGCTTGAGAAGAACCTTGCAAAGAAGAGGCGAAGTATAGCTTTAACAAAATTCAGCTGACTTCTCCGTTAAAGTTTAACTGAAAAGGCAACTTATTTTGTATCATTCAGCTGAACACACTGCATTATTTGGATTCTGCTAATGGATTTTTTGATTTTCCACTATCTGCTCTAGTAGTGACGTTCAGAAGATCTACAGCCGTCCCCACAACGCAAATTCTACTGTGACGCGGAAAATTTGAATCTCAACACAAACGCGGCTTGCAGTGGTCAATGGGGATCTTGTTGAAGACTGCTAAGTGCCTGAACACAAATTTTCGTAAATGTTTTTCGTCAAGCATACAACACAGGACATAGACGTACCACAAATCCGATAGGAAATTCCACTATATTAAAATCGATTATTCGTGAATAGCGGAGCAACGAAGCAACGCATTTTCCTCCGGTCTTCAAGTTATCTAGTGAATAAGTGGTGGGTAACTAGATTATCCTATGTCAGCCCTTTTCTGTTAAACTTTAAGCACTGCAGATTATGGTTCACATACAGACCGATTAGATTTCGAATTCGAAAAAAAGCATGCGAAATTTTCGTCACTATGGGGTTACCTGCATGCGGTGCGTCAAAATCCCGGAGCGAAGCAGGAAATTCGCATTTGACGTCCACAATGGACTGAGTGTGCAAGCACCTTTAGTAAGTAGTAGTAGTAGTAGTAGAATAGTTTTATTAGCAAGACAATCGAAGATACGTAAATAGCACAGCAAAAGCACTGCTTGCGAGGATGTGCTATTAAACAACACAAAAAAAAGAATTTGGATTTTCTTTTACCGAAGTAAGGGATAAGAGGATGAAACCATGAACCAAAGCACTCAACACAATTACTTACACTGCAATAAAACATTATGTTTTCTAATCCCAAAGCAACAACAACAACAAAAAATATAAATAACTTTCCTTAATCCATTTCAAAAGTGTACCTACCAAGCAACTCCAAACGTAGCTCTGACTTAAATTGATCAAAATTACCTAATTCCTTTGAACTTCTACTAAGCTTATTCCAAAGCTTAGACGCTCTATAAATAATCGAGAACGATGACCTACTGGAAATCAAACGAGGAACCTGAATATCACCTCTTGCCCGAGTATCGTGTTGGTGAACGTCTGACCTCTCACAAAATATACCTTCAAAACAATCTGGAAGGTACCCATTATAATATTTGTAAATGAAAATCAGCGTGTAAAAATCACGCAATCCAGCTGCAGGCATTATATTTACTTCCCTGTATACCGATCTCATCGACTCACAATTCCGTACTCCACAAAAAGCTCTAATGGCGTTATTCTGGATCACACGGATTTGACGAAGAATAGAAGGAAAAGTACCAAGCCATATCGATGAACAGTACAAAATATACGTGTGTATCAGTGAAAAATATAGTAACCGCAAAATATGGAAAGGGAAAATATATTTTAATTTACGGATAATTCCTAAATTACGTGATAATATTTTAGAAAGAGATTTCACATGGTCTTTAAATGATAAAGTCTCGTCAACATTTATTCCAAGGTACTTAACGAACCTAGTACGCTTGATTGTTCCCCGCTCAGAAGTTATTTCTGTAATCCATGGGTAATAATTCGGAGATCGTGAAAATATTACAAACTTGGACTTATCAATATTTAAATCAAGACGGTTTACCTTTAACCATGTGCATATTTTATTCATTGCCGAATTAACGGTCGAAATAAGCAGTTGTTCGGTCGGGGCAACACACATTAGAGTCGTGTCATCAGCAAATAGGGGCGTAGTTACCTTAGTTATAGGAGGTGTGGTGTCAACAACGTCCCTAATTGAAGAAACAGCTCTAACAGCATTCGGCAGATCATTAATAAAAATCAGGAAAAGAGTGGGGCCCAGTCCAGAACCTTGGGGGACACCACATTCTATAACATTTTTACATGACGACAATCCATTTAGGTGGACATACTGTTCTCTATTTCGAAGATAACTACGAAGCAAACTCAAAGTAGTGCCTCTTAGTCCGTAAAATTCACATTTCCTTAACAGTATTCGGTGGTCAACAGTGTCAAACGCCTTAATTAAATCCAAAAAAACACTAGCTACCCTCAATTTTGTTATCGAGAGCTTCGTTAATTATCGAAGTTATAAATGATATAGCCATCTCTGTTGTTCTGCTCTTCCTGAAACCAAATTGATTAGGATGTAAAAGTTTGTGACGTTCTAGATGCTCATATATTCTAGAATTGATACACTTTTCTAGAACACGGGAAATAACGGGTAAAACTGAAATTGGTCGGTAATTCCCAAGATTATTTTTATCGCCACCCTTAAAAATAGGAGTTATTCTAGCGATTTTCAAACAATCAGGGAACCTTCCATGTTTCAAACAAGCATTAATAAGGGAAGTCAACACATCTGAAATAATAGGTAACGCTGTTTTCAACACAAGAAGATTAACGGAATCACTACCGGCCGAAGTGCTTTTCATCTCAAAAATAATATTCCGTACCTCATCTTGGGTAACTGTTTTCAAATGCATAGAAACATCAACCGGAGTACCTAAGTAAGACTCCAACGAAGGATCATGTTGAGACGGTACCATAGCAGCAGACAGTTTCACACCGACAGTAGCGAAATGTTCCGAGAGAGCATTGCATACATCTTCTGGTTTATCTGACGACAAACCTCCCCGTGTGGCAACTTCATCGGGCAAAACATTATCTGTTGATCCGATAACTCCTTTAATAATTTTCCAGGTTTTAGCAGGGTTCCCGCAAGCTTCTTTAAACATACTTTCGAAATATTTTTTCTTTGCATTTCTCAAAAGTTTATTAAGTGCATTTCTGTAATTTTTATACACCCTTGAACACACTGGATCATTTTCATTCAATACTGATTTCTTATAAAGTTGGTCTCTTTTATTGATGCACCGTAACAAACTACGCGTCAACCACGGCTTCTTAGGTTCATTTCTCCTTGATTTTGTTCGAGCCGTCATACAAGTATTAGTCAATATCGAAGTCAACAAATCATAAAAATTTTTAAAACTTACATTTATATCATCTCGTAGATCTACTAGATTATTCCAATCAACAGCTGCAATATCTTGCTTAAATTTTTCAAGTTTTTTTTGGTTAAGCACGGGCAATAAACTCTGTGGAATTTTAAGTGTTAGCTGGGGGGGGGGGGGGGGACGAAAAGCTTAACTCCCGGATCAGAAAAATTCAAATTCGTAAAAATATTATCAAGGAGCTTCGACGACGATGCGGTAACACGTGTACAAATATTAATAGTAGGAAACAAACTGTAGAACATACAAAGCTGCAAAAAATCCATAGGACTATTGGAACCCAGATCATGGAGGTCAATATTATAATCCCCAAGCATCATAAATGGGTGTGAACCAATTTGTAATTTTTCAAGCTGCTTGTCCAGAAGATCCATGAATGTTGGTATCGACCCAGATGGTGGCCTGTATAGCACAAGAACAAATACATCTTTCGGTTCCAGTTTAAGTTGAAGGATAAGTGGTTCAAATAACATTTCATGGTATATCGCTAGGTCATTTCTTACCAAAACCTCGATGTCACTCCGTATATATGCTCCGTTTCCTCCATGTTGTCGAAATTGACGATTTTTGTGGTAAAATTTTTACCCTGGAATTTGCAGAAGAGCAGAGTTGTGGTCATTCAACCAAGTTTCAGTAAGACCAATAACCTGAAACATTGAAAGTTCACATATAGCATTTAAAAAATTAAAGGATGAATTCAGCCCTTGGCAATTAAGGTGGAAAACTTTCAGGTCTTCCGTATCACCACCACGATACACGGAATTAATACCATCTATAAACAGGTATTTCGAATTGCAGGAAACATACTGACCAGCTATCCCAACATCATAGCTCCGGTGGAGCTGCTCTGTAAAATCACTTCCAAAATCCACATTTGACGCTTCCAAATTTTCAAGACGGCTGTTGCCTCTGGAATTAGTACCATCATTAACCATAATCATCACAAACCGGAAAATTGGTACATGGCTTCATCACTCCAAACGACCAAAAAATAAAAGAACAAACACAAGAAATAACAAGGAAAAGGAAACGGATACTTTCCAAAACAGAAAATCAAAATACGAAAAAAAGAGGCCAAACAAGTATTGCCTCTAACGTTCCCATGTAGAAATCACCCACCACAACGGCTACTAATTTCTAAACTCACACACAAAACATAACGAAAATATCACATTCTACTAAACAATGTATTAAAAAATAACATAATAATGACATAATATAATAAGGCATGAAAAGGAAAAAACTTCAACTTAATCAACAATAACATCAAAATTATGGCAACAACAAACCCTTTGCATTATACCATTGTACTTTGGTAACAATGTTGTCTTTCTTTACACAGATGCAGGGGGGTAAGCTAGGGGGTACCCAGCATTCCACACCGTACTTTCTTTGGCTTGATAAGAGATTGTTAAATGTTTACCATAGATGGAAGTTCTTTGTTGGAGAACCACGAAGAAGCGGCGCAGAATTCCGGTAATTTTCCGGTTGATTCTTCAGCTTAGAGCTATAACGGTTTCCAGAGTGCAAACGACGGCGCGGAAAGCTCGGCAACTCGCTGCAGTAGCGCGAAAACGAATCGAAAGCTACTCTGGCGTTGCTATCTATTTCACGAAAACCTTCCCGTAATCAGATCCCGAGTCAACTATTCTCTGTCTAGTCACCTTAAAGTTGACTGGCCTCTTTGTTCTCTGTTGGAGAGACTGAAGAATTAGTTCGGTATTGCGGTGATTTTCCGGTTGATTGTTCAGCTTAGAGCTCTAACGGAATCCAGAGCGCAAAACCCGGTGGGGAAAGCTTGGCAACTCGCCGCAGCAGGGCGAAAACTAACGGGAAGTTATTCCAGCGTTGCTGTCCAGTTCACGAAAACCATCAGATCCCGAGCCAACTATGTTCTGTCGAGTCCCCTGACATTCGTTGCTTCATTGTTCTATGTTGGAGAACCCTGAAGGAATGGGGCAGAATTCCGGCCATTTTCCGGTTGTTTGTTTCATAGAAAGTCTGCTCTAGCCTGAATGTGGGAGGGGTCTGCTGGCTTTGAAAACCAGCCTGCATGAATCGGTAGGACGTCCGGTTTGAAATGTCGGTAGCAAAACGTGGGTTGTTTTTCTTGTGGTAGAAATACGCATGTTATGAGCTCGGCAAAGAAGAATTTTGATGATGGTCAGACATGATCGTGTCATGTCTTTGGCGCCGAGTGGGGCGCTGGGACATAAACAATACAAATTTTGAAATTGGTAGTTACCGGTAGACGTATATTGAATATTGAATATATATTTAATAGCCAATTGGCCGTACAAAATACATGATGGTTAATACATCACTAAATACTTATCTTTATTTAACTGATAGATAGATGGTAGATAGATAAATCTTTTTATTCGCCAAAAACTGATCATGGCTCACGCCAAATTTGTTCGGTATAGTCATGGATATAAATGAACACACACATACTAGCATATACGGCTACATCGGTCATAAATAACATGATAAATTTAAACTAGCAGCTCAGCTTATGCTTCGTTATACAACTTTAAAAATGAAGGGACAAAACTCTTTGCAAACCTCTGGTGGGTACATTTAATCGGCTGCAGCTTTTCAACCGTAGTAGCTACCTTGCGAGGGAGCCTTTTTGACAGCTTTTCAGAAGGGAAAATATTTTTGTGGATCGGGTGATTCAGAGATTTGACACCAAACTCCATGCAGAGTTTCAGCCTTCGGTCATGTAAGGAGGTGATTTCGGATTTACGTAGTAACGCTTCATAGGACCTCTCGGCCACCTTTGACGCTATGATTAGAGCTCTTTTTTGAATCTTCTCAATTCTAGCGGTCTGTTCGAACGTGAGGCCAAAATGCCAAACAGTGGCTCCATATTCTAAATTTGGTCGGATAAATGAAATGTAAATTCGGAACAAGTGTTTAGTGGGGGCCCCATGCCTGGACATGAGCTTAAGCATCTGAAGTCCGGCATTCCCTCGCTTTATCATGCTGGTCGTCTGTGCTTCCCATTTTAAATCTTGAGTTAAAATTATGCCTAGGAGTTTAATTTTTTCTACTCTCAAGGAATCTGAAATTTCAGGTAGAAAAGAAGGGCTGAAAGATTTAAAAAAAGAAATTGTCATGGTGCACGATTTACTATCATTCACAGTCATATTAGATTTCAAAGCTTGCATTTTTACTTTACTCACAATATCTTGAACTTGACTCGAATCCTCTCTACAACAAATTTCAACAATTGTAAGATCGTCAACATACTTCCAACGATTTTCAAAATCATCAGCTATATCATTAATCATAACTAAAAACAAAATTGGGCCTAAGATGGTACCCTGAGGCACACCACAAAGTACCGCTTCTGGTTCAGAGTAAACATTCCGATACTTTAAAATCTGGGATCTACCTGTTAAAAAACTTTGAATTATTTTTATTACTCTGGTATTAACGTTAAAAACATGATAGAGCTTAGAAATTAAAAATTAAAATACAGAAATTAAAATACACTCTTTAAAAATCGGCATATTTTAAGTATCTTAGCTTTGTTTTTTGTTTCTAGAACATCGGGGAACTTGATAGTATACCCATTAGAAAATGTCTCCTGGGGTCTGAGAGTTGCTCGTATTCAGCCAGAAAATGGCTCTCTTCCTCTGTATTAAAGTACAGGGGGCATTGTCGCTTACTATTTGGGATCTTATTATCCCAATTACTCCGACCACGTACTGGCAGGCAGTTCGCTCGTAGCTTAAACCACAGGCGCAGCCTCTCCGCCGGTAGGTATAATTTGAAGTAAACTTCCATTCCGAAAATCTGCTTAACTTTTTTGTAGTACTTTAATGTATTTGAATTTTGTGTCTATTCTTGTTTAAAGCTCGTCTGCTTTTCGAAAAGATGTATTTTTTTAGACTGGGTAAGGGGAAAAAGAATCCCAGAATTCCCGGAAACTCTTTTCTGGATGTCTAGGTTGTGGAATAGTTAGAAGAAGTTAAAGACTGTTCTGGATCGAATCCCAGGAAAGCGTAGGCTACGCTTGGAGTACGAATAGTCAGCATGAAAACCTTCTATGTTTCCCGGGTGAAAATTCGGATTAGATAGCTCAATCATTCACAGATCCTAAATTTTTGGGCACAGTGCCCCAACTTCAGGGCATGCATATGCATATGAGGAGGGTGCTCATACCTTGAGGCACAGTGCCTTGGAGCAAGGGCATAGTACCTCCATGATTTTTTTTTTTTTTTTTTTTAATAGCCACGTAGTGTCTTTTCGGTTGTTCCTGTCCAGTATGATTTGGCCAGGTGACGACTCTTCCACTTTCCCTCAGTGACGCCAACGGTCCTAACATCTCATATTTTAATTTTTTTTTTTTTCAATGACCGACATATATATTTAGCGTCACCTACACTTTCCTCTATATATCTGTAATATCAAAATCTGTAATCTGTAATCCCTTGCTGCGGGCACTGAGCCCCAACGTTGGAGCACTACCCACAAACTGAGGATTTTTTGTATGGCAGGGATAGTACTGATTACCTTGAGCAGAAGGATTTTTCTGAAGGGACGGTTGGGGGCGGGGAAAGTTTTTTTTTTCTGGTCTAAATTTTTGCGGGACTTCTTCAGCTTCCGTAGACCCTGAATCCGAACGGTTTATAGACTGGACTTGCATGAATACCAGATCTTTTTCAAGCCAAGATGGGGGGGGGGGATGGTTTCTGATATAGCCTAGGCGGAAAGCGAACGATGGGACACAATAATTGGCAGCTGTCATACTAACATTCCAGGCTGGCTATTAGGTACATATGGACCAGTGGGAAAGATCGGTTTTAAGGGGCGGATCTTAGAGAACATTTTAAGGAACGGGTTACGGAGACGACTATATAAGCCGACTATCTGGTTTGATTGGAAGAGTAGGCTACCGCGTTCTATTATAGAGCCGTTACTTGAGCTTATGCGGTTTTGCAAGGCCTTTGAGAAAGCAATGGAAGTGTATCTCCGGCTCTTTTATCGTGTGGGAAACTTTCTCTATGGCTTACTGCCTGTTCTTTCCTGAAACTTCTGTTTTCTTACTGTGTGATTTATCTTTTCCTGGTTTTGGCGTTTTTATGGCACTTGCAGCCTCTGGCTCAAGTGCCATATACCGATCACAATTCCGTCTGTCGGTCTGTCGGTCGGTCCGAGTTTTTTGTCACACTTTTTCGAGTTAGGGTACTTCCAGATGTGCTAGGACAATGAACTTGGCAGGCATACCAGGGACCCGACTAAACTAACCTGGAAATAATCAGTTTCCCGATCCGACCATATGCGGGGAGTGCGGGGCGCTGGAAACTTGAAAATTTAGGGCATTTTGTCACACTTTTCCGAGTTAGGGTACTTCTAGATGAGCTAGGACAATGAATCTTGGCAGGAATATCAGGGACCCGACCAAACGAACCTGGAAATAATCAGTTTCCCGATCCGACCATATGCGAGGGAGTGGGGGGCGCTGGAAACTTGAAAATTTAGCGCATTTTGTCACACTTTTTCGAGTTAGGGTACTTCCAGTTGTGCTAGGACCATGAAACTTGGCAGGCATATCAGAGACCCGACCAAACAAACTTAGAAATAATCAGTTTTCTGATCTGACCATTTTGGGGGGGAGTGCAGGGCAGGGGAATCCGGGAAATTGAGAAGTGTGTAACCTTCGAACGGGTGATCGGATTGTAATGAAACTTCATAACTGAATAGAATATATATTTGTAATGTCCCGTTTAAAGTCTTGACCGGATTCGGTCAAGGGGGGGGGAGACCGGAAATTTCAAGAAACGGATAGAATGGAGGGATCGGAGTGAAACTTGCTGGGAAGAACAAGCATCTGCTCTAGATAAGTCCTTGAGACCATTGTACTGGATCCGGACACTTATGGGGGGGGGGGGTCCCGGAATTCCGGTGATGGTGGTTTTGGGGATTTTCACGATGAAACTTGGCAGGCAAACTGACTTCAAAATAAAAATTTTGTCGATCTGATAATGGTGGGTGGAGTGGAGGGAGGGGAATCCGAAAGTTTCAGCCGTGCGTAATTTTGGAATGGGTGATCGGATTCGAGTGAAATTTAAGAATTGAACCAGGACATTTCTCCGATGATCTTTTTCATATCCGGACCGGATGCGGCAACTATTGGGGGGGGGGGGGGAAATACGTGACCCGTTTAGAATGGAGGGATCGGGATGGAACTTTGTGGGAAGAACAAACAGATGCTCTAGGTAAGTCATTTACTGAATCGGATTGGCTACGGGCACCGTGGGGGAGCTGGGGGGGGAGGGTGGACCGGAAATCTCGAGAAACGGTTAGAACGATGGTATCGGAGTGAAACTTGCTGGGAAGAACAAACATCTGATTCATGTAAAACTTTTACGTAATTTGACTGGATCCGGACACTTGAGGGGGGGGAGGAGGGGGTTTCCCGGAATTCCGTTTTTGAGGGGATTTTCACGACGAAACTTGGAAGGCATATCAGGGACCCGGTCAAACTGACTTGGAATAAAAAAAAATCCTCGATATGATAATCTTGGGGGGGGGAGTTGAGGGAGGGGAATCCGGAATATTGAGTCTTGCGTAACTTTGGAACGGGTGATCGGATTCGAGTGAAATTTAATAATTAAACAGAGGATATTTTCTCTGGTGATCTTTTTCATTTCCGGACCGAATCCGGCAATTATTGGGGGTAGGGCGGAAAATACTTGACCCGCTTAGACTGGTGTGATCTGGATCGAACTTCGTGGGAATGACAAACAGATGCTCTGGATTAATCATTTACAGAACCGGATTGGCTCCGGGTATTGTGGGTGGAGTTGGAGGAGGGGGGGGGGTCTGGGATTCCGGCGATCGCGCGTTAAGGTACTTACAGATGTGCTAGGACGATGAAACTTCGCTGGAATATTGGAGACTCAACAACATTTGCTTAGAAATTGCTACTGCCCACAATCGATTATTCCTTAAAGTACCAATTTTGACCGCCAAGTAAAAAGAGTGCCCTTAGAGTGCGCATCTCAACCGCAAAGTCGAAACTTACTTTTGATCAATCAGATCATCTAAACCCATGCAAGTGCCATATGAGCCTACAGCTCTTGTTTCGAAAGTTGTGACGCCATAGGCATGGTATTTCCTCGGGTGTTTCTTTCGTTTTTTGGGATCCCAAAACGGAAGTGGAGTGATACCTATGACATCGCAAAAGTTGTCCGTCTGTAAGTAAGATAACTGTCGAAGGGAATGAGATATTTTCATGAAACTTGGTGTGGGGATCCTTTTGGCCAAGGGAAAGGTCGAGTTCGCAGATGGGGTTTAGGGGTGGGGTGGGGGGTCAAATTAAGGGGCAAACAAATATTTTTAAACAGCTAATGAGATAGTCGATAAAGGGAAGACATGCTGAACACGATTATGAAACATTTTCTCGACGGTCAAAATCGGAAAGGTTGTTAAAAGTAAAAGTTTATTTGAAGTTAATTAGATGTTTGATTTAGGGGTAAGAAGACATGCTGAACAATGATGTGAAAATCATTTTCGGAATCCGGCCAAAACCGGAAAATTTGTTAAAAGCAAAAGTTGTATTTGTAGTTGATTAGATGCCGATTCTGGGCTAAGAAAAGATGCTGAATCCATATATGACAATCAATTTTTACCCGGACGTATAGTTCGCCCGGAATCCGGCTGAAACCGGAAAATTTGTTATAAGTTAAATTTTTATTTGAAGTAGATTAGATGTTGGACTTAGGGGTAATGTGATATGCTGAATTCGTTTTTGGGCTTTTATTTTTTCGCTGGACAAGTAGTTCCGAAGTTCTGCCGAAACTGGAAAATTGGCATAAGTAAGGCATGAAGTTTCGATTTGTTTCGTCAAAATAGATATGACTTATAGGGGTAAACACACATGCTGAATCCATATCTGAACTTGGTTTTCTCAGATGATTAGTTATTTGGCCTTAATTTGTTTCAATGTTGTTAAAGTAGTCTGGCGAAGACAATCATGGATTATTTTTTACCCCTAAAAAGGGTTATACCTGTAATCAAGGATTACAGGTTTGTTTCCTTCCCCGAAGTTGAACCAGAGGATTGACAGCCTGACGAGGACCCTTGCCAAAAAGGGCCGAAATATCGCTGATGAAGAATCGGAGCTGACGTACCCGTTGTAAACATTGTTTGAATAAAAAGACCCAATTGTCTGGATCAAATATTGAACTTTTGGGATCCCGTCGAAAACTTTGGCAGGTGGAATTTGTGATTCAGATTGCTAGTGGACGAGGTGGTTGGCTTGTATATTTTTGGCAGCATGCGCCGCGTACTGTGAGAGAAAGCTATACCGAGGAAAAAATCGCAGAGAAAGAAATAAGTAATAACAAGAAAATAATGTACTCGTTTTTTTATACCAAGAGGTAGCTGAAAAACTATCTTAACTGATCTCAAGTACTTAATTAGCAATTCCCGTTTGATTGTTTTAGCGAATCACGA
Source organism: Branchinecta sandiegonensis (assembly GCA_030848855.1). Classification (NCBI taxonomy): domain Eukaryota; kingdom Metazoa; phylum Arthropoda; class Branchiopoda; order Anostraca; family Branchinectidae; genus Branchinecta; species Branchinecta sandiegonensis. Next base: position 2,191,291 of record JAUPMV010000021.1, on the reverse strand, counting down.
AATCCGCATTGTTTTATTATTTAGAGTAGTGCTCACCGGAATCTACCTATTTTGTTCCCTTTTAAGCACGTTTCCGTTTCTTGAAAATCGTGTTATCGCTTTCAGCTCATTTGCTCATTAAAACGCTTTGGAAGGAGAGTATTACCTAATCCCTAATCCGCAAGCCAACCATTACCGCTGTATCCGGTTCTTCTATGTGTAAAGCACGTCTTTCTCACGATCTCGCCAGGTTTGTAATCATTCCCGGTTTTGAGTGAATGTTTCCCGACAGGACGCCAAAAATCGATGGATTTACTTCCTAGTTGCCAAGACGTTCTGGTCATATTCTGGAGGCATAGAGTCAACGAGTGGACAGCAATTAACTTATTGAAAGTGTCCTGCTTGGGATTCCCGGGTTGTACTGCGGCGAGATCCAGTAGATTGGGGGGGGGGGGGGTCGTTAAATGCTGTTTGCGAAAATCCAAGAGTGAAAAAACACGCAATAAATGAAAACACATTTTAAAGGTATTGGCCTAATACCAGTTCAAGGCTCCAAGCGGAGCCCTTTTTCAGTTCATTTCAGCTTTGTTCTTCAACATATCCAACATTCTCCATATTCCTATACCAATAGCCTGTCTTAATATGTGACAACAGGTCACCTGCGCAAGACGGACAACAATTTACCAAAAACTATTTATCAAGATTTTTTTTTTTAACTTACTTCAACTCACTCCAAATCAACTTTCTTCACTCAAACCCCCTCAACCGACATACCTACCAAATTCCCAATCCCCTCCCAGTTCTTACTCAAACTACCAAATCAATTACCCAAAAAATATTTTTTTAATCTGTTTTTAACTCCACTTAACTCCTGCTTCACTTGTCGAAATTATTCCATAACCATACATTGACGGAGAAGTTCAAAATTCAAGATGCAAGTGTTACCCTTTTGGATGTTTCTTCGTCGCTATAAAAAATCACTGACAACAGAGCCCAACAAGCGCACGACCTTCTCCACTGCTTCCTGGCCGAAGATTGGAATTTAGTGTCTTTTTCTGTGTTTTTATGTGTTTATTTCTTTTCTTTCATTTACTCCGCTTTTTTGAAATGGCGGGTTACAAATAAATTACTTACTTACTTATTTGAACAATAAATGATTCCGGGGGTGTCTTGCCGCGAGATCAAGTAGAGTTCGGGAGGGGGGAGGGGACTGGGTCGTTTTATGGCGATTGACCTAACTTACTTAAAACCCGTTCAAGGCTCCAAGAGGTTTAGTCTCAGCGTGCCTCCTGTCGTTTCGTTGTCAGTATTTCTCAAAAAGAGACCACAGAGATAGCTCAATAGATCCGCAAGTTAATGAATAGGAAAGAGAAGTTTTCACTTTTTAAATTGAAGGGTTGTTCATCGTCAGGGAAGTTCGCACTTTTTTTTTAAATATTTATTGAACATTGTTGCCAGATCACATAAGCATGTTATTTATAAATTACCCGCTTAACCAAATCTTTTTCCCGTTTCTGATCTAGTCCAGATTACGATCGGAATATCAATTCTGGTTTATTCAGATCAGCGATATTTTGGCCCTTCTTGGCATATGAAGGTCAAAAGGGGGTCAATGGAAAAATATTTGTATTATGGTTCCAGTTAAAAAATTCGTATAAAAACTAAATTTTTTTGTGAAATTATGTGAAATTTTTTTAATTTAGTTGAAAATTCGAAAGAAATGTAGTATTTTTTAGAAATCTTAAATTTGGAAAAATAGATAAGTGAAATATTCAGTTAGAATACAAAATTTTTGAAGTCTCAACATATTCAAAATTTCTCGGCTGTCGTTATTTGTCCCAAAGGTGTCTGAGGGTGCGTTTTTGCACTTCCATTGGGCTGCTTTTGACCATCAATGCAAAAATCTTGGTTTGGAAAATTTTGAATATGTTGAATATGTTGTTTTTAAATACGAATTCTTTAACTTGAACCATAATACAAATATTTTACCATTGACCCCCTTTTGACCTTCATAATGGCAAGGGTCCTCGTCAGGCTGTCAATCATCTGGTCCAACGTCGGGGAAGGAAACAAACCTGTAATCCAGAACAGTGCTGATCCAGAATATTCTTATCCAGTATTTTCTTATACACTACTTAATGAGTTTTATCGAAGGGTTCTGTTCTGATGGAAATTTCGGTTTACAAAGGGATCGTACCATTTATCCTGTAGTATTACTAAAGTATTACAGTATTATTGCAGCATAGTATTACAAAATAGCTATGTGGATTCAGTCTTCCAGTCCCTATACCAGCACTAACACCTGGACAAAGACATTTAGTAGAACAGATGAATTTCCCGTTTTCGCCGATTCCTGCCGAAGATAATAGATCTTGTCCTGGGGAAATAGATTTGCAATATTCCTATCTCTTTCCTTCTGTTTATTACTAACTCTACAGCAATCTCCAGAGAAGCGTTTACTTTGTGTTTTGACACTTATCGGTACGACTCTTTTTATGTCGAGTCGATATGACAAGAGGGAAGTACATAAAAGCAGGTTCTTTAGAACATAACAGTTCAAGAATAAGTCGATAATTCCTCGGATAATTCACAATTCCCAGTCAGGGCATTGAAAGATTTGTAGCCTGCGTAGTTGTATGATAGTTGTACGAAAAAGTTGCATGTATTGATATGCAATAGTAAAGAATACTATCATTTAATGAGCCTCAGACTGGGCCAATCTTAAGCAGTAGTATCCAGTAGCATCCTGTCTTGCTAATAGTAGCATGCAGTAGAATGCAGTAACAGGGAAGCCTCGACATAGAAGCATTTAGTATCAGTTCGTACTGCATTCTACTTTTTCGTGCAATTTCATACTACTGTTTTGAGATACATTTTTCATCGGGATGGTAAGGGATGGCACCGCATCTGAATGACGCCTTACCCTAAGTGACCTGTATTCAAACAATGCATAAACACTTAAAAGGGTATTATTCAAACATGCATTGTTTGAATATATGTTTCCCAGTCAGCTTGGGCCCAAGGAGTATTTGTCTAAATGACCTGACTTTCTTCCAGAGGCTCGCTTGGGGAGGGGGGGGGGACATGACCTCCTCCTGGATTTCGGAGGGGCACACAATCTTCCATCTTGGTTCTGTTTTTCGGCCCTTGAATATCTTTCAAAATGCCACACGGAAAGCAATGACGTTACATTACAGGATAGTCGTGCTTATGATACTGGTTCGTTCTACTTCAGTAGTATTTCCATCCATTCTCGAGATTCTACACTTGCTAAGTGTCCCCTATCTTTTATTGGCATTACACCGATTGCCACGCTTGCCACGTTCTCTGTGCGTAACTTGTCAGGCTCACAATCACTGTTCCCGAGTCATTTATTGGTCAGCAGGCCGGTCATGCAAATTGTGCCACGTTTCTCGTCCGAGCCCAGGGACGTGGAAAGAGGCTAAAGCAAGAGTTGTGTAATTTACTGTATGTATGTTAAGTTTTGAAGTAGTCAACTATCTCAGAATATCTCCTTTCAGGTATATTCAAAAACTATTACTAAAATTTACCGCAAAAGAGTAATTCAGTTTTGAGTCTGAGAGAGTCTTGAGTCTTGAGTCTGAGTCTGAGTAGTTTCCAGTCCTGGATTTAGAAGGAAATATCGTTGTTTTCCCATGGTAATAGGCTACGGTTGGCAATTTGCTGGGTAAGGTGGTGTTGGTTATCTCTTAGAAAAGGGCCAAGAGCTTCCGTCACTTGGTTTTGATGGTAGATTGATGTCTCTCTTTCCCTTGATATTTTATTGTCAACAAACAAACTAGAGAACTGTTTTTCGTGTGATGGATGCTTTGAAGAAAAGAAAATTTTTTTTTTGTTTTTTTTTTCATATCCTGTGTTTAGCTACATTCACATACAAACTGTCCTACATTAACTAATTCTCTGGAAAGAAGAAGTGGATAGTAAGGTAAGAAATGCGCGTATTATCAACTACGTTCAAGGATCACAAACTCATGATTAGGTTAGATTAAATTTTAGATTAAATTTTATTTTTAAACATGATTGCAAAACATTTTGCAGCACCTACTAAGAAAGCCCCAAAGGGCTTGTTGGCCGCAGGTGGATTGGTTGCCGCAGGTGGTGGTTGGCCGCATCAGTGAATTTGATCCCCAAAAAGCCCGTATGGGGTCCACGGCAGGAAAACAAAATAGAAAACAATGTCACGCACAAACTCAATAGGCCTACAAAACTCTGTGCTCCATAGCCTGTTTGACGAACCTCCCAACGAAGGTTTCTCATTTGCTACCAATGTATTTCTTATGTTTATCTTTTTGATACACATGTTTGGTATTTACTTTCAGGATACGTCCGGTACAGACAGTAAAAACTGCCCGCTAAAAAAACTAAAAATTGCCTAAAAAAACTGCCCAAAACTGCTAAAAAAAAACTAAAAAACTGCCCGCTGTCGCTAGAGAAAGATTTTTGCTTTGCTCAGCTTCCCCACATTTTGAGTCGGCTGCCACCATTGCCGAAAACCCCCAATCTCCGTACCGTCAACTTTCTTTTTGCCAACTAGTAAGCCTCGACCACAAAATCAAATCAAATCGTTTATTGACAAACCAACTTCGTAGCTTTCTTCATCAGAAGATGCTAAACTACGCTGGTCATACAGTAATAAAATAAAAATATATTACACCAATTATTCACGTTGTTAAAGCCCTTTAAATGCAAACTGTTGGACATTGAACCCCCATCGCATAAGTTTGAAAGCTCCTTAAACAGATACCACGGTTTATACGACTCATTTACGTGCTAATTTCGTATTCTCGTACATTGTTGTTGTGTTGTAATGTTGTATTGCGTGTTGTTGTTTTTTTCTCTTCTTTTCTGTTTTGTTTACTCCGTCTAGGCCCTCTTGGGCAAGTTTTGATGGGAAATAAATTTGTTCATTCATTCATTCATAAGTACACCGTCTATAACCGCATAAGAGTGAAAATATGACTCGTCTGGAGTTTTATAAGGTCTTTTTGGCGAACGATGATTTGTATCGCCGCCATTTTAACAGGAGTCCAGGCGAGCCTCGTAACTTACGAAGTTAGCTCGGACTTCAAACTTTTGATGGATCGAGAAAAAAGAAATCCAATTTCGCTGTGAAAACGTTTTTGCCAAGAGCCAAAAGCGAACTTAGAAAGTCGAAGAATGATAAACAAAAGCATAATACGGGCAGCGCGCTTGGACATCTGAAGTCGAAAAGCGACAGAAAAAAGGCCTTAATGATGGTGATGAATTTACTATTCACTTAGCAGATATGGAAATAATTGAGTATAAAGAAAGATGATCAATGTCAAATAGATCGTTTAAAGTTTAACCGAAAAGGGCTGGGACAGGACAATCTAGTCACCCATCACTCCTTCACTTAAATTGGCTTGAAGACCAGATGGAAATGCGTTACTTCGTTGTTCCGCTATTTACGAATAATCGATTTTCGAATAGTGGAATTTTCATGTGATTTGTCGTACTCTCTATGCGCTTGTATTTCTGTGTATGCCTTACGAGAAAGATTTATGATTTTTTTTTTGTTCAGACACTAAGCAATCTTCACCAATCTCACCACTGCCCACTGAAAAGCCGCGTTTGTGTTGAGATTAAAATTTCCCACGTCGTATTGTCGGCCACAGATATTCTGAACGTCAGAACTAGAGCAGGTAGTGGACAATGAAAAATACCCTTTTTAAAATCCAAATAATTCAGTGTATTCAGTTAAATGACACAAAAATAAAGTGGCTTTTCAGTTAAACTTTAAGGTACGTGCACATATAGTCCGGTTTTCGCACTCTGATGCGAACGTTCTCTCCGAAAATTTGACGGATCTCATGCAAGTTTTCCCATAGTGAGGCAAATTTTGAATGCGTATTTTCGCATGCGAAATCTTATCCGACTGTTTGTGTACTTCACTTATCAGAGTGTGTGCATATGCACGTAGTTTTTAGCGCAGTTTAGGAAATTGATAGACATGCATTCCAGATCACTTTAAGCCGTGTTCACAAGCATGGCTAGCCAAGCACAGATGCCTAGCCACGTGCCTAAGATAAGGTTGCGTTCCACAAACGTAACAATTGTTAACAATCGTTAACTTTACTTCGGGGCGGAGCTAACTGTAGCTTTAACGGTCGTTAACTTTTCCCAGTTCTACAATTGTTAACCATTTTGTAACGATGCTCACCGACCATCGTTACAAAATAGTTAACAATCGTTAAGCTCTGGAACGGAAATTGTAGGTGGGCGGAGCTTAAATTTTGAAATCAGAAACGTGGAACGCAAAAAGTTAACAACTGTTAACAATTTTCTAACGATCGCTAAGTTCCGGAACGCAACCTAAGCCAGTCACCAAGTTCTAGAGCCTGGAACTCCTTGCCTGGCCCAAAATCTGTGCCTAGGCATGGATGTGAACGGTGATGCTAGGCACGTGCCTAGGCATCGGTGCTTGGCTAGGTATGTGTGTGAACAGGGCTTTAATTGCTAATTTGGTGGCCCTGAACGGATGTAAGTCTGCTAAGATTTGCCCAGCAATATTTCGGCCCTTCTTGGTAAGGATTCTCATCAGGCTGTAGCTAGGAGAAACGAACCTGCAAGCAGATCTTAGTAGCCTTATCCGCCGTCGATAGCAATTGAAGGTCGGCTTGGAACGAAGAAGTACTTTAATTGCTTTCCATTCCAGGAATACTCATCAGATGCCTTGGCCCATGTACATAAAACATTATCACGGAACCTCGACCGGAATGAATTACCTGGCAATATGTTTGAGGTAAAACTTTTTGTTCGTTTTTTTTTCGCTGAACCAAGTTGGGCTGGTCCATCGGTTAACCAACGCTGTGATAACGTAAGGAGTTGCTCAGTACGGCGGAAAACCGTTCTCTGTTGATAGCAATGACTATTGGTAACGCAAAAGAAGTGTTCATGCAGTGTGCAACCTTCCGCAAGCTGATCACTGGCCACTGAAACGCCGCGTATGAATGAATGAATTTGTTTCCAAAAAGCCCGCGGGGCCATGGCAGGAAAACAAAATAAACCCAAAATAACACTCAAAAACTCAATATTTACACCAAAAGGAGGGAACCCTTACTACAAAAAACGCTCCCGATGCTCCATAGCCTGCTTGAGGAACCTCCTAAGCCTGTGAATAAAGTAAGTATCAAAGAAAAGGAACCGACCTCCCGAAACGAAACACTACGATCCACATACGCCTTCGAAGGTTAAATATTCCCCACCGCTCGACGCTACCAGGATTTAGTCAGCCTAAGGGCTTCGGCTCAGAACACCACAAGTAGGGGATAAAACCTCATCGGTTTAAGCCGACGAAGGTCACCGAAATTATTCTTCCCCGTGACCTTAACCAAATCCTCTTCCTCCATCCTATCATGCCCTAAAACCTTTTTACGCAAATCATTTAACTCAACGCATCTACCCACCAGATGCAAAATTTTTCTGCGTTATAGTAGAAATTTGCGTTGTGAGGACTACCGTAGACATTCTAAACGTCATTCTAAAGCAAATAGTGAAAAGTAAAAGAATCCCTTTACACAATCCAAAAAATGCAGTGTATTCAGTTAAATGATCTAACACGCGAAGCAAGGACGACCCAAAACCCAAGCTTGTTCCCCCAGCTACAAAATCTTCAGAAAGATACCTAAATTCATTCGTTCCGTATTCTACTAAACATTTTAACTGTTCATGATTCAGGTTCGTTTCTTATTTATTGTTTGTTAGTTTGTGTTTTATTTGTATTGTTAGCAAGTGTTTATTTTTCCAATTCCCGCCCGTGTTAGCCTAGTGCTATTAGGGTTGAAAATAAAATTGATTGATTGATTGATTGATTGATACACAAGCAAGCTGGCTTTTCAGTTAAAGTTTAAGACTAAGCTTACTGCAGCGGAAAACCAAGTGTTCCAAGTGCTTATTAACTATTCAATTCAATTCAATTCATTTATTTGTATCCGCCAAAGCTGGCGAGTAAAAAAAAAATATAATACAATTCACACAATTGGTCTACAGACTAATAACTAGACCATATACTCTCATACAAACTCTACTTCATTTAAAAAAAAAGAAAAAAAAACAATTAGCCTACGCTATCCTCAATGAAGTCTACCTAAACTTTAACCAAAATACAATCAACGCAACGCATCGGTCAAAGTGTGCTTTATGGAATAAATTTTTGAAAAAAATGTTTCCCGTTTCTTTTTCAGAATATCAGTGGGGTTTTTTAAACCATAATTTTCCATCATAAAACAACTGGATTGGTATTTCGAAAACCGGCATAAAAATTTCCCAAAATTAAAAAAAGTAGTTTTAATATGAGATAAATTTGTCAACGTTAAAAAAGGTAAAAAAGAAGATGCAAGCAAAGCCTGTGGAAGAGCAACAGTGTTAAAAGTCTTTGCAAGATTGCGTCTAGATAGGAAATCCCTGAGACAAATCACCGCCCCGAAACTAGAAGAAATACGCGACTCCACATCTTTTACTATTAGAGCCCTCGTTAATGACAAAGTCGGGCCATAAGGGATTCCCAGATATCTTAAAGACTCACATGGTTTTAGGACTGAATTATATATACGGACAGATACTGAAAGAGAAATTTTTTCAAGGGGTTTTGGACCAAAAACCATAAACTGGCATTTTTCAGGTCGAAAAATCAGGCCATATTCTTTAAAAGACTTAACTAGGTAATTTACATTATTCTGAAGGCCCGATAGAGAACGGCTAATAAGGAGTATGTCGTCAGCATACGCTATAAGAGAAGCTAGGATACCTTTACCATAAATAAAAGAAGACTGTACACCATCAAGACATGCAGCGATAGTTATATTGAAAATCACTGGAGAAAGAATCCCACCCTGACGAAGACCCCAGTTTAGAACAACATCAAAATCAGTGTAAGAACCCTTCCAAAGAACTCTAATTCGAGAAGCTCCAAACCACCGACGCAACATGAGTACTATCCTCACTGGTACACCATTCTTCAACAAAGATCTAAGGGCCCAAGCGTGGATGATACTATCGTATGCTGAAGCAATGTCTATGGCTAATACATATACTCTATTACTATAACTACAAGAACTCAAAATACGAGACAGAAGAGTGTGAGCCACATCAATATTCAATCCTTTCCTGAAACCAATTTGATTCAAACCTTGATTAGAACTACCAAAATACGGGAGGAGTGTTAGTTCAAAAAGTTTACTCATTTGACAGGAAGTAGTTATTGGACGGAAAGATTTACAATCATTTGGGTTACCTCCTTTCTTTAATAGGGGGGTACTTGTTGATTTTAAAAAACTCGACGGAACCAAACCTGACTTGAGTATAAAAGTAAACAGGGATGCAATCATAATAATAGTATTGTGTGAGGCCCATTTTAGATGATTAGCATGTAAACCATCAAAATCTAAAGATTTTTTGCTTTTCAGTTTTTTTATAGCTTCTTTTACATCATCTGCTTCAATTTTAATATCCGATATTACATGATATTACATTACCAAACTTCTCACAGTGAATTCGCCATATTCCTGTTCAGCGCTTCCAAGCGGGCTAGTTTCTGTTGATCCCCCTATGCCTCACCATCAGCACTTGGATCAGACATGGTAAAGCAGATCCACAGGTTAGTGACTGGAAAACCTGTCATCCGTGTCCCAGGTAATGGAGGTTTTGCATATGTTTCAGCAGCAGAAAGTGAGAGTGACCCATTCCCCTATGTGATTAGACTTTTTACTATGTCTACACAAGTGTTGTTATAAGGCTCATAGACATTGTAAAAAGTCGGATCTATAGGGTAGTGGGTCACTTTCACTTTCTGCTGCTGAAACACATGCAAAACCTCCATTACCTAGGACACAGATGACAGGTTTTCCACTCGCTAACCTGTAGTTCTATTTTACCATGTCTGATCCAAGTGCTAACGGTGAAGCATAGGGGGATTAACAGAAACTAGTCCGCTTGGAAGCGCTGAACAGGAATATGGCCAATTGGAAAGTATATACCTCTATGGTCGCAACTTCGCGCTATTTTTTATGGAGTCAACCGTGTCAACTTGGCTGCTTGTTCCTATGCATGGATCGATACCTACTCCATCTTACGGCGCGTCTCACTAGGCTCTAACCTTATGCCCCGCCCCCTTGTGACCGAAAGAGATAAATAAGAAGCCCCGCCATTCACATCTGTGAATAAGACGACAATTTGGCTTTCGGCCAAGTAGTAGACTATTTCCTCTCGATAAGCTCTGCTGGTCCTCCTAATGTTTAAAATAGCCAATGCTTTCGCAGCAGGTAGCTAGACAGGGTAGCACGAAAGGGCAGAAAAAGTAGCGTTGTTTGAGAACTTTCAAGTGAAACTAACAAATTTTCTTCAAAAGAATACTTTTGTTCTATTCCTACTGCTTTTCTCCGTACCAGCAGGGACCCATAATTTTCGTGTAATGACTCGCCATTCAGGGGGCTTGTCACTTCCTATGCTTCTATTTTGCTATGTTGCCCGAGCCTCACCTAGTTTCCAAAAATTCCGCTTGGGTCGAATCGGCGTTCTTGCTCAGATAGACAAAATCTATTGGGACTATTCAGCATGCCACCAGGTACCTAAGCTAGAACAAAAGATCCAGGATACTCTTCCATTACAGAGAAATATTCCTAGTTCAGCACAACAGCTGCGAAAAATTTTGTCTATCTGGATAGTCGGGTATTTTTATCCCCGTGGGTATTTCTCGAACTATCTGACGCTCGGTCAAGAGCGCATCAGAAATCTCTTATTGACAAGCCCCCTGAATGGCAAGTCATTACAGGAAATTTATGGGTCCCTGGTACCAGCCCCAGACGCTTAAATGGGTAGCTTTGCAGATAATGATGCATCAGGTTGTTGCAATGCCACCTTTTTATTATTGTAGCACACTTTCAAAATTGTTTTATTATATGAAAGTGCGAATTAATAAAATTAAATTCTTGTCTTTCCAATATTTGGATCTTTGCCCAGCAACGCCTTCATTACCTCGAGCTAAAGCACAAAACGTATTTTTTCTTAACCCCATCAGTGCAAGAACAGAGTTGGACAGAAAGAGGTGTGTCCTCACCCGTTCAAATCTGGAACAAATGTCGTTTTTCTTTTTTTTTTAACGGGTTATTTCCAGATCATGTTTTTGAAATGTTATCTGTAATGTACCTGACACAAACGACACGTTCCTTTATGTAATAAACTGTATCTTTAAATAGCCAGACTTTAATACCAATTACCATGGTATTACCATGGAGGGGGAGTTGAGTATTGATGACTGAGAGAGATTGGATTTATTTTTTCTTTTTTTCTTTATATAGGTAAGTAGTTATGTGGACTTTCGCGCGAATGCAAACCCTCATAGGTTTTTTCTCCAGCGCGAAAGTGTTGCTTTTTATTTATTTATTTGTGAATGTTGAAAAATAAAAAAAAATTGAACTTGAACTTGAACTTATTAATGACTTGCGTATGGCAGTTGATAGTTAGTAGTTCGGTTGTCTGGGATAGTTCAGTTCTTAAAGTTTAAGTGAAAAGGGCTTAGATAGGACAATCTAGTTACCGATCGCTTATTCACTTGAAGAAGCTTGAAACCTGGCGAAAATGCTTCGTTGCTCCGCTATTCACGAATAATAGAATTTCCAATAGTGGAATTTCCTTGTCTGATGCTATATACGCTTGTATCTGTGTTATGTGCGGGACGAAAACTAGTGTTAACACAATGAGCTACCTTCCGTAAGCTGATCACTGATCATTGAAACGCCGTGTATGTAATTGAGATTCAATTTGTCTGCGTCATAGTAGAAATTTGCGTTGTGACCACGACCGTAAATGTTCTGAACGTCATTCTGGAGCAAATAGTGAAAAATTAAGAAATCACTTAACACAGTCCAAAAAATGCAGTATATTCAATTAAAGGATACAAAAATAAGTTGTCTTTTCAGTTAAACTTTTAAGTGTCTGATTGGCCGTTACTTGATCAATTTTTTTCCTTTCAGAAATATTCGGAAGAAATTTTAACTTACCTCAGGGACAAGATCTTCGACAGATTCATAGAAAGGTAAGGGTTTGGATAAGAACAACATTTTCTTTTCTACCCACGGCACATAGAAAACGTACGGATAATAGGGGGGGGGGGGGTCGACTAAACAGAGGCAGGGCATGGCGCAGGAGGCACGAGTAAAATAAAAAGATTAGCAAGTAGTAAAAGTAAACAAATAAGTGAGAGTTCGTAACTCCAGAGCCTGAAAGAAGGCAGGTTAGAACATTCTAAACAAAATTATGCACTCGGTTCCTGGTCAAACATCCAACAAAAATCCCGTCTCGAAAAACAACTAAATTAGTTTTGTCGTGTTTGCAGTTACCATGGTATCTGATACTACGGTTGCTTTACGAAAATGACAGTAGTCAATTTCGTGCTTTCGGAGTCACCGGAAAAGAAATACTTGACATCCAGTCTAACCACAAGTACCAAACTTCTATCACATCAGTTTGACGAAAAACATAGGCTCTTGTATTGATGATGATGATAGTGAGATGACCTTTTCAGATACCACGGTCAGTTATATATAAATACGACTTATCATCGTAGTAATAGATACCATGGCAACTGTAGAAAAGACTTTAGACCGTGGTGCCAGATGGTATTGTAATACGGTATATACAAGACTCCAGCTGCTGTACTACATTCGGTAGCGTGGGGGGGGGGGTCTATCTACTAGGACATTATAGAGTCAGACGAACTCGAGTGCGGATATATTTGTAATAGATATCTCGACTTACTTAATAGATGGAGTACATACACTAGTAATCTCACTGCACACTGTTCACTGACTTACAACGGACTTTAGACTTGCTTAAGATTGACTGACTGTCTGACTTAGGACTGACGTCCGACTTAGGACTGACTCAATTAATACATGGACAAGGGTCCTTATATACCTGATCGATGCCGTAAATACTGGCAATTCGTGAGCAATGCCATAACGCCATCATAGAAATAAGCAATGTAAGAAAAGATTGCTTGTGATGAAAAAGGCACTTGGTGCGAGAATAATGATTCAAGTGACTTTCGCAGACTTGGGTACGTATCTATATGATGGTATCGGTATCTAAGTAGCCCGTCTAAAACCTTGGTCTTAAAGGACCTGTCTTACCTATTATACTAACGCAACCTACCTCCATGATCCCTTCATATATTTCTAAACCCGGAGACCCCAATTTGGTACGGCACATTCTAACCCTTCTAACAAAGCCACACTGATTTTCTCACGTGTCGTGTTTTGCTATCTTCGATGTGTATCACGCTGTCGACGGTTGTCTGCGAGAAGCTTTTTCCATCAGAAAAAACGGTTCTGTAAATTGTTTCCCTATTTTCGCTAAACGGGTCTCGGAAATGGCTTAAAACAGCCAAAACCGTGGGTTATTTGTTGAAACGACAGCCTAGGTTCAAAGTATTCAACTATTTTAACGTACTGTAAATTGAAGAGTAAATAGTGCGAGGGGTCCTTTAAGAAAACTCATTTTAGCGTAGGAGTTGCCCACTTAGTTCTCTAGGGTATTGATTGAGTCAACTTATCATTGTTTGGGATGGAAGGGATAGCAATTTGTTCTGGAAGGACCATCTTCCAGTTAGTTTCATGAAGCGTCAGACTCTCGACTTTTAGTCATGACCACAGCGCAGAGCAAAATAACACTAGGAATTCCCTCCCCCCCCCCCCCATGTGTCGACCAGTCGGTAAAAAAAAAACGAGTTGACGGAAACCGCTGCAATTATTCTTGAAAATAGTAGATTTTTCATAAAACAATAGATTTTATCAAAATATTAAAACGAAAAGACACATTCTGGAATTTTAATTTGGTGTAAATGAGCTACTTATGAGTTTTTCTTGTACTTTTTCTGTAAAAGCAGTTGAATTTTTATCTTCAAAACACTCATTTGTCTGGTTCTGTGATGTGCAAGACAAGAGAAAAGTTAATGAGCTTTTTGAGAAAAAACTGTAAGGGTAATCGAAAAAAATGATTTTTTTCTCAAGACGATTTAAATGACGGTTTTTCTCAAAAGGATTAAAAGAAAAGATTTTTTCTAAAAAAAAACACGTTCCACATATGCATGAACCTGACAATTTAAGACCAACTGCATACCAGCGAATATACTCTCGTATCCAAATATCGTTCTCGCTGGCTTTCAAGACATGGAGCAGTAGAGAGGTAAATTCTGAACCAGCAAGCATCAGTTATCAGGGATCCCAAAGACCCAAAGGACAATTTTGACATTTCAGTGAAGATTTTAAGTCCCCCGCAACCCTCGAGATCTGGAATCTGGATATAAAATCACTGTGTGGCCCTTACAAATCCTAATCTGGTTTTCAGTTTCTAAGGGATATGGAGAGCAAAATGCGCCCAATTTGCGCCGAAATTTAGGGAAATACGCAAATTTGGCGCAATGCGCACACTTGAAAAATTCAAAGCGTAGCCGCCTCTAAAAAGCGCCCGAATGGCGCAAATGCGCACCATCTGGCAAGACTGCTAGGAAGTAGCGTCAAGACCTATGCTTACCTTGCTTCGCAAACGGGCCATATACTCATAGAGCCGCCCACTACGCTTGCGGCATTTAAAGCGAGAAAACTTGCGGGTTTAGAAATTTCTAGTAAAGCTAAGATGCGGTCTGCATACATCGAGGAGACAGGGGAGGTTGTATCTTTTTTTTTTGCTTTGTTCAGAATATGAAGTTATTGGATTTGGCGCTGGTGCACGACCGATTGAGTTTCAATAGGGACGTTCACTATCGCTAGTGGTGCTAGTGTCGCTGCTATTCGAGTGTTTGTCACTTTTTTAAAGTCTTGGCGCTACTCCCTAGTGTTATTTTGCTCTGCTACTCCCTAGTGTTATTTTGCTCAGCACTGCGCAGTCCCTTCTGAGCACTTCTCTTGCGAGATTACCCGCCAGTATTGCCAAGTGTGACACTTTTGGTGCTTTTTGACACTTTTTGCTTCTGGGCGACACCGTGACACTCCTCCCCTTAAAGTGACCCCTTTTTTTTAGTAATGACAGTTTTTCGGTCAGAACAGCTTTTTTTCATTTACTTTACTAAAGTGACGGATTACCACCCCCAAAACACTGCCAAAACATGCCATCAAAGTATCCATCTTAGCTGGAAAGAAGAAGAAGAGACAGGTGACTCTAAAACCAAAATGCAGAAGAATCTCTACGCTTTCGACGACCCAATCGAACAACAAAAACAGTAGCCAAGTCCAGAATGAAATCACAGCACCAGCTTTTACTCCAACCAATTTCCAGAGAAGAAGTTCAAAAGCAGATATTCAAGGAAGAATCTTTAATTTTTTTTCCACAAGTTTATTTTTCAGCTTGAGCGGCTTGAGCCTGAAGAGGACCCTTGCCAAGAAGGGCCGAAATATAGCTCGAATAAAATGTAGCTGACTTATCCGTTTTGCACCGTCAAATACTGCCAAAACATATGATTTACTTTGATTTAGTACACAAAACAGTTTGAAGCCTCAAATAAATCTCATTTCTGATTAAATTTTGGTACAAAACTGTGATGTAACAGTTAAGAAAGTTTTTTGAAAAATGCTGTTACAAATTCATTTATTACCAATTATTCGCATTTTGCGCGTTGTATGGTGGAAGGTGGAATGCACACACAAAAAATTCGAGGTGTCAAAATGCACCTTTTGTCAGCAATTGTGACACTATTACGAGTCGAGCTCTTGGCAACCCTGTTAACCGTATCAGGATCATATGGCCCTGTCCATGAAACGATACTCTTGATGACTAACTCTTCTTGCCGATGCAAAATCGCCCTGTACCTAGCGGAAGAGCCGGAAGCGGTATCACAGCTGCTCCCAAACATCACCGGGATTGGTTAACACAGGATTGAGTTTTTGAGTTTGAGTCGTTAGTGCTACGTTTTCTCGTTCTTCCGGAGGATCACTGGTGTGTTTTGGTGTGTATTAAGGCAGATGGAATAAACGCGTCAGACATGCCATTGGCATAGAAAAATGACGCTTTGTTAATTAACTAATTGATTTTCAACAGGAAACAACAAAAACCTAACCTAAGGCATTAACAGTTAGAACAAACACAAACAGCAGCATAGGAATTTTAGGACAAGAAACAGTGCCGAGTAGGGGTGTAATTTCGTCAAAATCCTGGGGGGGGGGGGGGCAAAGTTGGAGCCGATTTTCCCAAGTCAAGTGAAAATGAGCAGTTTTATTTCAAGAAGAAAAAAGTAATAAAAAAAAAAAAAGAGATATTGTACTAATAGACCAAGGCGAAACGACGCTTCTTCAAATTCGCGAAACTGTCCACTGCGCGATTGACGTCAAGCTTCTTCGCTTTTTCCGGTTGGTTACCAATGACCAAAAGATCACTTAGTCGGTCGTCTGACCAGGGGTGTCACAACCGGGGGGGAGGGGGGGAAGCCCCCCCCCCCCCCCCAATGTTGTTGGCCAGTCGGTGAAAAATAACCGAGTCGGCGCGAAGCGCCGCGATTTTTCGCCAAAACAGTTGATTTTTTCATTAAAACAGTCGACTTTTCTGAAAATCAGTCGATTTTTCTGAAAATCATTCGATTTTTCGTCAAAACAGTCGTTTTTTTCTGAAAATCTGTCATTTTTTCCAAAACTGTCGTTTTTTCTGGAAAAACAGTCGGTAAAAATTACCAGCCGGTCGGTAAATTCCTTGCTCCCCCCCCCCCAAACATTTTGGCTAGTAACGCCTCTGCGTCTGACATAGACGTGTTTAACGTGTTTAACCCTGCATAGCGCATGCATATCGCTATAAAAGTTTCAAGGCTTCCGTGTTCCAATCTTACCATAAGACAAAAGTATACTAAAGAAAACCGATCTGTTTCTGTGGATGCTTGAATTCTGTAAGCCTATCATAGTTTCGACGATAGTTTCAAATACGCTATATTTCAACTGGTGGGGGGGGGGGGGGCAGTTGCCCCCCCCCCCTGCCCCATAGCAAATTACGCCCCTGGTGCCGAGACTGGCTCTGAAATAAAATCGGAACGAAAACAGACGTCAGTAAAGTACGAGCTTTTAACTTGTAAAGTGAAGTCGACCAACAACTTTTTGCTTTCCCTTCGTCTTTTTTTGGCGTTGTCTCTATATATGCATACATGATGTACCTACGTCGTTGTCAATTAGCGTCTTCAAACAACTCGGCGGATAGACAAAAGGCACGGGAACGACTGGGCGGTCGATGGGAACGATGTGCTGGGGACAAAACAGGTATTGAGAAAAATAAATTAACTTACGAGTTCCGGCCTTGCTGGAAATCCGAGAGGGAAGCGCATTTTCGGTTATTCGAAGGACAACTATCCTTCCTTCAGCCCGAGCTCAATGCAAATCACAGTTGACCGCGCTAAACTGATACATCAGCTGATTTTATTCGAGCGGTATTTCGACCAGAGCAAAATAACGCTAGGGAGTATCGCCATAACTTGACAAAATTGACACACACTCGAATAGCAGCGATACGAGCACCACTAGCGATAGAGAACGTCCCTACTAAAACTCATTCAGTCGTTTACCGGTGCTGGTTCCGATAACTTCATATTCTTAACTTAGCATAAAAATGATACGGCCTCCATTGTTTCCTTGGTGTTTGCAGACCGCACCTTTGCTTTATTAGAAATGTCTGTACCCGCAAGTTTGTGCTGGTTTAAATGCCGCAAGCGTAATGGGCGGCGCTACGAGTATGTCCCGTTTGCAAAGCATGGGAGGCATAGGTCTAGGCGCTACTACCTAGTGTTATTTTGCTCTGATTTCGACACTTCTTGGCAAGGGACTACTATACATTGGTAATAATAATTATTGTTAATAACTTGTTTGTGACGAAATGCAGAAGTGTAGCAGTGTTGGTAGCCTACTACGGACACAAAGAAAATAGGCTACCAAATGAAACAAAATAGCGATAACGTCTAGTAGTAGTAGTAGTAGTAGTAGAATAGTTGTATTAACAAAACAGTCAAGGGTTATCATAAATAGCACAGCAAAAGCACTGCTTGCGAGGATGTGCTATTAAACAACACAGAAAAAGAAAAAAAAACTGAAGTAGGTAAGGAATAAGAGGGTGAAACCATGTACCAAAACACTCAACACAGTTGTTTACACTGCAAAAAAAACATTATGTTTTCTAATCCCAAGGCAACAAAAAAAAAGAATAAACAAAAAAAGATACAAATAACTTTCCTTAATCCATTTCAAAAGTATACCTACCAAGCAACTCCGTACGTAGCTCTCTACACTCTATAAACACGTCTTTACATAATTGCAACAGATCTGATCATACTTTGACGTAGTTTAACACATCTTAACGTAGAACGCTAACACGCATCTGGAATTTCGTCCTTAAAGTGCTGGACTGTCAGAAGTTTGAACAGGTAACACATGGTTCCGCATCTTTGTGTTAAAGTTTAACTGAAAAGGTCTTAGATATGACAGTCTAGTTACCCATCACTTATTCACTTAAAGAAGCTTGAAAACCCGGCGAAAATGCGTTACTTCGTTGCTCCGCCATTCACGAATAATCGATTTTCAAATAGTGGGATTTTCTCGTCTGATTTGTATGCTCTATGCGCTTGTATCTGTGTTGTATGCTCGACGAAAGCGATTTACGAAAAACAAGTGTTCACGCAGTGAGCTACCTTCCGTAAGCTGATCACTGGCCACTGAAACGCCGCGTATGTATTGAGATTCAATTTTTTCTGCGTCATAGTAGAAATTTGCGTTGTCAGGACGACCGTAGATATTCTGGACGTCATTCTAGAGGAAATAGTGAAAAAAAACACAATCCAAAAAATGCAGTGTGTTCAGTTAAATGATACAAAATAAGTTGGCTTTTCAGTTAACTCTCAGTCAGGCCCGTATCCAGAGGTTCAACCCCCTACCACCAGCCCCTGGATACGGCCTTGCTTTCAGTTAACCGCACTTTCTGTACATTTCTCCATTTCGGGATTTGCTAAACATTTCCGAGAAAAGGCAAATTCGGACAAAATATTACAAACTGGCAAAATTCCTTCTCGGACCCCCCCCCCCCCCCCCCCATGGGAGTCTAATTCAGCCTTGTCGAAAAAGTACCACATTACCGATGCTTCCGCGAAGTGCGAAACCATAGAGTGTCGTGCTAGATCCCGGGCTTTCAAAAACATATGAGAATCGCCGGTGACTCGCCTAACGTATCTATAAGTTTTATAAAGTTTATAGTGTTTCCTTTTCTTTGTGTGTAATTCATTTTTCTGTCTTTCTACTACTCCGCTCTTTTAATTGTTTTATAGCGGGCCTCAATAAATTATTGTTACTATTATTAAACTTAAAATGCTAAGTTGGATGCAGAGGAAGTTTCTGTCATGGCTCTTCTGTGTATTATATTTCGACACATGAACTCTTTAAATGTTACTTTTTTGTGAAAAGATAACATTTAAAAGTTCATACCAGATATATTCCCATAACAAATAACACATGGATGTGCAAACGTGTGTTGAATGTACCGTTACCTTTAATTAATTACCTTAATTTGCACTTCGGAACAAATTAAGATCTGTAGATCTGTTGAATGCTCCTGAGTTGAATCGGTGGTCTCTCATAGCAGGTATGAGCAGCAGGACGGGATGTCTTACTTATATTTCTAATCCTTCGTGGACCACTCTTTGTCTAGTGCCTTCTTGAATGCATCAGGAGTTGGGCTGAGGTAGCGTTCCAGCGACTTATTATTAGTTACGATCGTTACTATTCTTGTTATTCTTGCCGTTCCAGAGCCCGCCGTAATAAGTAAATTGGCTCCTCCCACTTATTATTTTCGTTCCGCCACTGTTATGGTCGTTACAGTTAAATTATGATGGTCGCGAACATCGTAAGTGATAATAACCATCGGTTCTGCAGCAACTCCCGCAAGAGTGATGACGTATGTTCGCGTTGTTATTATTTTCGTTCCAGTGAGCGTGATAACTACCACGATACGGCGCTCGCCCCTCCTCTTATTATCGTAAATTGTAATAAGTTCACTGGAACCCTACCTGAGACTGTTGCTTCGCACAGGCCATTCCAGGGGTTGACAACTCGGTTGGTGAAGAAACTTTTTCTGGCCCTGGTTTTGACAGACTGTTTCAGTAACTTCTTTGCTTGTCCTCTGGTGCACTGTGGGGAGCCTGGGTGGCTAGGCAGGATCTTGACGTATGATGAGTTCAGCAGTTTTTGAGTCATCATCGTGTCGCTACGATTGCGCCTGTACACGAGGGTGGGATGGTTGAGTTTGTCTCCAAGGTTTTTGATCAAACTGTCATAACCCGACAGGGCAGGATGTTGGTGAAGGCTGTATCCGTAAAAGTGTGATTGTTTCGTCTTGAACGTGATGTCGTCAACCGTATAACAAGTATTTCCATCTTACCGGCCCTACTTCATCACTTATTTTACTTAATTTATTTATCTTCTTACCCCGTAATAACAACAAAGGTAAATGGACTCCAGAAAATATACTTTCTTTTCTTCTTTTTTCCTTCTTTTTTGTGTGTGTGGGGGGGGGGGGGGGGGCAAGGGCGCTTTGTTGATGGAAGATCGTTCGTTCGTGGATTTTCTTGTCAGTTTGTTATGCCTTCATTCTTATTTTTTTCTTCTTCTTTTTTCCTCTCCTTTTTCTTTTTTTGATTTGTTTGGTTTGTTTCCCTTAAGACTATATATAATAAAGAATAAGCCCCGCCCATTGCCAGGCCTTATGTTAGGCCTTATGGTGGGGCCACAAAGAGTTAATGGTGTTTTTATTGTTTATGGATAAACTAAACTGAAATTGAACGAAGAATAAAGAGAAAAGAGAAATATAAACTACGAGAAATAAACACATTCAAGACCGTGAAATGGTGGCAATTGGCTTGCGTTGATATCAGAAAGCTTTCTGCTCAATACGGCAACTTTCGCGAAAACATCATTCATCCCAAATTTAGACATAATCTTCCTATTACGGTACCAAGGGGGGAGGAAAAGAAGGAATTTACAAAACCGGAAATACTGGACACGCAAAAAAGAGATATCTTTCTTTTTTAACAGAGGGTAGAAACCAGAAAGGTATAAAACTGAATGATAAGCAAAATACCGAATATAGTTTAGATAAAGCTTTACGATTATATTTTCCTCTGTTTCCAACAATCCTAGAGTAAACAATCTGAATCTTCAACCTGGAATCGGAAATCAGCCGGGAACGGAAAGATCTTAGACTATTGATAATATTAATGCCCAGCCACCTAAAAGATGGGACAGAAGGGACAGTAAACGATTTGCATGCAAGAGGTGAAGGTGAAGGAGAAGAGCCGAAAGTAAGGTACTCACATTTATCAACATTTAAATGCAGACCAATCCGAACAAAAGCTTCAGATATGTAAGATGTATTTATGTAAGATGCTTCCGACACAGTTTCTTTTTGCTTCTGTGGATCAGGAGGCTACACGTGTGATGAAAACTGGAACGGACCGAATACTCTATTTGACAAAGTCCAAAACACGCCAGTGGTCCTCGGGAAGAACCAGACAACGTAGCACGAACGACTCAAACTTAACAACTCAATCCTGTGTTAACCAATTACGGCGATGTCTGGGAGCAGCTGCGGGCGATTTTTCATCGGCAAGAAGAGTTAGTCATCAAGAGTATTGAGATTTGAGGCCCAGCAGACAAACCATTCGCGAGTATCGTGTAGCTGAGGAGCAGCAGCCGCTAACTTGCGTTGCGAGTCTGCCGCAACGTCTCCAAATTATATCCCAATCTTAGATGCTAGTATCCCCGCAGAGAAAATATCCCGGTCCCTCCCTTCTGTTTCCATTTATGTAAGAAATGCTCTCACAAACTCCATGGCGTCCAGAATATTATATAAGTAATCCCAAACTCTAAGAAAGGGCATGTTCCCCAGAAATAAATAATCGGGAAACAGCCACTTATCTGGCTTGACAGGAGGCTTGCCCTCTTTGGCCTCAACCGCATTTTCCGCAGTCTTTACTGGAGATAGAAGGAGTGTCAAGGAAAGAGGGAACAACGTGATGGCTGGTGGAACACCTCTAGTTGGATAAAATAAGAAACTGTCGTATAAATATACAAAATCTAAATATCCAATCATACCTAGTTGGCTACCATTTCTTATGGAAAAGCAGGCGTTGCCGACTAGTTGGCAACGAGAAAAATTTGTGTAGGAGTTTTATTTGTTTTCCAACTAGTTCGCCGCTTTAGGAAATTTCCTATAGGAAATCCCGCGTGGCCGACTAGTTGGCTGCGAGAAAAATTCGTATAGGAGTTTTGTTTGTTTTCCAACTTGTTCGCCACTGTAAGAAATTTCGTATAGGAAATCCCGCGTTGCTGACTAGTTGGCTACGAGAAAAATCCGTTTAGGATTTTTGTTTGTTTCCCAACTAGTTCGCCACTGTAAGAAATTTCGTATAGGAAATCCCGCATTGCCGACTAGTTGGCTACGAGAAAAATTCGTATAGGAGTTTTGTTTGTTTTCCAACTAGTTCGCCACTGTAAGAAATTTTGTATAGGAAATCCCGCGTTGCTGACTAGTTGGAACAAGACCAAACTTTTCGATGGGATCCCAAAAATTCAATATCTGATCCAGACAACTGGGTCTTGTCTTAGCCAGATCCAGTCATCGCCAGAATCCTTGAACATTCTTACAATTAAAATTCAGAAACAGATTAAGGCCAAATAGCTAATCATCTGAGAAAACCAAGTTCAGATATGGATTCAGCATGTGTGTTTACCCGTATAAGTCATATCTGTTCTGACGAAAAGTTCCTGCCACTTCTGCCAATTTGCCGGTTTCGGCCGAACTCTAGAACTACTTGTCCGGCGAAAAAAGAAAACTATAAAACGAACTCAGGGTATCTTCTTTCCCCAGTAATGAGCATCTAATCAACTTCAAATAAAAATATAACTTATAACAAATTTTCCGACTCCAGCCGGATTCCGGTCGAACTATATGTCCGGGTAAAATATGATTGTCACACACGGATTCAGCGTCTCTTCTTACCCCGAAATCGGTTATCTAGTCAGCTAGAAATAAAACTTTAACTTCTTAGAATTTTCCGGTTTTGGCCGGATTCCGGGCGAACTACATGTCCGGGTAGAAAATTGTTTTCACGTAAAATTTCAGCACGTCTTCTTGCCCTAAATCGGACATCTGATCAACTCCAAATAAAACTTTTAATTTTAACAAACTTTCCGGTTTGGGCCGGATTCCGGGCGAACTACTTGTCCGTCAAGAAAATGGTTTTCACCATCGTCTTCAGCATGTCTTCCTACCTCTAAATCAAACATCTAACCAACTTCAAATAAAACTTTTACTTTTCAAAAACTTTCCGGTTTTGGCCGGATTCCGGGCGAACTACTTGTCCGATTACAAAATGGTTTTCACCATCGTGTTCAACATGTCTTCTTACCCCATAATCGACTATCACATTAGCTGTTTCAAAATATTTTGTTTGCCCCTTAATTTGAAACCCCTCCCCCACCCCTAAATGTAGGGCTACAAAGCCCATTTACGAACTCGACTGGTCCGCCGACCCAACGAATCCTCACACCAAGTTTCATCAAAATATCTCATTCCCTTCGAGAGTTATCGTGGTTACAGACGGACGGACGGACGGACGGACAGACGGACAACTTTTGCGATGTCATAGGTATCCCTCAACTTACGTTTTGGGATCCCAAAAATCCGTTTAGAATTTTTGTTTGTTTCCTAACTAGTTCGCCACTGTAAGAAATTTCGTATGGGAAATCCCGCGTTGCCGGCTAGTTGGCTACGATAAGAACTCGTATAGGAGAAACCTTTCTACGCAACTAGTTGGATAAATTTCACACTCGTATAGGGATTATAGAAAATATCCTACAAGTCGGATTGTCCGAATTATATAGTTTTCGGAAAATATCCAACTAGTCGGTTTGTATGAACACGAATAAGAATTTCAGAAAATATCCAACTAGTCGGAACAGCTGTCAGTCTCAACAAGGATTTCGACCCCATTAGTTGACATGCGCCAATATGTCTAATACTCATTGAACTAACAGCTATCTAATTGAATAATCAAGGTGTATTTATGCAAATTTCTCATACTCTCTCATACTCTCTGTTTGTTTTCCAACGTACATAAATCCGTGTTCATATAATCCGACTAGTTGGATATAAAGTTTTCCTATACGGAGCGTGTCCGAAAGCTCGGAAACGAACGAAAATGCTGAATTAATTCAGCATTTTATGCAGCATTTCGCTTTCGGACTTAAATTTTCGCTCAGTTAATGCAGCATTAATTCAGCATAAAATTCATCGAGAAATTCAGCGAAGATGCTAAATTTTATGCTGAATTTTCAAGAAGAAACTGGGGAGCTGGCGATTAAGGCTAAATTTCGAAATTAGAAGTGTCAGAGAAGAAATAAAGAACGTGTCCGAAAGCTTTTAGTGCTGTAAATGCTGCATTTAATGCTGCATAGAAGGTAAGAGCTTTCGGACGAAAATAAAAATGAAAATGCAGCATTAAATGCAGCATTTACAGTCCTGAAAGCTTTCGGACACGCTCACGATTTCTCGTCGTAGCCAACTATTTGGCAATGTGTGATTTCCTATACAAAATTTCTTACGGTACGGTAGCGAACTAGTTGGCTGCAAACTTTTCTACTATATGATTTCTTATCGTAGCCAACTAGTCGCAAACGCGGGATTTTCTATAGGAAATTTCTTACAGTGGCGAACTAGTTGGAAAACAAACAAAAATCCTATACGAATTTTTCTCGTAGCCAACTAGTCGGCAATGCCGGCTTTATCCTATACGAATTTTTACAGTAGCCAACTAGTTAGCTAGCGACCGCGAGGTGTACATGTATGATTGGATATTTAGATTTTCAGCTAAACCCTCAGCACATGTGTCAGTCCGTGACAGCATATTTTCGGACATTTGTAATTGTCCTTGCTAGATCCCAGGGGTAATATACCAGGGGGATCTAGCAAGGATAAACTTAAGTTATAATTTTACATATCCTAAACATGTTTTATTCTTTTTCTTTAATGACGAAAGATCGAGCGTTGGCCGGTTACGGATTTTTGAATAAATTATTAATTGATTGAGTGTCAATAAGGATTGATACCAAAAGTGGAGACGGAAGAGAAACCAGCACTAACCCCAAAACCACAACTTTACGTTTACTTTCTGCAAAATCAGAATTGTTTGACATTGTTGAACATTGTTTAAAAATAAGGGGAGAGGAACACTGTAAAAAGTTTCTCCGTATAAAGATTAAAGTTAACTGCAGTATTTGCTACTCAGATTCATCATATCTCTAGCTGATATTAATCTTATCTGCGTAGAGATAAGAATAATCCGAGTAGCAAATACTGCAGTTAACTTTAATGTTTATACGGAAAAACTTTTTACAGTGAATACTCTCTAAAACATGCCAGTGAACCTCGGGAAGAACGAAAAACGCCACCCGAACGATGATTCAGATCCTATGTCAACCGATCAACGGCGTTCGTTGGAGGCGGCTGTGATGACGCTTCCGGCTTTTAGTTAGGGACACGGCGATTCTTCATCTGCGCGAAGAGTGAAGCGTTACTCATCAAGAGTATTGCACCTTTGAAGCGATTCACACATGCGCGTCGCCCTCGCATTAAATATTCATGGAGTTTCATACCATTCATTGAGCTTACATGATAGGCATTTTCTTCTTTAATTAAGACAAATTGTGAAGCAGAAATTTTGAGAAAAAACTCAAAATAAATTCTTGGAAGAAATAGATAGGCTGCCAAATATTTAGCTGTTTTTTATGGCATGCAAACACGACGCTCATGTGGGTGGTTCGCAAGTTCAATGGGACACAAATGAATGGCGTCCAAATGGGAGTAAAAGGTGCTGAAATAGGCTCCTCAACAACAAACTTTCTGTTTAGTTTCGTGTTTTAACTCTCAGTTGATTAACCGGCGTCATATTTCTATGGAACTGGCACGGAACTGGCTCAGTACTATATATATGAGAATGCTACATAATATGTACAGTTTTGCGGCATGCAGTCCTTTGCCCAGTTTGACCGTAGATCTGACTTGTCTAGTTTTGAAATCGCGCCCGCAAAATTCGGGAGCGGAATTTCTGGCAAAAAGTCATTGGGTTGCAGTTTGTGAAAATTGCCCCAAGGCAAAATTTCCCCCGTAGATTTCCCAGTTTATGGAAATCGAATTCGGATTCTAATACAACCGTGAAAAGTTTTCATTCGATATTCGATCTAACTCTCAGTTAATTAACAAGCGTCATATTTCTATGGAACTGGAACGTCTTGTCTTTTTCAGTAAAGTGTACCTTACATTACCTTAAACACACATAACAATCCAAATGGGAGTAAATGGTGCCGGAATAGGCTCCTCAACAACAAACTTACTGTTTAGTTCAAGTTTTAACTCTCAGTTAATTAACAAGCGTCATATTTCTATGGAACTGACACGTCTTGTCTTTTTCAGTAAAGTTACATGAAACAAACATAACAACAACAATGCATAGCCGGAGTTGCGTAGTTCATCTTTTTATTTCATTCATAAATGGGCCTTTTTTCTCCGCGCCGAGAGCTTATCTACAAAGTCAACTTCGTTAACTCAAAACCCAAATTCCCAGCTCTCATGTCATCTCTACTCCGCATTGGTGGAAATGTAAATTTCCAGTTTATGTGTCTGTGGGGGGCAACTTTTGGTTGAAACTGGGGACAGCGAAGCTCGGAAAGCACGTACCGTAGACATTTTTACTGCTGCCGAGGAATGGGTGGCGGGAGATTGCAAACATTCCTCTCGAAAAGGAAAACAAAGTCATTAGCAAGCGGGGCTCTGCCAGTTTTTATTCGCCCAAGTGTTGTTTTATTGCCTCCTTCCTTACAGCCAATCCTTAAAGCACAACTCTTACTAGAAATCATGTTTTCAGTATGAAGTGGACCACAAAAACATTTTTCGAAAATACCATTACTTTCCACCTGAATTTAGCGAGTTTCTTGTTAGCGCTTGCCGATTGTATCCAGCCTCCCTGCTCTCCGACGCGGCGGCTGGGCGCAAAACATTTGAAAACTGAACGCGTCGTGGTTAAAAAATGGGAAAATTAAGCAAATAAGAAAACAAAAATAGAAGATTCTTATCTCCTTGTGTGTGAAAGAGTTAAAAGCGGACGTTGAAGATTCTGGCAAACTGTGTTGCGTAATTGGGCAAAACTCGGCACGGAAGAGAATGCACTAAAAATTCGTAGGAGCAAAACGAAACAATGGAGAATGGTGGGGATTTTAGAAACTTATAATTCCATAAGGGAGCTAGGTATATTATAAAAGACAGAATAAGCAAGAGGGGTTCTTTAAGGACCCCTCGCACTATTTTCTCTTCAACTTACAGTATTTTAAAATATTTGAATACTTTAAAACTAGGCTGTGCTTTCAACAAATAACCCACGGTTTTGGCTGTTTTAATCCTTTTCCGAGACCCGTTGACTTATAGCGCAAAAAGGGAAACAATTTACATACCGGTTTCTCTGAGGGAAAAACGTCTCGCAGACAACCGTCGACAGCGTGATACACATCGAAGGTAGCAGAACACGGCAAGTGAGAAAATCACCGTGGTTTTGTTAGAGGGGTTAGAATGTATTCTACGGAATTGGGGTCTCCGGGCTTAGAAATATATGGAGCGATTATGGAAGTAGGATGCGTTAGTATTATAGGTAAGACAGGTCCTTTAACCTTAGAGTAAATATTGTTGCTTTAATCACTTGTCATGCAAGTAGTAAAGAGTTGATGAAGTATGAAGTCTGTTCAGTTTCGTTTGATTGAAAAAAAAATCGCATTAAAGTAAGTAAGTAATTTATTTGTAACCCGCCATTTTGAAAAAGCGGAGTAAATGAAGGAAATAAATAAAACACATAAACACACAGAAAAAGACACATACTTTTCAGTCTTCGGCCAGGAGCAGTGGATATAGTCGTGCGCTGGTTGGGCCCTGTTGTCCATGATTTTTGAAAGCGATGAGGAAAAATCCAAAAAGTAACACTTGCATCTTGAATTTTGAACTTCTCCGTCAATGTAGGGTTATGACATAATTTCGACAAGTGGAGCATGTGCTATCTCCTTCTTTTGCCGAACATGAGTGACACCAGAACGAAATAGTATAGAAGGAGCGCAGAAGGTGCTGTACAAATTCCCAAAGCTTTACCATTATAGCGCCCCAGGTTGGGGACGATGCGCCCATAGGCGCTACGGATTGATTTATAAACTTCTTGAACAACCTTATGGACAAGCTGATTGGTTCTTATTACGTCAAATATATATATAACTTAAATAGCTTAAATTAACTTAAATAGCTTGACTTAAAGCAGAGAATATATATATATATATAAATATTCTTTGAGCCCAAGCTGACTTTGAAACATTTATTCAAACAATGTTTACAACGGGTACGTCGGCTACGATTCTTCATCAGCGATATTCCGGCCCTTTTTGGCAAGGGTCCTCGTCAGGCTGTCAATCCTCTGGTTCAACTTCGGGGAAGGAAACAAACCTGTAATCAGATTCAGATCTGATATCAGATATGAGAATGCTGTAATCAGATTACAGGTTTGTTTCCTTCCCCGAAGTTGAACCAGAGGATTGACAGCCTGACGAGGACCCTTGCCAAAAACGGCCGAAATATCGCTGATGAAGAATCGTAGCTGACGTACCCGTTGTAAACATTGTTTGAATAAATATATATATATATATATATATGGACAATGTTGCGGCATTTGTGTACCAACGTCTTAGATCGTCGTGAACTAAACTAAAAGAACTTTGTCGTTGTGTTTAGGATTTGAGTAGTATATATATGAGAATGCTACATAAATATCGGCAAAATTCGGGAGCGGAATTTCTGGCAAAAAGTCATTGGGTTGCAGTTTGTGAAAATTGCCCCAAGGCAAAATTTCCCCCGTAGATTTCCCAGTTTCTGGAAATCGAATTCGGATGCTAATACAACCGTGAAAAGTGTTCATTCAATATTCGATCTTGGACTTAAAGCACATCTCGCACTATTTACTGAATATATTCCTGTATTAAAATTGTCTAGATACTGTAAAACTATAAAGCTTATAGCAAATTATCCATGGCTTTGGCTGTTTTAAGCCGTTCCCCTGACCCATTAACTTCTAGCATAAGCCTGGCAAAATTCAGAAAACAGGTTTTAGGCATCAATATTGCAATACTTGAACACTCGTCGGGGCATAATGCGCATGGAAACGCATGAGTCGTGGTAAGATTAGTGAGGTGTAGCTAGCTGGTTGAGAATGTAGCATACGGAATGTGGGTCTGCGGGTTTAAGAGTTAATGAATGCAGTTATGGAAGTAAGTTGCATTGACATTATAGTTACGACGGGTCCTTTAACGACAGCATATCACTCAGCTTCATTGGTTCTGTTCGAAACCTAAAAAAAACAACGAGAAGGGTTCTAGACCGTCGAAGTATCTTTACGGTAAGGCCAAAGAGTGTTGGGGTTTAAAAATGTTTTTTAAGAGAGGGTTATCTTCGGAGGAATTAAAATTGACTGTTAGCGCTCGTGGTGATAGCCTGCCCCTTGGAAGAAAGTGTAATGAGGTGGTCTAGTGGTCTTTACTTCTGCCCAGTGTGTGGTTGTTTGGACGAGATTTTATCTCATTTTATGTGCGAATGTGTGGAAACAATTTTACTTATGACCATTCGGAAAGCACAAGGCGTTTTCTTCAGGGAACACAAAGAAAGAAAAGAAGGAAATAAATACACCATGGCACCACTACCTGTGTCCATCACTGTCGACTACATATTGCAAAAGAACTCGCCTCCACTCGTAATTTACCTTATCAGTAAACTCTGTGTGATCTGGTCGACTGCCTTTAGCGGCTCAGTTAAAAAAACATAAAACAAGAGCTAAGAGATCATATGGCACTTGATACGAGTAGGTGGTACACGAAAGAAGATGAGCCATCCAAAAATGTGATTCGGACCTAGAAATAGAATATCTAGTTTCACTCAAGTCTGAGCATTAACCGCATCGCCTCGGGTAAATGAGTTTTCTACCTTCCAAGTTTCAACCCAGTAGATCCACTCGTTTGGTCCCTAGACAAGCCACACGGTTCCCGCCCCCCCCCCCCCTGCAACTCCCCTTACCACGGTCGAATCTGGTTCGGACTCCTAAATGGATCAATTGAAGCATTTTCTTTTACCGCCTATAAAATTTCACTCAAATATGAGCGTTTTTGCGAACTTCCGGTAACTCTCCCCCCTCCCCCGCCGTGATTGGATCCAGTTCGAACCCTAAAATATGTCATCTAGGGCATGTGATCTCTCTACATTCCAAGTTTCATTCGAAACGCTCCACTTGTTTGACCCCTCTGCGAGCCACATCATTTCCAGAACTCCCCTTCCAGTCCCCCCGCTGTGGCTGGATACGACTCAGAAACATAAAAGTCACACGTCTGACATGTCCTATTCCCGTTCATCAAGTTTGACTGGAATCGGAGCATAGTCTATCTGCAAATTTCCAATTCCCGCTTCACCCCCCGGACCCGACCGGATCCGATCCAGACGCCAAAAACAACAATACCGCATAAACTCGGCACTGTCCAACTTGTATCGTTTTCTGTCCATCCGTTTGTTTTTTGAAAATGTCAAAAAGTCCCCCCCCCCTCCAACTCTCCCCACCGTAGCCACATGTCGGACGCATGTTTTGCTTGTCTAGGTGATCAGTTCTTATCACCCATAAAGTTTCACTTAAATCGGACCTGCACTTGTTCGAAGCTTACGGAAACCAGTGATTTCCGGATTCCCCTTCCCTCAACTCCCCAAAGGTGGTCGGATCCAGGGAAACAAGTTTTCATCGGGCTAATGCTTGTTCTTCCCACCAAGATCCATCCCAATCCCTCGACTCTAAGCGTTTCATGAGATTTCCGGTGCCCCAATCCAATCCACAAGCATCGGATCCGATCAGGACTTGACATGGAACATCTGAGACGATAGCTCTTTTCCACTTGCCAAGTTTCATTCAGTTCCGATAACCCGTTAAAAAGTTATGCATACCACTGAATCCGGGCTCCCCATCCCTCCACTCCCCCCATGATGGCTTGGTGGGGGAAACGACTATTCTCGAGTCAGCCTGTTCGGGACCCTGATACGCCTCCCAAGTTTCATCGTCCTAGCACATCAGGAAGTACCGAACTCGCGGGATCACCAGATTCCGACCCCCCCCCTCAAACTCCCCCACAGCGCCCGAATCTGGTCCTCTTATGTCAACGATGTATTTAGGACTTGTGCTTGTTCTTCCTTTCAAGTTTTGATCGCGATCCCTCCACTCTGAATGTTTCACAAGATTTCCGGCTCCCCCTACAGCTCCCCCCAAAGTCACCAGATCCGGTCCGGATTTGAGATGGGTCGTCTGAGACACGGGGTCTTTCTAAATATCAAGTTTCATTAAGATCTGATCACCCGTTCAAAAGTCTCCCTCCCTCCACTCCCCCCACGATGCCCGGATTGGGGAGGTGACTATTTCCAACTTATTCCTTTGGGGTCCCTGATATGCCTGCCAAGTTTCATCCTCCTAACTTATGTGGAAGTGCCCGAACTAGCAAAACCTGGACAGACCGATGGACCGACCGACAGAAATTATGATCTCTGTATGGCACTTGGCCGAAGGGCAAGTGCCATAAAAACGAGACATTCCAACCAAAAAAAAATGATTCTTCATAACCCGTCCCGCGTCTTTAGATGAAAGGATAATAGGTTATTTGTTGTTGTCCGCGAAACACAACCTTTTGAAAAAGACTATTGACCCCATTTTTTGCTTCTCTAATTTGCCATAGGAGTCTGCTTCTCTTCCAAGATCCCGGACAACATTCTTTCTTTCTGTCAGTTTTTTTTTAACAAAAAAGTATGGCCAGTGTGACCGAAAATGACTAAACGGGATTCTAAAGAAGACCGACTTGTGCATTCTTGAGACAGGCGCCCATAGCGAAGGAACTGTCAGACGGAAGAACAGTCTTTTCCGGATTTTTTTTTGTCCGGAATACTCCGATGAGCGCTGGTCCGGAAACGAGAAAAAGCCTGGCAAAGTCCCGCGATGTAGAGCTTCTGAATCAGGGACTTTCTACTTCAAGAATAGGATAGTGTCATACTGGACATTTTTTCTGGGTTTTCCTTAATTACCGAAATGTAATAGAACGAAGGTCATAATGTTTTTTTAGTCAATCATTCATTTGTTCTTTGACGAGATGCGAATAAAATCATAAAGCAAAATTACCTATATGCCACCTAAAGAGGTGATACCTGCTCCTGACGAATAATAAATATTAGTAGGACAATACTAGTCCCTTCCTCCCCCGAACATCCCTCCATGACCTTCAACTATAAAATTACCTAAAATAATCTTTTGCAAAGAAGAAAAAAAAAGAAAGAAAAGGTAC
Source organism: Branchinecta sandiegonensis (assembly GCA_030848855.1). Taxonomy (NCBI): domain Eukaryota; kingdom Metazoa; phylum Arthropoda; class Branchiopoda; order Anostraca; family Branchinectidae; genus Branchinecta; species Branchinecta sandiegonensis. Next base: position 2,158,829 of record JAUPMV010000021.1, on the reverse strand, counting down.
CTGAAGAACAATAGAAAGAACTTTGCGATCTGATTTCCATAATCTAGCTTTTAGTGATTGTGTGCGCTAACTTTGTAGCATCCAGACAATTAAGCCAGCCGTCTCAGTGTTGCTAGGATCCCCCTCTCCTCCCACCGTCCTACCTGACAACTCGAAACTTTGATCTCCGTAGGCTAATCACCTTGATGTAGGCTAATAATATCCGTTTCCAACGGAAAGTTCTGTCTATCGGGTACCCATATATGCGTAAAAAAACGAAAAAACATCTGACAAAAGTGTAAGAACACGACTTTCCCACTTTCTCCACGAGAAAGTGTAAACATAGAAATATCATTGTGTCTATTATTACCGTAAATTACCTTTTTGGGGGCTTACCGACGAAACGTCCCCATGACAGAACGTCCCCGGCTAAACGTCCCCGTGACGAAACGTCCCCATGGTAAAACGTCCCCACGGCAAAACGTCTCCGTGTTGAAACGTCCCGGAGCATACATTTTTAAGTTCGCCTCGATCTTCATGTGCATGATCGAGGTAAAACAACTTCAGAGTGTGCATTACAAATATGGGAACAATCCTTATAAGCATGAAAGATCGGACATGGGACCGCGGTTGCTTCATAAATGTATCATTTCAAATTAAAATAAATAGTGTAATATGCCTTGCACTGCACTCGGTAACTGATCAGTTCTAGGTCGTTTGAAGCAACATGTACAATCTGAAGAGCACAAAAATGCTCCTCAGAGAAAGGGAAGAGAGTCAAACAAGCAGAATGCAAAAATCAGCGTAGTGCCGTTAGGGTGGATAAAAATGACACGGGGAGCGAGGAAATGAGAACGGATGGAACGACGAGGCAGGTAGAGGCCCAGTAATTGTCCGTCTGTAAGCACGATAACTCTCGAAGGGAATGAGATATTTTGTTCAAACTTGGTGTGGGATTCTTCGGACCAAATGAGAAGTCAGTTCGTAGGTTTCTCTGTAGCTCCATATTTAGGGGTGGGGGAGGGGGTTCAGATTAAGGGGCATATTCCCGTCCAACCCCGAAAATCTCGTTTTTCTATTTTATTAGACTTATGGAATCCGACAAAAATGGGAAATTCGTCGGTTCTAATAAATATCTTTGTCCAGCTGTTTCTTTCGGTATAGAGATAAGACCGCTTTGTCCGATCAAATGGTACGGCCGCTTTCTGATTGTGGCGTACATATAGATAAAGAATATGTTAGATCAGAATATCCCCCGAGTTTTCGACTAGAACTACTATTCCCGTCGGAATCTGGGCGCGTCTGGAAATTAAAGACATAAAGAAATTACCTAATGCATGATTAGGGATAATCCAGTGGTTGGTTAGGGATAAATTACATGATTACAGGATGTAGTAAGTAAAGACTTAATGGACCCCTCTTGTTTATTCTGCCTTTTACAGTATACCTAGTTCACATATGGAATTATAAGCATAAAAAATCCCCACCTTCTGCCATTGTTTCGTTTTGTGCCTACGAATTTTCACTGCTTTTTTGGCTGGGCCGAGTTTTCCCGTCACGTAACGTAACGCAAACTTCGCCGGAATCTTCAACGTCTGCTGACACCTCTTTCTTACATAAGGATACGAGAAGCTTGAAAGTGTTGTTTTTCATTTTGAAAGACATGGTAGACTATATGATCTATCTTCTTTATTAGACTTCATTTGTTCTGCTTAGTTTTCCCACTTTTTAACCACGGCGCGTTCAGTTCGGAGAGCAGGAAGGCTGGATAGAGTCGACAACTGCCAACAAGAAAATCGCTAATCAGACGTGGAAAGTAACGGTATATTCAAAGCACGAAATTTCTGATCCATTTCATGGTTAAAAGATCATTTCCAGTAAGAGATGTGCTTTAACATCCATAAGACCCGACAGTCTGGAGGAAGAAATCCGACAAACACTCCTCTTTGGGATCCCATCGAAACCTTAGTCTTGTTCATCTCACATTGGTATTCTGGTTGCAGTCTGATCTGGGGACAAATAACACGTTTATGGATTCTGGCAAAGACAGAAATCTTCAAGACCCAGTTGTCTGAATGAAGAAGCCCAATATATTCACCTTTGGAATCCCATCGAAACCTTTGGTCTTGTTCTTGTTTATGATAGCCTGGGTGGAACGGGAATATGCCTACTCCTCAAAAGGGAATTAGTATCGAAAAGCAGTCCTGTCTCTTACCCATCCTATACTTCTTGTTGGAAAAACCTTTCTGGCATGCCAATTTCTACAGTCCAACGTTAAATAACATTTATTGTAACAACGAGTATTTACAAGTGTACAAGCCAGGTATACGTGAAGTCAGGAAAGTGAGGAACCCTATAAATAATGAATCTTTTACTTTATGAATTAATACTTCAGTTCATAATTTATAAATTAACAATACATATCTTGATTATATAACTAATATAATGATCCGAAAAAGGTTTAAAGTTACTGCAAATCCACTATAAATATTTCAAGCCATTAGTCTGGTTGAAGGCTGTCTACCAACTGAACTGGTGGCGCTTCTATCAAGATGTATTACTGTTAACTTTGTTCAACATTACTAGATGGCGGTATAAATGGGAAAAGCGCGGAATATTCAAATAGGATGAGAAACGGAATTGAACAATTCCCAACACCTCTCCTGTGCCAACCGGTGTTGGGAAGAACCTTCGGTCTAGCTTTAAACCCTTTATTATTCTTTTCTTCTTGTGCGCTTTTAATGAACCGAAAGACAAAAATGTTGATGGGCAAGATTGATGAGCTACCCAGTGGCTACCCAGTGGCTACCAGGAGTATTTTTGTCTTTCATAGAGCAAAATAACACTAGCGAGTAGCGCCAAGACTTGACAAAATTGACACACACTCGAATAGCAGCGATGCTCAACCTTAGTTATTCTGACGACCTAGCCGTTCTTGCCCCAACAGTAGCAGCACTGAATAAGCTACTGGTTGTTTGTGATGAATTTGCTTTGATTTGTTCAACATTACTAGATGGCGGTATAAATGGGAAAAGCGCGGAATATTCAAATAGGATGAGAAACGGAATTGAACAATTCCCAACACCTCTCCTGTGCCAACCGGTGTTGGGAAGAACCTTCGGTCTAGCTTTAAACCCTTTATTATTCTTTTCTTCTTGTGCGCTTTTAATGAACCGAAAGACAAAAATGTTGATGGGCAAGATTGATGAGCTACCCAGTGGCTACCCAGTGGCTACCAGGAGTATTTTTGTCTTTCATAGAGCAAAATAACACTAGCGAGTAGCGCCAAGACTTGACAAAATTGACACACACTCGAATAGCAGCGATGCTCAACCTTAGTTATTCTGACGACCTAGCCGTTCTTGCCCCAACAGTAGCAGCACTGAATAAGCTACTGGTTGTTTGTGATGAATTTGCTTTGATGCATGATGTCGTCTTCAACATGAAGAAAACGCTGTGTATGACATTCATTCCACGTGGTCTTCATTTGAAGATTATCCCAGATGCTGTACTATCTAGTTCAAAGATTCAAGTCGTCCAGCATTTCAGATACTTGGGTTTCACGTTTTCATCTTCGATGACTGCTGAAGCGCAGTTTCTTCGCTTATGAGGTCTCTATCTATTAGAGCAAATATACTGATAAGGAGGTTTGGTAGCTGCGAGGCCCCGGTAAAGAGTTTTCTTTTCAGGGCTTACTGCACGCCACTTTACTGCCTTCTTCTTGCTTGTAATGTCAGTGTGAAATGTGAGAATTCTTTCCGGGTTATGTATAATAATTCGTTCCGGTGGCTTCACGGTCTTCCTTGGAAGTGTACCTTCAAACCAGGATCCTCCGATCCCCTAGCCCACTTCTTAGGATCCTTTGTGGGCCTCAGATGCGGCTTTCTCTGCCTGTATGGCTTGCGTGGACTCGTGAGTTGTACGCGGGGCTTTTGACGGGAGTCACGTAAGTGACCTGGTACTTACATTTGTTTGTTTGTTGAGTGTGTTTTGTTATATTGTGGCCCATGTTGGCCTTATTTGAAATAAATTGAAATTGATGCTAGCACAACTAGCGATAGAGAACGTCCCTACTGAAACTCATTCAGTCGTTCACCAACGCTGGCTCCGATGACTTCATATCCTGAACATTGCAAAAAACTAATAAAGCCTCCATTGTTTCCTTGGTGTGTGCCGACAGCTCCTTTGCTTTCCTAGTAATTTCTAAAGCCGCATGTTTGTCTCGTTTTAAATGCCTTAAGCGAACTGGGGGGCGCTACGAGCATGGCCCGTTTGCAAAGCATGGAAAGTATAGGTCTTGGCGCTACTCCCTAGTGTTATTTCGCTCTGGTCTTTCATGTCACAACTTGTAATCAAGAGCTCCTAATTCCCATCTTTAATTGTGTCTTGGGCTTTCTTTGTGTTTCTCCGTGAGATTTTGCCATGAGCAGGGGCGTCACGACTGGGGGGAGGGGGGACGCCCCCCACCCAATGTTTTTGGCCAGTCGGTAAAAACAACAGAGTCGGCGCTAAGCGACTCAACTTTTCGTCAAAACGGTTGATTTTTTTCATGAAAACAGTCTTTTTTCTGAAAATCAGTCGGTTTTTCTGAAAATCAGTCGACTTTTCGTCAAAACAGTCGGTTTTTCTTAATATCAGTCGATTTTTTTTAAAAACTCTAAAAATTGCCAATCAGTCGGTAAATGCCTTCCCCCCCCCCCCATACATTTTGGCTAGTAAGGCCTCTGGCCATTAGGACCCTCCGAAACAGTTGAGCCTCCGAAATTGTGTTAAAAAAAAAAACTACCTGCAACTATAAAATTCCTTGTGTGATTATCCCGGCCACGTAAGAAGTACTTTGAATTGTATTCGTTACTTTATTAATTATAGCTATTTTGTTTTCAGCGAGAAGTTTACGCGGTTTTGCCAGTGGAAAAACCTGGAGGAAAATATTCAGGTCAGTTTTCTCACCTTCTTTTCGTGTGAAGCAGGTTGAAAAGGTGTTCAAGGCCTGGATGTATGGGAGCGATTCCTGACCGGGGATACTAATTTTTGTGTAATCGAAAACTCTGACAATTGGCATTTCCAAACTGATTTATTTTTGCTTGTTATTAGGCACGAATGTATAACGCCCGCCTTGACCCCTAAATATAGAATAGAATATTATATGTTACCCAAAAAAGCCCGTGGGCCATAGCAACAAAAATTTTATAAATAAATTCACAATCTGATGCGTTATTCTCAGCCGTTTAAGTTGTGTTTTTTCAATAAGTTTTTTTGGATAGTTAGTAGTGATTCTGGTTGAAAATGTTTTTTTTTGTTTTTCTGGTTGGGCGTCCCAGACCGGGTAAGTCAAGCTCCTTTCATTCTTTCTTTCCCTTTTTTTCCTTTATTTGTGTCGAAGTTTCTATTGTTGTTAATGTTTTGTTTCGAGGGTAATTAGTCCCTAACAGGTTCGCCTCTGGGCATTGAAGATTCCAGTTTTTTTTTAATAAACCCTTCATTCATTCATTCATTCAACTTGTAGAACTAAAACATTCCTCCTATTCTAAAAATCTCGTTCTATGCTCCATCACAAGCCTCAAGTAACGTCCAAGCATATTAGTAGTTGCCCCATCTTCGGAATTGATGTGGGTCTTTTTAACATGAGGACCTTAGCACCAGCCTTGATCAAAATATCTTTACTTATACGAAAGTTGTCGTGCTTACAGACGGACAGGCAGATGAACGTTGCAATAGGTATTACATCACTGGCGTTTGGGGTCCAGAAACGGAACAGTTGTCTGCATGCCCGGATATAGAAAGAAATAGATATTCCTTCAGCCCAAGCTGACTGTGAATCATATTTGACGGTGCAAAACGGGTAAGTCAGCTACATTTTATTACAGCTATGTTTCGGCCCTTCTTGGCAAGTTCATTTTCCAGCTTGAGTGGCTTGAGCCTGAAGAGGACTTTTATTCAAACAATGTTTACAACGGGTACGTCAGCTACGATTCTTCATCAGCAATATTTCGGCCCTTTTTGGCAAGGGTCCTCGTCAGGCTGTCAATCCTCTGGTTCAACTTCGGGGAAGGAAACAAACGTGATTACAGGTTTGTATAGTCTAAACCTGTAATCTAAAGACGCGGGACGGGTTATGAAGAATCATTTCTTTTTGGTGGGATGTCTCGTTTTTATGGCACTTGCCCTTCGGCCAAGTGCCATATAGCGATCGCAATTTCTGTCCGTCTGTCCGTCGGTCTGTCTGTCGGAAGGAAACCCGTTTGTTTCCTTACGGGTTTGTTTCCTGTCGGAAGGAAACCCGTTTTTTTCCTTACAGGTTTGTTTCCTGTCGGAAGGAAACCCGTTTGTTTCCTTACAGGTTTGTTTCCTTCCCCGAAGTTGAACCAGAGGATTGACAGCGTGACGAGGACCCTTGCCAAAAAGGGCCGAAATATCGCTGATGAAGAATCGTAGCTGACGTACCCGTTGTAAACATTGTTTGAATAAATGTTTCAAAGTCAGCTTGGGCTCAAATAATATTTATCTGAAGAGGACCCTTGCCAAGAGGGCCGAAATATAGCTATAATAAATGTAGCTGACTTATCCGTTTTGCACCGTCAATATAGAAAGAAATTAGATACAAGAACAAACTTTTTTTTACATTTCTTATTGTTTTATATTTTACTTTAACGTACTTTGAGAAAATGAACAAGCAGACTGAGAAATGAAATACAGGAGTTGGTACTACATATCGTTTGTACACATTATAGTTATTATACTTATACTATACTATACTTTACACATTATTCTATTTCGGTCCCTAGCCGGGGGCCCCTCTGAGTTTAGGTCCTCTAGGCAGTCGCCTAGTTTTCGCAGGCGAAAGTTCGACCCTTACCTGGCTCGCCAGGGTTGCCACGGTGATAATCCTTTTTTCGCCTATTTATAATGTTAGTCCTCACCTTTCTTATGTTCTCTTTGGGAAGATTCTCCGAGATGATAAAACATAAAACAAACCATCATAAGAACAACGACAGTGGGAACTTGGAAGAATACAGAACAGTACAGAACATGTCGTATAATATGTTAACACTCCTGGGAGGTGTACCTATACTCTGGAGTTCTTTAACCCCTCCCCCTAATTGGAGCAAAGGTAAGGTAGTTTCGCTCCGGACTTTACTGAGGTCGGACAGGAGAGGTGAAAATTAAGATTTACGGGTCCGCTAGGAATAGGGGGGAGGGATGAAAGTTCGTTATGTTGTGATTGGATAAGATGTCGGATGTTCAGCAAAAGAAGCCAAATTTAACTACTAGCCTGACTCCCTTATCGTCGGAAATTGGATTATTTATTTATTTATTTATGACCCTTGCTTTCCAGTGGAGTAGTACGAAAATAAGAAAACAAAAGGCACGAATGAGAACACTAAAAATAACGGAATAATAACGCTCTTAACCAAATTTACGTTTTTAAATGCACTTTGAAACGATGCGTGAAAACAAACAGCAGAAAATAAAATAATGATAAATTCTGAAACTTTATAGGTAGCCAAAGGACGCAAAATATTTGAAAGCTGAAGGCGCCATGGTTAAAGCACTCCTCGCACTGTTTACTGTTTACATTCCAGTATTCAAAGCTATTTGAATACTGTAAAGCTATGCTCTTCTTTAAAAAAAAAGTATCCATGGCTATAGCCTGTTTTAAGCCTTTTCCCAAGCCCACCGACTTCTAGCAAGATCTCGGCAAAATTCAGAAAACCGGTAAATCAATAGCATGATACGCGAACACTAGTCTTGAGCGCAATGCGTATGGAAACTACTGAATCGCGGGAAATGCAAATTGGCCTATATGAGTGAGGTGGCATTCGCGGGTCCAGAATGTAAAATAGGAAATTTGGAATCTCCGAGTTTAAGAACTAATGAATGATGTTACGGAAGTAGGTTGCATTGACGACAGGTCCAAAGAGTGGGAAAACCAAGCAAAAGAAAAGAAGTCCAAAACAGAAGATAGATCGGATGGCCTACCAAGGCTGGGATCTCAGGACTTATTATTCCATAAGGGAGCCAGGGACAATAGAAAAGGCAGTATAAGCAAGAGGAGTGCTTTAAATGCCGCGTCGGAGAGCCGGCAGTCTGGAAGTGCAAAGAAGAAAATTACATATTTTCACTTAACAAGCTTTCGAATGTCAATAAAACTATACTTCTGAACTAGTTTACCGTGGAAAGATAAGGTCTAGTAAGAGTTGTGCTTTAAACCCGGGGTGCTTTAATTACAAATCTAAAAAAATAGAAAAAAAACGAGATTTGCGTGTTTATTTTCTTGATCAGCTAGTTAAATTGCCCCTCTTAAGATGATGTGCGACGGATAAATAAAATTTTTGATATTTCGGTTGCACTTCCGGCAAAATGCTTTATACTCTCAGGGGCGTCACGACTTGGGGGGGGGGGGGAGGGGGGGGACGCCCCCCCCCCCCAATGCTGCCGGTGAGTCGGTAAAAAAATACGAATCGGCGCGAAGCGCCGCGATTTTTCGTCAAAACAGTCGATTTTTGGTCGTTTTTTCTGAAAAATGGTCGTTTTTTCTGAAAAATGGTCGATTTTTCGTCAAAATAGTCGGTTTTCCGAAAATCAGTCGATTTTTTTCAATCATGTCATTTTTGTTGCTGAAAACAGTCGTTTTTTCTGTAGGAAAAGTCGGTAAAAATTACCAGCCAGTCGGTAAATGCCTCGCCCCCCCCCCCCCCCAAGCATTTTGGCTAGTAACGCCTCTGTATACTTTGGTGTAATGTGCACGTTAAGATTTTGATTCTTAAAGGTAACCGTCCTCAGCGAAAAACAAAATCCGAAATTTTATTTATCCCTCGCACACCATCTTAGAGGGGTAACTAGCTGATCAAGAAAAAATCGCGAAAATCTCTTTTTTTCTATTTTGTTTGTAATGAATGGTCAGCTTGGCTTCAAACCTTATATTAATTACAAATCTGCAAGTCATGTTCGTAAAGACAAAATAAAAGTTTGGTGGTAGTATCCCCCTAGATGGCCGTCGTAACAGGCTCCTGGAGTTCATAAGGGTCTCTTAAAAACCTATTCGGTCCCTGACAAGTTTACAATGGGCTTTACAAAATCCATAGCGAGTTCTACTGCCTGTGATAGATGTGGATAAGTGAGCAAGCTTTCCCGGCGGAATTTTCTCCATTGACATCATTTCCGGTCACGAATGAAAAACTTGAGCTTCTCCATAAGAGAGATGATCTTAGTGCTCGGACATAGATCCAGGGGCCCTACAATGGAAAAAGTTTCTCCGAGTAAGGATTGAAGTTAACTGAAATACTTGCTACTGGGGTTAATGTTATCTCTACCGAGATAAGATTAATCCGAATTAGAGATAAGATTATCTTTTTAGAGACAAGATTAATCCCAGTAGCAAATACTGAAAGATTTTTTTTACAGTGTAGTCTAGAATAGAATGAATAGTCTTGTATTAACACCCAGGACACTCCAAATAAGGGTAACATAATACAATCTTTAATAATAAACTAACGTAAAAAATGAGAATAACGTAGGGTACTGTCGTTAGCATCTTGATAATGAATTTTAAACCCGTACACTTTTTGGGATAAAACTATCCCGGTACTGGTCGATTTTTAGCTCGGACAGGTTCAATTTTGGGGATTTTTAGGGTTTTCGCTTTTTGGGCTATCGCTGTTTCCCTAAGAGTACGGTGGGGGTAGGAGTTCCACGGGGCAGGGGTTGGGATAGGAGACCATTTTATCTTTCCTAGTTTTTATGGCACTTGCAGCCTCTGGCTCAAGTGCCATATACCGATCACAATTCCGTCTGTCGGTCGGTCCGAGTTTTTTGTCCCACATATCCGAGTTAGGGTACTTCCAGATGTGCTAGGACAATGAAACTTGGCAGGCATATCAGGGACCCGACCAAACTAACCTGGAAATAACCAGTTTCCCGATCCAACCATATGGGGGGGAGTGCGGGGCGCTGGAAACTTGAAAATTTAGGGCATTTTGTCACTTTTTTCTGAGTTAGGGTACTTCTAGATGAGCTAGGACAATGAAACTTGGCAGGAATATCAGGGACCCGACCAAACGAACCTGGAAATAATCAGTTTCCCGATCCGACCATATGCGGGGGAGTGGGGGCGCTCGAAACTTGAACATTTAGGGCATTTTGTCACACTTTTTCGAGTTAGGGTACTTCCAGATGAGCTAGGACAATGAAACTTGGCAGGAATATCAGGGACCTGACCAAAGTAACCTGGAAATAATAAGTTTCCCGATCCGACCATATGCGGGGGAGTTGGGGCGCTGGAAACTTGAAAATTTTGGGCATTTTGTCACACTTTTTCGAGTTAGGGTACTTCCAGTTGTGCTAGGACCATGAAACTTGGCAGGCGTATCAGAGACCCGACCAAACAAAATTAGGAATAATCAGTTTTCTGATCGGACCATTTTGGGGGGGGGGGTGGAGGGCAGGGGAATCCGGGAAACTGAGAAGTGTGTAACTTTCGAACGGATGATCGGATTGTAATGAAACTTCATAACTGAAGAGAATATATATCTGTAATATCCCGTTTAAAGTCTTTACCGGATTCGGTAGCCAGGGGGGAGTTGGGGGGGGGGAGACCGGAAATTTCAAGAAACTGTTAGAATGGAGGGATCGGAGTGAAACTTGCTGGGAAGAACAAGCATCTGCTCTAGATAAGTCCTTTAGACCATTGTACTGGATCCGGACACTTATGGGGGGGGGGGGGTCCCGGAATTCCGGTGATGGTGGTTTTTTGGATTTTCACGATGAAACTTGGCAGGCATATCAGGGACCCAATCAAACTGACTTCAAAATAAAAATATTGTCGATCAGATAATGGTGGGGGAGTGGAGGGAGGGGAATCCGCAGGGGAATCCGGGAAATTGAGAAGTGTGTAACTTTCGAACGGATGATCGGATTGTAATGAAACTTCATAACTGAACAGAATATATACCTGTAATGTCCCGTTTAAAGTCTTGACCGGATTCGGTAGCCAGGGGGGAGTTGGGGGGGGGAGATCGGAAATTTCAAGAAACGGTTAGAATGGAGGGATCGGAGTGAAACTTGCTGGGAAGAACAAGCATCTGCTCTAGATAAGTCCTTTAGACCATTGTACTTGATCCGGACACTTATGGGGGAGGGGGGGTCCCGGAATTCCGGTGATGGTGGTTTTGGGGATTTTCACGATGAAACTTGGCAGGCATATCAGGGACCCAATCAAACTGACTTCAAAATAAAAATTTTGTCGATCAGATAATGGTGGGGGGAGTGGAGGGAGGGGAATCCGAAATTTTCAGTCATGCGTAATTTTGGAATGGGTGATCGGATTCGAGTGAAATTTAAGAATTCAACAGAGGACATTTCTCCGATGATTTTTTTCATATCCGGACCGGATCCGGCAACTATTGGGGGGGGGGAAATACGTGCCCCGTTTAGAATGGAGGGATCGGGATGGAACTTTGTGGGAAGAACAAACAGATGCTCTAGGTAAGTCATTTGCTGAATCGGATTGGCTACGTGCACCGCGGGGGAGCTGGGTGGGGTGGGGGGGGGGGGGGTGGACCTGAAATCTCGAGAAACGGTTAGAATGATGGTATCGGAGTGAAACTTGCTGGGAAGAACAAACATCTGGTCCATGTAAATCTTTTACATAATTTGACTGGATCCGGACACTTGAGGGGGGGGGAGGAGGGGTATCCCGGAATTCCGTTTTTGGGGGGATTTTCACGACGAAACTTGGAAGGCATATCAGGGACCCGGTCAAACTGACTTGGAATAAAAAAAAATCCTCGATATGATAATCTTGGGGGGGGGGAGTTGAGGGAGGGGAATCCGGAATATTGAGTCTTGCGTAACTTTGGAACGGGTGATCGGATTCGAGTGAAATTTAATAATTAAACAGAGGACATTTTTCTCTTGTGACCTTTTTCATTTCCGGACCGAATCCGGCAATTATCGGGGGAGGGCGGAAAATACTTGACCCGCTTAGACTGGTGTGATCTGGATCGAACTTCGTGGGAATGATAAACAGATGCTCTGGATTAATCATTTACAGAACAGGATTGGCTCCGGTTATTGTGGGTGGAGTTGGAGGAGGGGGGTCTGGGATTCCGGTGATCGCGCGTTAAGGTACTTCCAGATGTGCTAGGACGATGAAACTTCGCTGGAATATTGGAGACTCAACAACATTTGCTTAGAAATTGCTACTTCCCAAATCCGATTATTCCTTAAAGTACCAATCTTGACCGCAAAGTAAAAAAAATACTTTTAAGCAATATATGCATTTTCGTGATGCCCATCAGCCCATTAGCAGTTTTGCCTCAAGGGTTTTGCTTACAAATGAAGTTCCAGCTCCCTTATAGCGCGCATCTCAACCGCAAAGTCGAAACTTACTTTTGATCAATCAAATCATCTTGACACATGCAAGTGCCATATGAGCTTACAGCTCTTGTTGGTATACCTTACGTTTTAGAATACAATTTTTCCTCATTCATATTTCTTTTTTCAGCAGTTTTAACGTAGCCCTACAGGAGGGGTATCCAGCCTCAGACAAGATTTTAAATTTCCCGAGAAGTCTTTCCGTCAGAATAATCTTTCTGGCTTAAAAAAGGGACCAACAAATATGACAAACATACTAGATTGAAGCTAATTGAATGGTTTAGGTATTGGATAAATAAATATTGCTTCAGTATTTCTAGTTAAATATATTTTCTTTTCAAACAAGATCAGTTCATTCTAACCTTACCTTGATTGACTTACAAAATGATAAAAAAGGTAGATTCAATAGCCAGAAAATCGCATCTCAAAGCAGCTTCTTCAAAACAAAGAAAAGGCACAGAATTTGAATATTTTGGACGCACGACTGTTGAAAAAAGTCATATTGTGCCTCTCGACTGTAATTTCATTTTAACATTTTCGCGGCAAAAATCGAGGTAGTGTAAAAACGAGGTCAGGTACCCCTCCTGTACTGTTTCCAGTGCTTATAGTGATTTTCTTTTCTTTTCAGCTCACAATGAACGACTTTTCGGTCCACCGGATAATCGGCCGAGGCGGATTCGGAGAAGTTTACGGTTGCCGCAAAGCAGACACCGGAAAAATGTACGCGATGAAGTGTCTTGATAAAAAGCGGATAAAGATGAAGCAGGGAGAAATGTTGGCCTTAAACGAGAGGCTTATGCTACATTCCGTCAGTACGGGGGTGAGTGTTCCTGTCTTCTTAGGTCTACTAGGACAGTGGTTCCCAACCGGTGGTATGCGTACCCAAAGGGGTACGAGAGATCCTGGCAAGGGGATCGCGAGGTCCCAAAATCAAATTAGTCTATAGCTTTAATACCTCGCTTTAGTCATTTTCTCGTCCCCTAACTCGGTTTCTGTATTGTCCTCAAACTCAGATACAACAAAATGACTTCCAACTGTAAATATTTTGAGGTATTGTTGACATAGGCTAATTGTATATATTGTCATTGTATAATTGTAGATGTATAGTTACCGATAAGTTTAATATTTTTTGAATTAATGACTTTTTATTTGTATTTATTTATAGAAGTTTATTTATATTTGTAAGTATCGTTTAAATGTAATCGCCTTAAGTCAATGACAAATCAAAAAGGGTTATTATTTTCGTTGACGTCCTGTGCCATTCGTTGTAAAAGAATATCTGGAGAATATAATGAATTTGAATTTGAATTGTACGCAATTTCAGATTTACATGCCTTATCACTGATGACGATGATCTCGTCATCTCGGCGTTCAGACCGCGGTAAAAAATAGCAAAAAAAAAATTCGTCAAAAAAGGGGTATGGCACCCTTTTGAACCTTGATAAGGGGTATGCAACATTTCTGAACCTTGATTAGGGGTACGCGGTACGGAAAAAGTTGGGAACCACTGTGCTAGGAAAAAAAAAAGCAAAGTCAGCAAACTTTCGTATGAAAATCAATGAAGGCTCGGGCAGCGCATGTGCTGATCTCCTCTTTTATGCCAGTGACCGGGAGGGAAGTACTTGACTCGAGGTTCAAGGTTATCTTTGTTGTTTATTAAAGGACCCCTCTTGCTTATTCTGCCTTTTATAACATACCTAGCTCCCATATGGAGTTGTAAGCTTCTAAAATCCCTACCTTTCTCCATTGTTCGTTTCGTAACTACGGATTTTTAGCGCTTTTTCGGCCTTGCCGAGTTTTCTCGTCACCCAGCGAAAAGTTTGTCGGAATCTTCATTGTCCGCTGACAACTCTTTCACGCAGAAGGATGTGATATCATCTGTTTATTACTTCTTTTGTTTGCTTAGTTTTACTACTTTTTAACCAACGCACGTTCAGTTTTCAAATCTTTTGCGCCCAGCCGCCGCGTCGGAGAGCAGGGAGGCTGGATACAATCGGCAAGTGCTAACAAGAGAATCGCTAGTTTTAGGTGGAATGTAATGGTATTTTTCGAAAACGTTTTTTCTGATCCATTTTATAGGGAAAAGATCATTTCTAGTAAGAGTTGTGGCAAGTGCTAACAAGAGAATCGCTAGTTTCAGGTGGAATGTAATGGTATTTTTCGAAAACGTTTTTTCTGATCCATTTTATAGGGATAAGATCATTTCTAGTAAGAGTTGTGCTTTGAGAATTAGGGTATTAATCGGATTATTTTCAGTTCATAACCTCAGCAAATCTGGAACATATGTGTCATTAACACTTTCCGCTGCTGAGAGTGCACACGAAATTTTTTTTAGTAAAACCAAAAATAACTTCAACATGACGAATCATACCCAATAATATCCATCCGCTAAATAATCATACATCAACCCAAAGCAAGCCCGAGGCACAGTCACAATTAAACAAAAATAAATATATAAAGAAGAAAGAAAAGTAGAAAACTCGAGGAAAACTATCTGACGCTTCACGTGCTTGGCCCTTTATTTAAGATTGGACGAATGAATGTTTCAGTCACCATTTAGTCCTACATAATATACTACATGATGAACGCAGTACACTTTACATCACTCAAGACGTCCATTCATTCAGCTAGTGCAATCTTTAGAAATTGATATATCTTAATTATTTCAGTTTTATTTATTTATTTATTTAATTCAGCCGTAGCCATATACACAGAGGAAAACACACACATTATCACTAGCCTACATATTACACCTAACCACATATGTATAAAAAAAATCAACGAACCACAAGTTTATCACTCCATTCTTTCCACAAAGGCAGTGAAAGTTGAAAAATTGGAGTGGAAAGAATTTGGATCAGGTTGTTATCTGAGCTCAAAAGGCGGCTTTTTAGCGACAAAACTGCTTTACATTTTAGTTCGTGAAACAAAGCATACGATTATTTGCTAACATCTCCGAGGCGCTACACCGATGCAGGAGTCGGTGAAGTTCTCTGTAACGTATTCCTAGTGCGAGGAAGATTAAGGCATTAAAACCCATTAGGAAAATGTCCCCTGGTGTCTCAGCGTTCCTCGCGTTCTACCAGAGAATTGCCCGCTTCCTAAGTATCAAAGCAGGGGGTACCCGTTTTACAGATCGTTCGTCTGCCTCTGATCTACAGAACCACAACTTTCATTATCGTCGATTGTCGAGCCCCTTCGCGAGGATACGAACTCGGGTCCCAGATACATGCTAGTTCAAAGTCCTACTTTATCCCATACTTTAGCCTTACTCTATCACATAGCTTGGAGTTAAATAAGAACTGACCCTAATGATACACAGATGGCACTTAACAAAAGGGACTTGCACCGTGACCAATAAACCAGAAACAGTTTTTTCGAATATGATTTAGAATTTCTGTTCACAAGCCCCTCAGTAGCTCAAATGGTAAGAGCGCCTGCCTTGTAAGCAGAGGGTACTGGGTTCAAATCCCGGCTGAGGAGCATTTTTTCTTTCAGTTCACTACTTATAACAAGACGAAAGGTGTCGATGGGATCCCAGAAACCTAATATTTGATCCAGAGAATTGGATCTTGTCTTCGCCAGATCCCGTCTTCGCGAGGCTAATCATCAGAGAAAACCAAGTTCAGATATACCTCTATAAGCCATGCGGTATCTATTTAGACGATATTGACCGAAACTTCCTGCTTTACTTCTGCCAAATTTCCGGTTTCGCCCGAATTCCGAGCAAACTACTAGTCCAGCAAGAAAAGAAAATTCAGAAACAATCCAGCGTAAAGATCCTCAAATCAACTATAAATAAACTTCGACTTAAAAAAAATCCGGTTACAACCGGATTCCGGACTAATTATATGTCCGGGTGAAAAATGATAGTCATATATAGACTCAGCGTCTCCTCTTACCCCAAAATCTGACATCTAATCAACTTCAGATAAAACTTTTGCTTTTATTATTTTCCGGTTTTGGCCGGACTCCAGGCGAACTAGTTGTCCGGCGATAAAATGGTTTTCACCATCATGTTCAGCATGTCTTCTTACCCTGAAGTCGAACATTTAATCAACTTCAAATTAAACTTTTACTTTTAAACAACTTTCCGGTTTTTGCCGGATTCCGGACGAACTACTTGTCCGGCGAGAAAATGGTGTTCACCGTCGTGTTCAACAGTCTTCTTACCTCTAAATCAAATATTTAATCAACTTCAGATGAAACTTTTACTTTTAACAAACTTTCCGGTTTTGGCCGGATTCCTGACGAACTAGTTGTCCGGCGAGGAAATGGTTTTCACCATCATGCTCAGTATGTCTTCTTACCCCATAATCGACTATCACATTAGCTCTTTAAAAATATTTTTTTTTGTCCCTGATTTTGAACCCCCTCCCCCACCCCTAAATGTAGGGCTACAGAGCCCATCTACAAACTTGACCTTACCCTTGACCCAAACAATCCTCACACCAAGTTTCATCAAAATATCTCATTCCCTTCGAGAGTTATCGTGCTTACAGACGGTCGGACAACTTTTGCGATGTCATAGGTATCCCTCCACTTACGTTTTGGGATCCCAAAAAGAATTGACCCTCCTTTGTTACCCTTCCACCACCTCCGCCTTATCAGCCCCGCCTGTCCATTAGTGGGAGCCCATTCTCTATTTGAGTGTACAGCAAGTGCAGAGCAAAAAAACACTAGGGAGTAGTGCCAAAACCTATGCTTTCCATGCTTTGCAAACGGGACATACTCGTAGCGCCGCCCACTAAGCTTGTGGTATTTGAAATGAGACAAACTTGCGGGCTTAGAAATTTCTACTAAAGCAAAGGTGCGGTCTGCACACACCAAGGAAACATTGGAGGCTGGATCAGTTTTTTGCAATGTTCAGGATATGAAGTCATCGGAGCCAGCGTTGGTGAACGACTGAATGAGTTTCAGTAGGGACGTTCTCTATCGCCAGTTGTGCTAGTATCGCTGCTATTCGAGTGTGTGTCAATTTTGTCAAGTCTTGGCGCTACTCCCTAGTGTTACTTTGCTCTGGTCTCGACTCGTGAGCGTGGTCAACTGGTCTCGGACACGCTGTACTTGGAGATTTCAGAATCAAAATCATTTTCAGAATCATTTATTTACACAAGCGATCATAGTCAAGAAGAGAAATCAACGAAATGGCGCTTGGGTTTACAAACTAAAAGACGACACAAATTAGGAATAGAAACTTCAGCACTTGTTAAACACTAATGTGTAATACGGAACGAGCGTGTTTAAAAACCGATTTGTTCGTTTGGTAGGCGGTACCAGTACCATATACCGATCACAACTCCGCCTGTCGGTCTGTCTGTCGGCCAGAGTAACCTGGAAATAATCAGTTTCCCGACCCGACCACATGCGGGGGAGTGGAGGGCGGTGGAAACTTGAAAATTGAGGGCAGTTTGTCACACTTTTTCGAGCTAGGGTACTTCCAGATGTGCTAGGACCATGAAACTTGGCAGGCATGTCAGGGACCCGACCAAACAATTTTAGAAATAATCAGTTTTCCCTTCCGACCATCTCTGGGGGGAGTGGAGGGCGGGGGAATCCGGGAAATTGAGTAGTGCGTAACTTTCGAACGGGTGATCGGATTGGAATGAAACTTAATAACTGAATAGAAATTTCTGATGTCCCGTTTAAAGCCTTGACCGGATTCGATAGGTAGAGGGGAGTTGGGGGGGGGGGGAGACCGGAAATTTCAAGAAACGGTTAGAATGGAGGGATCGGAGTGAAACTTGCTGGGAAGAACAAGAATCTGCTCTAGATAAATCGTTTAGACAATTGTACTGGATCCGGACACTTGGGGGTGTGGAGGGGGTTTCCCGGAATTCCGGTGATGACAGTTTTGGGGATTTTCACGATGAAACTTGGCAGGCATATCAGCGACCCGATCAAACTGACTTGAAAATAAAAATTTCGTCGACCCGACAATCGCGGGGGGGGGGAGGGGAGGGAGAGGAATCCGGAATACTGAGTCATGCGTAACTTTGGAACGGGTGATCGGATTCGAGTGAAGTTTAATAATTGAACAGAGGACATTTCTCTCTGGTGATCTTTTTCATTTCCGGACCGGGTCCGACAACTATTGGGGGGGGGGGGGGGTAAATACTTGACCCGCTTAGACTGGACCGAGTGATTGCGAGCTAAGGTACTTCCAGATATGCTAGGACGATGAAACTTCGCTGGATTATTAGAGATTCAACAAGATTTGCTTAGAAATCGCTACTTCCCAAATCCCTCAAAGTAAGAAAAAACTGTTAAGCAAAATATGCATTTTCATGATCCCCATCAGCCCTTTATAATTTTTGCCTCAAGGCTTTTTCTTGCAAAAGAAGTTCTAGCTCCCTTAGAGTGCGCATCTTAACCGGAAAGTCGGTAATCTGGACCGGATCCGACAACTATTGGGGGGGGGGGGGGGGCGGAAAATACGTGACCCGCTTAGACTGGAGAGATCGGGATGGAAATTTGTGGGAATAACGAACAGATGCTCTGGAAAAATCATTACAGAACCGGATTGACTCCTGGCACTGTGGGGGGAGTTGGGGGGGGAGACCGGAAATCTCGAGAAACGGTTAGAATGTGGGGATCGGAGTGAAACTTGCTGGGAAGAACAAACATTTGCTCCAGGAAAATCTTTTACACAATTGGACTGGATCCGGACAGTTGGGGGGGGGGGTGGAGGGGGTTTCCCGGAATTTCGTTTTTTGGTGCTTTCGCGACGAAACTTGGCAGGCATATAAGGGACCCGGTATAACTGACTTAAAATAAAAATAATCCTCGATATGATAATCATAGGGGGAGTGGAGGGTGGGTAATCCGGAATATTGAGTCATGCGTAACTTTGGAACGGGTGATCGGATTCGAGTGAAATTTAATAATTGAACAGAAGACATTTCTCTCTGGTGATCTTTTTCATTTCCGGACCGAATCCGACAATTATTGGGGGGGGGGGGAATACTTGGCCCGCTTAGACTGGTGGGATCGGAATCGAACTTTGTGGGAATCACAAACAGATGCTCTGGATTAATCATTTATAGAACCGGATTGACTCCGGGTATTGTGGGTGGAGTTGAAGGGGGGGGGGGGCGGAGTCTGGGATTTCAGTGATCGCGAGTTAAGGTACTTCCAGATGTGCTAGGACGATGAAACTTCGCTGGAATATTAGAGATTCAACAACATTTGCTTAGAACTCGCTACTTCTCAAATCCCTCGAAGTAAGAAAAAAACTTTTAAGCAAAATATGCATTTTCATGATTCCCATCAGCCCTTTATCATTTTTGCCTTTTTTTCTTGCAAATGAAGTTCTAGCTCCCTTAGGGTGCGCATCTTAACCGCAAAGTCGGAACTTACTTTTGATCAAACAATACATCTTATCCCATGCAAGTGCCTTATGAGTTTACAGCTCTTGTTCTTTGCTTTAGACCTAG
The DNA here is from genome assembly GCA_030848855.1 of Branchinecta sandiegonensis. Classification (NCBI taxonomy): domain Eukaryota; kingdom Metazoa; phylum Arthropoda; class Branchiopoda; order Anostraca; family Branchinectidae; genus Branchinecta; species Branchinecta sandiegonensis. The sequence goes on along the minus strand of JAUPMV010000021.1, from coordinate 2,139,039 downwards.
TGTCAGCTCTATTCGACAAGACTGGTGGTAGTATGGCCCTATGTTTGTCACTTCTTAGATGGAATTGGCCAAATTTGCATATCAAATTGAACCAACGGTCGTAAAGGGATGGTGGTTGTAAGCCCTTGTCACTGGATGGAGTTACAGTTCAACTTTTCTGTTTCAGGCGGACTGTCCTTTTATTGTGTGTATGACCTACGCTTTCCACACGCCCGATAAGCTTTGTTTTATTCTGGATTTAATGAACGGTGGTGACCTGCATTATCATTTATCTCAACATGGCGTCTTCACGGAGTCTGATATGCGGTTTTATGCAGCGGAAGTCATCTTAGGTAAGTGAGGATTTGTTTATTTGTTTGGCATCTTCAAACCCTCGTAGCATCTTTTCCTTTTTTCCTCTTAGTTTTGTCACTTTCTGGGCTACGGCTCTTCCTTCTTTCTGTGGCCTTTCTTCAGAGGCTGAAAATTCACATTTGGTGTCATTTTCACTCTGAGAAAAAAAATGTCTACTTTCATAAATTGTTTACAGTAGCCTATTCTCTACATTTGCTGTTCAAGGTTATCTTTATTTATAATAAATGTATCATTAACACTTTCCGCTGCTGAGACAAGGTAGTAGTACGAAAACGTTGCATGTAATACTAAGTAATAGTAAAGAATACTATCATTTAATGTGCCTCAGACTGGTCCAGTCTTATATAGTAGTATCCAGTAGCATCCTGTCTTGCCATAGTAGCATCCTGTCTTGCCAATAGTAGCATATAGTAGTATGTAGTAACACGGTAGCCTTGAAGTAGAAGCATGTAGTAGCATCGTTAGTACTGGATGCAACTTTTTCGTACTACTTCATGGTACTATTTTGAGATGAATTTTTCATCGGGCAGCGCACACGAAAAAAAAAGTAAAACCGAAAATAACTTCCACTTGACGATTCGTACCCAATAATAACTTTCTAAACAATATAATAACCATATAAATGCAGTCAGACTTTCGCTTGTACACATTTATATTAACTTACAGGTCAGTTTTTTTTCTGTTCAGTTTAATATACAAATATAAAACATAAACTGATTGGTTGTCTTTACGTCAAAAAAAAAATCTACATGAATGCTATATACAGTTCTGCGGCATTTATATCTCTGAAACTTTGGTTCCAGCTCCGAACAAACTCATTACCACTCGGTTTTAGAAAAAAGGTGTTTGAGAGAAGGAAAAATAGGGATGGGTTAATAACTGGTAATTACAGGTGTCCGATTTGTCTTGTTGGAGAGGACAATGTTGCCCACCTCCTAGGGCAGTGCCAGGAGTCTCCTCTACCGGATCACTTTGGGGGAGGGCTGCTCTTCCCTGGTATATTGACATCGACTAAAGAAAACGTTATTAAAACGGTGGTAGATTATGTGAGTGGGAATCTAAATAGAAGATAATTTATGTATGTGTCCTAGGATAGTTGCGTTTTCAATGCATTAATATACTTGTATGCCGTGTTTATAAAAATCTGTGTATGGCCCTGTGAGGCTAAATAAACACTATTCTATTCTATTCTGTTCTATGCCGACTTATCACATTTATAGTCGATAACGTAATAAAACTAATAAAAAACAGATAAAATATGAACATTCGTGTGCGCTCCGGGTTTTGCAAACGAAACTCCGACCATATCTTGTTCGCCCAGCAGCTTGACGAGGAAAAAGAGTTTGGGAGGGGAAAAAGTCAGGGGCAAAGATATCGCGTAGAATCGCGGTGGGGGGGGGGGATATCGCATTGTTGACAGTGTTAAGCCGGGTTCCGGTCCACACCGGCTTTAAACTGATACATGGTTTCTACTAAGGCAACGTTTTGGGTGAGAGGACGCCAGCAGTCCACGATGTGGACTCTAGAAACTCCACCTTTCAATAGTTGCGTTTTTGCAGATACCATGGTATCTGATATCACGGTCTAAACCACGGCCCGACCGTTGTAACTGATAGCGGTATCTGAAAATTCATCTCACTTTCATCAATTTTTGTCAAATTGCTGGGAAAGAAGTTTGGCCCTTAGTGATGTGACTGAATATAAGTTTTTTTTTTTTTGATGACTTCGAAACGCGCAATTTCGGCAATTGTCGTTTTTGCACAGCAACCGTATATGAGATACCATGGTAACTGCAGAGACGACTAATTACAAATCCAATTACCGTGGTAACAGATACCATGGTATCTACAAAAACGCAACTAATGTCTTCCCAGAATTTCTCACAAACTTGTTAACCCGTCTTGCTTATTGTTCCTTTCGTATTATCACTAACTCGCTTATGGGATTATAAGATTCTGAAATCCCGGCTTTCGCCGGTGTCTCCTTTTGTACATTCGACGTTTTAGCGCTTTTCGGCCTAGCCGGAGTTTCGACAGTCAAGCAACGCAAATGTTGTCAAAAGCTTCAAGGTCCATAAACGACTCTTTGAAAAACAAGACCAAAGGCTTCGATGGGATCCCAAAAGTTCAACGTTTGATCCAGACCCGATGGAAAATTTGTAGCCTGCGTAGTAGTATGGTAGTAGTACGAAAACGTTGCATGTAATACTATGTAATAGCCAAGAATACTATCATTTAATGTGCCTCTGACTGGTCCAATCTTATGTAGTAGTATCCAGTAGCATCCTGTCTTGCCATAGTAACATCCAGTCTTGCTAATAGTACCATATAGTAGTATGCAGTAACACGGTAGCCTTGAAGTAGAAGCAAGTAGTAGCATCGTTAGTACTGCATGCAACTTTTTCGTACTACTTCATAGTACTATTTTGAGATAAATTTTTCATCAGGGACAACTGGGTCTTGTCTTGGCCAGATCCAGTCTTCGCCAGACTCCTGGAACATTTTTACTATTAAAATTTAGAAACAGATTAAAGCCAAATATACCTTAAGCCCAAGCCGAAATATTTATTCAAATAATGTATACAACAGATACGTCAGCTACGATGCTTCATCAGCGATATTTCGGCCCTTCTTGGCAAGTGTCCTCGTCAGGCTGTCAATCTTCAGGTCCAACGTCGGGAAAGGAAACAAACCTGTAAATTAAAGGTTTGCATCCACCCCCCCCCCCCCCCAGTCGTGACGCCCATGGTCAATTAGCTAAAGTATACAAAATGGTGTCTTGTGTGCCTTAAGCAGAAAATATTATGAGTTTCGCGGGAGATGGAAAGCGATCCCTCATAAAGACGCATCATTTATACGGATTAAAACCGCATTCTCTGCCGCTCGATTTGACAATAGGTCCATTACCCAAGATCAGGCCATGACTTAGAAGTGATTTCTCAGATCAGCTCTGACTTTGAGCCGAGGCGTGTCTAACTCAGCCTCTGGGTGTGTAACGGGCCTCACACTGGATCAGCAAGGTTTATGTTGCGCCACTCAAGACCTGGACGTACTAATCAGAGATGGGCGAATCCGGATTCGGATTCGAATCCAGGATTCGTCCTTTTGGCCGGGTTCGAATCTGGATTCGAATCTTCTGCTTGTCAGACTGGATTCGGATTCGGTCTCGGATTCCAAACCCTCAATCTTACGAATCCGCTCGAATTTCTGGACTTCATCCTTCCAGTTTCCGTTTTCCCAATTTTTACACAGTGTGCTTAGGCAATCCGACTTTTTGGTCTCCACCACCAAACATCCTCAGTAATTTATCGCGTTATCTGATACCTTAGATATTAGTGCTTTTTGTCACTTTTGATATATTAGCCATAACTTGTGTACATCATTTTATTCTGTTAAGGCCGGATTCGATTCCGGATTCGAATCCTCAGCATGAAATGGTGGATTCGGACTCGGATTCGTACCTAGCCCTGGATTCGGATTCGAATCCTTTCATGATTGGATTCGCCCATCTATGGTACTAATCCAGTCTTGAGCTTCTGATGGTGGGTCGCCCCTAGCACCAGTGGGTCCTGTCTGGATGATTCAAGATTGGTAAGAAAGAATTAATATTGGGCGAGGGGTCGTCATTCAATCAATTGATCAATCATTTGTTTATACCAAATCATCCATTGGATAACTCGATGAAAAATTTGTAGCCTGCGTAGTTGTATGATAGTTGTACGAAGAAGTTGCATGTATTGATATGTAATAGTAAAGAATACTATGATTTAATGTGCCTCAGTTGGGACACAGCAGTAGTATCCGGTAGCATCCTGTCCTGCTATAGTAGCATCCAGTCTTGCTAATAGTAGCACGCAGTAGAATGCGGTAACACGGTAGCCTTGACATAGAAGCATGTAGTAGCATCAGTTCGTATTGCATGCTACTTCTTCGTACAACTTCATACTACTATTTTGAGACAAATTTTTCATCGAGAACACAGCCTGACGCACTGTTATCGTACACTAGACGACACAAAAAATCGCACTAATTACATACAGTTGGTTTGTCAAGATGGTTCAGTAGACTGTGCTAGAATAATGCACTAAAATAAGGTTGTAAAGTTAACTCTTGATATCGTCAATATCGGCTGCATGTTCATGTTTTTAGACCGTCGTTGTAGTGTCGGATAAAAACGAGTAGAAATTATCTTGCTGGTTGGCATGAATGTATAAGTCAGGCCGTATGTGGGTTGAAAGCCCGCACTCATGATTACGGATTGTGTGTGTCCTAAATGCGTGAGGATAAACGAGCACATAGCAACTGTTTTGGAGCAAGGATAAAAATACAAATAAAAGGAGGCATTAAAAATATTGGCAACAACCTGCTGGTCAAACTAGTTTGAAATAGGCTATGGTGTTTGGCTGAAAAAAAGCTATTATTATAGTATAGTAAAAAAAAAATGGGATCTATGAGGTTTGGGATGCCGGGCGTCTACGTTACTTTTCCTGGGAGAACGTGCAAAGTATCACATCACGACTGTAGATGAGAATGAATCAGATAATAAATGAGAATGTCCTCTTTCAGATGTTTTCCCGTATATCTTTTCGCCTTTTTCCCCTTCTTTCTTTTTTTCCTTTTGTTCATTTGTTTTCTTTTTTTCTTGATAAATTCAGGTAATCTGTTAATCCTGCTTGTTTTTTAATTATATTAGTTTGTGTCCTGCCATAGCCAAGGACATATTCTTGTGCTTTCTTGGAACGTTACGTATATGAATTGTGTGATTTTGTTTAATTACCTTAATATTACCCTAAATCGCACCGCGATGAAAAATTTATCTCAAAATTGTACTATGAAGCAGTACGAAAAAGTTGCATGCAGTACTAACGATACTACTACATGCTTCTACTTCAAGGCTACCGTGTTAGTGCATACTACTATATGGCACTATTAGCAAGACATCGGGACTTCCAGCGAGATAAGGCGGGCTGATCCTCCTGTATAGTCCCTCGCTGGTTGGTGGCTTGATTGTTAGATTGTCGTTGTTACATCGGCCTACTGGCACTCCAGTGTAGCCGACATTCCTTGGTGGGTAGATGTTGTCACATCGGCTCACTGGCATCCCAATATAGCCAACATTCAGTATTCTTCCAGTCATCATCCACAACTTTTTTGAAGCCGTCCATGGTAGCAGCGTTGATCGTTTTTTCGCAAAGGCTGTTCCGAGGGCTGTTGCAGAGTGGTACACTCCGTACAGAGAAAACACTGTGCCGCTGGCGTCGCTAACAGAATAACCCAGGGAAAATGTTGGAGTCTGATGCGTTTTCGAGGGTGGTTGATAAGGCTAGGGCTTGAATAAGGTCACTGGGACCTTGTGGATAGCGTGATTTTCTTCTGAAGACAGGCGGGCCTGACCTTAAATTCCACTCTCAAAACCAATCAACAAACGAGGGGTAGGGATGTCCCTGGTAGCCTAGGGCTCAGACGCACTCTTCTTTTTCTCTCTCAATAAGTAAATGTATACCTTCTCTCAATTATACGAAACGTCTCCTTCGTCAACAAGGTGATAAGTTGAGACTAATGGCTACCGGACGTGATGATGCCGATGGCGATCAGCGTCATCCAAATGACTAACTACGCCACAAAGACGATTAGAGAAATACGCCATCCATCGGCAACAACCTGAACTTATTGCCTAGATGTGGCGTATGTGTTAACACCATTTTTGGGAATGACGCATAACTAGATGGGGCACTCTTGAGCCACAACAGAGTCTAACAACTTTTGACCATCAGGAAGTCTCCACGTCTACGTCGCTATGAGAGACTGAGAAGCTTCATTAGCCTCAACCGGTCGTGGTATTGTACAGATAATTGTAAGGTAAATGAAACTGAAAAGTAAAACTAATTGAAACGATGGGCTACTTGTAGAAATTCAAGAATTTTATTCAAAAATCTTTCTCTGGAAACTGCCAGTTATCTCGCTTTTTCCGATCCTGAACACGCCTTTAAACTTTCGAAATTGGTTCCTGAAGTTGAGAGCAGTCCTTGGCGCGCATTTTCAAGTTTCCAAGCAAGTTCTCTCCGTGGGAACTTTGTTCGGAAAGTTTTACGATCTGAAGAAATCCGGCAATAGAAAATAATGAGGATACAGAGTTGCGTGATCCGGTTGAAAATGAGATAGTTCCAGCAGTAACTTAAGCCATAGAATTGTAAGTAGGCTACACATTCAGCCGAAGTCCGTCCTGGCCGAATGGCTAGCATGCAGTTGCTGGTTCGAGTCTCGGTTGCGCCTACCGTTTGGAGCGGGGTTTTATGCAAGAACCCCGTAAGAGAAACCGAAGTCAAACCATTTTCAAATAGGTAACTAGAAAAAACTTTAGAAGGTGACAGGTTTGCAAAATCACCAGGATGGGTAGCCCCAACCACCATTGCATTTCCTAGCTGAGGGCAGAGAATCGGAGATTGGTACCGCCAGATAGGCCTGGTACCTTTGCCATTTTGCTCCTTCACTTCAAGCTGACTGCGAATCAGATTTGATTGCCCAGAACGGACAAATCCGCTGAAATGTGTTATTATCTATAAATATGTATATAGTAGCCTATTGTATAGATTAGTGTAGATTACATAATAATAATTCAGTTCAGTTCATTTGAATTTTTAAACATGCCTTAAACAAAACAACAACATAATTCTCCCAAAAACGGCACAACCGTGTCAGGTGCGGGAGTGCATAACTTTCACTCAGTCATGACAACCGATAACACATATTTCTCGTCTTAACCTTCTCTTTTGTTTTTGGGACCTCAAAACGTTAGTGACGGGATACCTATGACTTCTTAAAAGTTGTCCGTCCGACCGTCTGTCCGTCTGTTCGTACGATAACCTTCGAATGGGTTGAGATATTCTATTCAAACTTGGCAGGAGGACTCTTTAGGCCAAAGCACAGGTCACGTTCGAAGAAGGGTTCTGTAGCCCAACATTTAGGGTGGGGGGTTCAAATTAAGGGACGAAAAAAATATTTTTCAGAAGCAATTAAGATAGTCGATTAGGGGTAAGAAAAGATGCTGAATCCGAGTATGAAAATTACTTTTTCGCCGGACAAATAGTTTACCCGGAATCCGACCGAAACCGGAAAATTTGTAAAAAGTAAAAGTTCAAAGTTAACATGCCAAATTCGTTTTCGAGCGGTAGTTTTTTGCCAGACAAGTAGTTCGCCATGAATCCGGCCGGAGCCGGAAATTTGGCAGAAGTAAGGCAGGAAGTTTTGATCAGTTTCGCAAGTAGATACGACGTAGGATATGGGGGTAAACACACATGCTGAATCCATATCTGAAATTGGTCAGATAATACCATTTTCATTAGTCTGTTAAAGTCTGGATCAAATATAAAAATTTTGGGAACACATCGAAACCTTTGGTCTTGTTCTTTACCTCCCCCACCCACTCACCCAACCCACCCTGAATCACTAATAATAATAATAAAATAATCACCTTAAATAAAATACCAAATAAATATTCCACATAGATGTTCCTACGGCCCAAGCTGACTGCGAATCATATTTGACGGTGCAAAACGGATAAGTCAGCTACATTTTATTCGAGCTATATTTCAGCCCTTCTTGGCAAGGGTCCTTGCCAAGAAGGGCTGAAATATAGCTCGAATAAAATGTAGCTGACTTATCCGTTTTGCACCGTCAAATATAAATATTCCACATTTACTTAACTATCCAGAAAATAACTCTTCAGTCCATTTTCAAACAAAAACTGGTTCTGTGTATATGTTTTCGATATACTGTATATGTCATATTATACTATATGACCTGTATATGACAATTACCCCTCGGTAATCGGTAATTATATATACTATATTTGTGATATTATACTATATGCCAATTTCCCCTCGCTTTTTGCGATAACCAAACACACTTTTAAACTTAACTGGACACTACCGAAATTGGGATCCTCAATTGCAGAGCAGTCCTTGGCGCGCATATTCAAGTTTTCTGCCAAGTTTTTCCCGCGGGAGTTGGGAAACTTTGTTTGAGAAAGTTTTACGACGGGAAGCGGTATTTGACATTCCGGTGGATTTTGATATGTGGCGATTGAAAGTAATTGGGACACAAAGCTGCGTAATCCGTTCGAGTTATAACTCCTTTGGATGAAGCTGACTGCCAATCATATTTGATGTTGCAAAATGGATAATTCAGCTGAGATTTGCTATCATCTATGTAATATATAGTATAGGTTATTATAGAAAATATATATTACATTATAGTACCCTACTGTGTTACAATGTGATTTTATTATATCATACGCCAAATAGGCTACCCCTCGCTTTTTGCGATGAAAACACGTCCTTAAAGGACCCCTCTTGCTTATTCTGCCTTTCATAATATACCTAGCTCCCTTGTACACTCATAAGCTTCTAAAATCCCCACCTTTCTCCATTGTTTCGTTTTGTGCCTACGAACTTATAGCGCTTTTTCGGATGTGCCGAGTTTTGCCCACACACAACGCAAAGTTTTCCAGAATCTTCAATGTCTGCTGACGACTCTTTCACATATAAGGATATGAGAATCTCTGTTTTTGACTTCTTTCATTTGCTTAGTTTTTCCAACTTTTTATCCACGGCGCGTTGAGTTTTCAAAAGTTTTGCGCCCAGCCGCCGCGTCGCAGAGCAGGAGGGCTGGATAGAATCGACAAGCTCTAACAAGAAAATTGCTAATTTCAGATTGGAAAGTAATGGTGTTTTCGGAAAACATTTTTTCTGATCCGGAAAGATCATTTCTAGTAAGAGAAGAGCTTTAAACTTCATGGGAAAGTACGGCCGGAAATTGGACCATCAAGTTGAGAGCAGTCCTTGGCGTGCATTTTCAAGTTTTCAAACAAGTTCCTTCCGTGGTAGTCGCAAAACTTTGTTCGGAAAGTTCTACGACCGTATTTCGTTTTTGTGGCGACACAAAATAAGGAGGAGACAAAGCTACGTAATCCGCTTTGATGTAAGATGGTAATTTTAAGCCATAGAATTGTAAGTAGTCTTTCGGCCCAAGCGGAATCGGATTTGACGGTGCAAAACCGATAATTAAGCTGAGATTTGTTTTATAGCAATATTCAAATAATGTATACAACGGATACGTCAGCTACGATGCTTCATCAGCGATATTTCGGCGCTTTCGTGGCAAGGGTCCTCGTCAGGCTGTCAATCTTCAGGGTCAACGTCGGGGAAGGAAACAAACTAGTAATAAATAACTAAAGCTTCTACCGACTATAAATATCTTATTCAGCTGAGATTTGTTTATAGCAATATTCAAATAATGTATACAACGGATACGTCAGCTACGATGCTTCATCAGCGACATTTCGGCGCTTCGTGGCAAGGGTCCTCGTCAGGCTGTCAATCTTCACGGTCAACGTCGGGGAAGGAAACAAACCTGCAATAAATAACTAAAGCTTCTACCGACTATAACTATCTTATTCGGGCAAATTACTTTCAAATACCACTATAGGGAAAAAAGTAGTCCTGAGATTTAATTTTTGACACGGCCGCTGTTTTTGTTGCACGATTGGGGCGATGACAGGAAGGTTTTTTTCTGTAATATTCTGTAATTTTTCAAGCAATATATCGGCCCTTTTTGCTGGCTGGCTCTACCTAGAAGAGACGAATTTACTATTTTTGTTAGAAAAAAAATATCGTTACAACAAATCTCCGCTTATTTCGTGTTTATTGTTATGAATACGCATGTTTCGCTAAAAAAAATTATGAACTCAGGAATATAGCGTTTTGAGTACCTCACGTGCTTTGTGGGTATATGACAAAATTTGGGTACGGTACCCTAGAGGTTGGCATTCGTTCTCGTCGATATTTTTACATTTTTAAAGGAAGAAGAGGATTTGGGAATGAAGAGGGTGAGATACCCAGCTGCCTACATGGGCGTTTTTTTTTTTTTTTTTTTTTTAGCTTAATACTCTTTATTATACAAACCAACTTTTACATGCTAAACTACATGCACACACCTTTTGTAACCCTCTTACCATCCTTTAGACATGTAGCTGATACCTCTGACTGTAGGAAAGCCCGAATGGGCCTGTGGGGGCTGTCCAGAAAAAAAAGCTTCACTTTACATTAATTTTCACATATTTATTTTCAAAAAAGAGAACAAAACTGAAAGAGGAACAACAAAAAGAAATGGCGGGGTTGCGCAGTCGTTAAATTCAAATATTAGTTCATTTATATCATTATATCAGTAAAGACCCAATCGTGAGGGTAGCCTTGTGTCTAGCAGAAGCAAAAAATTGAATTAGAACTAAAATATTTCCAGATTTCGATACTGACTTTATTTTCGATTTTTCTTCTTTCTAGGACTCGAACATATGCACCGACGATTTATCGTCTACCGTGACCTTAAGCCAGCCAACATCCTATTGGACGAGCATGGTCACGTGCGGATTTCTGACCTTGGATTGGCCTGTGATTTCTCAAAAAAGAAACCCCACGCTAGCGTGTAAGTAAGTTTTGAAATTGATAGAATACCGAAAGTGCGAATCGGCTGCAAATGTGAAAATCAGCACCGGATGAAAACAACGCTCCTACTGCTGGTGTCTGTAGAAGAGGAGGCCTAAAAGACACGTCATAGCCTACCTATGATAGTGACTCCTTGTACTTAAAGGACCTGCCTGACCTATAATACTAACGCAACTTATTTCCATAACGACTCCATATGTTTCTAAACCCGGCGACCCCAATTTCGTACGGTACATTCTAACTCCTCTAACAAAACCACGCTGATTTTCTCACTTGCCGTGCTTTGCTACCTTCGATGTGTATCACGCTGTCGACGGTTGTCTGCGAGAAGTTTTTCCATCAGAAAAACGGTTATGGAAATTGTTTCCCTGTTTCGCTGCAAGTCGACGGGTCTCGGTAAAGGCTTATAGCAGGAAAAACCGTGGGTTATTTGTTGAAAGCACAGCCTAGTTTTAAAGTATTCAAATATTTTAAAATACTGTAAGTTGAAGAGTAAATAGTGCGAGGGGTCCTTTAAGTTATTTCTATCCATTCTCGTTCCCGAGATTCTTTACTTCATAAGCTATCTCCTTTATTAGCAATAGACTGATTACCACGCTTGCCTTCTCTTTACGTGACGTATAAGGCGCCCAATCTTTGTTTCCGAGGAGCTGTCTCCGTTCGGTAACCGGTTAGACACATTTTGCCAAGATTTTCATCCAAGGCAAGAATATGGAAAGAGGCTAAAAACAGCCGAAGCCGTGTGTAATTTTATGTAAGCAAAGTGGCACAGTATCTCAGAACAGTCTTCCACAAACCCCTCATTTTTGGATACCCGCTGGATATATTTAGCGTTTTACATACCCTATGCTTAAAGCTGGATACACTATGCCAAATGCTGGGTACTATAACCCAGTAAAATATTGATGATTTGAGTGAAGCTCAGAAATCAGCCAATCAGAATTCATCTATAGTAAGGTAGGTCAGGGTTAGGGGGCCATAGGGTATACCCATCGTTTGGCATAGGGTATCCAAAAATGAGGGATTTGTGGTAGACTGTCTCAGAATATCTAATCAGAAACACTATCCAGTGGGAGGTACCGTTTAAAAGAATTGCCTGAACCAAAAATGTCCTTATTGCCTCAGTGGATGCCGTATGCTATCGGTTATGTTGTGAGAGTTTCTATTAGGCAATATCCCATTATCCGACCTGGTCATGGTTTCCGTTAAGTTTCCGTCAATGATACAACAGTCTTATTAGAAATCTGACGCCATCTCATCTAGGATTCCTAATAATGTTTATAAGTAGGTTCAAAGGTGAGCTTACTGACTTTGATGATGATGATGAAATTCTGTTTACGCACTTAAGAGTAAGCAAAGTGTAAGTACAGACAAACAAAAGGAAAAAATACAGTGAGCTTTTAATAATGTAGTAAATGCACAAGATCAAAAATAAACATTAAAAAAAGAAAAGGGACCAATCAGGTCTAAAAATCTTCTTGCTGGACGGAATGCGGAGAAATGGACTTTGGGTAACGTAAAGGCACAACCCAGGGGATTCGCTACTTTGACCACGGTATCAGAAATATGATTAAAATTGACCCTAGCAAATGTTTCAACGGAGTGCAGAAACAGTAATTTAAGTAAAATAAGGCAAAATTTAAGCCATTATTGTTCTTTTGGTTCTTCTGCTTTCTGTTCCTCTGTTTTGACTTCGAACGGTGCTTCGAACTTTGAAAGATGTCAGAAATATGACCAAAATGGAACCTAGCCTACCTGTGTTTCAATGGAGTACTGAGCAAAATAATTAATTTAAGTTAAAAATGGCCAAATCTAAGCCAAAAATTATTGTTGTCTTATTTCTTCTGCTTTCTGTTGATCTGTTTGATCTGTAGACTTTTACAGACAAGTTATAGCGTCCGATGCAACAGTTTTATGTCTACAGATCATTGCAACAATTTTACAATTTTAACAATTTTGCAACAATTTTACAATATTTCGATGGCCATGAGAACGAAACAAAAAATTAAAAGAAAATTTCATCATTTCTGTCCGACAACAGCTGAAAGATTCTTATGTATAAAAGGAGACTTGAATCTTCCTTCTCAAATCCAAACCTCTTCCTAATAATCCAACCCTAATGGTATCATTTCCATTCCTTACCAAATTTGTAAACAGAGAAGTCTACACCTCAGCGTAGCCGGGTTGCCACATCAAAAATATTTAGAGAGTGACTTTTGGCCCAAAACAGAGAGTGAACTGGGGGTGAAATTTATTTTTCATGAAATGTTCACTATTGGTCGGAATCGCCTCTGTAATAATCACACGTCTTAATTTTACTTTCATGAAAAAAACTTGAAATAGTTACTTGTCGGAACCCCTTCTGCAAAAACGACACATTTAGTCATTTTCTGAAATAGAGTGATTTTTATGTTTTACGTAGGACAAGAGTGACAAAAACGAAATAGAGTGATAATTCACACTATCGTGCGACATGTGACAACCCTGCAGCGTAGTGCAAGTTCAACTGGTATGATTTTCACACCGCTACCCTCGCTTATTATCGGATCCATCTCAAATGAACCGGAGTTGGAGCCAGTGCTGAGGGAGGTATATTAATAATAACTCAGTAATAATAAGGCCATTTAGCTCTAAAAAAAGTGGACGAAAGGCCCAGAAGGTAAAGACAAAAAAAAACTTATAAAATTGCTCGAGCAAAATTGCCAGCGACGAGGTTGCTTTCTGACCAACCTGGTGTACTCCAAGACACTCGAAGAAAACGTCATGTAAGTTCGGGAACTCGTACTTGGATAGCTACCAGTGACCATCCCCTCAGCAGAACAAGAGCTACAAGCTCATATGGCACTTGTTAAAATAGGCAGTACAAGAAAGTAGATTAGAACGTCACAAATCACACCCGCCATTGCTTCGGACCTAGAAATAGGATACGGGTTGTAACTCAAATCTGAGCATTTCGATATCGCCTCGGATCGTCTGGAGCAAATGACTGTTCTAACTTCCAAATTTCAGCCCAATAAATCCACTCGTCTGATCACTAGGCGTGCCACACTATTTCCAGTACCTCCCTCCAACTCCCCCTCCCGCTGCCGAATCTGGTTCGGACTCAAGAATGGATCATCTTAAGCATGTTCTCTTACCACCTATCAAGTTTCACTCGAATCTGAACATGTTTTTTTTTTTTAATTCCGATACCCCCTCTCACCCCACCGTGTTCAGATCCGGTTTGGACCCTGAAATTTGTCATCTAGAGCATATGCTCTCTCTAAATTCCAAGTTTCATTTAAATCGCTGCACTCGTTTGACCACTATGCGAGCCACAAAATTTCCGAGACTCCGCCTCGAACTCCCCCTACTTTGACCGGATACGACTTGAAAACATGAAAGTCGCCTCTCCGTCACCTCCTCTTCCCGTCAATCGAGTTTGACTTGAATTGGAGCATAGCCTACCTGCAATATCCGGCTCCAACCCCCCCCTCCCCTCTACCGTGACCGGATACGTCCCGGACGCCAAATAAAAAATCTTGACTGCATACACTCGGTACTTTCCAACTTGCATCCATTCGGTCCTTCAAATCTTCAGTCGGCCATATCTTCTTGTCTCGATTCTTTACACCCTGCTTATGGTGGGTTTACACACTGTGTAAAATCCGAGCGTATTTTGATATCCGAGCGTATTTTACGCACGTTTTGAGCCTGAAAAGATTTCTAGCAATACGGACGTATTTAGATACAAAACGGATCGATTTCTCAAATACGTCCGTATTGCTAGAAATGTTTTCAAGCTCAAAACGTGCGTAAAATACGCTCGGATTTTACGCAGTGTGTAAATGGACCATCACTTTTATAAAGACCATGCCTTCAGCTACATAGCGTGCGCAGACGACTCGCTCTTAGTAAGCCGTAGCCGATCCACAGTCACCAAAAATGTCAGTAAGCTGTCGTCGGACAAAATCGGCCTTGAAGCTAACCTGTCAAGATGTGAGTACCTGTATTTCAACCCTTCGTCAAATGGTTTGGATGCATCCAAAGCTTCTATCTCTCTTGGATCCTTCGTCGTCAGATCAACAGACTCTCTACGACGGCTTGGCATAACATTCAAATCTTCGTTATAGAAATTTTGTTCTTCGGTTGTTCAAAAAGTTTGTAAATCAATCCATACCGCCTATGGTCGCATCGTCCCCAACTGGGGGTGCTATAATCGTAACGCTTTGGGAAAATTGTAAAGCACCGTATGCGCTCGTTCTATACTATTTCGTTCTGGTGTCACTTATGTTCTGCGAAAGAAGGAAATAAAAAAGATGAGATCATGTTATTTGAAATATGCAAAGCACCTGCTCCACTTGTCGAAACTGTGTCATAACCATACATTCACGGAGAAGTTCAAAATTCAAGATGCAAGTGTTACCCTTTTGGATGCTCTTCCTCGCTATGAACAAGACCAAAGGTTTCGATGGGATCCCAAAAATCTGAAAATTGATCCAGACAATTGGGTCTTGTCTTCGCCAGATCCAGTCTTCGCCAGACTAATCATCAGAGAAAACCGTGTTCAGATATACCTCTATAAGCCATATTTATTTTGACGATACTGACCGAAACTTCCTGCTTTACTTCTGCCAAATTTCCGGTTTCGTCCGAATTCCGAGCGAACTACTAGTCCAGCAAAAAAAAAGAAAATTAAGAAACGAATCCACCGGATCTCTTTATCTCTGTAAAGAACATCTAATCAACTTTAAATAAAGCTTTGACTTAAAAAAAATTCCGGTTACAACCGGATTTTGGACTAACTATATGTACGGGTAAAAAATGATTGTCATATACAGACTCAGCGTCTCTTCTTACCCCGAAATCTGTCATCTAATCAACTTCAGATAAAACTTTCGCTTTAAACAAACTTTCCGGTTTTGGCCGGATTCCTGGCGAACTAGTTGTCCGGTGAGAAAATGGTTTTCATCATCGTGTTCAGCATGTCTCCTTACCCCTAAATCGAACATTTAATCAACTTCAAATGAAACTTTTACTTTTAACCAACTTTCCGGTTTTCGCCGCATTCCGGCCAAACTACTTGTCCGGCAAGAAAGTGATTTTCACCATCGTTTTCAGCATGTCTCCTTGCCCCTAAATCGAACATTTAATCAACTTCAAATGAAACTTTTACTTTTTACCAACTTTCCGGTTTTTGCCGGATTCCGGACAAACTACTTGTCGGACGAGAAAATGGTTTTCACCACCGTGCTCAGCATGTCTTCTTACCCTATAATCGACTATCACATTAGCTGTTTAAAAATATTTTGTTTCCCCCTTAATTTGAACCCCCTCCCCCACCCTCAGATATAGGGCTACACAGCCCATCTTCGAACTGGACCTATACTTTGACCCAAAGAATCCTCCCACCAAGTTTCATCAAAATATCTCAATCCCTTCGAGAGTTATCGTGCGGACAGACGGACAGACGGACAACTTTTGCGATGTCATAGGTATCCCTCCACTTACGTTTTGGGATCCCAAAAATCATTGAAAACAAAGCCCAACCAGCGCATGACCTTCTCCACTGCTTCCTGGCCGAAGATTGAAAATTAGTGTCTTTCTGTGTCTTTATGTGTTTTATTTATTTTCTTGCATTTACTTCGCTTTTTGGGATCCCAAGACGTAAGTGGAGGATACGTATGACACCGCAAAAGTTGTCCGTCTGTCTGTGAGCACGATAACTCTCGAAGGGAATTAGATATTTTGATGAAAATTGGTGGGAGGATCCTTTGAGGCAAGGGAAAGTTCGAGTTTGTAGATGGGCTCTGTAGCCCTACATATAGGGGTGGGGGAGGGGGTTCAGATTAAGGGACAAACAAAATATTTTTAAACAGCTAATGAGATATTCAATTAAGGGTAAGAAGGCATTCTGAACACGAATATGAAAACCATTTTTTCGCCGGACAAGTAGTTCACCCGGAATCCGGCCAAAACCGGAAAATTGTTAAGTTAAAGTTTTGTTTGTAGTTGATTAGATATTCGATTTAGGGGTAAGAAGAGATGCTGTATCCTTGTATGACAATCATCTTTTACCCAGACTTATTGTTCGCCTGGAATCCGGCTGGAACCGGAAAATTTGTTAAAAGTTAAATCTTATTTGAAGTAGATTAGATGTTAGATATAGGGGAAAGAAGATACGCTGAGTTCGTTTTTTAGATTTCTTTTTTTTTGCCGGAAAAATAGTTCCGGAATTCGGCCGAAACCGGGAAATGGTAGAAGTAAAGCAGGAAGTTTTTGTCACAACAGATATGACTTATAGGGGTAAACACATATGCTGAATCCATGTCTGAACTTGGTTTTCTCAGATGATTAGCTATTTGACCTTAATCTGTTTCTGAATTTTAATAGTAAAATGTTCAAGGAGTCCGGCTAAGACTGGATCTGGCGAAGACAAGACCTAATTGTCTGGATCAAATATTGAATTTTTGGGAGCCCATCGAAACCTTTCGTCTTGTTCGAAATGGCGTGTTGAAAATAAATTACTTACATACTTGCAGACATATAATTCCAATAATATCTTTAAAGGACCCCTCTTGCTTATTCTGCCTTTTATAATATACTTGGCTCCCATATAGAATTATAAGCTTCGAAAATCCCCACCTTTTTCCATTGTTTCGTTTGGTAACTATGAATTTTTAGCGCTTTTTCGAACTTGCGGAGTTTTCTCGTCACCCAACGAAAAGTTTGCCGGAATCTTCAACGTCCGCTGACAACTCTTTCACACATAAGGATGTGATAATCTTCTGCTTATTACTTCTTTTATTTGCTTAGTTTTCTCACTTTTAAACCAAGGCACGTTTAGTTTTCAAACGTTTTGTGCCCAGCCGCCGCGTTGGAGAGCAGGAAGGCTGGATATAGTCGGCAAGAGAATCGCTAATTTTAGGTGGAAAGTAATGGTATTTTCAAAATGTTTTTTTCTGATTCATTTCATAGGGGAAATATCATTTCTAGTAAGAGTTGTGCTTTAATGTTTTAAACCTTTTTATCCTGTAAAGTTGTAGAAGACAATATAAATCCGATTTCTGATTCGTTCCAGAATATTTTGGCCTCCTCCCTCAACTGTGGGCATTTTGTCCATGGACATTGTCAGAGTTGGACAAGAAAATCGTGGGCATTGTAGTAACTTTTAATATTACTTTAATTAAAGTTTTAATACCACTTTTCCGATTCGTATTTTGAACTCCATCTTACGAGTTAATTTTAGAAGTGTAGGAAAAGCCACTTTTTGCGTATTTTTTCACTTAAAATTAGATAGACTAAACGCACCAGCCTCAAAAACATATTAGACATGTCGAAATTCAGTATATAAAAGCTATATTAAATATAAAAGCTAATCTAACCCTTAATTTCGTTAAATACCTTACTTTACCATATTTTTTTCCAAGTTTACCTTATTATTCCATTTTTACCAAGTTTACCTTATTTTACCATTTTTACCAATTTTGCTTACCTAGCTGTCATTATATGGTAATTTTACAACACTAGTGACTGGTGGGCGAATTGTCGAGTGGGCGAACTTACGTAGGATCAAATGACGGGTGGTTCAGATGATGGTGGTCAAACTGACCTTTGGGCAATCTGTCGTGATTTGGAGGGGGCAAACTGTCATATTTTTGGAGTGGATGAACTGTCGGATTTTCCGAGTGGGTATGTTGACGGGTGGATGTAGTGATGGCGACCCTTCTGAAAACTGAACAAATGATTCGGGCATTGAAAGAGGCTAGAAACCTAAGACTGCTAAACTGACGGAGGTCGCAGCTTGAAATTTTGACAATTGTCGCCTCTATTTCTCCTCATAGTAATTCCACAGAAAGTAGCATCTCTACAGCGCCTGGTTTTCTTTCATTTTGATTGTTTATTTGAATTGTAACTTGGAACGAAGCTTGCTATGCCAGAAGTTCAAGGAAAAGCTGGAAATAGGTTGTTTATTGTCCGAGTCAGAAGTCAGGTGCTCGTAAATCATACAGGCAGACTAGCACCTCTCGTGATCTTGAAATGTATCACAGGAATTTATGAATACATCGCGGATAGTATTCTTTGCAGAAGAATAAAATTCTGCAGTTGGCTTCCACTTAGCATGGACTGGAGATTTGCAGTGTAGATCCGTTACTTCAGTTAGTTGTTTAATTGGGGGGGGGGGGTGATTTTTTTGTCTTAGTGGTAAAATTTATGCCGAAAAAGAAAAGAGTCGTATTATGTTCCATGGGCATTAGTATAAATGTCTTCCTGACTTGGTGCCAGCTTGCGATGGTTTAGCAAGATAGCGTGGAAATTTTTTCTGAGGTCGATTAGAGCTTTGAAACGATTGGAGCAACATGTATATTAAAGGTTAACTTCAGACATCGAGGTTGGTATCGGAAAATAACCCCGAGACGGTCATTGAAAATAACCTATCCGAGCCGAAGGCGAGGTAGGTTATGAAAAATATCTACCGAGCCCGAAGGCGAGGTTGATATTTTTAAATGGCCGTCGAGGTTGTTATTCTGATATCAACCGAGATTGAGGTGTGTTATTTTTTATAACTTTTTCGGACAGAAATCATCTCTGGAGGCTGATATGACTTATATCATCCTCTCCGGAGGCTGATATGACTTATAACATACTCTCTGGAGGCTGATATGACTTATATCACCCTCTCATATCTACCGCTAACTTTCTGTGTGAAGATTATCGTAAAATAACTGACCGTGGGTCATAGGAGGATATGCATTACATACCTGTTCGAAAAAAGTTATATCGGAATAGTTTCGTCCCAAAATTTGTTGAAGTTTACAACAAAACACTACCGCAAGGGTAGTTCTAATAATATTAGGTTTTTTGGATGTTTTAATGGATGATTATGACTATTGTTGTTTGTATATTGGGTCGTGTCAAGGCTTATAGTACGTACCGTAAGGCAGATATACTGATATTAGTGTTTTGGTACGATGTGTTGAAAGTTATAATTTGACGAATATGATTATTTTTGTTTTTATATATCTGTTGACCAAGTAAGTACGCTATTTGGTATTGTGCCACGATTTGTGCTTATGTTTTAAATAAATCAATCAATCAAGCCCGATTTCATTTTTGGGATTCCATGTTCAAGTTCAAGTTCAATTTTTTTTAATTTTACACAAAAATACAAATTCATTATACAATCACTGTGGAGAATAAAAATTTGAACATGCAGTGCTTGTCATCGAAAGCTTTGTTTTTTTTGTGTTTTTTTTACTGAGAATGTATTTATGCATTACTTAGAATGCCACGATTTGTGCTTATGTTTAAAATAAATCAGTCAATCAAGCCCGATTTCGTTTTGGGATTCCATATTCAAGTTCAAGTTCAGTTTTTTAATTTTACACACAAATACAAATACATTATACAAGCACTGCGGAGAACAAAAATTCAATCAGGCAGTGCTTGCCATCGAAAGCTTTGTTTTTTTGTGTTTATTTTATTTTTATTTTTTTCTTAGAATGTAACTGACAAGAACGACATGCTCGGCCGTTTAATACTGTGGAAGTTCCTTCTGTATAAACCGAACTATTCCGTTTGGTTCTAGGGGTACACACGGATACATGGCACCGGAAGTATTGTCCAAAGGAACAGCCTACGATTCCAGCGCGGATTGGTTTAGCCTAGGATGTATGCTCTACAAGCTTCTCAAAGGCCACAGTCCATTTCGGCAGCATAAAACCAAAGACAAACACGAAATCGACCGGATGACCTTAACCATGGTGAGTCCGGTATGGCCTGTTTTGCTTTCTTTGTTTAGCTTATGCCTATTAGTAACCATACTGACATTCTTAATCCCAATCCTTTAGCTTTTGCTTCGTTATATTCCACCATCTGTTGTGGATCAGGGCCTGGTCATACTGGGCTCAAAACGCATATTTGACAATCTGTTCAGATTTCTTGGCTGGAAATGAGTCTACAAATCTTCGCAATACTCTTGATTACTAAAGGCCCATTCGCAACGGGTTTTAGCTAATACTCGGTACCATCAGGGACCCATAAATTTTCTGTAATGACTCACCATTCAAGGGGCTTGTCATTTCCTATGCTTCTATGTTGCGATGTTGCCCGAGCCTCACCTAGTTTCCAAAAATTCTGCTTGGGTCGAATCGGCGTTCTTGCTCAGATAGACAAAATTTGTTGGGACTACTCAGCATACCACCAGGTACCTAAGGTAGGACAAAAGATCCAGAATACTCTTCCATTACAGAGAAACATTCCTAGTTCAGCACAACAGCTGCGAAAAATTTTGTCTATCTGGATAGTCGGGTATTTTATCCCCGCGGGTATTTCTCGAACTATCTGACGCTCGGTCAAGAGCGCATCAGAAATCTCTTATTGACAAGCCCCCTGAATGGCGAGTCATTACAGGAAATTTATGGGTCCCTGGTACCATCCAGTTCCGGAAATGTCTCTGAGACCGAGAATTAGCTGGGTTTCTGCCGTTCGCGATTGATTGAGCTAGTCCAGCTACTACCAGCTAGTCTCGCACCCAAGTTGAAATCAGTTCAACTTTTGAGGGTACTAGCCAATAAGATTATTTTTGGGAATATTGATGAATATTCTGATTGGCTAGTTTAAACCAAGCCCAATAGATAAAATCACTTCCACTCCTTGCTGTCTTGAAAACCGAAAGTGTTAGGTCATTGACATTCCTGTGTATTCCCCTAAGTAATGTGATCGGCTAGTACGCTGAAAGGTTGAACTAAGTAAGTAATTTATTTACGACCCGCCATTTTGGAAAGGCGGAGTAAATGAAGAAAGTAAACAAAACACATACAAACACAGAAAAAGACACTTAATTTTTAATCTTCGGCCAGGAAACAGAGGACGACGTCGTGCGCTGGTTGGGCCCTGTCGTCCATGATTTTTGAAAGCGATGAGGAAACATCCAAAAGGGTAGCACTTGCATCTTGAATTTTGAACTTCTCCGTCGGATTAGGGTGTAAAATCCAAACTTCACCAGTTTTGCAACAATTCAGTTTTAATTATGCTGGGCTAGTGTATACTATCATGAGTTTGTTTCCAGCATCCCAGGGTTAACTTAAGCTATTTGGGGGGCAAGGTAAAGAGTTTCTAGATGTCAAAATGCCATATGTCACATCGATTTGTTATTTTCTGCCTAAAATAACAAAGAAGCATCTGTTTGATGTCTTTTTCCTTTTTGTTTCAAGCAAAAAAATACTTATTTTAAGTTATTTTTATAGTGAACAGCACTAAAAATATCAGTATATTTCCTGGAACATAATTAGAAATTTCTTTGTTTAGCTTATGCCTATTAACCATACCGACATTCTTAATCCCGTTCTACTCTTTAGCTTTTGTTTCGATATAATCCACCATCTGTTGTGGATCAGTAACAACCCATTTGTGTAACAAAGTAACAACCTATGCTAAACATTTCCGAGAAAAGGCAATTCGGACAAAATATTACAAACTGGCGAAATACCTTCTCGGACTCCCCCATGGGAGTCTAATTCAGCCCTGTCGAAGAAGTACCACATTGTCGATGCTTCCGCTAAGTACGAAACCATAGAGTGTCGTGCTAGATCCCTGGCTTTCAAGAACACATACGAATTGCCGTTGACTCGCCTAACTTACCTATAAGTCTTACAAAGTTTATATAGTGTTTCGTTTCCTTTGTGTGTAATTCATTTTTCTTTCTTTCTATTACTCCGCTCTTTCATTTGTCGTAGAGTGGGCCTCAATAAATTATTATTATTATTTTGACGAACACGGAAATAATAAAAGAAAGAAGACATCCAAAATGTTAGGAAGCATTAAAATTTAACTGAAAAGGCAACTTCTTTTTAAATCTGATATTTGAATACGCTAAACTATTTTGTCTCATCTAAGGGATTTGTATTGTTGTTGTTTTTACCTAGGGCTCTAATAATAACTTTCAAAATTACGCTGCTTGAACGACAATCACAAATTCATCCAGACGCGGAGATTTTGAATTTCAAGAAGATCCTGCACTTCTATGGTCAAAGACGTTAAGCTCGAAAAAGTCACGGCTGAAGAAAGCAGGAAAGTTATGGTATAAGACAAGATAAGATAAGATTTATTCCACTAAAAGCACAAAGACCATGGGAAAAAATAAACACAAACAAAAATCAAAAACAAAAACCAAATAAATGATAACTATTTTACACATTCCTTTACAGGAACCTTTCTCTGTGGTTCATCGAAACCGAAAGGAATCTTCCCAACTTTTCAATATCACCAAATAATTTACTTCCCATTACTTTTACCAAAGAATCCTCCCCCCAATAACTAACACCAAAAATTTCCCCACGAAGATCTGAAAGCTCAGGGCATACGCACATTAAGTGAAAAATATTTTCATCCAGTTGTCCGCACATTGGGCAAAAGTAAGGACTATATGTCTGGCAAGAAATCTGCCATTTTTAGTTGGATTTTCGGCAATGGTCGATCTTTGTAGTTGCTCAAAGCGGGCCAAAAAAAATGGTCTTTCTACCACACACGCAATGCTAACCATCCCTACTGTCACTATGAATGTTCAAAACCACTAAAAACACCGTAAAACAATGAGCAAATTAAAAAAAATCACCAAATTTCCTAGGTTTGAAATAATTCTGTCTGGATTAAATCTCAGCCGATTATCCCGGACAGCTGTTATGGCACGTAGGGAGCCAAGGGTCAAAATAATAATTTCCATTTAGTGCTCCAAATGTTTATTACAAATAAAAATAAATTATAAAACCAAGACCAGTGTGGTACCTCTGAAGACATACAAAAATTATCAGTTAGGTCTTATAATTCTTTGCTAATCAATCCTGGAAAACTCCGCCATCTAGAAAAGAAGACGTTGTGCGTGGGTTTTTTCTCGAGCCAAAACAGCAACTCGGCAATCGAGTTCAAAATCTAAACAAACCCGTGGCATGCGATCACTAAGACAAGGTAAAGATAATGTTTGGATTAGGTCTTTAAGCATTGTTCAAAGAGGTGTAACAAGCTGCACAGCGCTATATATACAATCATTATTTATACACTTACATCAAAAAGATAAATAGTGGAGTAGAAACTTGAAGAAAAACGGAAAAAGACACGAAAAATAAGAGTGTACAATGACATCAATAAAACAAATGGATCAGACCGTGGTGAGGCGACAAACGCCGATATCCGATATCGCCCATCTTTTCGTTCAGCAAGTCAGCTTCGCAGTAATATTCGGCAGACAAAACTTTTTACTATCTTTCGATTCCTGTACCAAGGGGGAAGATAAAGAAGAAATTTACAGAAGCGGAAATAAGAAGATCGAAAATCGCCAATATCTTTTTTTTAAATATAGGGTAAAGCCCAGAAAGGTAAATAACAGAATGACCGGAAAAAGTAGAATAAAGCTTACTACACGTGTTGCGTTTAAAAAGTTGCGTTTTTTGTCTCTGGTTCACTCTGGTTCCTGTTCCGTGTTCTGTGTTCACAGTTGTCTGGTTTGGGTAAAAAACGGTGTTTTACTTATGCTGTTCCATGTTTCGTGTTTTGTCGCTGTTCTGACGAAAGCGCAAATCTAGGATCCTGAGCATGTCTTAAGTTAAAAATCTGTTAAACTGCAAATTATATTCCAAAACGACCATACTTTAGGACCCAGCTTTATCCTCCGAACTTCCGCAATTCTTTCTTTTCTATCTGTAAATCTCTCTGCAATTTTCTATCTGAACAGTGATAAAACATGCTAGGAGAGCAAGTTCCGTGTTTTGCAAAACAGACAGCAGAAGAGAGAACAAAGAACACAGAACAGCGTAACAAAAACGGTAAAATGAGAAACAGCGTGTTCCCTGTTTTGACAAAAACGGGAAAAATATAAAACAGAGACAAAACAGCGAACAGAACAGAGACAAAAAACACAACTACAGCCTTGCTCAAATAGGAATTAAAAAGGTTCTTATCGGTGCGGCGTTCGGTGTTGCCACGCTGATACAGTTTTTTCGAGCTTCTAAAGACCAGAAAAAGTTGAAGTACAGGAGTACAATTTGACACTCATTATATTGTAAAAAGCTACTAATTAACGGGTGGATAGCATCGGTTCTCGAACTCACTCAGTCGTAACAGAACAAAAGGTGTTCTTTTGAAGAAAAGGTGTTTCTTCAGCTTCCAACAAAGTAGAACTTTAGTGCTTCCCTTGGCAACCCTGACGACGCTGCTCCTTTCCTCGTCCCGCTGGCGGAACCAACCAAGCGATTTGATTGGCTCTGCATAAGTGAAAATGGAACCCGGGTCTGTTCTCCCTATTGCCTTTTTACAACGCGCCCCAAGGAAAAGAGGAATCTGTATACACCTAAACCTTGTTAAACCTGTTTGAACAATGCATCAGTATTTCAAGCATATAATGACAAGCACATAGAGGTACGACAAATCCGAAAGAATAACTTCATTCGATGAAATCGATTATCTGAAGATAGCAGACAAACGAAGTAACGCAAATTTATCAGGTTTTCGGGCCTATTTATGTTAAGAAGTGTTGTGTAATCAGAGTGTCGGATATCAGCCCTATTCCGACGAAGGTTCAGCTGGCGCAAGGAAAAATATCATATTTCCTACTAGAAAAATTTCGATCTCAGGTGGAATCCCCATGGTGCATTGGAAACGAGATAATGTTCTTTATCATTACACCCCCGCTTATGTAAAAAACAACAACATCGGAGTATGAAAATAAATCACGGCATGGCTGAAACAAAGCATAACTAAATACGTGAATTGTTGCAGCAACCTTTGTTCGGCTTCGGAAGAGTTTTTTTTTCTGAATTGATGACGTGATCCGTTATCAAGTGTAGGGATGTAGGGATTTTCTTAGTATAAGAAACCTGGCGAGGTTCCTCAGAGTGGCCAGTCTGCACAGGGAAAAGTATTTGAGTGGGGTTTAGGGTAGTAGTGTGACCGTTTATTTTTGTACTTATATGTTATTATTTATGTGTGTTTGTTATGGCCCTTGGGCTTTGAAGACAAATAAATATCATATCATATCATGGCTATCCGTCGGCGTTTAAAAAAAAATCCAGTGTATCGGAAGAAGCTTACAGGGTTCTAAATTGGCTTTATTCCTTTTCAGTCTCGAAAACTTGGAACATTTTCTTATATAACCCAGTTGATATTATAAAGTTATCCGTAACCTTTTTGGATCAGAAGACCATGAACGTAATGACTTAATTTTTAGTGACAGTGATAGACAATGCAGACTAATTTTCTTACCCTCAGATTTATAGAGATCAAATAAAATGTGCACTAATTTGCACAAGTTTCTAGCCCCTCGTGAACCCCTTCTAGCAACCGATTATTACTTCAAGTCCCTCTCCCCGTAATAGACATTGTACCAAATTGTTCTTACATCAAATACACCGGAAATACACCAACTAGGGAAAGTTGCAAACCCCTCATCGCCGAAGATGATTATGGTTTAACAGCCGATTATGGCTAACAAGTCCCATACATTTCTCACAGCTAGGATCGGCCTATATTTTTGTTTCAGTTTGTACCTTACGACTGAAGTTGTCAACCCCTCAAAACTTTCAAAATGGTGTATCTCATGATGGAATTTTTGTACAAAAAAACGGGTGACACGCTTTGATCACCTTATGATGGTCTATCGATTGCCATGGAAAAACAAAATCTGTCTGTATTAGTTCGAAAGTTGGCCTTAGGCCAACTTTCTAATATCACCACTTAGAAAGGAGCAAAGGATAACTCTAACTTCTTTAGCAATGAGAGAACTTTGAAAGTTTAAGGGGCACATCTGATACCATTTCTCTTCCTCAATCCCAAGTGCTAAAAATGGAATGATAAACTCAGCTGAAATTGCGAACAGAAATGGGTAGAAACAATAGACCGCAGCACTTCCAAAATGCCACTTTTTGTTTCTGTTTTTCTATTTATTACTCAAAGAAGATATATTGGCTGTGTGGCCAGGGAACTGCCGCACATCCTTTTTGGTCCTCCTTTTTGGCCCTAGACAAGAGTTCTAAGGAGCTTTCCAAAATATAATGCCATATTCATCAGTCCAGCCTAAGGACCAAAACTTCCGTAAAAACCGCAGAGGTTAGACCCTTACCACTTTCTGGAAATAAGCTGAAATCGGGGTACTAGGAAAAAACAAACAAAACAAAAACACGACAAAACCAGAGTGTTGCTCTCGCAACATAATAAAGAAAATGCTGAATATTCTTCCATCTTTTCCCATATCATCGCCCAGTATTGCCAGATTGGCGGATTTTACGCCAAACAGGCGGATTTTGTCGGAGACTGGCGGAAATATTTCTGCAACGGGCGTGTTGCGTAAACGTGGCTGTTTTTCTTTTTAACTGGCGTATTTTTTGGCGTTATGTGAAATATTGACTATCTTTACGCAGAAACGATTGTTTTTCAGAAAAATTGACTGTTTTTCAGAATAATCGACTGTTTTTACCTCGTTTTAGTCGTCGCGACCGAAGGCCGGAAATTTTTTGGGGTTCTATGTTGATACAGTCATTGAGATTTTGGAGGTGTAGATTTTTCTGGTGTATTTTTCAAAGGCCGGGGCTTATTTTTTTTTACCACGATCTGGCAACACTGTCATCGCCGGTCGTTTGGCGGTTACTTGAGAATCCCTGACAGATGGAACTATATCCAATGCAAAGTTATTCAAGGGACTTTTAACGTGACAAATAAACCAATCCCATGACGTTAGGATGTGAACTGCTAAAAAATATCTCTAAGTTTTCATTTAATCGTAGGCTACTAATTAATTTTCAATGTAAAGTACGATTGTTCGTTAGGGGATTTTTCTTGTCAGTTTGTTATGTCTTTATTCTTCTTTTTTTCTTCTTCCTTCTTTCTCTTCTTCTTTTTTGATTTGTTGGTTTGTTTCCCTTAATAAAGAATACGCTCTTTCTGTTCTTCTTTTTCTGATTTGTTGGTTTGTTTCCCTTAGGACTATATGAATAAAGAATACGCCCTGCCTATTGCCAGGCCTTATGGCCTTATGTTATTTTTTTTTTTAAGAACAAACTGAATTAAACTAAAATCAAGTGAACGTTTATTTATATTTTATGTTTTGATTTATTTGTTTTATAGATTTGATTTTTTTTTAAAGGGTCTAGTATCGGAGACGGAAATCAAAAAAGATTGAAATAAACGCCACTGCAAAAGGGATTTGCACTCCACTGCAAGCAGGAATTGCGAAGACCTAAAATAAAATAACGTTAGGACCGTTGGCGTCTCCGAGGGAAAGTGGAAGCGTAGTCACCTGGCCAAAAGTACAGGAAGAACGGAAAAGATACTACGCGGCAAAAAAAAAAAAGAAGAAACAGGCAGCATGAGACTCAAGAATGCGCTTCTTCAGAGAAAGAGCAGAAAAGCGCCTAGTTTCTGGGAAAGAGGGACGGCCTTCACAACTCGAACATTGACGACACACCGCAGTTCCACTTGAACGCATGTAACCACACTGTTAGAAGTTTCATAACAGATGCGCATAACACTTTCAAGAATAACACCTTTTCACTTAGAAAAAAGTGGTATGACCAATTGAGTTTATACTATTTCGTCAAGCAAAAAATAAAAGGAATGGTTTCGCTTTTAATTTGGATACTAACGCTTCCGTGCACAGGCTGTTCTCTTGCTCACTTTTTGTTCCAAAGTTTGCTCAGAAAACATCGCTGGCTGACTACGCTCCGAGGCAACATTCTGAATTTCCGGCAGAAGCAAAAGATGGAAAAGTCGTGAGGCGCAAAGATCCGCGGGTGTCCGAGCTTTTCTGTGTCTGTCCTCTTGTTCCTTTTTATCAAATATATATTTGCGAACAGCGCAAAGGCGGCAACACGCCGAAATTTTGATTTCTTTGTTTATATGTCCATATCTTGATAATATAGAAATAAATTAAAATAAAACACAATATTAACGAAATAAAATTAAAAAGTTCGCTCAAATATTCTGTGTCAACGATTTTTGTTGTTGTTGTGAGACAAATAGATTAAAATAAAACATCATATTATTCATCTTGTTAATATTCTGTGTCAATCAAATTTCTTTTTATATAAATAGGTTAAAATTAAGCATAATGTTAAGTAAAAGTTCAGTGAATTAGTCTGTGTGGACGATTTTTATGGCACTTGCTCTCCGGCCAAGTGCCATATAGCGATCGCAATTTCTGTCCGTCCGTCGGTCTGTCGGTCGGGCGGTCGGTCCAGGTTTTTCTAGTTCGGGCACTTCCACACAAGCTAGGACGATGAAACTTCGCAGGCACATCAAAGACCCGACCAGATTAACTTACAAATAATCACTTCCCCAATCCGACTTTCCCCGGATCCGGGAGTCCGGAAACTAGGAACAACGGCAGCAAAAGGGGAGGAAAAGAGCAAAATGTCCAAAGGCGATAATCGATCCAATCGATCTCTGTGGTAGAGGCCCAGTGCTCTACCGCTGCGCTACACTCGGTTGTATTTATAAGCGAATGCGGGAACATATACGGTTTAAAGATTAAAGCAAGGCCAAGTGCTAAGCAGAGCAAAATAACTAGAGCTATTTTGCTCTGATGCTAGCTAAACTTAAACTAAACAAATCTCGTGAAACGCTTCCACATAAGCTAGGACAATGAAACTTGGCAGGCGTATCAGGAAACCGACCAGATTAACTTGGAAATAACCAATTTCCAGATCCGATCATAGTGGGGGAAGTGGAGGGATGGGGAATCCGGGAACTATTAAAATGCATAACATGCATGAAACATGACGTGTGTCAAGAACAAGTGTTTAGATATTCAGTTTCAAATCCGGACCAGTTTCGATACCTGTACGGGGGGGGGCTGGAGGGGGACACCGGAAATCTCCTGAAACGCTTCCACATAAGCTAGCACTATAAAACTTGGAAGGCATATGAGGGAACCGGCCAGATTAACTTGGAAATAATCACTTCCCCGATCCAGCCACCGCGGGGGGAGTGGAGGGATGGGAAATCCGGAAACTAGAAACATACATAGGTTCCTTCCCGATACTGTGATTAGGGGGAGTGGAGGGATGGGGAATCCAGGATCTAGTGACATGCATTACTTTAGAACGCGTGATCGGGTATGAATGAAACTTAACAATTATCAAGAACAAGTGTCTCAGATGATCAATTTCAAGTCCGGGACGAATCCGATAACTGGGGGGGGGGGGGGGGCAAGAAATCCCCTGACGCGCTTACAGTCGAGAGATCGGGATGGGACTTGGAGTAAAGAACAAGCATAAGCCGTAGAGACAATACTGACAAAACAGGACCGGATCATGTCACTGTTGGGGGAGTTTGAGAGGCTTTTCCACAATTCTGGTCATCGCGAGCTGGGGTACTTCCAAATGGGCTACGACCATGAAACTTGGCAGGCTGTGCTATTACCATGAAACTTTTCAGGCATGTTAGAGACTCTATCAGATTGGCTTAAAAATAGTCCCTCCCCCGATCCGATCATCGTTTTGGGAGAAACAGTTATCAGTGAGTGAAATAACCATTTCAGATTTAGTAAATCAAGCCGATTTTCTGATGAAATGAGTATCGGGAGAGAGATGCAGCATTGACAACTGCAAACGGTATCTGACAAATATGCTAACTGTTCTTACAAGTCAGTCCGAAACTTTGGAGTTTTACCGTGAGATTAAGAAGGTGTTTGGGCCTGAGTTTTATTTTAAAATGAATCTACCTCAAAAATTTTTGAAGTTGTGGATCCAGGCTAGAGCTAATTCCCTCCCCCTGTTTGGTAGATTTAGAGTGTATGATAGGCATAGGACTGGTCCAGATGTCAGGTATAATTGCCAACTTTGCAAAGCAGGGGTAGAGGAAAACATGGACCACTTTCTCAATCGATGCCAGGAGCTTTCGGAGTTAAGGGGATCTTATTTTAAGGGGAGTGTTTTGCTTCTTCCGGATATCCTGAATAGCACTTCGGAAAGGGTTATAACAAAGGTGTGTGAATTTATCGAGGGAGCGCTGAAGCTAAGAGCGACCAAGCTTAGTAGCGAGGCTTCATAGCCGTAGAAAAATAATGTTGTTGTTCTAGTTTGTAATGTGTACTATTGTTGTGTTATGTATATGGCCACTGGGCTTTTAAATACACTTATTATTATGAGCTTTCAGCTCTTTTTTTTCTTGTCACATAAATAAATACAATAAACTTAGTTTTAATCAAACTAACGATGCATTTTCCCTTATGTATCATGTGTCGATCAAATTTTGTTTTTTAGTCAGATAAATAGATTAAAATAAACCATAGTGTTATTCAAACAAACATTAAAAATTCATAAAATATTGTTTGTCAATGATTTTTTTCTCGGCAGATAGATAAATTTAAAATGCAACGTAGTGTTAATCACAATAAAAGGTCTTTGAGATATCTTTGTCAATCAGACTTTGTTTTCTTGTCAGATACAGAAATAAATAATTTCGAATAAATATTATATAATATAAATTAAAATAAAACGTAGTGTTAATCAGACAGACAACAAGTATTCACTGAAATATTCTGTGCCGAAACTGTAACTTTGAAACCTGGAAAATGTACCACCGTACAGAAGAAATTTCTTTCGTGATACACGTGCAGTACGGAAATGAGCTTGAATTTTAGGACATGGGCGTCCGTTGAGCGAGGGATCCTAGATGTTTTCTCTACCAGCAAATTTTCAAAGAAAGTCCCCCCCCCCCTCCCTGTGGTAAGAAACGGGGAGGTTGGAATACTTAAGAAAACTCTTCCTTCCCGTTGCACTGCTACTTGGAACAACCGGTGTGAGAATGCTTTCTCCCAGTAAACTGACACTCTGAGATTGCGAAAGACGGACGTTCGAGGGCAAATATACTATCTCACAGAGGCGTTACTAGCCAAAATGTTTTTTTTTTGGGGGGGGGGGAGGTTTTTACTGACTAGCTGGTCGTTTTAACCGACTGTTTTTGCCGAAAAAACAACCGTTTTCAAGATAAAACGAAAGTTTTGACGATGGATCGACTGATTTTCAGAAAGACCGAATGTTTTTAAGAAAAAACCTACCGTTTGATGAAAAATCGACTGTTTTTCCGAAAAGCCGACTGTTTTCATAAAAAAATCAGCTGTTTTTACGAAAGATCGCGGCGTTTCGGTTATTTTTTACCGACTGGTCGACAACATTGGGGGGGGGGGGCAAATATGCTTGCGCGAATCTCCTTTTTCTGCCCAAAACCTCCAACTCGCGTCATATTGTCTCTTCTGTCTGTTTGCCCGACGTACTATTATTTTTCGTGGGTTTATTAATTGTTAACACTGAAACATCTAGGATCCCTCGCTCAACGGACGCCCATGTCCGAAAATTCAAGCTCATTTCCGAAGCCAAGCTGACCATTCATTTAGAAAGAAATAGAAAACCGTGATTTTTGTTGGTTCCGCATCGTTTCTCTGTTGGTACTGTGTTGGATTTTATGATTTAGTTTTTATGGCACTTGCAGCCTCTGGCTCAAGTGCCATATACCGATCACAATTCCGTCTGTCGGTCTGTCGGTCGGTCCGAGTTTTTTGTCCCACATATCCGAGTTAGGGTACTTCCAGATGTGCTAGGACAATGAAACTTGGCAGGCATATCAGGGACCCGACCAAACTAACCTGGAAATAATCAGTTTCCCGATCCGACCATATGGGGGGGAGTGCGGGGCGCTGGAAACTTGCAAATTTAGGGCATTTTGTCACTTTTTTCTGAGTTAGGGTACTTCTAGATGAGCTAGGACAATGAAACTTGGCAGGAATATCAGGGACCCGACCAAACGAACCTGGAAATAATCAGTTTCCCGATCCGACCATATGCGGGGGAGTGGGGGCGCTCGAAACTTGAAAATTTAGGGCATTTTGTCACACTTTTTCGAGTTAGGGTACTTCCAGATGAGCTAGGACAATGAAACTTGGCAGGAATATCAGGGACCTGACCAAAGTAACCTGGAAATAATAAGTTTCCCGATCCGACCATATGCGGGGGAGTTGGAGCGCTGGAAACTTGAAAATTTAGGGCATTTTGTCACACTTTTTCGAGTGAGGGTACTTCCAGATGAGCTAGGACAATGAAACTTGGCAGGAATATCAGGGACCCGACCAAACTAACCTGGAAATAATCAGTTTTCCGATCCGACCATGTGCGGGGAAGTGGGGGCGCTGGAAACTTGAAAATTTAGGGCATTTTGTCACACTTTTTCGAGTTAGGGTACTTCCAGTTGTGCTAGGACCATGAAACTTGGCAGGCATATCAGAGACCCGACCAAACAAAATTAGGAATAATCATTTTTCTGATCCGACCATTTTGGGGGGGGGGGTGGAGGGCAGGGGAATCCGGGAAACTGAGAAGTGTGTAACTTTCGAACGGATGATCGGATTGTAATGAAACTTCATAACTGAAGAGAATATATATCTGTAATGTCCCGTTTAAAGTCTTGGCCGGATTCGGTAGCCAGGGGGGAGTTGGGGGGGGGGGAGACCGGAAATTTCAAGAAACGGTTAGAATGGAGGGATCGGAGTGAAACTTGCTGGGGAGAACAAGCATCTGCTCTAGATAAGTTCTTTAGACCATTGTACTGGATCCGGACACTTATGGGGGGGGGGGGGGTCCCGGAATTCCGGTGATGGTGATTGTAATGAAACTTCATAACTGAACAGAATATATATCTGTAATGTCCCGTTTAAAGTCTTGACCGGATTCGGTAGCCAGGGGGGAGTTGGGGGGGGGAGACCGGAAATTTCAAGAAACGGTTAGAATGGAGGGATCGGAGTGAAACTTGCTGGGAAGAACAAGCATCTGCTCTAGATAAGTCCTTTAGACCATTGTACTTGATCCGGACAGTTATGGGGGGGGGGGGGTCCCGGAATTCCGGTGATGGTGGTTTTGGGGATTTTCACTATGAAACTTGGCAGGCATATCAGGGACCCAATCAAACTGACTTCAAAATAAAAATTTTTTCGATCAGATAATGGTGGGGGAGTGGAGGGAGGGGAATCCGAAATTTTCAGTCATGCGTAATTTTGGAATGGGTGATCGGATTCGAGTGAAATTCAAGAATTCAACAGAGGACATTTCTCCGATGATTTTTTTCATATCCGGACCGGATCCGGCAACTATTGGGGGGGGGCGGAAAATACGTGCCCCGTTTAGAATGGAGGGATCGGGATGGAACTTTGTGGGAAGAACAAACAGATGCTCTAGGTAAGTCATTTGCTGAATCGGATTGGCTACGTGCACCGCGGGGGAGCTGGGTGGGGTGGGGGGGGAGTGGACCGGAAATCTCGAGAAACGGTTAGAATGATGGTATCGGAGTGAAACTTGCTGGGAAGAAGAAACATTTGGTCCATGTAAATCTTTTACATAATCTGACTGGATCCGGACACTTGAGGGGGGGGGGGAGGAGGGGTATCCCGGAATTCCGTTTTTTGGGGGATTTTCACGGCGAAACTTGGAAGGCATATCAGGGACCCGGTCAAACTGACTTGGAATAAAAAAAAAATCCTCGATATGATAATCTTGGGGGGGGGGGGAGTTGAGGGAGGGGAATCCGGAATATTGAGTCATGCGTAACTTTGGAACGGGTGATCGGATTCGAGTGAAATTTAATAATTAAACAGAGGACATTTTTCTCTTGTGACCTTTTTCATTTCCGGACCGAATCCGGAAATTATCGGGGGGAGGGCGGAAAATACTTGACCCGCTTAGACTGGTGTGATCTGGATCGAACTTCGTGGGAATGACAAACAGATGCTCTGGATTAATCATTTACAGAACCGGATTGGCTCCGGTTATTGTGGGTGGAGTTGGAGGAGGGGGAGGGGGGTGTGGGATTCCGGTGATCGCGCGTTAAGGTACTTCCAGATGTGCTAGGACGATGAAACTTCGCTGGAATATTGGAGACTCAACAACATTTGCTTAGAAATTGCTGCTTCCCAAATCCGATTATTCCTTAAAGTACCAATCTTGACCGCAAAGTAAAAAAAATACTTTTAAGCAATATATGCGTTTTCGTGATGCCCATCAGCCCATTAGCAGTTTTGCCTCAAGGGTTTTGCTTACAAATGAAGTTCCAGCTCCCTTATAGCGCGCATCTCAACCGCAAAGTCGAAACTTACTTTTGATCAATCAAATCATCTTGACACATGCAAGTGCCATATGAGCTTACAGCTCTTGTTTGATTTTTTCGCTTAGGACGGTTTGCCGGAAGTGCAACCGAAATATCCGAATTTATATTTATCCCTCACACATCATCCTAGAGGGATAATTAGCTGATCAGTAAAAAAACCCGAAAATCACGGTTTTCTATTTCTTTAACACTGGGTCGACTCTAGCCCTTTCAAAATTTTGAATAGTTGATTTGAGCCGTGTATGTGGCCAGGTGGTAGGGCACCACTGAACTCCTTTTTTTTTCAGAATGTGGAATTACCCGATACCTTCTCTTCTGAACTCAAGCATTTACTTGAGGGCCTATTACAGCGAGATGTGGAAAACCGGTTGGGCTGTAAGGGACGAGGGTAAGCGCAGCATCTTTTCACCTCAGTATTGTAGCTAGGTTTTTCGTCGTTTGCATGTTCTTCTTGTAATAATTAAATAAAACTAAGTAAATAACTAAAAACTTAATAAATAATAATTAAACCACTAACACTCCTACCAATATAAGGTTTGAAGCCAAGCTGACCATTCATGACCATAGCCATGTGGATTACATAACAGGCAAAGGCTCCGCGCTTTTGAACGCTTTTGGCTACTTACGACGATTTGGACTTTCAATTGAGTCACTCCCAAACTGTTACAAGACTTACGTCCGGTCTGTAACCGAGTACGCTTGTAGTCTATGGCATGCATCTCTAACTATTGTGCAGAGTGACAAAATTGAGGCAATACAAAAACGGGCGTGCAAAATTATTCTTGGACCCTCGTACACTGACTACAACACAAGTCTTTCAAAACTGAATCTGATGACACTGGGCCAGCGAAGACATCAGCTCTTGATGAATTTTGGGATGACTCTGTTGAATTCCGATCATCATCGTGAAATACTTCCAAGTTTTCAAAGCAGTAGACAAGAGAAAATAACCCGAGAATCAAAAAATCTCAAACTCCAACTATTAGAAATGTCTCCAGCTGATTCGTCGGATCGTTTTCTCAAGTCCATCGTGCCGTATTTCGTGAAACATTTTAATTCGAGACAACAAAATGACTTCCAACTGTAAATATTTTGAGGTATTGTCATTTTATAATTGTAGATATATAGTTACCGATAAGTTTAATATTTTATGAATTGATGACTTTTTATTTATATGTATTTATAGAACTTTGTTTATATTTGTACGTATCGTTTAAATGTAACCGCCATAAGTCAATGATAAATCAAAAAGGGTTATTATTTTCGTTGACGTCCTTTGCTATTCGTTGTAAAAGAATATTTGGAGAATATAATGAATTTCAATTTGAATTCATTACGAAAGAAATAGAAAACCGTGATTTTTGGGTAGCTGATCAAGAAAAAAAACACCCAAATATCATGGTTTTCTATTTCTTATACTCCTACCAGTCTCTTTACGTCTAACGTTGAAGATAATTTGAAAGATAAGAAATTTGTATGTAGACAGAATTTAAATTTAGTTCAACATTCATACCCATAAATCATTTTTTTTCTCTCACACTTTAAGGTAGATCACTCCAAGGGGTGCGTGGGTTGCTTGTGGCTCGATAAGAGTCGGTCTTTTGGATGTCCCACAAGCGTGTTTCCTTGGCCAACAAGGTTTTTGTTGCTGAAATTTGACAAACGACTGTAGGTGGTTTTCCAATTTTTTTTTTGCTGGAATTTGGCGGCAAATCATAAAGTCCAAAAGTCCAAATAATAAAGTTAGCTACTTTATAGACATAGAACCCAGGATATTTCTAGTACAGAATGCTAAGGCGTAAGCCTGAACACAACACTGGACAACTTGGTCAAATGGCCTAGAAGGAAAATAATCTTGTGTAGGCCTAGCTAAGATACAACTTAAAGATTAAATGCAAAAGATTTGCGAGTAAGCAGTCAAATCAGCCGCTAATGTAATAAGAATTGATTACTGCAAAATTGCGCCGAACCGTTCGAGCTGTAGCAGACCTGGGCTTGGGAAGTTATATACTGCCTTTTGTGCACCGTATGTAAAACTTCCTTGCTGGACTATATTCTATACTCTGAAAAAAGGACCTTAGACATAGACATAGACATTATTTTAATTTCATGAAAAACACATAAATTAAAAAACAATTTACCATTAACGGCCACTTTTAAGACAAAAAAATCCTGATTTTGGCCGTAATTCTAACCACCACGAATCCTCTATATCATTCCTTCATGGGGGGGGGGGTTACATATTTTTTATTTTTTTAAAAATAAATACCCTTTCCTCTTATCACACTTCTTTCCTTTTCAAATAATGGGATTTAACCATTCTCTTGAATGATGCCAGACTAATGGTCTTTCTATCACACACACAATGCTAACCATTCGTACTATCAGTATGAACGTTCAAAACCACAAAAAACAACAATGAGCAAATTAAAAAAAATTCCTAGGTTTGAAATAATTCGGTCTGGACTAAATCTCAGCCAATTATCCGGGATAGCCCTTATGGCACGTAGGGAGCCAAGGATCAAAATAATAATTTCCGTATAATGCTCCAACTGTTTATTACAAATACAAATAAATTAAAAGCCCAAGACCAGTGTGATACTTCTGAAGACATACAAAAAAGAATCAGTAAAGTCTCATAATTCTTTGCTAATCAAACATGGAAAATTTCGTCATCTGGAAAAGAAGGCGTTCTGCGTGGGTTTTTTCTCGAGCCAAAAAACAACCGGGCAATCAAGTTCAAATCTAGATAGACTGGTGGCTTGCGATCAGTATGAGAAGGTAACCAGAATGTTTGGATTAGGTCTTTAACGCGGTGCACGCGGAACCTCTACCTGATCCGCCGGTTGTTAATTTCCGACCCATTGTTGACGCTTCAAAACCTCTTCTCTAATTTGTATTCTCCGATTGGAAACTTACGTGTCCACGACTCTATCAATTTGATTCTAATTTAGCGAATAGCCTTTGTGGAAAATATTTTTGAGTGTTTCGTGATGATTTTGTATTTCTTTGTCCTTTTCTACTGCCCTTATGCCCTTGGGGAGTGCTTTATAAATCCTTCGTTCATTCAGATATGCCGCGGAAAAACGGCTATTATGGGACTTCTGTATGAAGTTGTTCGAGCCTCGACTGCTATTTTGACAGACTCGCTTTTGAATCCGATAGAAA
This sequence comes from Branchinecta sandiegonensis, assembly GCA_030848855.1. Classification (NCBI taxonomy): domain Eukaryota; kingdom Metazoa; phylum Arthropoda; class Branchiopoda; order Anostraca; family Branchinectidae; genus Branchinecta; species Branchinecta sandiegonensis. The sequence continues at coordinate 2,100,899 of JAUPMV010000021.1, read as the reverse complement.
ATGTTCCACTTCACTCCTTGTGAAAATGGAGTTGGCGGGCCGATCCACCCCCTTCCTCTCCGTCTTATCTTCCCCGGATGACTAACTCTCTGCATCTTGGAATATCGATTCGGGAAATGCCTTGTGACAGGATCTGCCTTTTTCGGGAATCTTCCTGGGAGATTCAGGTAAAAATATTGCAGAGGCGGGGTCGGGGAGAGTATATTGATTTAGGTCAGTCTAAGCGAGGTCAACAGGATTGTCAGGTTGTCGTATTAGGTCTTTTCGTGTGAGGCGGGGAATATTGATAGATAGATAAATGTCCATTGTAATCATTGGACCTTGTGCAAACAATGCAAATACCACTCATGACGTACGAGGGTGGGGGATGGGGGGTTAATTTAACGAGCTCTACAGACTCTCCCGTCCACTTCTGATTCGCTCACCATACTTTCACTTTTTCTGTAATTTTTCTAGTAGCCTAGAAAGATTGCAGCTTAATCAACGAAAACGGATATTTCTACACCATCATTGAAAGGGGAATAAACCGTAAACGTTTGTTTACTACTCTGACCCTGTGAATTGCTGGAAAACTCTCTCTAACCCTTTCTTGACTGTTTGATCTTGGTCTTGAAGGATAGTTTAATTGGAAATGAGATCTTGGAAGGGTTCAAAGTTTTACGACGAAAACAGAGTCTCGCATCCGATTGGTTAGCTTTCGCAAATTGGAAGCGTGATCGAACAATAGGATGCGAAACTCAGTTGTTGTTAAAATCAAAGCTTTTAGGCGCTCATTTCCCACCCAACTTTGCTCCAGAACTATAGATCCACAACAGAAAGAGTTGGAATAACGTTTCCAAAATATACAGGCTCTAAATAGTCACCATACGCCAACAATTCAGTCCTTTACCTCCTAATGTTAAATAACTTATTTATTTCTACCCTTTGGGTTTTCGTCTGGTAAGCTGCAATTTCTGCAAAAATGGGCAACCCACTTCATTTTTCCAAAAATCCTTCGGTAAGAAAAACCGCATTGGAAATTTCAACAGAGACACCCTTGAAATGCAACTACATGGTATACTACATACATAGTAACTACATAGTATATCATGAAGGGCGTACGCTACATGTATAAATTAGTAGCGTTTGTATTAATTTAAGTTAAGTTGTTGTTCTTTTCTCTATTTCGTTATTTTCTTTACGTACTCCACTCCGTCTTTTTCTTTGTTCCTTGCGACGGGTTTATCTGATTACACGATACTTGCATAGATTAACGGTGTTTGTATCATTTTAGTTCTTGTTCTTTTTTCTCTTTCTTGACTTACTCCGTCTTTTTCTTTGTTCCTTTTGACTGGTTGTTTCTTCGTTCCAGTAAATACAATACAGTACAATACAATACTGTCTGGATCGGATAACTCCTGGCATATTATCGTTAGTTGTACCAAGTACAAATAATTAGATAGAACCTCCATCTCCCTATCTCTTTACTATGACTATGCGGAGTCGAGTATTTCCCTGTACCTTTTCCGCTGTGAAAGAGCGGAGGTTAGTAGCTTAGCGCCACATCACGTTTCGTTACCTCTACAATCAGCTATATCGCAGTGAAACCACCTTGAGGAAAAGTAGAAGACAAAGCTGATTGGTTCTTCGGACGCGCTCAAGAGCGGATCAGCGCGCGGAGTACGCCTCCTGCATTTGCTTTCTCTGCGATGAGCAACGGCGAAGACGGAAGTAGAGTAGACGGGTAAAAAGCTACAGTAAACACCTCTAGGTCCGCTCAGTTTTGCCGGGATATTCATAGTCGCTGCAGGGTACCAAAGAAAGAGGTTCTTTCTGATTATTTGTTCTTGGTTATACTCAGTAGGTAGTCAGGGCAAGCTTGGGTCCATGATAAGTTGTGTATAACTTAGATTATCACAGGGACTTCCATGCCGTAACCTTTGATGGAGTAATCTTCTCCCAGTGTTGTCGCTAAAACGGGTCCCTTTTTGTTTGTCACTTATTGTCGGTCACTATATATTGTCTAACATGGCGTCGAAGGACTATATTTGTTCAAATAGAACTAAGTTCAGTCAAGAAGTCCTTTTTCGGTTTTCGATAAAACGGAATAGGCCTAAATGTTCGATCTGTCGATACATCAGAGCTGCAGGGCACTTTTTGCTCTTCTGTCATAACAGCGTTTCATCTAGCGGAAACTTGTAAGGGGGAGAAAATCGCCGAGAAATCACGCGAATAAAAAGCCCTTGTTCGAGTCTCTACAGGGTACGGTAAATTGGGGCGTGGCTTTGTTCATTTCCAGTAATAATGCGTTCAATCAGCTTAAACGACACGTTAGCATGGCGTTAGCTGAACCCGCTTCCTCATTTGATGGTGGCTTCATACTGGAGGAGTTAATTTGAAACATTGTCGCATTTGTAGTGTCTAGATCACTCACTTCCTAGACGCTATTTCAAACTAGGCCTCCTTATGACCATGGATCATCAGGTGACGCGATTCGGGAAGTGCATAGCCTATCGGTATTTAGCTGGTATATATATATATATATATATATATTTATTTTTGCCCGCTTACAAAAGGGAAAAGCGGAGTACATAAAGAAAAAGAAAAGAAGAAAAGAAACTAAAGAAAATATGTACACGCACTAAACATAATACTAAAATCTATACTACGAATCGAGTTAGCATATGGTTTGCGCAAGCATTTAAAGCTCTTGCCCGAGTACTTTTTTCAGTTTTATGTATTTTTTCGGTGGGGTTTATTATTTTATATTTCGCTGATAACTCCGTGTTTGAACTTCGGAGAGGGACGCTAACAAAAATTTTGCGTACTTGTAGTACTTGGTGCGTATTTTTCTTTGATCTGTTATTTTTAACAATTCCCAAAGTGTCGAAACATAAAGTACGTAAGGTGTAGTTACTGCATTAAATAGGCGGGCAAGAACGAACCGGTTGACACTGTGCTTACATTTTACCGAGCGCTCGGTAAAATAAATACATTTTCAACATTTACATACATACATACATACATTTTCAACTAACGTTGTCCTCACGGACAGGATATTCGATTTGTAAACTATTCCGAGGTACTTAAGAGAGTCCGAACTAGGTGGTTCCCGATTGATATTGTGCGTTGCCCTTGCGTAACTTCATTAAAAACAATAAACTCAGTTTTGCTCACGTTCACGTCAAGACCGATCTTACTGTAACCGTGAACTATCGATTTTAGTTTGTCCCGTAGGCCATCAAGGGTACTGCTGATCAGTAGGAGGTCGTCCGCGTAAGAAATGAGATCTGTTCCATCCAGGAAGAAAGTTCCTCTTTTTGACTTAGTTACAGAATATGTATATGTACTACACTATTACTACACTATTTTGCACTTTACTATTCCTAAGTACTTCACTTTGTGTACCCTCTTCAAAACAAAATCACCAAGTCGAATAGCCGGATATATCAGGGATTTAAAATCTAGTATAGGCTAAAGCTGGAATAGGAAACATTTACGAAATACATAAAAACCACAACGAATTAACTAATGCACTTTACAAGATATGACCTGAATTAAATGCTGGAGTAAACCTATGAATGAATGAATGAATGTATTCCCAAAAAAGCCCTATGGGCCATAGCGGTACGAAATAAAAAAATAAATAAGCACTCCAACTGCATTGTACCAGTCCAAATATTCAACATAATTCTAATAGCTAAAAAACTATCAAACAAACTAAATCCCATCCCTACCACAACATCAACCTACAATAAAATGTTCACGGTGCTCCATGGCAACGTTCAGGAATCTACCCAAACGACGCAACTCTTGGAACACTTTGCTACCCATCAAATCTTTCAGAGACCCCCTTGAAGAACCTCCTTACCAAAAACTAATCTCCTTAAATCCCCCAACTCACTACAAGAACAAACCAAGTGTTCCACATCTTCATCCATCTGTCCGCATAACGGGCAAAAGTAAGGACCAGAACCGCACCTAGTTCTACCAATATATTTTCTTCTCGCACCCACCGGTAAAGCATCTGCACGAAAACTCACCATCCACTTTAGTTCATCGGGTCTTAAACCAACCTTAAGAAAAAGCTCCTCCCCCCATAAATTCTTTGACTGAGTAAAAATTGGGTTGACGAATTGGCAATTTAGTTGCCAAAATCTTAACTGGAAAATGTAACTCTCCTGTCGTCGATGATTTCCAGAGGCTATTTCTTGTTTCAGACCCGACGAGGTGAAAGAGCATCCCTTCTTCCAAGGGCTCGACTGGACCGCCGTCTACACCCAGAAAATCCCCCCACCTCTTATCCCGCCGAGAGGGGAAGTAAATGCAGCAGATGCGTTCGACATCGGATCATTTGATGAAGAAGATACGAAAGGCATCAAGGTAATAAAGTTCGTAACTTGACAACCGTCAGAAGCAGAATGAAAAAATTTCATGTAGGCTACTTACAGACCCCAGGGGGGGGGGGGGGGGGACCCGTCAGTCGGTCCACCCGTCATTTCGTCCAAAAAAAAACGTCACGTCGCCCACTTTTTTCGACAGTTCGCCTACCCGTAAGTTCGCCCAGCTGTAAGTTCACCTACTCGTACCCGTAGTGACGGGTGGATGAACTTACGGATAGCCAAAACAGTGGACGAATTTACGGATGGCCGTACTATCGAGTTTTTGGAGTGGGCGAAATGAAGGGTGGGCGAACTTACCGGTGGGGGATTGAAATCCCCCATTCTCTCCGTTCCGGCGATATGACTAAGTCCAAAACACGCCACTGATCCTCAGGAAGAACGAGAAAACGTCCCACTAACGACTCAAACTCAACAACTCAAATCATGTGTCAACCAATCACGGCGCTCGTTTGGGACAGCTGTGGTGCCGCTTCCGGCTCTTCCGCTAGGTACACGGTCATTTTGCATCGGCAAGGAGAGTTAGTCATCAAGAGTATCGCAAGCTGTTTGAAGCCATCGTAACGGCAATTTTCATCCAAAGAGAAGACGCCGGATCTGGACGAGCACGGTTACGCCGCCTTAAGATTGCCCCACTAAGCACGTCATTGAAATCTCATTAGTTGCGTTTTTGCAGATACCATGGTATCTGATACCACGGTCTAAAGTCGTTTTCGCAGTTACTGTGGTATCTGATACCACTGTCAAAAGACGTTTTCGCAGTTATCGTGGTATCTGACCAGTTATCGTGGTATCTGATATCTAAAAAGTCATCTCACTTTCATCAAATTTTGTCAAATTGGTGAGAAAGAAGTTTAGCACTTAGAGATGTAACTGGATATCAGTTTTTGCTTTGGAATGACATCGAAAAGTGCAACTTCGGCAAAAGTCGTTTTTGCACAGCAAACGTGTATCAGATACCACGATAACTGCAAAAAGCGTGGTAGCAGATACCATGGTATCTGCAAAAACGCAACTATTAACCTATTGTTCTTTATTATCTAGTTAACAGACGAGGATCAAGGTCAGTACAAGAATTTCCCGCTCACCATCTCCGATAGATGGCAGAGCGAAGTGGCAGAAACTGTCTTCGATGCCATCAACCAAGAGGCCGACCGCCTCGAAGCCAAGCGAAAGAGCAAGCGGCACATGGCCTTAAATGAAAAAGGTAAAAATCTGACCTATAAAATATTCGAAATTCTATATTTTCGATAAATATTAAAGTATTTAAAAGACCCCTCGCACTATTTACTTTAAAACTAGGCTGTGCTTTAAAAAAATAACCCACGGTTTTGGCTGTTTTAAGCCTTTTCCGAGACCTGTTGACTTGTAGCAAAAACAGGAGAACAATGTACATAACCGGTTTTTCTAATAGAAAAACTTCTCGCAGACAATCGTTGACAGCGTGATACACATCGAAGGTAGCAAAACACGGCAATTGAGAAAATCAGCGTGGTTTTGTTAGAGGGGTTAGAATGTACCGTACGAAATTGGGGTCTTTAGGTTTAGAAATATATGGAGTGGTTATGGAAGTAGATTGCATTAGTATTATAGGTATGACAGGTCCTTTAAAGTATTCAAGGACGTACTAGAAGATAGTAAAACGTTCGTCAACCTGATTTACTGACCTAGAAGTGTATGGCGCTTGTGTAACATGTGTAGGACTAGCTAAACTACAACGGGATACTAAAGAAGAAGTGAAAGAATTTAAAGATTGTAAGAAAAGAATAATAAGGGATAATAGAAAAAAGGAAAGCAAACAATAGAAAAAGGCAGAAGTGAAAGAAAGAAGAAAGCAACAAATGCAGTATGTTTAACTTGTTATGGATATACGGGCATTTTTAAAAAAGAGTGATGAAATAAAAATATAATGTAAAGACGCTAGTGATCATACTTGCGATCTACGTAGAACTTAAACGACATGTTGGCCCCTTTCTGGGTAGTAGGCCTGCAGCATCCATCCCTCCCTTCTCGGATTGCATGATCACCCCGCAACTTCTGCGTTCTCACGTCTTGGAGCGCTTGGCATAGAGAGATGGCACCCTACCCGACGTAAACGGCTATTCCCCACTGTTGTTGATGAGGGAGAACGAAGAAATTAAATTTCAGAGGTATATGGTTTAGGTTGGGTGTTTGGTAGTTATCTTCAACCTTTCTTGATTGTTTAATTACAGTTTCGGAGCAAAGTTTGATCAGAAATCAGACTTTGGGGCTTCCGAACTTCTCCCACTAAATGGAATGTTGAATCCTATTGGTCGGCTTTTAAGTTTTCGCGTTACAACCGACCAGTAAGATGCGATACTGTTTTTATGGCACTTGTAGCCTCTGGCTCCAGAGGCTACAAGGTATAAGGTATAAGTGCCATATACCGATCACAATTCCGTCTGTCGGTCGGTCCGAGTTTTTTGTCCCACATATCCGAGTTAGGGTACTTCCAGATGTGCTAGGACAATGAAACTTGGCAGGCATATCAGGGACCCGACCAAACTAACCCGGAAATAATCAGTTTCCCGATCCGACCATATGCGGGGGAGTGCGGGGCGCTGGAAACTTGAAAATTTAGGGCATTTTGTCACTTTTTTCCGAGTTAGGGTACTTCTAGATGAGCTAGGACAATGAAACTTGGCAGGAATATCAGGGACCCGACCAAACGAACCTGGAAATAATCAGTTTCCTGATCCGACCATATACGGGGGAGTGGGGGCGCTCGAAACTTGAAAATTTAGGGCATTTTGTCACACTTTTTCGAGTTAGGGTACTTCCAGATGAGCTAGGACAATGAAACTTGGCAGGAATATCAGGGACCTGACCAAAGTAACCTGGAAATAATCAGTTTCGCGATCCGATCATATGCGGGGGAGTGGGGGCGCTCGAAACTTGAAAATTTGGGGCATTTTGTCACACTTTTTCGAGTTAGGGTACTTCCAGATGAGCTAGGACAATGAAACTTGGCAGGAATATCAGGGACCTGACCAAAGTAACCTGGAAATAATAAGTTTCCCGATCCGACCATATGCGGGGGAGTTGGGGCGCTGGAAACTTGAAAATTTAGGGCATTTTGTCACACTTTTTCGAGTGAGGGTACTTCCAGATGAACTAGGACAATGAAACTTGGCAGGAATATCAGGGACCCGACCAAACTAACCTGGAATAATCAGTTTCCCGATCCGACCATATGCGGGGAAGTGGGGGCGCTGGAAACTTGAAAATTTAGGGCATTTTGTCACACTTTTCCGAGTTAGGGCACTTCCAGTTGTGCTAGGACCATCAAACTTGGCAGGCCTATCAGAGACCCGACCAAACAAACTTATAAATAATCAGTTTTCTGATCCGACCATTTGGGGGGGGGGTGGAGGGCAGGGGAATCCGGGAAATTGAGAAGTGTGTAACTTTCGAACGGATGATCGGATTGTAATGAAACTTCATAACTGAATAGAATATATATCTGTAATATCCCGTTTAAAGTCTTGGCCGGATTCGGTAGCCAGGGGGGAGTTGGGGGGGGGGACCGGAAATTTCAAGAAACGGTTAGAATGGAGGGATCGGAGTGAAACTTGCTGGGAAGAACAAGCATCTGCTCTAGATAAGTCCTTTAGACCATTGTACTGAATCCGGACACTTATGGGGGGGGGGGGTCCCGGAATTCCGGTGATGGTGGTTTTGGGGATTTTCACGATGAAACTTGGCAGGCATATCAGGGACCCAATCAAACTGACTTCAAAATACAAATTTTGTCGATCAGATAATGGTGGGGGGAGGGGAATCCGCAGGGGAATCCGGGAAATTGAGAAGTTTGTAACTTTCGAACGGATGATCGGATTGTAATGAAACTTCATAACTGAATAGAATATATATTTGTAATGTCCCGTTTAAAGTCTTGACCGGATTCGGTAGCCAGGGGGGAGTTGGGGGGGGGGAGACCGGAAATTTCAAGAAACAGTTAGAATGGAGGGATCGGAGTTAAACTTGCTGGGAAGAACAAGCATCTGCTCTAGATAAGTCCTTTAGACCATTGTACTGGATCCGGACACTTATGGGGGGGGGGGGGTTCCCGGAATTCCGGTGATGGTGGTTTTGGGGATTTTCACGATGAAACTTAGCAGGCATATCAGGGACCCAATCAAACTGACTTCAAAATAAAAATTTTGTCGATCAGATGGTGGGGGGGAGAGGAGGGAGGGGAATCCGCAGGGGAATCCGGGAAATTGAGAAGTGTGTAACTTTCGAACGGATGATCGGATTGTAATGAAACTTCATAACTGAATAGAATATATATTTGTAATGTCCCGTTTAAAGTCTTGACCGGATTCGGCAGCCAGGGGGGAGTTGGGGGGGGGGAGACCGGAAATTTCAAGAAACGGTTAGAATGGAGGGATCGGAGTGAAACTTGCTGGGAAGAACAAGCATCTGCTCTAGATAAGTCCTTTAGACCATTGTACTGGATCCGGACACTTATGGGGGGGGGGGCCCGGAATTCCGGTGATGGTGGTTTTGGGGATTTTCACGATGAAACTTGGCAGGCATATCAGGGACCCAATCAAACTGACTTCAAAATAAAAATTTTGTCGATCAGATAATGGTGGGGCGAGTAAAGGGAGGGGAATCCGAAATTTTCAGTCATGCGTTATTTTGGAATGGGTGATCGGATTCGAGTGAAATTTAAGAATTTAACAGAGGACATTTCTCCGATGATTTTTTTTCATATCCGGCAACTATTGGGGGGGGGGGAATACGTGACCCGTTTAGAATGGAGGGACCGGGATGGAACTTTGTGGGAAGAACAAACAGATGCTCTAGGTAAGTCATTTGCTGAATCGGATTGGCTACGTGCACCGCGGGGGAGCTGGGGGGGGGGGGGGGGGGGGGGTTGGACCGGAAATCTCGGGAAACGGTTAGAATGATGGTATCGGAGTGAAACTTGCTGGGAAGAACAAACATCTGGTCCATGTAAATCTTTTACATAATTTGATCCATGTAAATCTTTTACATAATTTGACTGGATCCGGAAATTTGAGGGGGGGGGGAGGAGGGGGTTTCCCGGAATTCCGTTTTTTGGGGGATTTTCACGAAAAAACTTGGAAGGCATATCAGGGACCCGGTCAAACTGACTTGGAATAAAAAAAAATCCTCGATATGATAATCTTGGGGGGGGGGGGAGTTGAGGGGGGGGAATCCGGAATATTGAGTCATGCGTAACTTTGAAACGGGTGATCGGATTCGAGTGAAATTCAATAATTAAACAGAGGACATTTTTCTCTTATGACCTTTTTCATTTCCGGACCGAATCCGGCAATAATTGGGGGGAGGGCGGAAAATACTTGACCTGCTTAGACTGGTGTGATCTGGATCGAACTACGTGGGAATGACAAACAGATGCTCTGGATTAATCATTTACAGAACCGGATTGGCTCCGGTTATTGTGGGTGGAGTTGGAGGAGGGGGGGGGGGGGGGGTCTGGGATTCCGGTGATCGCGCGTTAAGGTACTTCCAGATGTGCCAGGACGATGAAACTTCGCTGGAATATTGGAGACTCAACAACATTTGCTTAGAAATTGCTACGTCCCAAATCCGATTATTCCTTAAAGTACCAATCTTGACCGCAAAGTAAAAAAAATACTTTTAAGCAATATATGCATTTTCGTGATGCCCATCAGCCCATTACCAGTTTTGCCTCAAGGGTTTTGCTTACAAATGAAGTTCCAGCTCCCTTAGAGCGCGCATCTCAACCGCAAAGTCGAAACTTACTTTTGATCAATCAAATCATCTTGACCCTTGCAAGTGCCATATGAGCTTACAGCTCTTTTTTTTTTTGGTGGTTCAAATTTAAAGCCTTTTAAATCTCATTTCCGACGACTAGGTACATGATCCGTGTCCAGGGTGGCATTTTCTTATGCTTCTTCTTCTTCTGTGTATTTGTTTTCTTATTTATATTTTTGTTTCTTCTTAGAAACTGATCTCAAACTGGACGGTTACATGAAGAAACTGGCCGGCCCCTTTGCCTCGTTCGGATCTGCGTGGCAGACCCGGTATCTGAAGTTGTATCCGAACCGGTTAGAAATGCATCCGGACTCGTCCGGAAAACCGGAATTGCTTTTCATGGATCAAATCGAAGATGTCTCTCAGGATCCGGTTATGATCAAAGGGTTGCTGTGCATGGTTCTGAAGCTTAAGGACAGTAAAGTGGTCTTAACGAGTCAGGTAATCATTTCAGTTATTATTTTCATTTCATTTGTTGCAGTACTATAATATACTATATAAAAAGTGATCGGTATGTGGCTCTTGGCCGGATGGCAAGTGCCATAGGAACAAAAGAGGTAAAGACATCATCATCAACATATGAAGGCCTAACAGTTGGTCTTGATCTCAGATTGTCTGCCTTCAGCCAGGAAGGGCAATGGGCGGTTGGGGGCTAGCCATCCTGGTGCTTGGTACCCCATTCTTCCACCTTCCCCAGGGTTCTCGAGGTACCCGTTCGAAGCTGGGTGGGCTTTGGCTCGTCCTACAAGGTCACGCCACCAACCCCCGCCCAAAATCAAACGGTAGGCACCAAGGAGACTCGAACCAGTTCCCCTTGTGCTTATGAACACAACGTGCTAACCGTTTGGCCAGGACGGACCTGTCTTGTAACCAGAGCAAACAGTTAAATCATATCTTAAATTTCAGGATTGTGTATCCATGAAGGAGTGGTCTCTAGCACTTCGAACAACACAGAAATATTCCCAGGAAATTCTTGGCTCCGTTGCAAAAAAGGCCGGTCGACTGTACGGAACGGAAAATACGCCGATTCATATTAAAAATGGAAGCCAATGAGACGTGAGGTGACACCGGCATTGAGATCCGGAGATGTTGAACGGCTTTGCGCCCTTATCAGAAGCTAGCTACTCCTGTAGAGGTACCACGAGCTGGGCTAGAACCCACGTAATGTGTGACGGGACTATTAACTCGATGTGAATTAGTCTGCGACGCTGCCTGAATTGTTGGGAAACGGCGGAGTGCTATCGTTACAAACGGACGGGGAAGGGAGCAAAAGCTAGCCACACATATAGAGGTACATACGCTCTGGAATAGATTCCCGATTATTAACTCTATGTTAATTAGTTTGCAGCCCCGGCCTGACCTGTCAAGGGACGAAGGCCATAGTGATAATTGTGTACCACTGACGGATCAAGAGTGTAGAAGTACTACGCGCTGGGCCAGGATCCATGTAGTTTGTGGCGGGATTTCTGACCCTACCTGAATTAGTCCGCAGCGCTGACCTGTCCTGCTACTGCTGCGAATAGACGACCAGGGTCGGCTGGTCTGGAAGGGATTTCGGCACCATCATCAGTTCAGTACGGAAATGTTAAGATATTTTCAACTTCTTCAATGTCTTGGAAAGAAAATCATGGTGGGATATTCGAGGACTGGAATTCCTGCCAAGAATTTCGGCATCCTCACCAGAACGATATCTTAAAGTCAATATTCTTCAACTTCATGATGAAAGTGAAGAAAATCCGGCTGGGAAATCCTGATCGTGTATCCCCGCCATAAGGGATAAAACACCGCCTGTGTTATTGGGGTATCCCTAGCGTCATAAGACCAACGCCGGCCGCTGACCCCAGAGGTGCTAAAAATACTTGTGATTGAGAGAGGCCTGTCCACCCTGACATTGCTTATTGTGGATGCACGAAAAGGTGAAATGAGAGAAGTGACTACTAGCTATTTGCAAAGGGGTACCGTGAGCTTTGGCCGAAGATGATGTTCGTATGGTGGAATCTGAAGCTGGTGTTTTCACAGATCTGCGGTACTTAACATGTGACGTTTCGGGTTGTCGTGGGATAAATTGGCGAAATTACGCTTAGAAGAAACGGATAAAGATTCGCATAGATGTACCGCAAAGTTGTCCTGGGGTTTAACACGTGTTCCTTCAGCCCGACCGCGGCACATGTTTCTTGAGAAATTTGTGTGCACATTTGACGGAAGTAGCAACTCGATCGTGTGCTGGTGACTCAGTTTCGCGCACTTTTTGAAACTGTGGGTATAACGGTCAAGACCTTATGCACTTCTCGTTTAGATTCATATTCTGATGACTGTGATGATCGATGTGCAATATTTTTTTGCGATGCCTAACCATAGGCTCTGTGTTCAGCGATTTGTCGTTCTAAAGTCGCTTTTGCTAGATTGGTTTGAGTGTAAAATGAGCCTATGAGCGTGCTCCACCCTTCTAACAATAGTAACTATCAGTTATTATTTTCGTTCCAACCTCGTAAAAAGTTACTATGCTGACCGTCCCAAGCTTCTCGAAATAGTAACTATTTGCTTACCATGTTCGGGAGCGTAGTAAGCGTGATAACTACGCATCTCTGTAACGTGATTGATCCGATCCGCCTGTGGCATGACATTCTGCTGGAAAATAAAAAAATCGTTCCAGCCTTGACGGCAAAAAGCCAGAATTCGTGACGTCATGCGTAGTAACTACGGTAAGTAGGGTGGAACATGATCTATGATTGTTCAGTCGTTGCTCGCGATTATCAAGGGCATCGTACTGGATTGATTTTCCACGATCTGGGTTTGTTTCCGTCCCGATATATTGTCCGGTTGAGGCGGTAGAGCGGACATCGTTACTCTTATGAGTGAGGCGCGCGAAAGTGAACCCTTTCGGGTTAAAGTTACTTGCAGACGAAGTTCTGAGTGACGCTGGAAATAATCATAGGCCCTCGATTCGAGTGGATGCTGGAAAAGTCAGTCGACCTATCTAATTTTTGTAGACCCTCCAGTATGGTTCTGAGTTGGTTGCCAATATTATTTGCTAGTCGACTTCCTATTGCATCCTTGGTTAACACAATCAGCGAGTCGGCAGGAAGTTTTCGAGTCAAAAGTTAGTAATTCATTACCATTGTGTTTCTTTTCCGACACCACGGTAAACTTTACTTTGCATCGGGGACGTAGCGTCTACAGTCTAGCGCTTTTACGTCCATTTATGCTGCTAAATTTATTTCTGTCGCAAAGAGCTGTATTCAAGACGGAAATAAACGCCAGGATTCACCTCCAATCCACTAGTGTCTGTGGAAAGAGATGCTGTGGGGGACGCGGTACGTGTGGGAAGGGTTACATTTTCAAAGTGCCGTCGTTAGTGACCAGATTTCGTGAGAAATGTGACTTACTAGAACTTTGCTAGTGTGAACGTGAAAAAGTTATCCAGGATTCCAGGTCCGTGTGTCCTAGCCTTAAGCGGGTACTTATTTTAAAGTGGTTGTCTGCTTAATAATCGAGCAAACAATTAATCCGACCAGCAGGCCAAGCTTACTGTGTAAAATACTACACTCCGTAGTAGTTTGACGCAAACACTTACGCGGACCAGTAGAAGCTAAAGCCGCGTTCATTAAGCCTTGTCTTAATCCTGTCAGCCAAATACCGTTTTATTGTCTGGCTTGTCTCCTCAGTGGCGTTCTATTTGCTAGGTCATTCACCTGACAAGGCTTAAAATTTAACTGAAAAGGTCTTAGATAGGACAATTTCTTATTCACTTAAAGAAGCTTGAGAGTCCGGCGAAAATGAGGTAGTTCGCTGCTCCGCTATTCACGACTAAAGCATATTGTATCTGCGTTGTATGCTCAACGAAAACGATTTACGAAAAACAAGTTTTCACGCAGTGAGCTACCTTCCGTAAGGTGATCACTGGTCACTGAAACGCCGAGTATGTATTGAGATTCAGTTTTTCTGCGGTATAGTAGAAATTTGCGTTGTGAGGACGACCGTAGATATTCTGAACGTCATTGTAGAGCAAATTGTGAAGAAAAAAAAAAACTTTAAACAATCCAAAATCTGCAGTGTATTCAGTTAAATGATACAAAACTAAGTTGGTTTTTCAGTTAAACTTTAAATAAAACAGCTCTATGCCTTGACAAGGTTTAACAAGAAGATAATACCGTGACAAGGAAGACTAAATATGAATGAATGAATGAATGGTTTATTTTACCAAAATAGCGTTAGCTAGCGCAGGTACGTCAAACACACGAGTCAATACATAAATCATACCACACTAAATATTTCAACGCAAATGTGTGTAACTACGAAAATACATAAAGATACATAAAGAACGCGGCTTGAGCACATTATCAAGAGCCCGTGATATGTTGGTTTTCGAGCAGTGCAGTCTGCAAACTTCGTCTACCTCGGGTGGTTTCTTCTATTCTGGAAGATAAGATGACTCAGTTGGAATTTGTATCAACCCAACAACGTTTGATCGATGGTTTAGGCGCGAATGACCAGCGACATTAGTGCTCTTAAGCATTGTCCTAATAGGTGTTGTAAGGAGTATTACCGCGTAGAAGCCTTATTACAGATTCCTCTTTTCCTCGGGGCGCGCTGGAAATAAGGAATAAGGAAAATAGAGCTCGGCCCTATTCTTCCTTATGCAGAGCCAATCAGATAGCTTGGTTGGTTCCGCCAGCGGGCCGAGGAGAGGCGCAGCGCCGTCAGGGTTGCCAAAGAAGGCACAACAGTTCTACTTTGTTGGAAGCTAAAGAAACAACTTTTCTTAAAAAAACACGTTTTTGTTCTATTACGACTGCTTTTCGTCAGTTCGAGGATCAATGCTGTCCATCCCTTATTTTAATAGCTTTTTACAGTATAACTTGCGTTATATTGTACTCGTGTACTTCAAGTAGTACAAAGAACCTTTTCGGATATTTTTAGCGCTCGAAAAATTGTTTTGACTTGGCAACACCGAACGCCGCATTGATAAGAACCTCTTGGGTTGTATATGAACAGGCGTGTGTATTAAGACGTGAACATCGCGTATAGCGTTATTCAGCTTATTACACCTATTAGGACAATGCTTTAAGTGAAGCAAAGTTGAAGACGTGGTGTGGTAGGAATCACACGAATTCTCGTTTATTAGGTGAAGTATCGTCAAATTTTCATGTTTAGGTAGTCTGGGTTAGGGTAGGGTGGCTCTGAAGGACCAGTGATACCTATAATGCAAACGAAACCTGCTTCCCTAATCGCCTTGATCCATTTTAAAAACCCGGAGACCCGAAACAGTAGCCTACGCTCTGACCACCGTAGGGACACCGCGCTGATTTTCACACTTGCCGTCTTTAGCTATTCTCGATGCGTATCATGTTCCCAGCGGTTGTTTGCGAGAAGCTCACTCGTCAGAAAAACAATTGCATTTTGCTAGAAGGTTAGCGGGCCTGTGAAAGGCTTGAAACATCCAGAGCCGCTCGTGTTAACAGCAAAGCCTAGTTTTATAGTATTCAACTATCTAAGAATGTTGGGACATAAACATAACTCTTTAAGTCTCGTCTGAGTGGTTGAGGCGGTTGACTACTGTTGAGGTGTGAGTCACGAGTTCAAGCCCTAGACTTGAAGTGTGATGGGTGAGAGGCCTGGTTCTGTAAGATTCGACGAGGGATAAGCATTATTTGAAGCGGTTAACTGGAGAATTGTAGGAAAGAAAAAAACTAAGAGCGCCCATCTAGGTATTGCCCTTCTGGCCGCGGGGTATGGCATCGGGGTATCGGAAGCTGCATTCTCTACACGTTAATGACACACGTGGCCCGTCTCCGCTTCACGTGCCTGGACTGCGGTGAACCAAATGCTGAAGCGCCTTTCCTAAGAAGGATAATGATGGTGATGATGATAATGATTTTATTTACGTACGAAAGAAGAGAAAAATAGCGCAGTACAGACAAATAAAAGAAAAATATACACTACACTTTATGCACAAGATCAAAAATTAAAAAAAAAGAAAAGGGGCTAATCGGGTCTAAAAAGTCTTCTTCCAAGCGGAGAAATGGCCAAGGGCAGAAACGTGAAGGTCCTGGGCAATTATGCTCAACGGTGATGGTATTAAAGAACTAAAAGCTGCGCCTAATAAGTCTTCTCGAGGTTTAGTGTCACCCTTAATCCAAAATTGAGGGTTCGTGGTTTGAAGACTTGCTCTTAGAGTTGCGAGTCATGCTCGAAAGTCAGCAGTGGGGTATATGAGCGGCCTATGAGACTGCCTGTTGTCGAATAGTATTAGTGTCAAAAAGCAGTTTGTCTAGTCATTGTGATTCATCCTTCTTGAAGAGTACGTTTCAGGGCGTAGGTTTCGGTCATTGTGGATGCAATATGAAGTTGTAACATTGTTAGAAGTTCGATCATGTTTAACACACGTCTGTTCATCCTTGTATAAATGCTATTACCCTTGTATTAAATGCTATATGCGTATTCTCGCCGTTCCCCGAGGACTCCTCGACGAATCAAGAAGAAAGGCGAGAATAGAGTCTCACTCCACGCGGACTCCGCCTGCGGCAAACAGTGAGAACGCGGGGAATGCTTCCAAAATCGATTTTGTTCGAAAAAAATATGCAGTTGATGAAATTTTTCTGGATCCAGTTTATTTTTGGTTTTCTTTATTCGTATTGTTTTTAATTAATTTACATTGCACAGCACAGGCAAAAATTTGATTCCCCTTCCGAATCTGAAAGGGAGTCCTTTTTGATGATGGTGATGATAATCAGAGCATTCTCCGTCCGTGAGGACTCGCGAGAAAACGGGGAGTGAGTCCCAGGGACAAACAAAAACGCAGGGGCTCCTCAACAGGAGTCCTCTGAGAAAACGCCTTATGACCCTTTTAGTAGCTGCGTTTTTGCAGAAAACCACGGTATCTGATACCACGAACGGTAACTGAACCTGCATTTTGTCGTCCTTACAGTTACCGTGGTATCCGATACTATGGATGCTTTGCAAAAAATTGACAATTGCAGAATTTGCGCTTTTAGAAGTCGGTAATTAGATACACTCTCATCGCAAGTGCCAGACTACTTACTCACCAATTTGACAGAACTTTTTCGTATTTGATAGTGCAAAATGGATACGTCAGCTGAATTTTATTAGAGCTATGTTTCGGCCCTTCTTGGCAAGGGTCCTTTTCAGGCTCAAAGCCGCTCAAGTTGGAAAAAACTTTAGGAGCTAAAAACTTAACGACTTTAAGTCAAATATTTAACGCTAATAGACTAGAATCTTTAGTGTTTTTTTTCCAACTGGAGCGGCTTTGAGCCCGAAGAGGGCCCTTGCCGAGAAGGGCCGAAATATAGCTCCAATAAAATTCAGCTGACGTATCCGTTTTGCACTATAAAACGTGATTCGCAGTCAGCTTGAGCTGAAGGAATATTTAAAACTTCTTCGGCTGGGGGTAATGAAAGTGAGAAGATTTTATCAGATACCGCGATCAGTCAAGCCCTGGCCACATTCAGTCAAATCTGTACGTATTTTGGTTCGTTAGTTAGGTTATTACCCACTCTTACGTTTCATCCTGGTCACACCTGGACCAAAGAAATTCAAGATATATTACCACCATCATCACTCATGGGTAAACAAAACTAGCTAAAGTCAGTGACTGTCGCCTATGTCCAAAGTCACTGTCCAAAGTTACGTTTAAAAATGGCGGGAGATCGATTTTTCCATCTCGTCTATTTTACGTTTTCAGCGTCTTTCCTTCCCAGTTTCGACCGTGAGACGGTATTATTACCGGCCAGGTATGACTATAGTGGGGTCCGGGCATCATACGGTCGGGAACGTGGTATCTGAATATCAGATACCATGGTGACTGCAGTGCGTCGTATCAGATACCATGGTATCCGCAAACACGCAACTAATTTTATCTTTTCGTGAAATATGACAGGTAAAAGGGTCATAAAGTGTACTCGGCAGTCGGCATCCACAAAACATTTATTTATCACAAGGATGAAACCATGTATTAAATGTTCTCACATTTCTGACAGTGCAGCAGTGCTTAAAATAAAGTAATTTACAGTACATATGGTCTAGAGCGCAGCAGCAATACAGTGCAGTAACCTTTTACTCAATCTCTGTGGCCGAGCCTTGTATCGCTACTTTACGTAATGTTACGTTCTTCCCGCCATGTTGTCCGGTTAGCTATTGATCTAAGGCTATAGGTAGTGTTGCCTGGTTGTCGGATTTTACGCCAAACTGACGGATTTTGTCGGAGACTAGCGTAAAATTTTGCAACTGGCGTGTGCCGTAAAACTTTGCTGTTTTTCTGTTTAACTGGGGGATTTTTGGCGTGATGTGAAAAATTGACTATGTTTACGAAAAACCAACTGTTTTTCAGAAAAACTGACTGTTTTTCAGAAAAATTGACTGTTTTTACGTCGTTTTAATCGTCGCGACCGAAGGCCGGATAAATTTTTGGGGTTCTGTGTTGAAGGTCATTGAGTTTTTTGGAGGTTTAGATTTTTCTGGCGTATTTTCAAAGGCTGCGGCTATACCACGATCAGGCAACACTGGCTATAGGTACGATGCTCGCCGTGTCGGGGTCAGGGTGCGTAACCCTGGTGGCTTGGGACAAGCGGTCGGGGTCGGGGCGTCGCAGACTGGAATTCCCGACGGGATTTTCAGCACCATCAATAGTTCCTAGTGGAAAAGTTGAGATTTTTTCAACTTTATGAAGAATGCACAGAAAATCCAGCCGGGAAAACCTTATAGTCTCTCCGTAACATTATGCCGTGGTTGGGTTTTGGTTGCTCGCCGACGAGATTTTTCCGCCGACTTTCGACACTGTCATCAATTCAGCATGGAAAAGTTGAGGTGTTTTCTACATAATTGATGAAAGTAGAAATTCGGCCGTGAAATCCTGATGTGTGTCCACGTTGTTACGGTCCTGGTTCTCGAAACACGTCGTTG
This sequence comes from Branchinecta sandiegonensis, assembly GCA_030848855.1. NCBI lineage: Eukaryota > Metazoa > Arthropoda > Branchiopoda > Anostraca > Branchinectidae > Branchinecta > Branchinecta sandiegonensis. The sequence continues at coordinate 2,081,805 of JAUPMV010000021.1, read as the reverse complement.
AACGTTTTAAGTCTGGTCTTCACCTCCCGGAGCTTCCAGGTTATTCTTTGCTGTCTTCTGTAAATTGCATCTGGAATATGAACGGGTCCAAAAGTATATCAAAATAATCCGGAAAAAAGGGGCTTTTGAACTTCCAGATTTCCGGATTTTTTAAGTATCGCAGAAGAAATTCAGAAAAAATTTCGGAAAACCTGGGAATCCAGATTCCGGAAGGTGAAGACTCACCTTTAGGGATTGTTAATCATGTCGGTATTGCGTTGTTAGAGCGAAGCTAGTGAACAAATATTACTTGCGCTGTTGTATCGCTGTATTATGAACTTGGTCACGTCTGATCTTGCGGTTAGCATCCGGAGATGATCCTATATTTTTCCACGTATTTGTGGCTCTCTAATACTTGTTACTGTTTCAAATAGTTTTACCAGTTGGTTATTTTATATTGATCCTTCCATTTTGGCTTTAAGTACTTTGATTGAGAATCACAGAAGTAAAGGGCGTTTTCTAGATGTAACCAGACTTGTTTTCAACCCTCAAGGTCGTCTGCTTGGACATTTTTCCATGCGCTGAACCTCAGAACTGCCGCTAGAGCTGTGGGCCCTATCCAGCCTACAACTCACTTACTCTTTGAATGGTTCTTCTTCGCTTTTTCGTTCTGTAGATCTACTTGTTTGCCACCGTAACATTAATTTTTGTTATTTTAAGTTCACTGTATTAATTTTGACAACAGGCCTACGCATTTCAGTAAATTCTCTTGTGGATGGTTCGTCATTCATTCATTTCTAGCTGACTCAGAAAAAATATCTATCTCCTTGTTTACACAAAAATACCAACAGTTCAATAAAAATAGTGTTTGTTTCGCGTTTGAAATTTGATAACTGAAGCTGAAAAAAGGCAGAAACCGAAGAGTAGTTAACAGCCCCATGATATGTACACAGGAATTCCGCTCTTTTGATGATTTTTGTATATTTTTATCTTTATATATTTTTTATTTTTTTGACGAGGAGGGTGTGTAGGAATTGACGAGGGCGCAAAGAAAGTGGCGCAGAATTTTGTGCTTCAGCTCAATGCGTAGACACGCCCAGTCCTCCATTACGTCCAAATAGCCGTCCGAATCAACCCAACTAAGGCGTTCGATTCAACCCCACACAGACCATTTCTAAAACATGGCCACTAGATAAACAAATTAAGCCGAATACATTTTGCCAAAATCATGAGTAGCGACATAATTAGTGTGGCAACTGACAATAGTCAACCCCATGCTACAAAGCCCGGCGCAGGTTAGTAGAAAAAAATTACTCTGAAAATAAAATATCTGAAATATCTCCAAATGCGTGTGCACAGGCTTGTGAAACTCTGCACTAAGTCGTTAGCTCTTAAACACTCACACCCGTTTTTGTGGCACTTGCAGCTCCACTTTTCAGTCGGTCTGTTGGACCACTGTTCTCGAGCTAGGGTACTAGATGTGCTAGGACGATGAAACGTGGCAGGCTTTTCAGGGACTGGACCAAACTAACTTGCGACCAAAATATACAGTGCATAGGAACTGAAGCTGGAACGGTTGAAAATAAACTTCAATATTTTGAGCTGTCGTATTGGGAAAACGAGTCAAGCAATATAAAGAATCATCTGTGGCTGCTTGCGGGAGTGTTTGATGTCGCTAAGTCGCTAAAAGAGAGTTTCGGCTATTTCTTTAGCGTGTTCCCCTGTTATTTACAAACCAATCTGCAGGAAATAAGCGTGTCCTCGTGTTATTCTCAAACCAATCACCTTGTTCTTGAACTGGGGCGCACGATTTTTTCTGCAGATTGGTTTGCAAATAACTTGTCACGCCGAGAAATAGATCCAACTTGACCCTTACTATAGCTATATAAGCGTGATGATGTTTAATATAATATTCCCTAACAGATATTTGTCTTCTAGACTTCTAGGTTGAAAAAAAAAATTAAGCTAAGACTTTTGGCAGTTTAATTCCATGAAGAGCGGACTCGCAGGTCCGACAGGGCGTGTGCCTGTCTGGAGCGGTCGGTGGCGCAGTGGAATTCTGTCGTGGAGAGATAGGGATATAGGCGCTTCCATGGGATATAGGTGGGGTAGGATGAAAGAATGGGCTCAAAACAGTGTATAATTCAAAAATAATTGCCTGGTTCCAGGTTAGCCTCCTCTTAGCTCCGTTTAGCTCCCTTCAGGTTAGCTCCGCCCCTTGATCCCCTGGATTGGCGTAGGGTAAGAGTTGGCTCTTCCCAGGGGAGGAGTCAAGTTGTGAGTTTGTGTTGGCGAGTGACAGGTTGGGCCGCCTTGGAGGAGGAGTCAGGTGGTCATAAAGTGTTTGGCGCTCGAGTAGGCATGAACAGGGGTCCCGTATGTTTGGAGGCTAAGGAGGTTTCCCCTCCCCCGTTGTTTCAGAGGCGATCTTCACCTCGAAAACAACAGAGTATTCATAGGGTATCATGAGGCACCACCTCACTCGTTGTTGCCTGGTTTGACAGCGGAATATAAAATATATACCTGAGCTAGATTAACACCTTAAATATGTTAAATAAGGCCTGAAAAAGAAGCCTTCGTTCGACACCACCCAAGGGGTCAAGGCTAATGGCGCATTTTTTTTTATAGAGGTTCCCCAGTAGGTCACGTCCTCTGTGTCAATTCTTATATACAATTATATAAACAAACTACGTCAAAGTACGTTTTTTTATTGATCATGCTGCCTCTTCTTTTTGTGTGACTTTTTCTTCTTGTTCTTCTCCTCAGTTTTCTTCGGTGAGTCTCGATCTTTCTCGGTCTCGTGGCCGTCACTTTTATTCTTCCAAGCCGTACGTTTACAAGTTCCTTTTGACCTTCGCGCGTTCCGCTCTTCCCTCTCCCTTGTCAGTATCCTTAGGCTTTAGGACAGGGTTTTCTGGAATATTGTCCACGTCTTTCCTCCCCGATGGATCATGGGTATTGGGTTCCAGTGGACTAGTTTGTGGTGAGGATGTATCGTTGCGCAAGGCAGAAAGTCTCTCTGCTGCAGCCTTAAAGCCTGCACCACACTGATATAGGGTCATCTGTTAAGAGCAGTTGTCTTGGATTTCTTTCGTTCAACTCGTTTATGGCTTCCTGATGGTTCTTCATTGGCACTCGTCTGTTTCCCCATGGATGGTCTCTGTTTCCGCTTGCTGCTCCTTTCCAGCATCTTCCGCCTCTAGCTGCCTCTTTTTGTTTCTTTTCTTCATGGGCAGAAGGGAAGACTGATCCTGGCCCTCATTAAACTGACCTGGCCGGACGCCAATAGTTAAAGTTCAGCTCTTCCCCTGCTTGAATATCCCGTGTTGCAACCAGCAATGGTCGTTTAACTCCTTCGACAACGACCAGACGAAGCTTGAGATTGGGGGAATCTTCCTTTGCTTTATGGTTGATGAGCCGTCCTAGGCACGGCTGTTGAGGGTGGCAGTCGCAGGTCTGGAATAAGATAACAATTTTGTTTATCCAGAACAAGGGGGGCCACGTGAACGATCCCACCAGACCGTACCGATACCCGCATCAGGTCCCCAAGGTGAACAGCCTCTAGGCGATAGACGAATGTAGGCAGATTGGATCAGTTGGGCGAATTGGATCCTTAACTTCGGGATAAGGAACTGAACTGGATAAGTAACACAACTTAATTTGTATTACAAATACGGATAAAAAACCTAAGGGAGGTAGCTTTCTTAAAGCTTTTTCTAGGTAAAGTATTCCCAACTTACCTCTTTTCTCGCATCCACAGAGAAGTCTCCTGCCAGAAGAAAGTAGTTTCCTCCATCTTCCTCTCCTCTTAACGTTTCAATCAGGGGCTTAGCCGCAGAAGTTTCCATGCGGTGACCATGGTATTCAACAACAACCTGGTTTTCCCAGAATGGAAGTGTGGCAAACACCCCCCAGCCTGCACCGGGCTCCAGGCTCTTAGCTTTTGTGATCCCGATCCAAGATGGCTGCAGGACAGACCGGATGAGCTGGTCGTCCACCTGAGGCTCGATAGGGTAGTCCCTTCTGGTCACGCAGGTGTTGTAGATCGACCTGACCTGTTCCAGGGTCGGAAGGGTGTTCACATACTTCAGTTTCCTGATCGCATTTTTGAAGTTCTCATCCGTGAGGGAATCGGCAATGTCTGCACCAAGTCCCCGCTTCTCGGCGATCCGCTTCATGGCAGCTTGTGCACGGACTTTGCTTCATCTGTTTACTCTACATGTCCTTCATAGACTTCAGGAGAGCAGGATCATTTGCAATGTCTTCGTTGTACTCTCTGATGATCGTCACGTGACTGTCCTGAAGTCTGCAGAGACGTTGATCGGTCTAATCGCTAGGATGCGGTTGAGGGCCTAGAGAAAAACAAATATTTAGATTCCCAACCCACTTCGCTCACTCGATTCTGGCAGAAGCAATTCGCTTTATAGATATTTCTTAGCGAAGACAGTTCCTAGGACTTTATTTCTCCTCCCAATACTTTCGAAATCAGTACGAAATTGGGCCGAATAAAATGCGTCTTAAGATATTTATGGAGAAAAGAAGAAAACACTCACTTCATTGACGGCTCTTTTCCGCGTCACCTCGTCCATTACAGGTAGCTTCTGTTCTTTCTCATCCGAGTCGGACAAGTTCAATGCCGCCGAGCAGTTGGTTGCTTTGTCTGAGCAGCTTTCAACGAGAACTCGTGCAGATGCTATTCCCAGGATATAAGGTTCTCCGAATACTTTTGAAATCAGTACGAAATTAGGCCAAAAGAAGAATTAGGAGAAAAGAAGATAACACTCACTTCATTGACGGTTCTTTTCCTCGTCACCTCGTCCATGACTAGTTGCTTTGGTTCATCCTCATCCGAGTCGGGTAAGTTCAATGCCGCCGAGCAGTTCGTTGCCTTGTTTGAGCAGCTTTCAATCAGAGCTCCTGCAGATGCAATTCCCAGGAAATGCGCCGCTTCGTAATGGGTCCTGGAGGTTTTCTCTGAAAAAAAGGTTGGGATATTACCACTAGTCTATTCTATTTATAGGAAGTAAGCAATTTGTTCTGTAGTCCGGAGTATTTGGAAAATCCAAGCATCATTCAGACTGGAAGGTTTAGGCATGAAATTACTTTACAGCATATTCCTAGAAGCTAGATGTAGAGGAAACCTTCAGAGCAAAGAGCAAACCTTCAAACCTTTTCATTTGGACAATCCTAGCATCATTCCGACTGGAAGCTTAGGCCTGAAATTACTTTACAGCACGTCCCAAGAAGCTAGATGGAGAGCAAACATTCAGCGGAAAGTATGTGAAATGAGATAGAGAAAAGTGTTTTACGTGAATGACCGAGGCAGTTCGGCATCGCTTTCTGTTGCCCTGGATCTGTGTCCCCAGCTTGGCGGTTCATCGTGACGATCAAGTGTCGAGCTATGGTCTGGGTTGGTACAGGCACACCTGGCCTCAGCTGATTAGGGAAAACCTTCTCGAGGAATCTTCTGATGGATTGGGAACCATTTGCGCGTTTGCTTCCAATGTTGCTGAGAAGGAGGGTGGTCGCTTCGAGTCCTTTGGGCTTTACCAGCGCAGGGCGAGCATACGTGAGATAGAGCCTGCAAATTTCTTCCTCCCGTTCACTCAGTGCCACACCTGCTGCCATCAAACTCGCAGTTCTGTGTTTCTCGACGAGGACCACGAACATTTTCCTGCCATCCACTCCTACTTCCCGCTTGTTCAGGTACTCTTTTACCGTCATGCTGTATGCCACTCCTGTACGATGTCCGACCAGGAAGGTGATGAAAAACGCTATGTAGGCTGTCAAGGTCTGCCGGTCCTCGTCGTGAAGTTTGTTTCTGGACAGCCTTGCCAGAATTGGTGCCATGAACTCTTCGACACCGTTCTTGAGGGTTCGGAAATCCTTTTCAGTGAAACCGTTCGGGTCGAAGGTCCGCTCCTGCTCTCCTTGCCTCTTGTTTGCCGTGGCAAAGGGATACCTGCTTTCTGTCCAGGAGAGAAAGGGCTTTCATCAAAAAGCTGAGGTGGTTTCGGTTCAGATTCTTTGGCCCGTCCACACCACGAGTGCTGATGTAAGCAACAAACTTTTGGAATGCCTGCACGTACTTGCTGCGGGTGCTGGGTTGCAGTTTGCACTCAGCGAGCTTCCTGAAAAACAGCTCCACTCTCTCGGCCGAATGAAAGTTGTCCCAGTTGTACTTTGTCTCTTGAAGTACAAAGTAAACAACTTTCTCGGCGCAGCCATACGGATTATTGAATTTCTTGGACGATTCATCACCGCACTCAGCTGCCCAATGTTTGAACTTGCATGGCGTTTCGCGGTTCTTTCTTGAACGTCCAGTTCACCGATGAAGCACCGACGTCCATAGGCTCGTCCTCTTCGGTTGCCTGATCGGAATCCGAGGATCTGGAGGGACGATAGACGCTTGCTTCGTCCTCACTATTCATAATATCCTCGGGATCGGAGTTGGCGGTAGCCTCGACCCAACCACGTGTTGATCTCCGTGACCTCGCTGTTACTGCTTGTTTCGATGTAGAGGCCGTTGAGGGATCATTGACCAAGAAATCTTCAAATGGGCTAGGAGACCGTGGGGCAGGAGTTGGTGGTTTTGGTGTTTTTGACGGCATTGGCGGGGCACCTAGCTGAACAGCAACAGGTGTGCTCGGTTGGTTGCTACTTGCTGTTGTGGCAGTTGCCAGAGCTTCAGCGGTTTCGAGGGACATTATCGAAACCATGCAGTGATCAAGTTCCTGGGTGTCGAAGTAGGTGCCCGCCATCTCGAACATTGCCTCGCATAGCTTGTGCAAAGTTTTTGATTGCTTAATTGCCATCTTCAGTTGCGAGGCAGATTCATAGCTCTTCTCTTTGAGCCTTACTTCGAGTGCGTCCTTGTTTTTTTCGTGGAGGTCTCTGGCTTCTGCAGCAGTCCAGAATCCGCCACTTAGATTTTTCCCGCAAGAGTTTCTCTTAGCTGTGAGGTGTTTCTCCAGAAGCTCGATGGGCCTAAAATAAAGTATCATTGCTAACAGAATGTTTCGTCTGATTTGGACCTTTTTGCCAAACGGCCTCCTGTGATAGTTTAAGAATTTTTCCAGCTGTGGTTTCTTACAAAGCAAGAAGGCTGGAAAGGAGGATACTAAGTAGTCGGGAACCGATATGTTGCTAATACCTGTCTGAAGCTTTTCAGTCAGCATCTTTAACGTAAATATCCTTCACCTTTAACATAATTTTTCTATAAACCAGATGGGCCTAAAACAAAGTATCATTGCTAACAGAATGTTTCGTACGATTGGACCTTTCTGCCAAACGTCCTCCTGTGATAGTCTGGGAATTTTCTCGCTGTGTTCTCTTACAAAGCAGGAAGGCTGGAAGGGAGGATACTAAGTAGTCTGGAATGAATATGGTGCTAATAGCTGTCTTAGGCTTATCATTCAGCATCTGTAACGTAAATTACCTTCACCTTTAACAATAATGACGAAGCTACTGATAATAGGCTAAGAAGACTACAACAAAGCTGGAGTGGTTCTTTAGAAGGGAAAGAAAATTTAAATAGTAGTTTCATACCTGTTGCAGGATGGGCACATTTTCCAAGAGCTGTGCTTTTTCTTGGCTGACTTAGGCTCAATTCAAGGGGCAGGCCGGCTCGTGACAGGCTGGCTTGGGGCAGGCTGGCTCGGGGCAGGAAGGCTCGGGGCAAGCAGGCTCGATAGGGCGATAACTCTTACATAGCAGGTCGGTTGGCTGTCAGATGGGAATCCATGGTCAGGCTGGGTCGGCCAGGGTTATCTTCAGGAGCAGTCAAGGTTGGCTGCGTGGGCTGAACAGACAATAAACCCTGAGCAGGTATTTCCCCTTCTCCGGTAATGGTGTTGACTGGCTCCTCAGCGGTGGCGGAAAGTTGTGTGGGATGGATCTTTTCGGGAGTCTTATTGACCGCCTCCACGAACTGTGCCATTAGTTCGTCGGCAATCAGTTTCTTCGATTTTTTCTTTCGAGTGACTACAGGGGCAGGCAGGGATTGCTGGATTAAGGGAATGTCCAGGGTCAAGCACGGTCGTCATTGGCTGATTGAGAGAAGGCAGGGTCGTCAGGTTCCGGTCAGGGTCATCTTGGGGGGCAGGCTTGGTCGATTTCTTCGCATTGACTTTTGGCATTCTAAAAAAGCAAAGATTGAATTTTTACTATCGACAGTGTACGGAAATAAAAAGTTTTAGAGATAGAGAACAAAAAAGGGAAAACCAAATATGGACTGATAGTCGTCAAATTTTAATAGAAGCTTAAGCCGGTAATTCCGCATCGAATGAGATGTTGTTGAATAACACCCGATACTGAGTTCGCTAGATATATGTTTTCCCCCCAGCAAAATCGTGAACAAATCTACTGAACTAATTTTAATAGAAGATTGTACCGGCAATTCCGCATCGTACGAGGTGTTGTTGAATAACATCCCATACGGGGTTCGCTAGAAACCTTTCCCCCAGCAAGATGGCGAAAAAATCAAGAAATTCTTTATAATTATGTTGCGGTTTAAGCTGTAAAGTCAACAAATCTAAACTGGTCGTCTTCAAATTTTAATAGAAGCTTAAGCCTGAAATTCCGCATCGAATGAGATTTTGTTAAATAACATCCGATATCGGCTTGGCTAGATATATGTTTTTCCTCCCGCAAGATGGCGACAAAATTAAGATTTTTTTTTTAAATTAGTCTGCGGTTTAAGCTGTAAAGTCAACAAATATAAACTGATCGCATTCAAATTTTAATAGTACATTAAGCTAGCCATTCCGCATCGTATGCCGTGTTGTTGAATAACATCCGATGCTTGGTTCGCTAGATACATGTATTCCCCCCAGCCAAATGGCGACAAATTCAAGAAATTATTTAAAATTACAATACTATTTAGGCTAAAGAGTCCAAAGTTATAGGCCGATCGTCTTATAAATATAAAGGTAGAATAACCTTGCTACTGCACTCGAATGGCGTACTGTTGGTTAAGCTGCGACTTAAACCAGGGCTTTTGCTTCCGGCTTATTGCATAGTATTAGTTATTGATAAAGTATTAATTAAAACAATCGTGGTATTTAATTTATAGATGAACTCTATTGATATTGCACGCTGTACCGAATTATTCCTGGTACAAGCAGTTCCTATACTCCTACGCTGGTTTCACTCTATGAACCTATATAGATGTCATTTCCTAATTAGAAAATGCTCGATCCATTTTTCATAGAGCTCCCCAGGTGCTAGATACTCGTACAAAAACTTCTTACCTTGGAAACACTTAAACACACACAAGTTCACAAACAAAACAAGCCACAATATGTGACAACAACCTTTAAGGTATAGTGCTGGACAGTGAATGAAAAAAATCCGGTGATATTTCAAACGAACTGCTTGGAATAGGTCAATCGTCCCTGATTGGTTCCCAAGGTATCGTTCGACTGGTAGGAAATGAATATCTTATCCCTGATTGGCTCCCGTGTAACTCCCGGATAAGATGCAGGCTCTGCTGCGGATTAGATGTGGGATAAGTAAAACGGACGTAACTTGATAAAAAATGATAGGAAAAAAAATAAAAAAATTATCATTTGAAAGGGCGTAAAAAGCTCTTTTTAACCATATTTTTCGTAGTAATCCGATGGAAAAGAAATTAGCAAGACCAGTATTAAGTGTTTGGTTTGTGAAAATGTTTCGTTTCGTTCTAATAACTTTTACAAAAAAAGGAATCTCTTTTTAAAAAAGAATTCATTCGAAAGAGCGTTAAAAGCTCTATAAGTATTTATATTTTCTTTGAATTCTGATAAAAAATAAATGACTGAGAATGGTTTTAGTTTTTTTATTTACGGACAATTCGCCGACGGGAAGTTGAGACAATATTGAAACGCTAATAACTTTTGCAAATAAAGGAATCTATTTTTAAAAAAGAATTCATTCGAAAGAGCGTTAAAAGCTCTATAAGTGTTTATATTTTCATCTAACTCTGATAAAAAATAAATGACTGAGAAGTGTTTTAGTTTTGTCATTTACGGAAATTTCGCTGACGGGAAGTTGAGATAATATTGAAACGCTAAAAATTTGTGCAGATAAAGGAATCTATTCTTAAGAAAGAATTCATTCGAAATAGCGTTAAAACCTCTATAAGTGTTTATATTTTCATTTAATTCTGATTAAAAATAAATGACCGAGAAGGGTTTTAGTTTTGTTATTTACGGAATATTGAAACGCTTATAATTTTACAAATAAAGCAAGGGCGCTCTGCAAGGGCGCTACAGAAGCCATCGAAAAGGCCCAGGGCGCTCCTGGAGCCACCAGGAGTATTCAGGGCACCTCTAGAACGGTCCCAGGGCTAGCCAGGAGCCGACAAAAAGCCTCTACGGTGCTTCAAGAGCCAAAAGGCAGACGCCAGGGCGCTTCAGGAGCCCCAAGGGTTATTTTCCAACCAAGCCACAAGCCACAAGGGTTATTTTCCAACCAAGCCGCAAGAAAACAGCGTGTCCCCGTGTTATTCTCAAACCAATCTGCCAAAACAGCGTGTCACCTTGTTCTTGAACTGGGTCGCACGATTTTTCTGCAGATTGGTTTGCAAATAACTTGTCACGCCTAGAACTAGTCCCAACTTGGCCCTTACTCTAGCTATATATGCGTGATGACGTTTAATGTAAGATTCTCTAACTGATATTGATTTTCCCAGGGGCCAGAAAAGCGTCCAGGGTTCACCTAGAACGATTCAAGGGCCTGCCAGGGCGCCCTAAAAGCACCGAGAGTGGTCCCAGGGGCCCCAAAAGCATACAGGGGGTCCCTAAAACGGTTCCAGGGCCCTCTAGAGCGCCCTCAAAGCGGCCAGCGCTGCCCTAGAGCGGTCCCAGGGCCCTCTAGAGCGCCTTAAAAGCGTCCAGCGCGGCCCTAGAGTGGTCCCAGGGGCCCCAAAAGCATCCAATATGGCCCTAAAACGGTTCCATGGCCTTTCGGGACGCCCAAAAAACCCCACTGCGGCCCTAGAGCGGTCCTAGGGCACCCAAAAATGTCCTAGGGCAGTTCCAGGGGCCCAAAAAGCATCCAGAGTCCCCTAGAACGGTCCCAGGGGCCCCTAGAGCGGTCACAAGGTGCCTAAAGCGGTCCCAAGGGCGCCTAGAGTGGTCCCAGGGGCGCCTAGAGCGGTCCCAGGGGCCCAAAAAGCATCCAGAGGCCCCCTAGAATGATCACAGGGCCTTCTTGGGAGACCTAAAAGCGTCCAGGGCGGCCCTAGAGTGAACGAAGGTGTCCCTAGAGTGGTTCCAGGGGCCTAAAAAGCATCCAGGATGACCCTAGAGCGGTCGTAGGGGCCCCTAAGTCGTTCCCTAGGGCCCAAAAACATCCAGGGTGCCCCTAGGGCCGTCACAGGAGCCCCTAGTTCGGTCCTAGGAGCCCAAAAAGGCCTTAGAGCAGTCCCAGGGGCACCTACAGCGGTCCCAGGGGCCCAGAAACCATCCAGGGGACTCCTAGAATGGTTCCAGGACCCCCTAGATCGGTCCCAGGGGCGCCTAGAGCGGTCCCAGGGGCCCCTAGTTTGGTCCTAAGGGCCCCTAGTTTGGTCCTAGGGGCCCAAAAAGCATCCAGGCGTCCCAGGGCGCCCAAAAAGGCCCTAAAGCGGTACGAGGGCGCCCATAAGCGGTCCCAGGGCGCCCAAAAAGGCCCTAGAGCAGTCCCAGGGGCGCCTAGAGCGGTCCCAGGGGCCCAGAAACCATCCAGGGGACCCCTAGAATGATTCCAGGACCCCCTAGAATGGTTCCAGGATCCCCTAGATCGGTCCCAGGGGCGCCTAGAGCGTTCCCAGGGGCGCCTAGAGCGGTCCCAGGGGCCCCTAGTGCGGTTGGGGGTCGAAACAGCATCCAGAGGGCCCATAGAATGGTCCCAGGACCCCCTAGAGCGGTCCCAGGGCGCCGAAAAGGCCCTAGAGCGGTCCCAGGGCGCCCAAAAAGGCCCTAAAGCAGTCGCTGGGGCGCCGAGAGCGGTCCCAGGGGCCCCGGGTGCGGTCCTAGGGGCTCAAAAGCATCCAGGGGGTCCCTTGAATGGTCCCAGGACACCCTAGAGCGGTCCCAGGGCGCTCAAAAAGGCTCCAAAGTAGTCCCAGGGGCGCCTAGAGCGGTTCCAGGGGCCTCTAGTGCGGTCCTAGGGGCCCAAAATGCATCCAGGGGGCCCTTAGAATAGAATGGTCCAAGGACCCCCCAGAGCGGTCCCAGGGCGCCCAAAAAGGCCCTAGAGCGCTCCCAGGGCGCCCAAAAGCGGTCCCAGGGCGCCCAAAAAGGCTCTAGAGCAGTCCCAGGGCGCCTAGAGCGGTTCCTGGGTCCCAAAAGACTTAGTTTGGCTCCCACGACCCCTTATCAGAGAGCCCTTATCCGCACCCGGAGCCATCCAGAAATTTTAGTTGGCTCCCACAGCCTCTGTGAATCCTATTCGGTTCCCAAAACCCTTCACCCTAGAATCTATCCCGACTTTCACAGCGTCCGGAACATCTTCAGTCCCACCCCTTCAGTCCCACAAACTATTGTTTTGCCTTGAATCTTATCCAGGTCCCACAGCCGGCTACGATTTCGGGTAGCAGCGCCTTTCACAAGAAATTGAGTCAGCTCCCAGGGCCGTTTATAAATTTCCTTTCGCATTTACGCTTTAACTTATTCGGCTCCCCCAGCCGTAAAATCTTTACTCGGCTCTCACAGCCATCAGGTCCCACAGCCGTTTTACTTCGCTTTAACTTGACTTGTCTCCCACAATCATCAAGAACTTCACTCGGCTCCCACTGCCGTTTATACATTTTCTTTCGTATTTACTACACTTTAACTTTATTCGGCTCCCACAGCCGTCAAAACTTTACCAGGCTCTAATGTTGACCTAGATATGAGTTTTGGAATGTAGAGGTAGGTTCCACCCTTTTCCCATAGTGTTTAGTGCTATAAAGTTAATGGACGAGACCCAGTCCATCTTGACCAGGGGCTCACGACTAGGGAGGGGAGGTGGGGACGCCCCCCTCGAATAATGTCGTCCAGTCGGTAAAAAATAGCCGAGTCGGCGCGAAGTGCCGCAATTTTTAGTAAAAACAGTCGATTTTTTTCTTGGAAACAGTCAGTTCTTTTTTTAAAAACAGTCGGTTTCTCGTAAAAATGTAGATTTTCTTCTAAAAAATAGTAGTTTTTCTTAAAGTCAGCCGATTTTCGTCAACACAGTCATTTTTTCTCAATAATAGTCGTTTTTATCTGCAAAAGCAGTCGGTAAAAAGTACGAGCCAGTCAGTAAATACCTTGCCCCCCCCCCCCCAAACATTTCGGCTAGTAAGGCCTCTGACCATAATCACAGCACACCACAATGAGGCATCAACTTGGTGACCATTGGTTCACCTCCACGCGACGGCCTGATTGAAACCGGACGCCAAACGAGATCGGTGTATTGTGTTGATCCTAGCAAAAAATTGCTATCAAAACATACCCCTCAAAAGGTATTTACGTGATTTGTTCTGCATCAGGATAATGCCACTCCCTCGAGTCATTTTATAATTCGGTAAAATAAAAAGTTTTGGTTTTTAGGATTGAAGATCTATTTTGGTTTGGTGAGGTTGGGAGTTAAAAGAAATTCCAGACACCAGCAGAGGCGTTACCAGCCAAAATGTTTGGGGGGGGGGGAGGGGGGCAAGGTATTTACCGACTGGCTGGTCACTTTCAGGGTGAAAATTCGGTATTTCAGACACATGGATAAAATTCTCAAAGTTATAATTTTGGACTTGTGAATACATCATTCGACGTCATTTATAACGTGACTTACCCTCGCGAACCAGTCCGGTAATATGAGAGATATCTCTTAAAATGATTTTTGGGAAAAATCTGAAATCACTGCCATCATTAGCAAGACTTAACTTGTTGTTCTTACAACAATCGCCATCTAATTAAACAAACTTTTGCCTACCAAACTTAAGCTACCTTTTTTTACTGCGAGGGTAAGTAAGGTTTGAGTACGAATTGTTTTCATCCATAACACAAATCAAACCAGAATCGAGTCTAAACCTGTTCGGCTCGGATGCATCCATCCACAATCTAGAATGTGCAACAAAATTTTCAATAAGACCAGCGGTTTCCTTGTGAGAGGTTGTTTACCTCAGGGTGAAAAAGTGTGATTTACCCTCGAAGTGTCGAAGTCTCGAAGTGTCGAGGGTAAGTCACGTTTTGAAGAGAAAACACAATTTACTTTAGTTCTATGTTAGAAAAAGATTAACTCCCGTATTGTGTTTGATTTTATTAGTTTTCCCTGGCAATTTTGATTACCTTCTGTCCTTATGAAAAAGCGGACAACACTTTGCCGGAAATGGAATGTGCAAAACGAGTGTTCCGCGTATGTGGAGAGCAGGGGTAACGCAGCTTTTCGAACATTGTCGATTGTCATTTGGGCCCAGAATATGACGAAGAAGTTGATGTGAGCTATGCACAACGGAATAATAAAGTCAACATCAAGACAGGATAAGCGCGAGATGCACAAAGGCGAAAGGACTGGCTCTGCTAAAGAAGTTCTTATTTGCCTCTAAGAGCACCTGAAAACAATCTCCATTCTTCTCCAAAAAGCGCATCGACAGCACTATTAGCTCAGGAAAGTCAAAGAAACTCTAAGAGGGGCTGAATTGTCTTGAAGTCCGACTTTGCTGAGAACTATGCAATCAAGAAACAAAACGAAATCATGAGTGGGCACTGGGTTAGTTCCTCCGTTTCAATCTTCACGTGTTATTTACTACAGTAGTGTGAACGAGGGCCTGGCATACTTGACCTATGTAATCGTAAGTGACGACCTAGCCCATGACAAGAAAGAATGCTGTTGCAGCTTCGCTCGGGAGCGTGGTAAGCGTAGTAAGCACGAATCTCTGTCACGTGATTGGTCGGAATCACCCGTGGCATGATATTCCGCTGGAAAATAGAAAAATCGTTCCAGCCTTGACGACAAAAAGGCAGAAGTTGTGACGTCATGCGTCGTAACTACGGTAAGTAGGATGGAACACGCTCTCTATCACCTCGGCCGAGGAGCATGTAGTCCCGCTAAAATCCGATCGATGAACAAATATAGATAGATGGCGTTCGCAGTGACTTCCGCCATATCAGAATCTTGTTTGACTTTGAAGAATTAAGACATTGCAAACGTCATCGATCTGTTTTTGGCCGTCTACTGGAGCTCTGCAGAACTTCATGCTCGATCTCAGGCGTTAATACTCTTGATGACTATGTCTCGGGTACCTGCGGAAGAAACCCGGAAGCGGTATCACAGCTGTTCCCAAAGATCGCCGTGATTGTTTGAAACAGGATTTGAGTCGCTGAGTTTGAGTCGTGACGGAGACGTTTACTCCTTCTTCCTGAGGATAACTGGCGTGTTTTGGACTTAAGTCATATAGAGTATTCTCCGGATTTTGATCCAGAGACCGAGCGTACTGTTCCGCGAAACTCCGATAGGCGTATGGAACCTGACGGATGGCGCCTGCAGCTCCTCAATGTTCCAGCAACAGAAACCATTACAAGAAATCGAGCATGTACTTCCGCTAAAATCCAATAGGTGAACAGATATAGATAGATGGCGTGTGCCACTTCTTAATTTCTCAAATTTATACTTGATTGTGACATGCCAGAAGAACCCTAGATGGCGAAAGACTTATCAGTGCCTTATTTTGTCCAAAACCCAGAATTTTATAACGAGACGCTAGATAGCAACATCGTCAACGAGAAAAATCACTGCTATTGGGGTTTCTTTCAATACTCGTACGATTTTTTAACAACGATGGTGTTTCTAGGGAAGAACGAAGTCGAAAGGTCACCCAAGCACATCATCAAACATTCAAATCTTATGTAAACCAATCGAAAACGTTTGCTGTGGTTACGTTCTGGTTCTTCGCTAGGCCCAAGGTGATTCTTCGTCGAAATAAGAGTTATTCATGAGGGGTATCTTCCACAAACTTAATTTTATTTATCGTACTACAAATAATATGATGGTTCGCTGTTTCTCTTTTCCGACAAACAGGTGAAGCAATCAGTTTTCTTCACATATAGGTCGCCTTGACAAGGCGGCCTTGTCTCAAGGAGTTAGCACCAGGGTTGCCACTCGATTAAAATAAAGGGCACTAACCAAGTAGAAAAAAGTACTACCAGAGGAGAAAAAGTAGTACCTAAAAAAAATTTGTACGCGTGTTGCGCTTCGCGTATTGTGTTCACCTGCCTCTACTGTAAACCACTTTAGTACGACCCTAAAAATCGAGCTACAAATATGGCTTGAATTGAACCTTCGTCAAAAATAGGTTTTTCCTTACTTGAAAAAATTCCCGTTAGGTAAAATCTATAGATACATAGATAGATAGATATTTAATGCATAAAAGACAACAACGGCCATCACACCAAAAAAAAACAGAAGAAAAAAAATACATATAAAAAACAAGAACACTATGTCAATATTTATAACTACAGGGACATACGATTTTCCCTGTGTGCTAACCCTGTCCGGATAGAAGTATACATTTATTTTTAGAAATGTTATGTGCGTTTGGATCGCTGGTCTCCTTTGCGTTTTCCGCCTATATAATAACGAAACTGTTTTTTGTTGTAGCTAAATGGAAATCACCCTCTTTTCAAAATTACTCTTTCTCCTCTTCTTGTCTGTTCTTGTAGATTTGCCTGTTGCAATTAAGGAGACAAGGGACAAAAAAAATAATTTAATTAAATGTGTAATTTCGTATTTCACGACAGTCCTGAGCCCCGAAGACGCGATTTGGAGAAAAGGACTAGCATTATCAAGAGTTTATAAGGCACACCTAGAGATCTAATATTACTAATAAGAGGTCAAGTATTCAGGGTGGCGACGGCTAAAAATACTCGACCTGTTGAAGAAGGATTGACAGGTCGAGAAATATTCTAAATGACTAAGTCCAAAACACGCCAGTGAACCTCGTGAAGAACGAGAAATGTCGCCCAAACGATGACTCAAATCCTATGTCTACCAATCAACGGTGTTCCTTGGGGACAGCTATAAGAAATATGACTCGACCAGCTGCTTCAGACTTTTACAACTAAATGGTAAGCGATCTTTTTAAATCTAAACCGTCACAGTGGTATAAACATGTAAAAAATATGATTGGTAAGACGAAGCAAGGAGTTGATTTCAATAAATATTCTTTGAGCCAAGCTGACTTTGAAACATTGTTTGAATATAAGTTGATCTTAACCTTGTAGAATATGAACTGAAAACTGCAAACGATCTGGACGCCCACATTGTGC
The DNA here is from genome assembly GCA_030848855.1 of Branchinecta sandiegonensis. NCBI lineage: Eukaryota > Metazoa > Arthropoda > Branchiopoda > Anostraca > Branchinectidae > Branchinecta > Branchinecta sandiegonensis. The sequence goes on along the minus strand of JAUPMV010000021.1, from coordinate 2,064,580 downwards.
AGTCTCTACCACCTCTACCAAACGAAGAAATCCCCTAACCACCCCCTGATTTTACGGATTTTCCTTTTATTGCCCCTAGAGAAGTATTAGCGAAACTTAGAAAAATAAAAAAGAACTAGTGTAACCCCAGTTGATATACCCGTGGATTTGATAAAAGCTTTTCCAGATAAAATATGTAACCCCCTATCTCGTGTTTACAATGAGATAACAAAAACGAGTGAATATCCCTTCAGACGTTATATAACCAGTAGATCTCCAAGGATAATCAGGAAGCTATATACAGGATTGGTCAGACCACAACTTGAGTACGGAGTCTCTCTTGCCGTTCCTCACTATGTCATGGACAAGAAGATCCTTGAGAGCGTTCAGCGGAGGGCTACAAAACTACCAACTAAATGGAAGAACCTCTCGTACCCTGAACGCCTCAAGAAACTCAAGCTGCCAACCCTGACGTACAGGAGGAAGCGCGGAGATGCAATCCTAACCCACAAGCTGCTGGAGAATGGTGTCACACCAGGGATTTTTAATAAGTCGCTCTCTAGCCACACCCGGGGCCACACCAAGAAGCTCCAGCAGCAAAGAAGCTCACGGACAGAACGTTCCAACTTCTTCTCAACTCGTGCTGTTCCACTGTGGAATTCCCTTAGTGAAGAAACAGTTCAGTCCAAAACTGTTGACAACTTCAAACAAGACCAAACTTTTCGATGGGATCCCAAAAATTCAATATCTGATCCAGACAACTGGGTCTTGTCTTAGCCAGATACAGTTATCGCCAGACTCCTTGAACATTCTTACAATTAAATTTCAGAAACAGATTAAGGCCAAATAGCTAGTCATCTGAGAAAACCAAGTTCAGATATGGATTCAGCATGTGTGTTTACCAGTATAAGTCATATCTGTTTTGACGAAAAGTTCCTGCCACTTCTGCCAATTTCCCGGTTTCGGCCGAACTCTAGAACTACTTGTCCGGCGAAAAAAGAAAGCTCAAAAACGAACTCAGGGCATCTTCTTTCCCAAATAATGAACATCTAATCAACTTCAAATAAAAATTTAACTTATAACAAATTTTCCGACTCCAGCCGGATTCCGGTCGAACTATATGTCCGGGTAAAATATGATTGTCATACACGGATTCAGCGTCTCTTCTTACCCCTAAATCGGTCATCTAATCAGCTAGAAATAAAACTTTAACTTCTAACAATTTTCCGGTTTTGGCCGGATTCCGGGCGAACTACATGTCCGGGAAGAAAATTGTTTTCACATAAAAGTTCAGCATGTCTTCTTGCCCTAAATCGGACATCTGATCAACTCCAAATAAAACTTTTAATTTTAACAAACTTTCCGGTTTGGGCCGGATTCCGGGCGAACTACTTGTCCGTCGAGAAAATGGTTTTCACCATCGTCTTCAGCATGTCTTCCTACCTCTAAATCAAACACTAATCAACTTCAAATAAAACTTTTACTTTTAACAAACTTTCCGGTTTTGGCCGGATTCCGGGCGAACTACTTGTCCGATTACAAAATGGTTTTCACCATCGTGTTCAGCATGTCTTCTTACCCCATAATCGACTATCACATTAGCTGTTTCAAAATATTTTGTTTGCCCCTTAATTTGAACCCCCTCCCCCACCCCTAAATGTAGGGCTACAAAGCCCATTTACGAACTCGACTGGTCCGCTGATCCAACGAATCCTCACACCAAGTTTCATCAAAATATCTCATTCCCTTCGAGAGTTATCGTGCTTACAGACGGACGGACGGACGGACAGACGGACAACTTTTGCGAAGTCATAGGTATCCCTCAACTTACGTTTTGGGATCCCAAAAAGCAATTGACCGAGACTGGGCAGCGATGGAGTGGAAACTACACTGGGAGGCCAGTGGATCTGCTCAACGGAACTAGACAACGCACTTCCTCCATCACTCAACCGGCGAATCTACAGGATGTTCACCCAACCTTATTCGCCGGCCAGTGCGATTTAAGGTACTTTAAGGTAATTTGGAAAAACGGTTTTGTTTACATGATTTTAGGAGGGTTTTCGCAAGATCGCGGAATCACTTTCCGACGAGTGAAGCGTATCGCGAAAACTTTCCATTTCCCGCTGGACTGATTGCGAAGACGCAAGGAAAGCTGATATCGCCGAGAAAATGTTGAATTACAAACTTTTTCGAATAAATATGGTTCACTGAACGGTTCTTTGATTCTCATATATTACACCGAAGTAACCTAAACTACGATTGCCATTTTTCACATTCCGATCACCAGTTCCAAAGTTACGCATGACTCAATATTCCGGATTCCCCCTCCCTCCACTCCCCCCACGATGATCGGATCGAGACATTTTTTATTTGCAAGTCAGTCTGATTGGGTCCCTGACATGCCTGCCAAGTTTCGTCGTGAAAATCCCCAAAAGAGCTAACACCGGAATTCCGGTAAGCCCCCAACGAACCCCTCCCAAAGTGTCCGGATCCAGCCCAGTTGTTGAAACGATTTACAAAAAACAGATGCTTGTTCTTCCCAGCAAGTTTCACTCCAGTTTGTCCATTAATCTAACCGTTTCTCAAGATTTCCGGTCTCCCCCTCCCCCCAAATCCGCCACAGATGTCGAATCCGGTCCGGACTTTAAATGGGACATCAGGGACATATTTCACTTCAGCGCCGTAACAGACAGTGGATGGAGGCACCAAAATTACCGGGAGAAGAAGGTGAATCTCAAAAGGACCTTAAAGGACCCCTCTTGCTTGTCAGTGTCTTCGCACTCCCAATAGCGACTAATGTGGTTTACTGGCCTCTGAAATCTCCCTTTAAACACAATCCTTGTTAACCAGTTTATCTGAAGTTTCTGCCCTACAGCACTAGCCTACATTTTCCTGGATTGCCAGACATTCTTTTGTGTTGGCCTTGAGATACGCTGCCTAATCTGATTTCGTCATACTCTCGATGAATATCTCTCCCTGCCGATGCAGAATCTCCGGGTACATGCGGAAGAAAGCAAGAAGCGGTGTCACAGCTGCTCCCAAAGAACGCCGTGATTGTTTGACACAGGGTCTGAGTCGTTGAGTTTGAGTCGTTACGGACACATTTACTTCTTCTTCTGAGGATAACTGGCGTATTTTGGACTTAGTCATATAGTTAGAGGATAGGTAGCGTTACAAACATCATACCTTTGGAAGTGCCTGAGAAATGTTGCGTGTGCGCACTTAGTATTCAAAACACAAAATTTCAGAAGCACTTGGTTAAGTGGTATGACTCGTCATTTTCAGGGCTGTAATTCGTAAAAAAAATTCCAAGGATGCACGCAAAATCGCTACTAAGAAAACCCGAGGACCAACGTAATCTTGGGGGGGGGGGGGGATCCGACGGGTGGTAGACGTCTAAGGCATGCATGGGTGGGTCTCCCCAACGGAGTCTCCAGGGGTTGTAAATGGGTTTGTCGAACAGGGAACAGTGGCTACGACTACGATTCGATTCCGGAACTGATGGGGCCTGAAACAAAAAGAATTCACTTAACTCGAAACGAACGGAATCTGAAGCTCCATTGATTTCATCAAATAGACCAGCGGTAATTTCGGCAGCTTTGACTTTAGCGCCATTTCAAACCTAAATTCATGCTTGCCTTCACAATATGAAACATGCATTTAATTGGATCAAATCGTTTATTGACGACGCAACTTCATAGTTTGCTTTTATTTTTGGGATCCCAAAACGTAAGTGGCGGGATACCTATGCCTTCGTAAAAGTTGTCCGTCTGCAAGCACGATACTCTGGAAGGGAGTGAAATATTTTGTTCAAATTTGGTGAGAAGGTTCTTTTGGTCAAAGGACAGGTCAAGTTCGTAGATGGCCGCCGTAGCTCTATATTTGGGGGTGGGGTTTAAATTAAGGAGGCCACACAGTGTTTTTTTAAAAGCTCATGAGTCTATGTAGAGGTAAGTAGACATGCTGAATCCGTATATGATAGTTATATTTTCACCTGACAGATAGTTCGTCCGGAATACGGCCAAAACTGGAAAACTTCTTAAAAGTAAAAGTCTTACTTGAAGTTGATTACAGGTTTGATACAGGGTGAGGAGACATTCTGAATCCGTATATGCAAATTATTTTCTCTCCGAACATTCAGTTCGTCCGGAATCCGGCCAAAACCGGAAATTTGTTAAAAGTAAAGGTTACTTGAGGTTGGTTAGAGGTCCAATACAGGGGCAAGGAGACATGCTGAATCCGTATATACGAAGTATCGTCTCTCCGGACATACAGTTCGCCCGGAATCCGGCCAAAACCGGGAAATTTGTTGAAAGTAGAAGTTCTATCTAAAGTTGATTAGAGGTCCGATGAAGGGACAAACAGACACCCTGAATCCGTGTTTGAAAATTATTTTCTCGCAGGGCAAATAGTTCGCCCGGAATCCGGCCAAAACAAGAAAACTTGCTAAACTGACAGTTTGGTCTAATTTTTCAAGAAAAAACCACTATGATATCACTTATGTTTATTTTCAAACGGCTGATTAGTGATAAATAGTAAAATGTTTAAAGGACACCTGAATGAATAGTACCAAATATCATCCCTATCTGTATGACTTCCGTTAACATTGCCTGCAGAAAACCCAATCCAAATACGAAATAGTGTTTCCAAGTTATGATTTTTGCTCCATTTTGCATCTGTCCTTATTTCAGTACCGAACAATTTTAGAAACGAACAAATGCTCCAATCAACCCTTCTTCTGGAATATTTTTTAACCCGTTAAGCCCAAACGTATATCTAGAAGAAATTCCAATACGATCTGGCCAGCGCTGTACAAGATTTGAATGAATTGCGCTTCGTGTCTTGTAGTCTGCATGTGCACACCTCCAGAAACGAACATCGCTATTTTGAAAACGTCACGCTCAGGAGAAGAATGCTCTCCATGGCCATATCTGTAAATGCAGGGATCGACTAAAACCAGGAAGGGAAGGGAACGCGAGAAAAGCAGGAAGGCATACTAAAACCAGGAAGGGTATACGAAAACGAGGAAGGCTGTCGCCAGAATTCAAAACTGGAAAGCCGCACCGTTCCCTTCCTCTGTTTAGTATTCTTTGAGGGGTGGGCAACTTTCCAAATTCAAAGTTCACCATCCCTTCCTCGATTTAATATCCTGTAGTATCCGTCGTTTTAGTATCCGTCTGAACTAGAAATGAAAATGTGAATTACAATTTTGATAGTTGCTGACCCCTCACTGAACTTAATGCCTACCCATGCCAGGGTACTAAAACGAGGAAGGGATGGTGAACTTTGAGTTTGAAAAGTTGCCGACCCCTCGAAGAATACTAAACAGAGGAAGGGAACGGTGCAGCGTTCCATTTTTTCATAGCCTTGAATTCCTTCCTCGTTTTAGTATGCCCTTCCTCGTTTTAGTATGCCCTTCCTGGTTTTAGTATGCCTTCCTGCTTTTCTTGCGTTCCCTTCCCTTCCTGGTTTTAGTCGATCCCGTAAATGCATTCTCCATGGTGTTTTCAAGTATGGTTTCACTGTTCAGGTGTCCTTTAAGGAGTCTGACGAAGACCCAACTCTAACATCCCCGATTGCCTGGATAAAACTGTCCCACAAATATTAAAATTTTTGGGATCCACCGAAACTTTTGGTCTTTTTTGCTTATTCAGGCAAAACTCGCAGCTGGGAAGCTTTCTCAGCCTCGTCTGGGAGAAGCTCTGCACAAGCCTTCACGAGCTGCGCAGCTGCACCGTAGTCAGGAACGGTGGCGACAAGATAAGTCTCCAGTTGTGAAGACACGTGTGGAATGAGTGGAGTGGATCTTCAAAGGATAAAGGAGCTAGTTCACGGTGAGCATTCTGTACACTCAGGGACAACGGTATACATCCCCTCTGAGTCTTATATTGTAGTTAAAGCCAGGCTTCACCTCCCAGACTTTTCTTCCGGATTCCAGACATCCGTTTTCGCCGAGCTCTGGTAAGTGACGCCTGGCCCAAAACGTTTGGAAATCCGGGGTGTCGGACACCCAAGATTCCGGATGTCTGGAAGGTGCCACAGATGCAACCCATCCGAGAGACCCAATGAATATGCAAATGTAAATAGTAAACGGAGAGCGATGTATAGTTGTGGTTCGCATGCAAGAGATATTTGAAATGCGAAGGAGATATCCAGGAGATGTTGAGGAATAGCCTACTCTTTATCACTAACTCTTCGTGTCGATAAAGAATCGCCGTGTACCTAGCAAAAGAGCCAGAAATGTCACTGGCGCGATACGCAACAAACACTGTTGATTGGTTCACACAGGGTTTGAATCAAGTTTAAGGATTCGTTTGGGTGACGCTTCTCGTTCTTCTCGAGGTTCACTGGTGTGTTTTGGACTTGCTCATATGGAGTATAGGAAAATCAGCTATCATCATTATCATGAAAATCTGTAAGTGCTGGCTTGGCTGTGTGGAAGTATCGGACTCGCTGGCGGAACCCGAACAAGCGATCTGATTGGCTCTGCATAAGAGAAAATAGAACCGTTCTATTCTCCTTAAACAGCTTATTGCAGCGCGCCTCAAGGAAAAGACGAATGTATATGCCGTATTTAATCAATCAATCAATTTTACTCCAGTAAAAAATTACTATATCACGATATGGTAATATTGTACGCCTATTCGAAGAATGCATAGGGGAGGAGGGATGTACGGGTCGCTCAAAGGACCTATCTTACCTAGATTAGGCTACTGATTCACTCGACATGCCTTACGGTTCCATTTCCTTTGTCATTCTTACCAACTGAAATGGCAGTACGCTGATTTTTACATTTGCCGTGTTTGTCTCCTTTCGAGAAAGATCAGGCTCCCGCTTATTACTACGAGGGGCTTTGCTCCTTAAATTGATGGTCGGAATGTCTGAGACGATAAACAAAGAGACAAAAAGCGGGTTTTTATGGCACTTGCCTTCGGCCAAGTGCCATGTAGCGATCGCAATTTCTGTCCGTCCGTCGGTCTGTCGGTCGGTTCGCGTTTTGCTAGTTCCTAGAAAAAATGGGAAGCACAAATATGGGGGATATCCGTAAGGTGGCTAGATTCCTCCGAGTTGGTTTGTCCCATAGAGAGCGATTTTTGTAGTTTGCTGTGTTTCATTTTTGTTTTGTTGCAATAAATTCAGTCATTCATTCATTCATAAGCTAGGACGATGAAACTTGGCAGGCGTATCAGGGACCCCAAAAGATTAAGTGGAAATAGTCACTTTCCCAATCCGAGCATCGTGGGGGGAGTGGAGGGAGGGGGAACCCGGAATCTTGAGGAATTTATAACTTTTGAACGGGTCATCGGATCTTAATGAAACTTGATATTTGGAAAGGCCTCGTGTCTCACACGACCCACTTCAAATCCAAACCGGATCCGGTGACTTTGGGAGGAGCTGGAGGGTGGGGGGGGGGGGCAGAAATCTTGGGAAACGCTTAGAGTGGAGGAATCGAAATAACCGGACCGGATTCGGGCACCGTGGGGGAAGTTGGGGGGGGGGTACTTCTCAGTTCGGTACTTCTCGACGTACTAGGATGATGAAACTCGGCAGGAATATGAGGAATCGAATAGACCGACTTAAAAATAGTCGTTTGCACGATCCGAACATCGTGGGGGGAGTGATGGGGCATTTATAACTTTTTAGCGGGCGATCGGATTTGAATGAAACTTGTCAAGTGGAAAGAGCTATTGTCTCAGATGTTCCATGTCAAGTCCAGAAGGATCCGATACTAGGGGGGCACCAGATTTTTTTGTGAAACGCGTAGCGTTGACGGAACGGTTTGGACTTTTGTGTGAAGAACAAGCATAAGCACTAGATACGTTCTTGACAGAACCAGACCATATCGGGGCTCTTTGGGGGGAGTTGGAGGGGGGTTCCCGAAATTCCAGTGATCACGAGTTACGATACTTCCAGATGTGCTAGGGAGGATAAAACTTGGCGGGCATATTAATGACCCGACCAAATAGACTTAAGGACCCGACACGCACAAAACCAAACGGACATGCACAAAAACCAAACCGATTGGCTGAATGGAATGAAAGTTGGACAGTACCAAGTTTATGTGGCCTAGATTTGTCATCTGTCGTCCGAACCGGATCCGACCAAGGTAGAGGATAATGAAGCAGGAACCGGAAAGTTGAAGATATGCTCCAATTCGAGTAAAACTTGATGGACGGGAAGAGGAGATGTTAGATATGCCAAGTTTATGTGTCCGAGTCGTATTCGGACACAATGGGTGAAGTCCCGGAAATGTTGTGGCTCGCATAGGGTTAAACGAGTGAAGTGATTTGAATGAAACTTGGAAAGTAGAGAGATTGAATGCCTTAAATGACATATTTTAGGGTCCGGACCGGATCCCAGGACGGTGGGGAGGGGTACCGGAATTTCCGGAATATGCTCAGATTTTCTTTCTCGTTTCTCACACAGCCTAAATCGTGACAAGTGCCATATGAGCTCATAGCTCTTGTTGCTAGCTGGAAAGTAAAGTCGAATCACTCAGGACCAATGGTTTCGCGCTGCTTCAGCAAGTTGCAGAGCACCGGTTTTCGGGCTTGGGAAACCGAAGCAGCTTTCTCGGGAATTGATTACAGAAAGTTAGTGGAAAGCTCCGCGAAAAGTTGAACACTTCGGCGAAAATTTTGAAAGTGTGGAAATAACAACGCAAGCCTCACCAAGGATAACTTCGTTCGAACGTATAAGAATGGAAGGACTATATACCTCGATTTATTAATTCTAGGAAGTTTGGAATTCACGTCTTTCGTGTGTGTTTTCGCGATCAATGCAACGTGAAAGTGGAATGCAATTCAAGGAATCGGATTGTCATAGTTTTTGCGATGTGCTTCGTTCGCTGGAAAGTGATTCCCGAATTTTGCGATAACCCTCCTAAACCCGGCAAGCGTAAAAATCAGCGTAATGACGAGTGGGGAGGGCGGAAGTAGATATACAAACAGGAAACACAGAGTCTCGCGAATAAGAACGAATGGGCAGGTTAAGGAAGTAGAATAGATAGGTCTATAGATACGACATGTTATTTAAAAAATAATACTTCCGTTTCATTTCTAGTGCATCAAGTTGGTCAGCTATGAGATATGGTAGCGGTTTTGTGCATAGTCCTCTTCGGCATTGCCCTAGCTTTGGGTTGTGACTTGTCAGAGTTTGGGTGCAAAAATGGATACTGCATATCAGCTGACCGATACTGTGATGAGGCATACGACTGTCCTGATCGCTCTGATGAGCCAAGAGACTGCTCAGGTAAAAACAGTTCTTAGATGAGTCCAACTTCAAATAAAGTGCCCGTTTAAAATACAGCTTTTTGAGATCCCAAAACGTAAGTGGAGGGATACCTATGATATCGCAAAAGTTGTCCGTCTGTCCGTCCGTCTGTCAGCACGATAACTCTCGAAGGGAATGAGATATTTTGATGAAACTTGGTGTGAAGATTCTTTGGGTCAAGTGTAAGGTCAAGTTCGTAGATGGGCTCTGTAGCCTTACATTTAGGGGTGGGGGTTCAAATTAAGGGACATACAAAATATGTTGAAACAGCTAATGTGATAGTCGATTATGGGGTAAGAAGACATGCTGAACACGAATATGCAAAACATTTTGTCGTCTGACAAGTAGTTTGCCCGGCATCCGGCAAAAACCGGAAAGTTGGTTAAAAGTAAAAGCTTCATTTGAAGTAGATAAAATTTTCGATTTTGGGGTAAGAAGACATGCTGACCACGATGGTGAAAAGTTTTATTTGAAGTTGATTAGACGACAGATTTAGGGCTAAGGAGACGCTGAGTCTGTATATGACGGTCATTTTTCACAAGGACATATAATTCGTCAGGAATCCGGTTGAAACCGGAAATTTGTTTGTAAGTTAAAGTTTTATCTGAAGTTGATTAGATGTCCTTTATAGGGATAAGGAGATACACTAAATTCGTTTTTGAGTTGTTTTTTTTTGCTGGAAAAGTAGTTCGCTTGAAATTCGGCCGAAACCGGAAATTTGGCAGAAGTAAAGCAGGAAGTTTCGGTCAGTATCGTCAAAATAGATATGGCTGATAGAGGTATATCTGAACTTGGCTTTCTCAGATGGTTAGCCTGGCGAATACTGGACCTGGCGAAGACAAAACCCAGTTGTCTGAATCAAATACTAGATTTTTGGGATCCCATCGAAACCTTAGGTCTTGTTCTATTCGACAACAATTCCAGCACCGACCATTCGTGTAACCAACAATTCAACCTGGCAAGTTACCCAAGTCCGCCTGTTCAATCCGACAATCAATATAGCCGACGACTGACACACCAACTTGAGTAAATCTATAACTTCCAAAATTTGATCATTTGTGTAACCTTTTTACACGGAGCATTCAAATACACCAAAAAATCGGCTATTGCATTAGGTTTTAAAAATATCTGTTTTGCCCCTGAATATGCACCCTCCCCCTCCTAAATATAGCGTTATGGGCCCATCTACCACTTCGAGAGTTTTAGGTAGCGTTTACGGACCGACTTACGAACTTGAACTTGTAGTTTGATCCAAAGAATCCTCACAACGAGTTTGAACAAAATATCTAAACCTCTTCGGAATAGTAGGTATCCACTCACTAATTTTGTTTTATAGGCCTACCAAAATGTCACTCGTGGCTTTTCGTGTTTCCGTCCGTCCTATTTAGTGAACCTTTATCCCATCCACTTTAGTTTGCAACAGAACTTACTACGCAACGGTTGGATCCACATACGAGCTGAACATGAAACTTCCTACGGACTACTTTGGGAATTACGAGTGCCAAATGACTCTTATTGCTGGTGGAAAAATACACGGTGAGATAATACAGGTAGGAATATTTTTCTTTCCCAAAAATTGATTTTCTTACGGTATATGAACAAGTGCGGATAGTGATAAAATCCAAACGCATAAGCCCTGTTCTTCCGTAAAGATAGCTGAAACCATCTTTTAGAAAACAAGGTCCAATCGTTCAAAATTTGACAAGCCTTAAAGCCCAAGTCGCGGCAAATACGGTTTTTAATCCAATATTTATTATTATTGATTTCAATCTTTCAAAACTGAAGACTGAATAAAACTTGTTCCAATTCTAATACAGGCTACATCTCTGATGACTCATTTCAACCTCTGCTCGGCTGCTCAAACATAACAAAACCGTCAGTCTGTATTAAGCCCAGCGCGATCCCCCGGTTTTTCATGGGAAACTTGGATAGCCGGGATTTGTCACCAAAGCGCTACTCGGAAGCGATAAGCGAGAGCGTGATCCGCGCTGAAATGACAATAGTTGGTTCGATTAGGAGTTGCAGTGGTGCCATTTGCACCCCGCACCTTTCACTTTTGCCACGCTACTACTCCCCTTCCGATAATTCGTTGAATCTTCTATACTCTTGTACTTTATTAACTCTCTGACCACCATGACTAGTTCTATGTTCATGAGTCACCACACTTCTTTTTCGGGCTTGGACCGACCAACAACTTTAAATGTAAAGGTTGATAATATTGTAAGCAAGCAGTGAATAAAACCTTTTGTTTATATACAGACAAAATTGTTATGAGACTCATTGTTATGAGTCTTATATAAAGCTCCTTAAAATAAGCTGGCCTGGAAGACCTATTGGATGATGGGTGGCTTATAGCATCTTGTGAGTTTGGTCTGCAAACCATAGTGTGAATTGACATAGAGTATCCATAATGAACCCGTGAAGTTCTGCAAGTGTAGTAGGCTTTAGGCTGTAGACATGGACATTTACCACCTTCTGTCCGGTCTACTATACCCCTCGCCATAAGATCAGGTTGAGAATACATTCACATACAAATCCAGTCGTCTTAATATATGGATGTAGAGTGAAGTAGCATTATACGTAAGATGGCCATAACTTTAAAGGAAGAAGAAACGTGCGAGAATAGGGGTTTCCCCCCTGTCGTTTTACGCGCGTCCTTCTTGAAAAATCTGCGGTCGCGTTCCATAGATGTTGGGTTTGCACTTATACATAGCCTTTGGACCATCCATACCGCATATCATCAAGGGTCTAACGTCTGTCGAGAAGACAGACGTTTCAAATACCATGATAGCGCTCTAATCACATGGGATTTTGGGATTGTGGGTCGATTTTGACCCACGAGGAACTTTTTTACTACACAGTAATGTTTTTGCTCCTGATATGCCGTCAGTTATTAAAGGTTAACTTCAGACATCGAGGTTGATATCGGAAAATAGCAACGAGACGGCCAGTGAAAATAACCTGTCCGAGCCGAAGGCGAGGCAGGTAATGAAAAATATCAGCCGAGCGCAGCGAGGTTAATATTTTTACATGGCCGTAGAGTTTGTTATACCGATATGAACCGAGATGGAGGTATGTTACTATTGTAACTTTTTCGAACAGAATATTTTTATGGGTAGGTCTTACTCTTCTTTGCTAATGGGGTAGGGAATTTTATTTTAGTAAAGTAGCAACCAAATCCTACTGTTGACCTATTAAAATGACTACTGTTGGGACCTAAGCACTTTAGTTTCTATAGCCTTTTACTTATTTGGCGATTCAGATCCTACCTAGACCTACTCTAGATCTACTAAAATGACATTTTAGGGGTCGTGGAAGTAAAAAGTAAACAATAACAAACCCAACCCCACGTGTTGATAATTCCAGAATAAAGACAGTGATTCATTCTGAATAACTAGCCTTTGGAAAGAAAGGGATAGTAGGATGTTTTTGGGATCCCAAAACGTAAGTTGAGGGATACCTATGACTTCGCAAAAGTTGTCCGTCTGTCCGTCCGTCCGTCCGTCTGTAAGCACGATAACTCTCGAAGGGAATGAGATATGTTGATGAAACTTGGTGTGAGGATTCGTTGGGTCGGCGGACCAGTCGAGTTCGTAAATGGGCTTTGTAGCCCTACATTTAGGGGTGGGGGAGGGGTTTCAAATTAAGGGGCAAACAAAATATTTTGAAACAGCTAATGACATGCTGAACACGATGGTGAAAACCATTTTGTAATCGGACAAGTAGTTCGCCCAGAATCCGGCCAAAACCGGAAAGTTTGTTAAAAGTAAAAGTTTTATTTGAAGTTGATTAGATGTTTGATTTAGAGGTAGTAAGACATGCTGAAGACGATCGTCAAAACCATTTTCTCGACGGACAAGTAGTTCGCCCGGAATCCGGCCCAAACCGGAAAGTTTGTTAAAATTAAAAGTTTTATTTGGAGTTGATCAGATGTCCGATTTAGGGCAAGAAGACATGCTGAACTCTTATGTGAAAACAATTTTCTTCCCGGACATGTAGTTCGCCCGGAATCCGGCCAAAACCGGAAAATTGTTAGAAGTTAAAGTTTTATTTCTAGCTGATTAGATAACCGATTTAGGGGTAAGAAGAGACGCTGAATCCGTGTGTGACAATCATATTTTACCCGGACATATAGTTCGACCGGAATCCGGCTGGAGTCGGAAAATTTGTTATAAGTTAAATTTTTATTTGAAGTTGATTAGATGTTCAGTATTGGGGAAAGAAGATACCCTTTTTTCGCCGGACAAGTAGTTCTAGAGTTCGGTCGAAACCGGGAAATTGGCAGAAGTGGCAGGGACTTTTCGTCAAAACAGATATGACTTATACGGGTAAACACACATGCTGAATCCATATCTGAACTTGGTTTTCTCAGATGATTAGCTATTTGGCCTTAATCTGTTTCTGAATTTTAATTGTAAGAATGTTCAAGGATTCTGGCGATGACTAGATCTGGCTAAGACAAGACCCAGTTGTCTTTTTTCTGTACATAGTTCGCTCGGAAGTCGGTCGAAACCGGAAACTTGGCAGAAGTAAAGCAGGAAGTCTCGGTCAGTATTGTCAAAATGGATATGGCTTATAGAGGTATATCTGAACATGGTTTTCTCTGATCATTAGCCTGGCGAAGACTGGATCTGGCGAACACAAGACCCGACTGTCGGAATCAAATATTAGATTTTTGGGATCCCATCGACACCTTTGGTCTTGTTTCAGTTGACAGTGGAAATGTGGAAATCTGATTGTGTTAAGGTATAACCTAGGGAATAGGGTCTCTGAGAGTAAGATGTTCTGTAATTTTTTCAATGCTGAATAACTAGCTTTTGGAAAGAAAGGGATAGTAGGATGTTTTTTCAGCAGTTCAGTTGACAAGATGTATTTGGGGTAGTAATCTGACTGTGACAAGCTATGACCTGGGGGCCCTAGGGCATATACTGGTTGTCTGATAGAGTAAAATGTTCTGTCATTTTTCAACATTTATTTTATTTCTTATTTTATTTTTATATGATTTTTTGAGTATTTTTTGTTTTTTTTTACTGAAAATATTTTTTTTAATTTATTTTTTGGGGTCAGCTTCTACTTCTCAGTATTTGGGGTAAAGTGCTCGATGAATTCAGTACTTGAGGAAAAGTGCTCGATGAACGTCTGCGGAAGCTGTTACGGCTTCGTATCAGCCTCTCTGGAGGATGATACGAGGTCATAACAACCTCCACAAAAGTAATTGTCATAAAATAACTTCCTGTGGGACATAGGAAGATATGCATTGCATACCTGTTCGAGGAAAGTTATTAGTAGATCGCATGCATACATGCTGAGGGTGGACTATTCGCTAGCGTCCCCAACTCTCATTTTATTTTTTATTCTCCAACGTTCAACCTACTCCTGTGCCAATAGTCCTTCTTAATATGTGACAACAGGTCACCGAACAGACCTTACTCCTGATCTAACCGTCAAGCAAGCTTCTCCTTCACTGGCTGCTTGCGTGGCTTATTAACAAGCTGTCTGTTCCTGATTGGTCTAAAATTCCTGGTGACAAGGAATATTTCATCCATGAGAACGCTGCGTGGCTTGACGGGGCTTACAATCTTGGAACAATGAGTAAGATTTTTAGTGACCTCTGAAACATTCGAAGGGAGCCTAGTTCTATATAAAGACGGCGGGATTAAACCGTGTCAGCATGGCATGGTGAACTATGACCTTCTGTGACCTTTAGTGAGCTCGGAGAAGATGACATACCGCCCTAATTCTATCCATCCAAGTTGGAAATGAACTGCGTCAGCTTTTTCTTACCCACTATCCTTCTAGATA
Source organism: Branchinecta sandiegonensis (assembly GCA_030848855.1). Lineage (NCBI taxonomy): Eukaryota > Metazoa > Arthropoda > Branchiopoda > Anostraca > Branchinectidae > Branchinecta > Branchinecta sandiegonensis. The sequence goes on along the minus strand of JAUPMV010000021.1, from coordinate 2,049,526 downwards.
TCTTTTGAACGGTTTTCCGTTGGACATCAATCACCCACGAAATGTTCATCAGCAGAGCTTTTACTTTTCGAGTCCGAGATGGAGGACCAAGCGTCTAGTAGCTGGTGCGGCGCCGGATGGGGCTTCATGGCCTATTACTCAGAGTCCCCCGTTCTTGCTTTGATCTTAAGAGCTTCCGACAGATATATTGTAAGTAAATTGATTGTGTGCAACTTAAAAGCAAAGACAAAGGGACTTGCTGAGGTCCATTCTGCTTTCCTTTCTTCTCCGCTAAAGCAATAGTATCTAGTTCTATTGAAGACAGGAAATTAGTCATGAAGTAGAGCAAGTTAGTCTGAAAAAACAAAGACGTAGTTGCTCCAACGACCAGTTAGGTTCCCATTATCAGTTTTGATGAGGATGATGAGAGTCGTACTGATTAAGTGAAAGGGACTGGGACCAGTAAAGCATTTTGGAGAAAACAAGAAAAAAAAATGTATATACAGATGGAACACGAAAAATATCCAAATAATAGTTGCGTTTTTAAAGATATTTGATACCACGGTTTAAAGTATTTTTGCACTTGCGTGGTATCTGACCTCACAATCAAAAGCCGTTTTTGCAGTCTGAGTATCTGTCTAGTTTCAATGCTATCCGAAATCCAGATGCCACAGTTTAAACCGTAGTAACTAACCGTGGTATCTGAAAAATTCATTTCACTTTCATCATCACCAGCGCAAGAGTTTGGGTTTTTGTCAAGTCGGTGGGGAAGAAGTTTGGGACTGGTGATGTGAGCGGATATAAGTATTCTTTTTTCTGTGATTTCTTAAAGCGCAAAGTCGGTAATTGTCGTTTTTTGCGAATCAGCCTTAGCATCAGATACCATGGTAACTGCAAAAACAAAAAATGCTGATCCACACAGTGTTGTTTCGGATACCATAGCATCTGCTAAAATGCAACTAATAATTTAAACCTATTCTCCGCATGGACTATAGGCTTTTATTTGTGTTCCCTATTCCAGCATGCCAAATGCTAAATTAAGGTCGGCAAGTTTGTGTGTGTTTAGGTGATTTACTGGAAATCGCATGTATCTGCATTAATAAAATTAAAATCAGTCTTAAACGTAGACTTCGTTTAACTGAAAATGTATGTTACAACTAAAGTTGATTCCCTGTGAGGGAAGGGCATCCTTTGACGCAGGAAGTACGAAGAGGTAAAACAAAATTCGTGCTGTTAATGTCTCCAGGACAAAACCCCCTTTTTGGTTTGATTGCAAAAAAAAAAAAAAATAGTGAGGGATAATTTTTTTTATAAATAATAGGTTTTAAAGGACACTTGAACAATGAAACCATACCTGAACACACCATGGAGAATGCATTTACAGATATTGCCACGGAGAGCATTCTTCTCCTGAGCGTGACGTTTTCAAAATAGGGATATTCGTTTCTGGAGGTTTGCACAGCGCTGGCCGGATCGTATTGGAATTTCTTTTAGATATACCTTTGGGCTTAACTGGTTAAAAAATATTCCAGAAGAAGGGTTGATTGGAGCGTTTGTTCGTTTCTAAAATTGTTCGGTACTGAAATAAGGACAGATGCAAAATGGAGCAAAAATCATAGCTTGGAAACACTATTTCGTATCTGGATTGGGTTTCCTGCAGGCAACGTTAACGGAAGTCATACGGATAAGGATGGTACTTGGTACTCTTCATTCAGGAGTCCTTTAAATGAAAGAAAATTTTAAAGGACCTGTCTTACCCATAATACTAATGCAACCTACTTCCATAATCACTCGGCATATTTCTAAACCCGGAGACCCCAATTTCGTACGGTACATTCTAACCCTCTAACAAAACCACGCTGATCTTCTCACTTGAGGCCTATTCTCGCCGTTCCCCGAGGACTCCACTTGAGGAGTCCCCGCGTTTTTGTTTGTCCTGGGGACTCACTCCCCGTATTCTTGCGAGTCCCCTCGGACGGGGAATGCTTGGATTATCATCACTATCATCAAAAAGGACTCCCTTTCAGATTCAGAGGGGAATCAATTTTTGCTGGTGTTGGTGCAATGTACAAATTAATTAAAAACAATGAAAATAAACAAAACCAAAAATAAAGTGGATCCAGACTAATTTCGTCAACTGCATGTTTTTTTCCGAACAATATCCATTTTGGAAGCATTCCCCGTGTTCTCGCTGTTTCTGTACGCGGAGTCCGCGTGGAGTGACTCCCTCTATTCTGGCTGTTCCCTTCGATTCCCCGAGGAGTCCTCAGGGAACGGCGAGGATACGCCTTTGCCGTGTTTTGCTGCCTTCGTTGTGTGTCATGCTGTCGACGGTTGTTCGCGAGAACTTTTTTCATCAGAAAAACCGGTTATGTAAATTGTTTCCCTGTTTTCGCTACAAGTCAGCGGGTCACGGAAAAGGCTTAAACAGCCAAAAACGTGGGTTATTTGTTGAAAGCACAGCATAGTTTTAAAGTATTCACATATTTTAAAATACTGTAAGTTGAAGAGTAAATAGTGCGAGGGGTCCTTTAAGGAAAGGAGATATTAAGCAAGGAAAAGGTAAAGAAAATTTTAAGGTTTTAAAAGGAAAGTTTAAGAGGAAAGTGTAGGTGGCGCTAAATATATAGGTCTGTCACCGAAAAAAAATAAACTTAAATGATTAGATGCTAGGACCGTTGGCGTCACCGAGGGAAAGTGGAAGCGTAGTCACCTGGTCAAATCATACTGGACAGGAAGAACGGAAAAGATACCACGCGGCAAAAAAAAATATAATATAACAAGGAATTCTTAATGACAACCCAAATGAAAGTCCTATCCCTACCCCGAACAAATAAACTTCCTCATTTCCCACCGGAAACTTCCTCCTACGGCGACAAAATCGTGGCATTCGTCAAATATTTTATTAAACATTTACTCTTCTATATCATTTACTTTCGTTCAAAATTCTTTGTTTATTCTTAAAGGACCCCTCTTGCTTATTCTGCCTTTTAAAATATACTTAGTTTCCATATGGAATGATAAGCTTCTAAAATCCACACCTTTCTCCATTGTTTCGTTTCGTAACAACGAATTTTTAGCGCTTTTTCGGCCTTGCCGAGTTTTCCCATCACCTAACGAAAGTTTGCCGGAATCTTCAACGTCCGCTGACAACTCTTTCACACATAAGGATGTGACAATCTTCTGTTTAGTACTTCTTTTATTTGCTTAGTTTTCCCACTTTTTAACCAAGGCAGGTTCAGTTTTCAAACTTTTTGCGCCCAGCCGCCGCATCGGAGAGCAGGAAGGCTGGATATTCCTTTAGACCAAATTCAACTTATAATTAGCCTGAGGGCAGATTATTTACCGGTAGGATTAAGAAGGAAATATTTGGGAAAGGTTAGAGTGCTCCGTGGTCCTTACTTCTGTCCGATGTGTGGTAAAATGATCGAATGTATTTTCCATTTAATGTGTGAGTGTCAGTAGTTAAAAGACCTGAGGAAAGAAATATTTGGGGAAATGATCTGGGGGGAGGAAAGGTTTAAACAAATTTTGAAAAGTAGAAGTTTTAGAGATATTAGAAATTTGGGAAGATTCCTAAAGGTAGCCATAATTCACAGGGAAAGTTTTTTGTAAATAGTGGTTGAGGTTATGGTTTTGTTTTTGTGTTGTTTTGTTGTTTCCATGGCCCTTTGTGCTTTTCCGGAAATAAATCTTATCTTATCTATCTTATCTCGTCGACAAGCGCTAACAAGAGAATCGCTAGTTTCAGGTGGAAAGTAATGGTATTTTCGAAAACGTTTTTTGTGATCCATTTCATAGGGAAAAGATAATTTTTAGTAAGAGTTGTGCTTAAAGTGTTTTTCAAATCTTTGCCTAGTGCTATAAGGGTTGCAACAAAATTGATTGATCGATTTCTAGGAAGAAAACGAAGACAATGGTGTCTTTGCCCTGAAATTCCAATATCGATCTCTCAATCGGCCCCAATCCAATGAGTTTCTAGAAGGAGAGAGGTTGCCTCAAACACGATGCTCAAAGATTTTTGAAGGCTGCGACCAGCGACCCTGCAGGGTCACCTCCCCCAACTACCCCGGACATTTCCCAAGGTGAGGATTCTCTTTTGCCCAAAGGGCTCGACTCTAAGGTATCAGGATAAAATCTTTTCCGATAGCCTGTGTCTGGCGACAGAGGGTGAAGGACGAAATGCACTGTCCAGACTAAAGGCCTTTTTCCGCGACACAGTTGTCTGTTGTGGGCCACACACTTCTGAGTGTTTGTCGCGGAAACACGATTGTGTGCCACAAAGTCGAGCTACTTTGAAACTCGCTGAAACGCCGGTTTTGTCTATTTTTTGGCGGTAATTTCAAATATCTAAAAATAAATATAAAATTCATGTAAAATCTCAATAAATAGAACTCCAGGCTTATTTCCTTACCATTCTCCACAAAAAGCATCCTCAGTTTTGAGTGCATATGCTTGAAAAAGTAGTTAGCTTTATTGTTTAGAAACCATTTTGCAGCTTAATTTGAATTTCCCGCCAGAATCGAGCCACAAAATCGACAATCACCTCGCCAGTTGTCTGTCGAATTTGAGCCACAAAGCGAGCCACGAAAATCTTGTTGGTCGCGGAAACATACTTGTGGGCCGCACGAAAGACCACGGAAACACTCTTTTCGAGCAACAGTCGACCCACAAACTGTTTGCGGGAGCACGGAAAAACGCCTTACAAGTGAAGCACGATTTTCTCATTTTTGGTGTTCGCTACCTCTCAAAAGTGTTCAATTCTGTCCATGCTAAATTGACTTGAAGAGAACGTTGCATGAAGTCTTGACAGTATTTAAATAAATCAGAAAGGCAGTGATTCAAATAAGATTACACAGTACAGTTTCTAATCCAATCTAACAACAGCTCACTGAAAGCAGTAACCGAGACCTGACGAACCTTGAACAGAGCCAAACAAGGAAAAAGAAAAATCAGCGTACTTTTATAAGTAGTGAACTAAAAGACAAAAATGCTCCTCGGCCGGGATTTGAACCCAGGACACTCTGCTTACAAGGCAGGTGCTCTACAATTTGAGCTACCGAGGGGCTTGTGAACAAAGTTCGCAAACCACTACAATAGTGTGGTCGGAGCCGGCCATAGGAACATGTGATCCCGCACGAAGGCAAATTTGTCTAGTCAGTTCACACCCCATGTCACGGAATTAATAATTGTACCAAGTCCCTTGTGTAACGTGCCATCTATGTATTATTATCAGCGTAGTGCCGTCACGGATTTCTTGCTAGAAACCGAACTGTTTAACAACAACACTTAACCATAGCGCGGGCTCGCGTTGACCCGAAGAAACACCGATTAGAAGAACACACTATCGATGGTTGCTCTATGGTAGCGACAGGCACCACTCAACCTCAACCACCCCCCTCCTTTTATTTCTATCTAGAATGATGCCAGAGATGCCTGTTTGTGTTTGTCCATTGAGATTATCAACGGAAATCTCGAGAACAAAAGGGCCTTTATGCTTGTCATAGACTGTCGTATCAATAATAATTATGGCTAGATAAATAGCCAAATATTTCTCTGCTTAGTTGGAAAAACAAACGAGATCTGGAACAAAGAAGCACGAATTCGATTCCCACATCCCAGATTATGATGGCTTTAAGGGTTCTGCAGCAGTGCTAGAAAACGGGAAAGACGTGTCGTTTGGGGATAAGAGGTACACAAGGGTCATCGGAAATGCACGAGGCATGGAGACTGAATAGACAATAGGTATTCAGAACCAGACTAGTAATTTTACATTTTTTATCAAGCAAGCAGCATCATGGGTATTCAGGCATTTGTCCAAGTTTACGCTGACACACGTTATGTTCAGCGATATCTAGGCTAGTTTCAAATCGTTGTGTATTTTTTAACTGTTTTGTAGCTTCTATATCTTCGTTCTTGTAGCTCCGTCTTGATGGGGGTTAATAATAATAATATGGAAGAAATCGAGGGCATACTCTATCCCAGAGCAAAACAACTCTGCTCTACAGACGAAAGATAATGAACCCCATCAAATCTCCGAACAAGTCACATATGTTTCAACACCGCTCGACACCGCTTCGGGCAGCATAGCAGAAACAGCCAACTCTCCACCGAATCCCATTGAGGACGACCATCCAGTTGCAAAGAAAGCATGAAAAGTTTGACTAAGCAAAATATGAAATTCGCTGATTAAATATATTTTTACCTACATAGCCTCACTTGCTCTTATTTTATTCCGGTCGGGCCGGGAAATAAAAGTAAGACATATTGATCTGTTGTGAGCTACTCCAATTGCGCAACTCTAACGGATTTCTGACAAAACTTTCCCGTCACAAAGTTTTTGCCGGATCCGGGTGAACTGGACTCCTTGTCCGGGAGAAAATTAAGTTGAGATATGGACTCAGCGTGTCTCCTTGCCCTTAGGACAAAACTTTAGGAATTCACAGGTATCCGTTGCTACGTTTTCCGGACGCCCAGCAAGTACAAAACCTGGGAGATACGGCCGGAAAAAGTGGGGACGTATCTCTGAGCCTTGTCTATGCTTAAAACGGCTAAGATCCAAATAATAGCACAGATTTTTGGAAGGATTTCTCAGCTAAAAATTAGTCTACAATTCTGCGCCGATTCGTGAATTGTACCCTTGAGGATTCTGAAATTCTTTGGAGAAATGACATTTAATGGCTCTTGGGTACTAAGCAGACTGGAATTTGGGGTATTAAATTGTAACTTGATGAGTTTTGCAACGACTGAGTTTAAATTCTGTTGGACCAGGGAGAACTTTGTTTCAAGTATCTGAGGATTACCCTAAGTTATTTTGCAAAATATGCACAGAGGTTCTAAATGTCGAAATGTCACCAGTCAAATCTGTTTCATGTCTTTCTCTTTTCCTCTTGAAATTAATAATAAAGGTACTGAATAAACGTTTGCCGATTATCTATGGCCCTTGACTTTTTCATCACGTCATGAAAGAAATAGGAACATTCGATTAAATCAATCGAATCAATCAATATACCGTTCTAGGGACAATAAGTTAGGTTAGTAAATGGAAAATATAGACTTTTCGTGTGCCGTCATAGATAATAGGCTAAAGTTTAGTCAACACCTATTAAAGTAGCATCCGTTTCGTGTCTTATTTTGTTTTGTTTTTTCTAAAGAAAATAAATATGTAAATTATATTTCAGTCAACCGCACTAAAAATACCAGTGTATTTTACTCTGACATATCATAAAATCTGCTTCACTCTAATTGATCTCGTCAATAAGAAATAGAAAATATTCTGAACTAGTTTATCTTTTTTTTTTTTTTTTTTTTATTTAGCAACCCCGAAAGCTGCCTTTTCTTGCGACCTAGTGTGGACATTTCGGCGCAGAAAAAGGCCTAGTGTGACGTATCTTTGATCAAAGAATGACATTCACTGATACTCTTGATGACTAACTCTTCTTGCCGATGCAAAATCGTCCTGTACCTAGCGGAAGAGCCCGAAGCGGTATCACAGCTGCTCCCAAACATCGCCGTGATTGGTTAACACAGGATTGAGTTGTTGAGCTTGAATCGTTAGTGCTACGTTTTCTCGTTCTTCTCGAGGATCACTGGCGTGTTTTGGACTTATAAATTGTTTTTGTATTTAAAATCCTTTTCCCCGTAGCAACGTCACTTGCTTTTATCACATTCGCCAGTCCTGGACGCCTGCTGGGAAGATTGCGCTGATCCAATTATTCCAAAAAAGAGGTCAAGGAGTGCACCTAGAGGACACACACACGGTTGAGGAAGGTATGTGTGCTGCTTTTTCACAAATAGGAGTACTGTATGTGAAAATCGAATTTAAACAAGGAACTTTATAACGTGACAAATAAACCAGAGAGCAATTCAGTTTAAAAGTCGCGGAGACAGTCCAGACCCCACATGGAAGGGCCTCATGAATAAGCCAAATATGGGGAAACATCCCTTGAGATCGAAACAAAAAAGGGTTTCCATGGTTCCGGGTTGGAATGCCGCTTTAGGTGCACTTTTGTTTTCCAGTTCACTACTATAGTAGACAAACAGATATGTTTTTTTTTTGTAATTGTATTCTTCTTTTCTTGGATGCTAGACGTAATACCTATGACTTCCCCGCTCGTCTGTTGGCACGGCAAATCTCAAACGAATTGAGACATTTCTTTAAAATGTGATTTGAGGATCATTTGGAGGCTGACCTCGTATCCCTACATTTAGGGGCCAAGGAGGCGGTTACAGATTAAGCCGTACAAATTTTAACCAAGCCAACGAGACTGTCGATCTAGGGGTAAGAAGACATGCTGGACCCACATACTCTTATGAAGTTCTATTTTCCAATTTGTTTTTAAGCTCACCTGGAATTTGGCGAAAACTGGAAATTTTTTTTGGAAGCAAAAGTTTTGTGTTTAGTGTAGAAAAAAGGGCAGAAGGCACGCTGAATCAGCATATTAAAATCGCTTTCTTGCCGGAACCGGGCGGAAACCTGAAACTGGCTTGTGATCGGTGGTGCGACCAATGTATTCGTCAAGTGTTGATGCTGCTATGGATATAAGAAGCCCAAACCCCTCTGTCTGCTTACCAGATAGAACAATAGGATCGAAAACCGATGCACGCTGGAACACTTCCCATTGATTACCATCAAACTGCGTGCTGCTAAAATTCTTGGGTCAAGTCGTCGCACTCTGTCTACAAGATCGTTCCATTCCCCCTTCCCATAATCTCCTTGACTTCCCCCAACTTGAGGTGTCATTTTCCTAAAAGCTACCTATATTAAGGTTGAAAACGGGGACACGGAAAAGCTAATGGGAAGACCAATTAACAATGCAAAGTGCTAATAGCTTTCGCGGGGACTTCGACAGGAGTGCTTGACTAGCTTCGCAATTTATGGGAGAAGAAATCTTGCCGAAGGTGTCAACTTGTTCGAGAGCCTATGCAGTTCATGACAAAAGAGCTTAAAGGATTGAACAAAGGCAAAGAAGAAAATGTGTAGGTACACTGCAAAAACTTTCGTACGACATTAGGATGCCCAGTTTCAACAGATAACAGGTAGCAAGCTGTTATAATTTGTCAAACGTTATGTAGTAAACGTTTTGCATACAAGAAGAACGAAACACCGCTTTAGAAACGTCTGCTGACTTCTCCGTTCTGCTTTTCCGGCGTTTTTTTAGGTCTTCTTGGCAATGCTTGTCGTGCATAATAATCAATGCAAAATTTTCGCAAAATTATAAAAGATAATATCCCAAGTGTTACCTATTGAAACTGCGCGTTGTTGAGTAATCTTCTATGAAACTGTTTTGGTGGGAGACGTTCCCAGATGAGAATGTTCTTGGTTCGTGACCTTTCGCGAAGGGAAGTTTTTGGTTGGGAAGCTATAGATATTCCTTCAGCCCAAGCTGACTGCGAATCATATTTGACAATGCAAGACTGATACGTCAGCTACATTTATCAGCGCTCTAAAAAAATGTAGCTGACGTACCCGTTTTGCATTGTCAAAAAATGTTGGGAAGCGTCTATGGACCCATGTCTCGCTTATGCTACCCTAAACATATTTAATTAATTTAGAAGAAATCCTGGTCAGTAAAAACCTTGACTTACTTCCTACAAAAATATTCGTCAGGCAGGTTCTCGACCACGCAACAGATGGCTTTTTTTTCGCGGAGTCAATTTGTCACCTGAAGCAGCAAATTGACTTCGGGAGAAGAAGCGATTTGCTACCTCCAGCTGTGTTGAACAATTCGCCATTTTCCTGTTCAGCGCTTCCAAGCGGGCTAGTTTCTGTTAATCCTCCTATGCCTCACCATCAGCACTTGGATCAGACATTGTAAAGTAGATCCACAGGTTAGTGAGTGGAAAATCTGTCATCCGTGTCCCAGGTAATGGAGGTTTTGCATATGTTTCAGCAGCAGAAAGTGAGAGTGACCCATTCCCCTATGCCATTAGACTTTTTACTATGTCTACACAGGTGTCGGTTATGAGGCTCATAGACATTGTAAAAAGTCGGATCCATAGGGTAGTGGGTCACTTTCACTTTCTGCTGCTGAAACGCATTCAAAACCTCCATTACCTGGGACACAGATGACAGGTTTTCCACTCGCTAACCTGTAGGTCTATTTTACCATGTCTAATCCAATTGCTGACGGTGAGGCATAGGGGGATTAACAGAAACTAGTCCGCTTGGAAGCGCTGAACAGGAATATGGCCAATTACTGGGAATGGGTCTACATTTTCCTGACGATCTGAAGAGCAATAGCCCAAACCCAGTTTAAGCCCAGTGGTGCCCCATTTTTGGTAATTTAGCAAAACACAAACTTTGATTTTATTTTTATTTTCTCAAAATAATCTGACTTCAGCATTCAGGGATCCGGCACGCGGAATTTGATCGGAAATGCCTACTCACAACAGAAATAGAGGAAAATATTCACGCAAGGCGCTCGGACGGTTGTATAGTGCTTTTTGCGGCCCATATATTCACAATTGTTCCGGAGTATACCACATTCTATGGAAATAATATGTAAAAAACTTGAGAAGTTGTTTCTTTAAAGGACCCCTCTTGCTTATTCTGCCTTTTATAACATACTTAGCTCCCATATGGAATTATAAGCTTCTGAAATCCCCAGCTTTCTCCATTGTTTCGTTTCGTAACTGCGAATTTTTAGCGCTTTTCGGCCGTGCCGACTTTTCACGTCACCCAACAAAAAGTTTGCCGGAATCTTCATTGTTCGCTGACAACTCTTTCACGCATGAGGATGTGATAATCTTCTGTTTATTACTTCTTTTATTTGCTTAGTTTTCCCACTTTTTAACTAAGGTACGTGCAGTTTTCAAATCTTTTGCGCCCAGCCAGCGCGTCGGAGAGCAGGAAGGCTGGATATAATCGACAAGCGCTAACAAGAGAATCGCTAGTTTCAGGTGGAAAGTTATGGTATTTTTGAAAACCTTTTTACTAATCCGTTTTATGGGGAAAAGATCATTTCTAGTAAGAGTTGTGCTTTAAGTACTGTAAACTTCTGATGTATCTTCCAAAATCTTTTCATAATCGTAAATTGGTTTCGAATTTCAACGTTCAGGATAGTATCAATACACTTCAATCTACACTCAAATCTATTTTCCCTCCACAAACATTCTGCCCTCCGACCATGAAATTATTAGCCAGTTTTTCATTCCTGAACCCGATTAATGTGCTTGTCAATGTGTACAAATTTTGAGTCTATTTAGAGTGTTTTTTATCTATAAGAAAATAATGTTGTCATGTTTATTTACATTGTTTTGTTTAAGTGTTTTAATTTGTATATTTTACTTTGTGTATATTATTATACTCCGCTGTCACGCAAAAAGCGGGTCATAAATAAATAATTAATAATTAATATGTTGCTCTGCTCGTTTCCCCGTAGTTCACTTCCAACATAGTTTAGAACTTTTGGCCTCGCAATAGGCGTTTCATTCTCGATGCGAAGGTTAACTGAGAGGGAGTGAAACCCGAAACCTGAAATCAGTAACAAATCACTTTTTTTTCAGAAGGTCTGAAATCCCGAAGAAAATGCGTTGCTAAATTGCTCCGAAATTCCAGAAAGACGATTTTTAATCATGTAACACGTTGACTGAAATTTGACTAAGTCCAACTTGGAGTCAGGATCCGAGTTCGTTGACACTGTAAAAAAAAACACTATTTGCTACTGGGATTAATCTTGTCTCTAAAAAGATAATCTTATCTCTAATTCGGATTGATCTTACCTCAGTAGAGATAAGATTAATCCCAATAGCAAATACTGCAGTTAACTTTAATCCTTACCTCGAGGATCTTTTTACAGTGCAGATCCCTCAAACTTGCTCTCTACGAAATTTAGTAGAAGTTTCGGCCAGTACCAGATTTACTTTTAGCAGGAAAATTAGCAGGAAAAAGAAAGATATTTAGCTGATATATGAGTAAAAAATTACAATAACGGTATATAAATATTCAAGAAGGAAAGCCATATTGACTAAGCTAAGTGAATAATATTTGTAAAAAAGGAATGGTGTGCATGGGTGGCAAATTGACCCATTTTATCCAATCCCGTGACATGGAGATGTGAGCTATTTAGACAAATTTGCCGTCGGCGGCGTCACTGTTCTATATCCCGCTTCTATGATTCTGTCTATCATAGTTGGTTGCGGCCTACGTTCACAAGCTCCTCTCAAGGTCAGTGGTAGAGCAGTGGCCTTTGTTGTGTCGCAATAATCAATCGACTTCTTTAATCCTTCATCTTCCATGTTTTGCACTGTTTTTCTCGGCCACTTCACACTACAAAATGCATATCCTACCTATCCATTGAACTAAGCATAACTTGGGGAAATCCTATAACGCTTAGTATTTCAGTGTCTGGAAGTTCACCCTTTTCAGAACCGAATTTGCTCTCCTTCCTCATTTACTATGCAACTTCCTATGTTCCTGAGGTACGATTCACACCCCTTTTCCGGTAGGAAACAACTACTTCCCGAACTGAATTGCCCCAACTACGACCCTAAACGCCGAGGACATCCTTTCATCCGGGGACAGGATCGAGGAGGGAATTTCATCTCTTCAAGCTAAAATAAGAGGACACTTCTGGCTTAGTGGGGAAAAGCGAACACTGGTTGTAAATGGGCAATAGATTTCGCCGAGCAAAGCTTAATTAAGTATGGAATGAGAAACAAATTTAGTAAAGCAGGAACGGGTGGGCGGAGACTCGAACTCCTCAACGGGGGATAGGCTTATTGTACTTGCTTAGCAGGAAAACTGCATGGATAGACGTCCACAGCGAGACTGCTTGTCTTATTTACTTGATTATTATTCCGCACGCAGCCGGTATAGCTGGTATACGTAGTAGGGGAGAACGGGGATATGAATATTCTCAACAAAGGACACATCGTGCTTGGCATTTGCCACTGAAGACCGGAAAAAAACGACATCGGTACCGAGAGTTTGAGGGATCTGGGCTGGGAATCCTAGTGTAAGGACGGGCAGCGGTAGGAAATCCCGAACATGAAATGAAAACGAGCGTACCACGCAATAAAAACTCACGATACACTAAAAACCAACATCCCATCAGTTCGGTATCAGCCTTTCTTTAGTACGCCGTTCCTCTTGTTAGTACGCGTGCGTCCTCCACCACACCTTGCCATGGGGATCGATTAAAAAGGGGATGGAACGGAATGACTCGGTGCAGGAGGAACGACTACTAAACGGGAAGGCGAACTAAAAACGGGAACTTCGTAGTAAAATGCGGAACGCTGCACAAGGAGGAACACCACTAAAGGGGTGGACGCTGTACCATCCTTCCTTCTTTTAATAGCTTGTTTGGGCGCGAGTTCCAGATCTTTCCCGTGCATGACCATGTTCTAGTAGTCGGGTTCCTTCTCTCAGTCTAATTACCTTCGCACGAGGGGCAGGGCTCATGTTCTTTAATACTTGCATCTATGCTGCAGGAAGAACAAGTCTTAAAAACGGGAATGACAGGAATTAACCAGTTTTAACGACAAATAGAACAAGGATCTTGTACGGGAATGATCTAGAACTCGTGTCCGAATAAGCTACTAAAGAAGGAAGGACGATTAAAAGAGGGGGCCTGTCGTTCCCGTTTTTAGTACTTATTCCCCCAGCAGCACAGATTGTATTAAATAGCATAGAATTGCAAGACAGCATAGACTGTATTAAAGTCCCTTGTACGGAGGAAACTCGACTAAAAGAAGGAACACGACTATAATAGAACAGGATGGTGCACGGGAATGATCTGGAACTCGTGCCAAAACAAGTTACTAAAATACGGAAGGACGGTGCAGCGTTCCAACTTTTAGTAGTGTTCCTCCTGTTGCATCGTTCCATATTTTACTACGATGTTCCCGTTTTTGTTCGCCTTCCCGTTTAGTAGAGTTTCCTCCTGTACCGAGTCATTCCGTTCCATCCCCGTTTTTAATCGATCCCCACCGCAGGGTATGGTGGAGGACGCACGAGTACTAATTTCCAAATTTCAGAACGTTGTTTCCCGTTTTTAGTACACGTTCCTGGTGCACCGTGTCACTCCGCTCTAGTCCCGTTTTCAGTCCATCCCCCTGCGGTGCCGTGCCTCCTGTTAGTATTCGTTCCTCCTATACCGTGCCCTGCTGTTTAGGCGATTTAGTGCTTACTGGTTCCCATTCTTTATAGAATTTGGTAGTTAACCCAACCTTTGCTCAATCCGAGTCGATTTCACCGCATTCGGTACTTCCATACGTAAATTCCTGCTGTGCCTCTTTGTAGTCGATCAGCAGCATGCCGTCCTTTTCTATTCGTCCAAATCTTTATCTAAAATGCTGAGCCGAAGGAATATACTCCCGTCCTCTTTTGTTTACACTAGTAGGAAAATCCGAAGAAAAAGTTCACAGTGATGTCTTCACCAGGTCGTTCGGGACTTTGAAGAGATCCAAACGCAGTTTGAATTGAAAAGTTCAAGGCAAGGTCTAAGGAACAGATAGGCAAAAGCGAAATTGTCGAGAAACTTTTGCCGCATGACTGGAGCTACAACTGATTCTGAGGCTCTCCCCCACTGGTTCAATTATGAGTTTCCTAGCGAGACATACATGTACAACCTTATTTTTTTTTTCGGCCCTGGTACACTGGTTTATCATTTTCAAGCCCTATTCAACTTCGCTAAATTCGAGCTTTCTTACCAAACAATATTTTTCTTTTTTTTTAAATTCACTATCATATTTCGTTCTTTTTGGCGACTCCTTTATCGCTTGACGACGCTAATATCCTTTTTTTTTGTAAATATAACTAATTAATACCTATCCTTTCCAAACAAATTAAAGATATAGTTCTTGATTGTTATTTCTTATTGTATTTATTTACTGAATACAATTTAAAATTTTAAAGTTCGAAAGCCACAATCCAACTTTTTTTATTTCCATTTTTATTCAAACAGTAGAATATAGGCTAATATAATTAAAAGAGGTATCCAGTTTTAAGATTAATTTTAATGTCATTCTAATTTTATTTGTTCGAGTTCTTCGATTACTTTTGGATGCAGCTTCCAAGAAAGCTCTCTAGATTAATGAGCTCCAGTGCTAATTGTATAAGTATATTAAGCCAATCTAGTCACCAATCAAATCGGCCAAGTCAGTGATCATATCCAAAACAAACAAGAGCTAGAAGCTCAAATAGCACTTGTAAGTTGTGCCAGAAAATGAAAGCGGGAATTTTCGTAGGTTTATTATAATCCTTCGTTAGCAAAATCCTTGAGGCACAAATGATCATTGGCCCTTTGAAATAATGAGAGTTGATCTTTTGGTCAAAATTATTTCTTTCACTTTGCTGTTAGGATGCGCACTTTACGGGCGCTAAAGATTCATTTGTAACGAAACTCTGAGGGTGAAATGATCCGGTTCTTGCGGATCACGAAAATGTTTGCTCAAAACTGACTACTTCAAATTTAATCTGGGCAGGTCCTTGACACGCATGCGAAGTTTAATCGTTCTAGACTCCCTGGAAGTATCTTAACTTTAGATAACCGGAATTCCAGACCCTGCCCCCACAGTTATCCCACCAAAAAGCATCTCTTTAAGAGTATATCTTTCTTTCATACGCCCACTTCTGGAATACTGGTGCCCTGTGTGGCACTTTGGAGTTACTCGTGAAGAGTCTGATTCGCTTGACAGGATACAGTTTAGAGCCCTCCTTGTAGCTTCCAAGTCCCCTCAAGTACCGTAAATAGATCTCCTTAATGCTTATAATTTAGAAACCCCGTTGAAGCGCCCTGAAAAACTTTTGTTAGTGTTTGGAACTAAAATCTTGAATACACCAGCACTATACGTGATATACTCCCCCCAGATTTGTCAGCGGTAAGAGTAAGGACTGAGAGAGTGGTAGCCCAGCCAGTACCCAAATTGCAGCCAATTAAACCCACAACGACTCGTTACCTGAGAAATTTTGTTCCTGCCTTCGTTAACTTTTTTAACTCGCATCATTAATTGTATATAGATTTGAATACTTTGTGCTACGGTTGCCACTTTGTTATATCCAAACTAGTGTACAATTATCATTTTTTAATAATTAGTGTTAATATGGACGAGAAACACCAAATCGGCTTGACCATTATATCAATTTTGAAAACAAACTGAATTGAACTGGAATGAAAATTGACCCAGTCTGGTTGTGTAAATGATCTATCTAGGACTTTTGCTTGCTATTCACACCAAGTTTCATCTCAATTCCTCCACTCTAAGCGTATCACAAAATTTCCGGTTCCAACCTCCACCCTCCCATATTCGCCGGATCTGGTCCGGAATTGAAAAGGGACATCTGAGACACGGGGTATTTCCAAGTATCAAGCTTCATTAAGGTGCGATCTTAATCCCCTCACCAGATCACCCACAGTCGAAAGTTTGCACAGTTCAAGATTCCGGATTCCCCTCCATCCACTCCCCCCGCGATGGTCGGATCGGGTTACTGACTATTCCCAAGTGAGTCTGGTTGGGTCTCTGATACGCCTGCCAAGTTTCATCGTCCTAGCCCAGCTGGAGTTAACCCCGGATCACCGGAATTTCGGAGCCCTCCTCCAACTCCCCACACAGTAATCAAATCCGGTCCAGTTCTGTCAGTGGTGTACCTAGTGCTTGTGCTTGTTCTTCCCACCAAGTTTCATCCCGATCTCTCCATTCTAAGCGTGTCACAAGATTTCCGTTCTACCCCTCTGACTCCCCCCGCATTCATCGGAGACGGTCCAGACTTGAAACAGGACATCTGATGCGCTAGGTATTTCCGAATATCAAGTTTCGTTAAGATCCAACCCCCCGTTTGAAAGTTATGCATGCCGCTAAATTTCGGATCGGCCTTCCCCTCCTCCTCCACGACGGTCGGATTGGGCAAGTGACTATTTCTAAGTTAATCTGGTTGGGTCACTGATACGCCAGCTAATTTTCTTCGTCCTAGCACATCTGGAAGTACCCTAACTCGCAAACGTGTGACCGACCGACGGAATTACTAAAGGTGTATTGCACTTGACCGAAGGACAAGAGCCACAAAAAACAGCCATGGAAAAGAAAATGATTTTTATGGCACTTCAGCACCCACAGGTGCCATACAGCGATCGGAATGTATGTCCGTCTGTCCCGGTTTTGCTAGTTTAGGCCCTTCCACATAAGCTAGGACGATGAAACTTGGCAGGCACATAAGGGACCCCATCAGATTAGCTTGGAAATAATCCTTTCCCCGATCCTGCCATCGTGGGGGGACTGGGGGGATGGTGAATCTGGAAACTAGTAACATGTGTAACTTATGAACGGGTAATCGGAATTTGACACAGGTCAAGAATAAGTGTCTCATATGTTCAGCTTCAAATCCGGACCGGATCTGATAACTGCGGGGGGGGGGGGGGGAGCTGGAGGGGGGCAGCGGAAATCTCGTGGAACTTCCACATAAGCTAGGACGATGATGCTTGGCAGGCATATCAGGGACCCGACCAGATTAACTTAGAAATAGTCACTTTCTCGATCCGGCCATCGTGAGGGGAGTGGAGGGATGGAGAACCCGAAAACTAGAATCCGGAAACTAGAAACATGCACAACTTTGGAACGGGTAACCGGACATGTATGAAACTTGACAAGTGTGAAGAACAAGTGTCTCAGATATTCAATTTCAAATCCTGACCGAATCCGAAAACGGGGGGGGGGGGAGCTGGAGGGGCACCGGATATCTCGTGAAATGTTTTAGAGTGGGGGGATTGGGACGGAACTTGGAGGAAACAACAAACATAAACCCTAGACCAGATCGTGTCACAGCGGGGGGTGTTGGAGGGGGTTTCCGGGAATTCCGGTGATCACGAGTTAGGGTACTTCCGGATGTACTAGGACCATGAAACTTGGCAGACGTATTAGGTACTCTACGTGATTGACTTGAAAATAGTTCTTTCTCCGATCCGATGATTGGGGGGAGTGGAGGGATGGTGAAACCGGAATCTAGTGACATGCATAACTTTGGAATGGGTGATCGGACGTGAATGAAACTTGACAAGTGTCAAGAACAAGTGTCTTAGATGATCAATTCCAAATGCAGACCGGATCGGATAACCGGGGGGGGGGGGAGAGATAGGGATGGAACTTGGAGGGAAGAACAAGCTTAAGCCATAGATACATTATTGACGAAACAGGACCGGATCGTGTGACAGTGGGGAGAGTTGGAGGGGTTTCCTAGAATTCCGATGATCACGAGTTAGGGTACTTCCAGATGTGCTATGACCATGAAACTTGGCAGGCATGTTAGGGACTCCATCGGATTGTCTTAAGAATAGTCCCTTTATCCGATCATCGTGAGGGAGTGGAGGAACGGGGATCCGAATATAGTGGCATGCATAACTTTAGAACGGGTGAACGGATGTGCATGAAACTTGACAAGTGTCAAGAAAAAGTGGCTCACATAATCAGTTTCAAGTCCGGGCCGGATTTGATCAGTGAGGGGGGGGGGCGGAAATCTTGTAAAGCGCTTAGAGTCGAGGGACCGGAATGGGACTTGGTTGGAAGATCATGCGTACACCCTTGACACGTTATTGACAAAACATGACCGGAACGTGTCACAGTGGGAAGAACTGGAGAGGGTCTCCCGGAATTCCAGTGATCGCGAGTTAAGGTACTCCCAGATATTAGTTCCAGATATTAGTATAGTTCCTACCTAGACTCGTTCATCGGGGAGGAAGTGGAGGGATAGGCAATCCGAAGTCTGGTGACATTCATAACTTTGGAACGGGTGATCGTATATGAGTGAAACTTGACAAGACTCAAGAACAAGTTAAGTTTCAAGGCCGGACCAGATCCGATAACTGGCGGAGGGGGGGGGGGGAGGCTGGAAGCGGGCACCGGAAAACCCTTGAAACATTTACAGCCGATGGATCGGGATGGATCATGGTAGGGACAATAAGCATAAACCCTAGATACCGGGGCATTTTGGGTGGAGCTGGGGGGGGGGGGGGGTCCCGGAATGCCGGTGATCACGACTTGGGGTACTTCAAGATTATCTACGAGGAGGAAACTTTGCAGTCGTATCTGGGACCTACCAAACTGACTTGGAAATAATCATTTCCCCGATTCGATCATCGTGGTAGGGATATGGAATCGGGAATTTAGGGGCAAGAATAACTTTCGAATGGGCGATAGTATAGCCCCAATAGAACTTGAGAAGTGGCAAGCGCTAATGTCTCAGATCTTCCCTTTCAAGTCCGGACCAATTCCGACAACGATATGCGGAGCTCGAAGGGGGCCACCGGGAATCTCGTGAAAACCCTTCTTTGGTCCCATCCAGTTCAGGGACAGAATTATCACAGCTAGGGTATTTTCTACCATCGATTGAGTAATACGCGAATCTGAGCCAGAGTACGAAAAAACTTCTATTCTAAAACAGTGAATGAGTAAAGTAATAGGAGTAACCATTTCAGGTTTACTAGATCAAGTCCGTCTTCGATGAACGGAATATCGGGAGAGAAACCCAGCCTTGACAGCTGCAAACCGCATCTGAACAACATGCGAACTGTTCTTACAAGTGCCATATGAGCTTTTAGCTCTTTTCTTTTTTCAGATGACAATGATGTTGACGACAAGAAACTATTAGTAAATGGACTGGCTGAAACTTGCGGGGCCACTTTCGCCGAAGTATACGACGGTCCAACCGTTCATGACAAACTTCTCGCGAAATTCTGTGGCGTTGGCAAAGTACCAAACATAACAAGCTCTTCTAATCAACTTCTCCTTGTCTTCCGATCCAGCAATGTCAGTAACTTTTACCATCCACTTCCATTTAAACACCCGCCAGGGTTCGAGATAATGGCCAAAGTTCTTTTTCACGACAACGGAACAAAAGGATTTTTATTAGAGCGAAATGAAACCCTAGAAATCACACGCTACAACGAACATACGGTTGACAAGACCAGTTTTATTCCCTTTGTGGACTTAGCAATTACAAATTCGTCTTTGGATGAAAGGGGTGATGTGTTGATGGTGACTGAGCAAACTGCAGCCAATTATAGCAAGAATACAGAACTAACGCCGATCTTAAGCGAGGGGATAAGACGCAGCAAGAAAATTGAAATTAGAGAGAAACATGGAAGTATCACAAGCCCTCTGAACACGCTGGGCAGCGGGGACTTCTCGATCAACTACGTTCTTCGCAGCACTCATTCGGAACTTATATGGTTAAGTTTTGCTCGGTTCCATGTTAGTGGATCCTCTACGGATGGGAAAGTTTGCGCTGAGCTGTTGGAAAACTCGGAAATCCGATTAAGCACCTGTGAAGCAATTTCGGATTGCAGTCATACAAGACTCCCTGGCAACCCACGACCTTGCATGTATGGAAATGAGAGTTTTGTTTCCAAGTCAAGTGAAATTGCTCTCAAATTCATGTTTACAAACTGGACTTTCCAGAAGAGGTTCGATTTTGAACTCAGTTACGAATTCGTAGACGTAGCTGATGACTGCCACGCTCAAATGTCGTCTGCTTCTTGTTCCAAGTGCACAAAACCAGGTTTGATCCTATCCCCTAAGAGCTACGCACTGTTCCGTAAGAATATTCACCTTGTATGTAACTACACATTCGATATTGGTGCTAACGAGTACTTAAGCGTCTTCATTGGTTTTGAAAGGTCAGAAGAGACAACTACCAAGCTCGAACTATTCGAAGACATCGAAAATGGGCTGTGGATAAACAGGGAGCTACCTGCCTCCTACCAAGTGCGTTTGAACTTTAGTGGGAAACGGGTGCGATTCCGATATACTGTTGAACGAGCGGCATTCATCAGCATTCCCATTGATCACTACCTCGAACTGGCTTATTCCTACCACAATAAAAGTGACTGCGGGAAGTCTTACCAGTTTTCTAGCCCCTTTGGTGAAACCAGTGTCCAGTTCAATGCCTCGGGTCCTTGCAAGAAGTTTCAGATTTATATCCACCCGTCAACTTTCGGACGGTCAGTAATCGTGGAAGTTCCAGGATTTGATGTGACTCATGAGAATGGAAAGAGGATGGACTGCCCCAACGGGAACCGTCTGGATATTTACTCAGGGGCTGGGGACTTGATCAATGTTATCTGCCCTGATTGGAGGACGAACGCTCCCATTCGAGTCCGTTCGACCAATGAACGGGGCCGAAACAAGACCAACTTCATCGTTCTAGAAGCTTACGTGAAAAAATCAGTCAATTTGACTTTAAAGTGGTTCACAATCAGGGACGAGTCTCGTCTTGAAACTTGTCGTACTTTTTGTCCCGAGTTTGGTTGTATAAGTGATACTCTGTGGTGTGACGGGACTTCACACTGTGCCAATAACACAGACGAAACTTCCTGTCCGTATATAGAAGCGGGACCTCTTTTCACAGCTTCGATTTCCATCTTTACGTCAATATTAGTGATAGCTCTGGTTTTATTAGGAGTGACATTTGTCGGTACAAGGAAAGAGTTACCAAGTAACGAAAGTAGGGAACATTTTCTTCGAGGGTTTGAGGATTATAAAGACGGGTTTTTATGACAATCAGTAGATTTAGAGGGTGATCTAGAAGCAAATGATTTTGAATCGACAGTATAAATATGGTAATATCCGCAGGCAATTGTCTGGCAATCGCAGGCATGACTCCCGTCAACTTTTCATTTCCTCTTTCCGGCATCTTCCTTATTGATTCAAAGAACGAGTGAAGCAGCTGATCAGATCTACGTTTCAGCATCCCTACTTTCAGAACTGAAATGGCTCTAGTTTTCAATTCTTCAAATCTGTTTTTTGCCTATGAATGGGGCAAATTTTGCTAAAACAACAGCACAGAAATTTCATCTCATATTTTTGCACCCAACTCTGAGGTTCCATAGGTCAAATATTTCGGCTCTACTTGGCAAGAATTCTCTTTAGTTAAAAAGAACGATGTTTTGTAAAGACAACCAAATTAGCTCGCTAGCAAGTTTTTGTCTAAACCTTTCTTACTTGCTGAGGCTCAAGCCAGAAAAACCAATCTGCGATCGTAGATTTTTATGAAAGTATATGGTCTAGTTATTAGTCAGATATAGACCGATTGTGCGTATTTTATTATATATTTTCTACTCCCCAGCTTTGGCGGATAAAAATAAATGAACTGAATTGATTTGATCATGGGTTCCTTTTTCGAGCTTGAATGTTTTTCTAGGAAATGTCAGAAAGACCGAAATATTGCTACAGTGAGACCCAGGTCAATTATCCTTTAGGGCCTTCAAAACGATTCGCAGTCAGCTTGGACCAAAATATTACTTAAAGTTTAACTACAAAGGCAGCTTATTATGGCACTTGCCTTTCGGCCAAGTGCCACATACCGATCACTTTTTCGTCGGTCTGTCAGTCCAGTGATCGCGAGCTAGGGTACTTCCAGATATGCTAGGACGATAAAACTTGGCAGGCATATCAGGGACTCGACCAAACTAGCTTGGAAATAATCAGTTTCCGGATACGACCCCCCTGGGGAGAGGGGGGGGGAGTGGGGTGGAGGGAAAATCCGAAAAATTGAGTAGTGCGTAACTTTCGAATGGGTGCTGAAACTTAAGAACTGAATAGATGACATATCTCTGACATCCCATTTGAAGTCCGGACCGGATTCGACAGCTGTAGGGGAGTTGGGGGGGGGGAGACCGGGAATCTCGAGAAACAGTTAGAATGGAGGGATCGGAGTGAAACTTGCTGGGAACAACAAGCATCTGCTCTCAGATGAATCGTTTACACAATTAGACTGGATTCGGACACTTTGGGGGGTGGAGGGGGGTTTTCCGGAATTCCGGTGATGGCAGTTTTAGGGATTCTCACCACGAAACTTGACAGGCATCTCAGGGACCCCATGAAACTGACTTTCTTGATTCGATAATCGTGGGGGGAGTGGAGGGAGGGGGAATCCGAAATATTGAGCGATGCGTAGCTTTGTAACGGGTGATCGGATTCCAGTGAAATTTAATAACTGAACCGAAGACATGTCTCTGGTGTTCTTTTTAATGTCCAAACCGGATCCCACAACTGTTGGGGGGGGGGGATAAGTGCTCCGCTTAGACTGGCGAGATTGGGATGGAACTTGGTTGGAATAACAAAAAAATTGCTCTTGATAAATCATTTACATTACCGGATTGGATCCGGGCACTGTGGGGGAAGTCAGAGGGGGGGGGGGGGGGGGTCCGGAATTCCGGTGATCACAATTTAAGGGACTTCCAGATTTGCTAAGACGATGAAACTTGGCTGGAAAATTTGAGATTCGACAAGACTGGCTTAGAAGTCGTCACTTCCAAAATCTGACCATTCCTCGAAGTACTACTCTTAACCGTAAAGTAAAAAAAAATACTCTTAATATTTTCATGATCCACACGAGGCCATGATCATTTTGCCTCAAGGGTTTTGCTTACAAATGGATTTCTAGCTCCCTTAAATTGCCCATCTTAACAGCAAAGTCAAAAAGTACTTTAGAACAAACGATAAATTTTGGCCCAAACTTTGTGCACCGAGGGTTTTGCTTTTGCTTACATAAATTTATCTCTGCCCCCTTAAAGTGCGCAGCTTAACCGAAAAGTGAAAAAAATACTTTTGATCAAACGGTATATTAATGATCCCCAAGGAACTATTATCGTTTTTGTCTCAAGGGTTTTGCTTACAGGTGAATTTCTAGCGTCTTTAAAGTATGCATCATTACAGCGAATTTCAAAAATAAAATACTTTTTACCAAATGATTAATTCTCGTGATTTCGAAGGGTTCCTGATCATCTTATCTCAAGGGTTTTGCTACAAATGATCAGAACGAGCCCGCAAAAAGGCAGATTCTATTTTTCATCCTCTGAACCAGCCCTGCAAGTGCCATATGAGCCTCTAGCTATTCTTTTTACATATGATGTATACACTGAAATATTTTGACTCATCTAAGAGAGGCTCTAGTAATAACATTCAGAGACAACCCAAAATTCACCAAGTCGCGGAGAATTTGAATTTCGAGAAAATCATATTTTTATTTTATTTATTTATTTATGACCCGCTTTTTGCGTAACAGCGGAGTATGAATTACATAAGTAAAATATACATATTAAAACACTATATATATATATATGTACCGTTTAACATACCGTGATCTCGTTTTTCATCATTTTCTCATGAATTTTACTCATCAGTCACACCATTATGTTGATAACTTTAAAGCTGAGAGAATCACTGGGTTCATCTCAAACTGAAAGTCAGTAAATATACTAATGCGAATATTTTAAGTACAGTATCTTCAGGATAAAGATAGAATTTGACACGAAACCACTGCATTTTTGGCGAACAAAAAACATAAGTTTCAGTTTGGATATATTGCTGCCCAAAGGGGTTACTGCCGGAGTGTCTCATTAAACGACGAAGGGAGTGCTGTGTGTTTCTCCAGTATGTACGGTATGTCTTGCGGACGGTAGGCTCGAAAAATCGGAGGCATTAACTTCTCTGAAGGGAGAAGTGAATAATACGATGTGTAATAATAAGATAATAAGATGTGTCTAATTGTAATATGCGTTATTATTTAACAACGGCTTACCTTTGTAGTTACTGAATACTTCAAGCATAGAAGGACAAGTACAAAGAGTTGCCATTTGATAAAATCGATTATAAGTGGATAGCGGACACACGAAGTAAGGCATTTTTATTGGGTGTAACTGGACTGTCAGATTTCAGCCCTATTCGGTTAAATTTTAAAGTACTAATGTTGGTAACTGACGAGATCACTAGCTTTTCAGCACAATACCCTACTTTCGGCACAATTTTCAGCAAGGAAAAAAAAACTTTTCTTTACGAATTTTATCAACTGGCATTGATCTTAAGTATCAATATATGTAGCTAATCAGAAAATGTTTTTCCAGCATCAGACAAATAGCAATCTTTTTCTGATCTGTCTTAGTGAATGACGGTGAAGATGACGAATTTATTCCCCTTTACAAGACAGAGTACAAAAAAAGAGAAAATAAAAATGATAGGCGCAAAAAATACATGCATGTTTTTTTCGCATATATATATTAAAAAACTGAAATAGTTATGTATTTGTTGTTTGTTCTACTGTAGGCCCATATGACCATCCGGGTTTGTAATAGGCCTACGATATTATTGTTAATAATATAGCTAACACGGTAATTACTGAGAATCAGACGAAAAAGTCGCAGAAAGATAAGCCAAATTTTCTGTCTCTTTACATGGATTAACAATAGTGCATTGTACTGGACTGTATCAAGTTCAGTCGGAACTTTTGATACTTTATTAGACAGAAGGGATATTCTAAGATCCGCTTCTGCGAAACGGGCCCAGCCCAAAGTTACCGAAATCACTAGTAAAATAAAAGTAATTGATCAGCTGCATTCTGATAACCGTGATCAAACAAGCACGAATTTGTTAGCATTACAGCGAACTTTTGTTGCGCATTACAGATGTAATTACAATTATGAACTTTAATTTACTTACGATTATTTAACTATATTCTGAACTTTTTATTCGTTCTATTTCCCATTATTTGTTAATGCATTTCTGAAATCTATCGAGGTAAACTTTGTTAGTTACATTATCTAATTTTCTTGCGGTTATCAAATAAAAGAGGGGTTGCCGACCTCTTGAAACTGCCCCTAAAAAATGTTGAAAGGAAATTTCTGTGCAGTCTTTACCTGAGTCATTAAGATTCTGCTTCTTGACTGTTAGGACCTACTCAGCATTGGCCAGACATTTCCTTTTAACATTTTTGAGGCCAATTTCGAGATTATATAGCTGGAGGTTGGCAACCTCTCCTGTACCGATATACCCCAGTCTGAAGGAACAGGAGCAGGTAAACAAGTGCAGCCATCCCACTGGCGAACAAGTGCAGGTAAACATGTGTAGGTATCGCGGTGGAGACATCTAACGTGTTCCTACCCTCTTGACCTGGTAGGTCCAACTCCAAGAGGGTCCTAGTAGGTTCGATAAGTAAAAGAATAAGGAGATTTATAGCCATAGGTGAAATTAGCGTAAAAGTATAAGTGGAGTAGGAAATTCTGACCAACATTCTGTGATATCCTTTTTGAATAAAAATGAGCTTTAATATGCTCTTAGGACTAGAGCTTCTGGACATTCTTCAAATTGGCGTGATAAGCTGTATAAGACAGTTGGTAGTGACAAAAGGAAACGCCAATTGAACTTATTAGAGCAATATTTCGTCCCTTCTTGGCAAGGGTCCTCTTCAGGCTCAAGCCGAAAGTTCGCTTCTCAGCTTGAGCGGCGTGAGCTGAAAAGCACCTTTTCCAAGAACGACCGAAATATCGCTCTAATAAAGTTCAGCTGACGTATCCGTTGTCACTATCAACTATGATTCGCAGTCAGCTAGGGTTGAAAGAATATTTATATCATATATAATATGTATATATATTATATAATACTTTAAGCCTTCGGCTGAATAGGACAGGGCATTCCTTCTCCTCATTTCGTTGATTGGTGAGAGAGTGAAGAATGAGGTAAGGCCCACCGGTCTCAAGACAATTTGTCACGGTACTAGCCAAGTCCCAAGGACCCTTCTCAAGACCTTGCCTAATCCACCACCCTCCAAAACGTATCAACTGGCAGCCTAGCAGGCATTTTTATGGGCAACAGGTGATTTTGGGCTGTTCTATCTGGAGCTATGCAGAGCTACAAAATTAGAAAGATCTTTCAAACAGATACAAAAATCTTCATCGCGGAGCAAAGGATTGAAACATTTTCATCGGGTGTTCAAGCCTGTTTAAGTTGATAATTTAATCTAGATTTCTTGTTTCAGTCCTATTCGATGAATCACCATTGTTAGGTTTATGTCCCGTAACTGTCCAAGAGTTGTTGCAAAATCATTCCGATTTATTGACAAGACGATCAACACAAAACACTGAGTCGCGAATACAACATATTTAGAGAGGACCCCGGGGCCGGCGATCGGCATGTGGCCAGATCGCTTGCCGATCAACGACTAAAACAAACCGGAATGAATTACACTGATGAGTCAATCGACAAGAATGAGTCACGACGGCGAGCGCGAAGGGTTAGTGCCTTCTGCAAATCGCAAGCAAGACAAAAGTTGTGCTGGGCACAACAACCACATTTACTCTCAAGGTCGTCAAAGACCCTTTGTCCTAGCAATGAAAGAGATAAGCCCTCGGAAGTACGTGGGCCGAGAACTCACAGACACGTACAACTTTCAAAGAAGCAAAACTTTGATCAAGTTTGTTAGAATAATTTCTCAGGGGATGTAACCCGAATGTTCCTAATGATTTATGAACAAGGAAATGAGAGACAAAATGAAAATTAAGGAAGGATCAAACTTATTTCAAAGAATAATATTGTTCCTATTTCGTCAGGATTTCCTCTAGATGCAGGGGCTCAGGAAGCCTGACATAGTCAAATTTATTCACATTCTGCAAAGTAAATTTTTGCCACCGTGCACTGAGAGACTCCTCCTAGAAAAAAAAATCTTTGTATAAATACTGAGGGAAAACCTACACTGTCAGAAGTTTCATAACAGACAACAGAAGGATGCGCGGTTTCAACAGACAATGCGTAAGAGATAACACTTGGATGTTCTCTGTTGGGTTTAAAGATGTTATGCATAACAAGCATTTCAATCAGGAAGAGCCGAAAAATCGCCAAAAAGCATCTGCTGAATTTTCTGACGACAAACAAAAAAGTAAGAAGATGCTTTTTTGGCTCTTCCTGGCAATGCTGTTCTGCATAACATTTCATGTATAACATTTTCCAACACAACAGATAACAAAGAATTAAGAAAGGAAGTGTTTGGTTCGGGAGGCTTGGGAGGAAAGGGATTTGGTTTCAAGTATGGGAAGTAAGTGTTTTGTTGAGATCCGAAGGTTGGGTAGATTCCTGAAGCTAGCTATGGCCCACCGTGAACTATTTTTATAGAAGTTGATTTTTTGGTTTGTTGTTGGAGTGTATGATATCTTGTTTTTGTTATTGTGTCATGTTTCCCGCCATGGGCCTTGGGCTTTATTGGGAACAAATTCATTCATTCATTCATCCGAAGTGTTGTCTGTTACGCACTGTCTGTTGAAACCGCGTATCCTTCAGTTGTCTGTCATGAAACTTCTGTCAGTGTGGTAGTTACAATTTGGTGTTTGGGAAACCTATTACCAAATACTCGTTTCTCATGCACACGGCTGATCGACGAAAGTAGAAAGTAAGGTAAAAGAACAATGCAGAAAAGGTAACAAGAACAAGAAAAGGTAAATTCTATTCAATGAGAATACTGGAAGCGATGAAAAACAGCAACAAGCTAGCCAGTGGCAAGCAGCAAATTGAATTTTTCTCAGTTTAGTGATGTTCTATTAGTTAAACAAGGAGCCCTAACCTAAGACATTCAGTGAAAGAAATGTTTTTAGTGATGTAGTTCATTTTTACACTTAGTCCAGTTATTTATCATGGGCAGCACACCTGTTAATTTCATCCGATAAAAGTGGTTCGTCGTAGTAATTCGTTTATATTTCTTTTAGTTGTACAGTTCTGACGCGTCCAGTTAACAAATTCCATTTTTTTAATCAATATTGCTTCATAATTGTTGCTTCAAATTATATCTTTTATACAATATTTTCCTGTCACTCTGTAAGCTCCTTCCCGTAGTGCAACCACACATACAAATTCTAACCTCCGATATCTAAACTAAAAGTGTATATAAATCTCGAAAATTCAAGTGCAACAAACACTTTTCAATCTGAGCCTACTATAAAATCCATAAGAAGTGAACTGAAAGACGAAAGTGTTCCTCAGCTAGGATCTTAACCCAGGCCCTTTTCCGCGGGATCGACTAAAAGAGGCACGGCACGGCACGACATAGTGTAGGAGGCCCGAGTACTAAGAAAATCACGAAAACTAGAAGGGATCTTTCAAGCTTCAGAGTGAGGGGCAGGAACAATGGACTAACGTGCCTTCTTTTAGGCTTTGGAGTAACGAACTCTCATTTACTTGTCAACTTCTACTACTTGCTAATCTCTTTTTATTACTCGTGTCTCCTGCGCCATGTCTTTCCGTGCCGTACCTCTTTTTAGTCGAGCCCCTTTTTCGCAGGTTCGCAGACCAGTATGACAATCGGATATATATATATATATAGCAGGTAACAGGAACAATGGTCCCGCCGGATGCAAATTCATCTAATCAGTTCATATCTCCATTTCAAAGAGTATGAAAGGATTTATTAAACTAAAAGTCCAAGGGCCATGGCAACACACACAAGAACAAAATGAGAAACTAATCTCTTTAAAAATGAAAAACTAATCTCTTTTCTGCAGTTTTTTTTTCTTCAAAACTGCAAATAAAAATCCCTGTGTTTCATCGACTGCTTGAGGAATACACCCACTCTCTTTATTAAAATACAGCACTCACTCTTCTATATTTAAAATGAATTATAAATTTTTAACACTGTTGCTCTTCCACAGGCTTTGCTTGCATCTTCTTTTTTACCTTTTTTAACGTTGACAAATTTATCTCATATTAAAACTACTTTTTTTAATTTTGGGAAATTTTTATGCCGGTTTTCGAAATACCAATCCAGTTCTTTTATGATGGAAAATTATGGTTTAAAAAACCCCACTGATATTCTGAAAAAGAAACGGGAAACATTTTTTTCAAAAATTTATTCCATAAAGCACACTTTGACCGATGCGTTGCGTTGATTGTATTTTGGTTAAAGTTTAGGTAGACTTCATTGAGGATAGCGTAGGCTAATTGTTTTTTTTTTTTTTTTTTTTTTTTTTTTTTTAAATGAAGTAGAGTTTGTATGAGAGTATATGGTCTAGTTATTAGTCTGTAGACCAATTGTGTGAATTGTATTATATTTTTTTTTACTCGCCAGCTTTGGCGGATACAAATAAATGAATTGAATTACAATTTCTAGCTAAAAAAGAAGATTTCAAAAATGAATCTTAACTCACAGTCTTAATTCCAACGCGTACCAAGAGTTTTCTCTGTCTAGCTTCATATTTTATGTGGTTCTAACTCGACACTTAGTCCCTCGTAGTAAGCGGGAATTCCCAATACTTAAGTCTTCTCAACACGGACAAGCATGCTCGGAAGGACAATGGTTCCGAAAAGCTAAGTCTTGTAACTTCCGTTCCAAGAATTTTGTGCCGGAAGATTCAAGTGACTTCCTTGCCATCAGGTTCCAGCTTGGATTGAGAACTTTGGCACTATAGAATAATCCCGAAAGTAAGAATTCCCACTTGAGTTCTTTAACACAGAGGAACACAATGGAGGTGAAAATGTTCGGAAGCACCGTTTCGGAAAAAAAACCGAAAATCTCGTTTTTTTTCTATTTTATTTAGCACCATTTGAAGGAACGGAAGATTCCATCCACTTTAGCCTAGCCTTCTGGTTCTTTAGGCGATGAAGAAGTTAGCTTGAGAACTTAAATACAATAGAAAAAACGAGATTTTCGGGGTTTTTTCTTGATCAGCTAGTTACCCCTCCAAGATGATGTGCGAGGGATAAATAAATTTCGGATATTTCAGTTGCACTTCCGGCAACCCGTCCTCAGCGAAAAAACAAAACTAAATCATAAAATCCACAACAATCACAACAGGAAAACGATGCGGAACCAACAAACAATAAGACGACATGTAACTACAAACCAGAAGAACGGTGCGGACTGAACGACATGCAGATAAAAATAAAATAACGAAAGATAACATGTGCGTGTTAAAAGTGTATATGTATAAATCTGTGATTATTTACAATTCTGAGTTCTGTGTATATTTACAATTTACCATCCGTCTGGGAAAGCGCAGAAGCTTTCACCCAGAAAACGGCCCACTCCAAATATCCATAATACGTTCTGACCACCTTGAATAAAAACTTCCACAGAAATCTCGTTTTTGGGATCCCAAAACGTAAGTTGAGGGATACCTATGACTTCGCAAAAGTTGTCCGTCTGTCCGTCCGTCCGTCCGTCTGTAAGCACGATAACTCTCGAAGGGAATGATATATTTTGATGAAACTTGGTGTGAGGATTCGTTGGGTCGGCGGACCAGTCGAGTTCGTAAATGGGCTTTGTAGCCCTACATTTAGGGGTAGGGGAGGGGGTTCAAATTAAGGGGCAAACAAAATATTTTGAAACAGCTAATGTGATAGTCGATTATGGGGTAAGAAGACATGCTGAACACGATGGTGACAACCATTTTGTAATCGGACAAGTAGTTCGCCCAGAGTCCGGCCAAAACCGGAAAGTTTGTTAAAAGTAAAAGTTTTATTTGAAGTTGATTAGATGTTTGATTTAGAGGTAGGAAGACATGCTGAAGACGATGGTCAAAACCATTTTCTCGACGGACAAGTAGTTCGCCCGGAATCCGGCCCAAACCGGAAAGTTTGTTAAAATTAAAAGTTTTATTTGGAGTTGATCAGATGTCCGATTTAGGGCAAGAAGACATGCTGAACTTTTATGTGAAAACAATTTTCTTCCCGGACATGTAGTTCGCCCGGAATCCGGCACAAAACCGGAAAATTGTTAGAAGTTAAAGTCTTATTTCTAGCTGATTAGATAACCGATTTAGGGGTAAGAAGAGACGCTGAATCCGTGTCTGACAATCATATTTTACCCGGACATATAGTTCGACCGGAATCCGGCTGGAGTCGGAAAATTTGTTATAAGCTAAATTTTTATTTGAAGTTGATTAGATGTTCATTATTGGGGAAAGAAGATACCCTGAGTTCGTTTTTGAGCTTTCTTTTTTCGCCGGACAAGTAGTTCTAGAGTTCGGCCGAAACCGGGAAATTGGCAGAAGTGGCAGGGACTTTTCGTCAAAACAGATATGACTTATACGGGTAAACACACATGCTGAATCCATATCTGAACTTGGTTTTCTCAGATGATTAGCTATTTGGCCTTAATCTGTTTCTGAATTTTAATTGTAAGAATGTTCAAGGATTCTGGCGATGACTGGATCTGGCTAAGACAAGACTCAGTTGTCTTTTTTCTGTACATAGTTCGCTCGGAAGTCGGTCGAAACCGGAAACTTGGCAGAAGTAAAGCAGGACGTCTCGGTCAGTATTGTCAAAATGGATATGGCTTATAGAGGTATATCTGAACATGGTTTTCTCTGATCATTAGCCTGGCGAAGACTGGATCTGGCGAACACAAGACCCGACTGTCGGAATCAAATATTAGATTTTTGGGATCCCTTCGACACCTTTGGTCTTGTTTCTATTGTATTTGAAATGAATGGTCAGCTTGGCTTTAAACCTTATATTCTTGAGAACTTAACATATGCTTGAACGTACTTCCTGAAGTGGGGTCTGTAGGCTAATCGTAGGCTATGTAGGCTTACTGCCTACCTGGAACCAAAATAGCGGCAGAACTGAAGCATCGAAAAAAACTCCAGATTACAGTCAGTGAAGTACGTACTTTCGCTAATATAGTAAGGTAATGTAAGGTAAGGTGTAGAGTCATGGTAAGGTATAGACAGACAATGTACTGCGTGTAAAGACTATTCAAGACTTCTTCTCTTAAAGCACGCCTCGCACTATTTATTGTTCTCGTTCAACTATTCTAAAATAGTTGAATACTTTCAGACCTGGCTCTGCTTTTAACAAATGATCCACGGCGTATGCCTGTCTAGAGGCCAATTTAATTCTGGCAAAACATGGGAAGATTCACATAACCGTTTTTTTCTGACGAGCAGGCTTGTCCAAAACAATCTTCGGGAACATGTTACGCAGCGAAACAAGGCAATAGTGAAAAATCGCTGACTTAAAGCACACCTCGCACTACATGGTGTTTATGTTCCAATATTCGAAACTATCTGAATAATGTAAAACTAAGCTCTGATTTTGAAAAATTATCCACGACTTTAGCTGTTTTAAGCCGTTCCCCAGACCCCTTGACTTCCAGGAAAAACTCGGCAAGATTGGCATAACCTGTTTTATGCATCAGTAGCAGATACGCGAACACTCGTTGGGAGCCTAATACGCTTGGAAATCGTGAAGCGGGCAAGTGCAAAGATTAGTGTGGTGTCATTAGCGGGCTTAGAATCTAACATATGTCATTTAGGTCTTCAGGTTTAAGAATTATGAATGCAATCCGGCAGTAGGTTGCATTGGCACTATAGGTACGACGGGTCCTTCAAGGTTAAAGGGGTATGCCGTACCGTGCCCGTTCCCGATCTATGTCCCAATCTAAAACACCTAACTTTTAAGGCCTGTGCCCTGTTTCTCCAGAGAGAAGAAACCGGTCCTGGCTGTTTTTAGCCCCGCTTGGTCCCTTGGCTTTGGTGAGAAAACCTTTTTTTTTTTTTTTTTTTTTTTAATATTTTTTTTTTTCCGTAGCATCTTTTTTCATTTACTTATTTTTATATCGTTTGAAAAACTAAGAAATCAGATTTCGTACTTTTTGTGGCTACTCCTCCATCCCTCAGTGACGTTAATTTTAATCTATTTTTACCCACTTTTAACTATTCACGTCACCTAACTTTGCTTCTTTGGGACTAAGAAGCTGGAAGCCAGAAAGGCGTTGGAAAAAGCCAAAGACAACAAATAAAAAAGTAGTGTAGTTTCGTTCGAAAAACTGTACGATCACGGACATCGTGTAAATTAGTTGTAGAGTACGACAGGTCCTTTAAGTTTTGTTTCTTTTTGCTACCGTTTTGAGTTCGGACTCGCTATTTATTGCGAGTGGATACAATCTAGAAGGGAGCTCGAGAGGTGCTGCTAGAAATGCGTGCGATCTCCCGTTGACCAACATCGTCTATGGGCATCTATTCGCCATGTAGACGACGCCGGTGACTGTTTTTTATTATTTGAAAAAAGAATAAAAGAAAACAAGTATAAGAATAACTTTCATACTCTTGTCATTAATTCTGTTACCCCTAATAATGTACAAGTGCGAAACAAAATGAAGTAAAAGAAAAAAGAGAAGACGAACACATGTTTATAAATGAATGAACGAAGGATTTATGACGCACTGCCCAAGGGCGCAAGTGCAGTAGAAAAGGACAAACAAATATAAAATAAGTGTAAAACACTAAAAAACTATTTTTTCAAAAAGGTTCACTAATTTAGAATCACATTGGTGGGATCGTGGACAGGTAAGTTTCCCATCGGAGAACACATATTAGAGGAGAGGGCTTCAAGCGTCAACAATGGGTCGGATATTAACAAGCGGCGGATCAGGTAGCAGTTCCGTTATGTTCCACTTATTAATGACGTAATATCTTCAACTATCTGAGTAACCTATTCGTATCACTTGAAGGGACGAGATCTAGCCTATACCGCTCTAGACATGTCATCTCAGCAATTACGGGCTGGGCTACCCCGTCTTCTCTCGATTTACTGCTATTACTCTTGGCCTTAGTATTGGGATTTTGGGAATGCAGGACCCCTGTTTTTGGCACTTACTTTCATGAGAACCAATAACTAAGAAGGGAATGCAGGACCCCTGTTCTTTAGCACTGAAACGGGATTGCAGGTCATGAGAACAAATTAATAAAAACGGAAACGCAGGACCCCTGTTCTTTGGCACTTTGGCGCTCCGTTTTTATAAGAACAAGTTACTAAAAACGGGAATGACTGTCTCCCTGTTTTAATACTCTCTCCTTGCTGCAGGAGGAGCACAAGTAGGAAACAGGGTTCCCAGTTGTGTTCCTCCTGCAGCAGGGAGAGTAGAATCGGAAGTAGGCAACGGTTCCCAATTCTGTTTCTCCTGCAGCAGGGAGAGTGTGCAGCAGGGAGAAACAATTAAAACAGGGAGACAGTCATTCCTGTTTTTAGTAACTGATTCTCATGAAAATGGATCCAAGTGCCAAGAACAGGGGTCCTGCATTCCCCTGTTTAGTAATTGGTTCTCATGGAAACAAGTGCCAAAGAACAGGGGTCCTGTATTCCCGTTTTTATTTATTGGTTCTCATGAAAGCGAAACCGAGTGCTAAACAACAGGGGTCCTGCATTCCCGTTTTTAGGAACTGGTTCTCATGAAAATAAATGCTAAAGAACAGGGGTCCTGTCGTTCCCGTTTTTAGTATTTGTTCCTCCTGCAACAAGGGCGCTGCATGCTAGCGGCTAAGCGAAGAAACACGACTACCAGAACAGGGATCGTGCACCGGAATGAAAGAACAGGGGCCCTCCGAAAGCACGAAAGCAAAGTACCAAAAGAAGGAAGGACGGTGCAGCGTTCCCCCTTTTAGTAGTGTTCCTCCTGGTGCAATGTTCCAGATTTTAGTACACTGTTTCCGTTTTTAGTACGCGTTCCCATTTTTAGTACTGTTCCTCCTGCACCGTGTCGTTCCGTTCCGTTCCAGTTTGAATGCAATGCAATTCATTGCGTTCAATGCTTTACGAGTCTAATAATAATGTACCAAAAGTGTAAAAAACTTAATTTGTTTAGAGAGTATAAGCGACGCAAAATTGCAATTTTCAATTACAATGCTTAATGTCGATGAGTGGAAGAGGCGTCATTACTCGTTGGAGAGCTTCTGTTGAAGAGCTCTTATCTACTGATCGAGATATCCCTCTGGGAGGTATCTGTTTTTTTCCATTAGAGATACGTTAGCCATAAACACAACCCCCAAGAGTACGGTATATAAGTAGTTATGAAGATAACACTAGAAAAACTGATGCTTTATGTGCCAATGCGTAGACTGGACAGATAAATAGGCTAATGGAAGCGTTGGAGTAAGTGAGTCTGATGTAGGAAGCTGGAGGGTTTAATGAAAAAGCAAAGGTTTTAGTACACTTTGAAGTTACCGGGGTTCCTAAGGGTAGCCGCCTTCCACTGATAGACATGTCTCAAGTTGCTTTCACACTAAATCGTACAAAACATTTTACGTTAAGTCAGCAAGGCTTAAGTTTCTTTCGCTACGTGAACTTTTCGTACCTTACGTAAGCCTTTCGCACTAAAACAAACTCAATTTTTCAGTCACGTATGTGATCAAAAATCAGTGATAAAGCCAATGTGAAAGGTGAAACCACCTTCAGGGCTTTAAATAATCTTAAGTATTTGTCTAATTTACGTTTTTATATTATGTCCAGTTAGATTTTTAAATACAATTTAAAGTTTAATTGAAAAGGGCTGAGAAAGGACAATCTAGTTACATATCAATCATTCACTTAAAGAGGCTTGAAGACCCAATGAAAATGCGTTGCTTCGTTGCTCCGCTATTCACGAATAATCGATTTTCACATAGTGGAATTTCCCTGTCGGATTTGCGGTACCTCTATGCGCTGGTACATGTGTTGTATGCTTGACGCAAAAGAATCACGAGAAATAAGTGTGCAGTAAGCGGTGATCACCTACTTCACAGCTGGCCACTGAAAAGCCGCGTTTGTGTTGAGATTAAAATTTTCAGCGTCATAGTAAATTTTGCGTTGTGAGGTCGGCCACAGAAATTCTGAACGCATAGCAAATACTGAAAGATAAAACAATCCCGTAACACAATCAAAAATTGCAATGTATCAAACTAAATGATAAAAAAATAAGCTGGCTTTTCAGTTAAACTTTAATGGGGTAAAAATGCAATCGTTGTTAAGGCGTGATATTTTCTTCAATGAACATGCATGTGTGCGTGACAGTAAGCATGCATTTGCTGCAGAAAAAATAGGTTACTCACCGTAATAGCGGCTACCCAGGTTATGGTAGGTCATCTCATAATCTTAACGATAACGCATCTCTGGCTGAGATCGTAGTGAAATAGCGGCGACTTTCTTTCTGGCACCACTTCGTACGATAACCCGGATGTTCCTGACGAGAGGATGGAAACTCTAGTTTTGAATTAAGGTCAAGTCTGGTTAAAATGTACGAC
Source organism: Branchinecta sandiegonensis (assembly GCA_030848855.1). Lineage (NCBI taxonomy): Eukaryota > Metazoa > Arthropoda > Branchiopoda > Anostraca > Branchinectidae > Branchinecta > Branchinecta sandiegonensis. The sequence goes on along the minus strand of JAUPMV010000021.1, from coordinate 2,012,801 downwards.
AGTAAAGATGCTTAAAGCACACATGACACGAAATTATGGCCCAATTAGTAGTCCTCTCTCGCTTCGGATTTGGCGCCCGGTAGACTTGAGCTAAGTGCACACACAGTCCGGTAAGATTCCGCACGCGAAAACGCGCATACGAAATTCGCGTCACGATGCCCGACAGGTTTTTCAGATAAAACGAAATTCAGACGTGAAACTTGGCCCCAGGTTTGAAAAATCCACTGCTTAGCCTACAGTCAGATAATGCTGATTGATTGCCGAATGAATGAATGCAGCTGACATTAAATAGGTCGTATAAGCAGTTGAAATTTCAAACACAGCTTCTAATTTTTCAATTCTCAGGGCACAATTTCGCATGCGTTAAAATTCGCTCCGGTAAAAGTAGAATATTTTCTACTCAAATCGTAACGAAATTATCGGACCGAATCCGCATGCGATGCGTCAAAATTCCGGAGCGGAGAAGGAAATTCGCACCGGACTGCGAAATTCGGACTGTGTGTGCACGCTACTTTAGGCGAATTCGTGACGTGACACGAATTGTTGCGGAACTTGGAATTCACAGACCATCTAGCCGAGCCCGGGGCCTAATAACTGCGATGGACCATATAAGTTGTTCCTTTACTTCAGGAAGGAATATGAAGGTGAATATGTACTATACCGGGTCACGGATTAATTCTAAGTCACCATGCCGGGAAAATAATGGCACTGACGAATGCTGAAAATACATGGATAGGCCGGTTGGGAGGGTTGGTCCTTACTTCTGCCCGATGTGTGGAGATATGAATGAGTGTGTGCCACATAATGTAGGGAACTGAATGATTTAAGGAGTGAAATATTTGGTGTAATGAAAGTGATCAGGAATGGATGGAACAAATGCTGAAGAGTGAATGTTTTATCACCACAAGGAAGGTGGGTAGATTCCTCACGTTGTTTATGACTCACAGAGAAAATTTGTTGTAGTTTTAAGTGATCGTTCTAATTATATTATGTGTGTTTTTCTTTGTATTGCCATTGCCCCCGAGTTTTTAAAGTAATAAATATCATATCATATGATATATAGAAAAATGGTGCTCCATAACAGCGGCAGGGGGCATCAAAAACTGCAAGGGACCTGCCATGATAGTAGAAACGTCAACGCTAAAAATTGTCCATCCCCAAAATCGGCTCGAGGCAGAATATCCCACCCACAAAAAAGAAAAGAGAAAAGGTACACAAAGAAGAATAGTCGAGTTTTCGCAGATACCATGGTATCTGTTACCACGGTAACCGGGATCTGCAATTAGTCGTTTTTTCAGTTACGTGGCATCTGATTTACGGTTGCTCTGCCAAAACGACAATTGTCGAAACTGTGCTTTTCGAAGTCATCCCAAAAGAAAAACTGATATTTAGTCACATCACTCAGTACCAAACTTCTTTCCCACCAATTTGACAAAAACTAATGAAAGTGAGATGACTTTTTCAAATACCACAATCAGTTACCACGGTCGGGCCGTGGTATCTGAATATCAGATACCACGATAACTGGCCAGATACCACAATAACTGCAAAAACGCCTTTTCTCCATGGTATCAGATACCATGATAACTGCAAAAACAACTTTAGACCGTGGTATCAGATACCATGGTATCTCTAAAGTCGAAACTAATGACAGGTTTCACCGGGCCTTCAAGTACCAGCTAAACCAAACCATCCATAGGCAAAGCGTCAACTGTGTCTGTAATGCTGACATTTCCTCAGAGGCTGGAATGAAGGCCTATCATTTCTTGAACCGACGGCGAAGGGACTATAACGTCTACGTGACTCTAATCCTAGACCTCCTAGTTTACTGCCTATAACATCTATAAATGTATAAACGGTTATCAAGAAAAGGAAACGGAACAATGTAGCCTACCTATTTTTTCGAGGAAAGTCTGAATTGTATCTTCATTTCTCACCACACATCCTACTATTGCAGTTTTGACTGATATGTCCATAAAGAAACGAAGCACTCGAAGGAAAGGAGATATGATAGTTACATCGTAGACAACGTCTAAAACACAATAAATTCCAATTCTTCGAGAAGAACACACACTACACTCCATATCCTGGCCATTTCAAGTGAAAGCCCTACTTGATAAAGCAGGGCTGTCTTATGCTTGGAATGAGGGTCTCGGTCCTACAACTGATCAAGATAAACTTTGTCGCAGTTTTGCGCGAGTTCAGGAGGATCAGGAAATTCAAGTTTGGCATGAACAGACTGTTAATTCAGAGACTCTGAAAGATTAGAGGAATATTAAAGAGTCGGTTGGTTTTGAATTTTATTTTAAGTTACGTTTACCGGCTGAAAACCTGCGTTTGTGGTTCCAGATCCGAGCGAACAGTCTCCCTCTGAAGAGTAGGGTTAAATTATTTGAAAGAAATTCCCGAAACCCGAAGTCATGTCATACTTGCTCGTTATGTGGTTTGGAGGAGGAGAATCTGTCCCACTTCCTGTCAAGATGCAAGGGGCTCTTGGATTTGAGAGTAAGATTTTTTGGTGAAGATGGGTTGCTCTTTCCTGGTATTTCTCATCTTCACGGTCAGCGATAATGGCAATTACAGGTTTTGTCAAAGAAGCGTTAAAGAGATGTAAATAGTTATTGGTGGTGGGAGTTTAAAGCGTTTTACATGTGAGTTTACATAATCGCTTTCTCGAAGTGTTAAAAATGTATGTTTTTGTGTATGGCCTAACGGCTAAATTAAAGTATCTATCTATCTATAAAACAAATGGTATGAACCAAAAACGTTTGAAGTTAGCCTATAGGTTGATGATACTATAAGAAATCGCAAATCTGCGTGTCTCTTGACCTCCAAAAACGTATGATGCAGCTTAGCCCGAAAAGTACTGAATGAAATAACTTTCAGCTGAGAAATTTTTGAGAATAAGTAGCCTACTATACGGATTCTTAAATCTATGGTCATTTTCTGGCGCGAGACGGCAAGTCATGGCCTGCGATTATTTTTGTGAAATGTGCAGGCAGAGTTGGGAAGAATTGGCCCTAATCTTTTTGAAGCACCTTGAAACGCTGCTCAAAGTTTTAGCAACCATACCTATAGATAAGAAATAGCTACCATTTCGCAACGATTTCAAGCAGGAGATACAACGTGTAACTTTGAACCAATCCACCTAACATTCACATTTTCCATCCGAGGATTTTTTCGTTGTAGCCATTTCAGTTCTCCGATACGGATATGCTACCGAAGCATTTTTCCCCTCCTTGGTTTTCTCTGTTTCTTTTTGGGAGCTGGACATCATTTGTAAGCTAATGGTGTGGGACTTGAAAGACGGACAAATCGTAGGATCAGCAATATTCCTAACAAAAACTGAGATAAAATAGTACTTTTGGAAGCTGCAGGCATGCAGCATTCCTTCCAGGTTCGTTAGGGTTCACTGTGAAACGTCAAACCCAGAATGGTCCCTAGCAGAACACACAGGTGTATGAATGCGGAACATCCTCCAAAAGGACCTCGATCGATTAACTAAGAAGTGCTGACTAAAAATTGTAATTATGTATACGTATATTTATTAATGAGTGAAGAAGTATTGGGCTTGTCCGCTTCGAATTTTAAAGATGAACTGAACAAAGCTGACAAACAAACCGTTTCGTGTTCTTTTGCTAGCAAGTGCGACCATAACAACTTTCCGATTAGGTTTATATGTGTACCCCCCCCCCCCCCGCTTATTAGTTTAACTGTGTATGCCCTTTTTGAAACCGCTTTTGTAAAAGTGTTATTTCCATGTTCTCTTTGTACTATACGCCCCTGTACTAACTGCGCCATACCTTTAAGCATTACCTTAATGCCTCTGCTTCCGCGCTTTCTTTGCAGTTTGCGTAAATTGCTGTTGGTCGATATGCCGACGCCCTCTGTTCGGCCACTCTGCTTTAATATGGTTTGCTCTTGTTTTTTGCGCTTTAACTCCTTCAGTTTAGTGCTTTATTTGCGGCTTAGAATGCCTTGGACCTCACCATTCGCGCTTCAAGCTTTTCGCATCAAGGTCGTACGAGTTGAGTGGAGTATTTTCATAATTGCGGCCTCCTAGCTTTCCCTTTCTCAATTTCGATTTCTAACAGTTCTCGGAGACTTCTCCTTGGGACGAGTGTGGTACTGACAGCATTTCCCCAATATTTCCCTGATCATCCCTTTCTTTAGTTTCTTCCAGCACTTAAATGAGCAAGAGTGAGCGAGAGCAACACTTTCGTTTTGTCCCGTTTTTTTTTCCTGTGCCGCCGATTTCAGCTTATTCCTAGAAAGTGGTAAGGGTCTAAGCTGTGAGGTTTTACTGAAAGTGTCGACCTCAGGCCCGATTGATGAATTTGAATATGACATTACATTTTGGAAAGCTCAGTAGAACTCAGAACAAAATAACACTAGAGAGTAGCGCCAAGACTTGAAAAAAGCGACACACATTCGAATAACAGCGACACTCGCACTGCTAGCGATAGTGAACGTCCCTACTGAAACTCAGTCAGTCGTGCACCAGCCCTGGCTTCAATAACTTCATATTCTCAACAAAGCAAAAAAAAAAGATGCAACCTCCCCAGTTTCCTCCCGCTTCTTAGCTTTACCAGAAATTTCTAAACCCGCAAGTTTGTCTCGCTTTAAATGCCGCAAGCGTAGAAGGTGGGGCTATGAGTATGGCCTGTTTGCGAAGCATGGGAAGGATATGTCTTGACGTTACTCCCCAGTGTCATTTTGCTCTGGTAGAACTCTTGCCTTTGGACAAAAAGGATAGTTTTGCTTGTCCTTGAGCCAGAGCCTACGGTGTGCGAAATGAAGTGGAGTCGTATAGCCTATGTCAGAGAGGAGTATCTGAAGTTACGCAGCCAAGCTTTCGTTTCACTGCTTTCGAGTGGAAAGCTCCGTTCTAGCAGGCAGGCACCCGTTTCAACTGAAGATGGATTAAAATGTATAAGTGTTAAATACGAGCGGCAGTTACCCGATTCCACAGCCGATATATCTTCTTTGAGTAATAAATATCAAAATTTACAGAAACACATAAGTGGCATTTTCCCATGGGCTCGAAAGTGCTGCCATCTATTGTTTATACCTATTTCTGCTCGTGATTTCAGCTGAGTTTACCATTCGTTTTTTGCACTTGGGATTGCGGTAGAGAAATGGTATCGGATGCGCTTCTTAAACTTTAAAGGTTCTCTCATTGCTAGAGAAATTAGAGCTTACCCTTTGCTCCTTTCTAAGTGTCGATGTTAGAAAGTTGGCCTACCGCAAAAAAGTCAACTTTTGAACTTAGCCCTTGATGAGCCGATCAAAGTGTCATCCATTTTTTGGTGGAAAAATTCCTTCATGAGATAGACCAGTTTGAAAATTCCAAGGGGTTGATTACTTCAATAGTAAGGTACACAGTGAAACCAAAAATAGGCCGATACTAATTGTAAGACATGTAGGGGGCTTGTAAGTACCAGTCGGTTGTTAGATCATAATCATCTTCGGCACTTAAAAAGAATTTGAGCTGGATGTTCTAAAGGTAAGGTCCATGCCAACACTGGACCTGGATTCCACTTATCTCCGTATTCTTCCACTCTCATTTGATCGGTCACATTCCTTGCTGTCAAATTCACTGTCTAGTTTGGATTGTCAGAGCCACTTCTAGACAATAGTTGCGTTTCTTGCAGATACCATGGTATCTGATACCACGGTCAAAAGACATTTTTGCAGTTACCGTGGTATCTGGCCAGTTATCGTGGTATCAGATATTCCGGTACTACGGACCAACCGTGGTATCTGAAAAGTCATCTCACTTTCATCAAACTTTGCCAGATTGGTGAGAAAGAAGTTTAGCACTTAGTGATGTAACTGGATATCTGTTTTTCTTTTGGGATGACTTCGAAACGTGCAATTTCGGCAATAGTCGTTTTTGCAGAGCACTGTGTATCAGATACCACGATAACTGCAAAAACGACTTACTGCAGATCCAGATACCATGGTATCAGCAAAAACGCAACTAATGTCGAAGAAAATGTCACACCTGAAAGGTCGTTTCATTACTGGCATTTACTTGCCTGGACACCCTAAATCTCATTTGAGAAACCCCTTGTATTGATGTCTACTCTATGTTCTCTGAAAGCCATTAGTGGATAGCAAATATCACATGCAGGTGGATATCTGGTGCAATCTGATCCTACACTAGCAGAGGATCTGTCAACATCCTGCCATTAGCCTGAATATCCCATCAATGAATTGTGAAAGTGTAGCCAGAGTTATGACAACGTCCAATCCAGCAAAGAACATCATTTCTTTATCCATTTAACTCTCAACCTATTTCATCAACAAAAAAAATCCTTAAAGCGTTCATTATAGGGTCTCTTTAAAGCACTGCTCTCATACCTAATCGCGTGCGATTCCACTTCGCCGTGCGGATCCCGGACCCCGCCACCACCGCGCACACGGACGAAGGTCGCCCGTCCCGCCCGGGATGCGTTTACCGTGTTTGGCGCATTCTCAGCATAGGAAACTAATCTGTAGCAATACGTCTATGATCTACTCCCATCGCCCTTCTTGGCTGACAGCAAAGAATAGTAAATCAGCACAACCGGTTAGGCCTGTATCGGCTGATAACTTTTTTTCTTGAAACGGTTTCTCCCTCCTTTTCGCAATTTCCACTCCTTCTGTTGATCCGACATTTCCGGTTTTAACCGGAGAAAAGCTAATAATCCTATTTTTCGCTCTTGCAATACTGAACGGGCATGTTTCCTATCCAACTACGGTGTAATGAACAGATGAATAACAGTAAATTATTTACGGACACGCGGCCCCTATAAATCCACCAAGGAACACGTTTCTAAGTACACGTTTCTTCTACTTGGCAAGAACTCTCGGAAGTCTCCGTGCATCGACAATTTAATGATCGCGCTCGAGAAATCCTCAATACTCCATCTAACATTACGGGACAGGACATCGTTTCCTCGATCCTTAACATTATTACCATTACAGGGGGGAAATGTAAACTCAGATTTGATTATGCGCATTTACAATGACTTTTACACAGAACTCGGTCTCGGCCACTTTCTGAAAAATCTTCTGATACCTAATTTTCCCTCGGAATTAGCCATTTCCAATTCAGACTGACCTCAGGACGGTACTAGCTGAGCCTGAGAACCATATTCAGAGGAATCCAACTTACTAGCCAATCGAATCATTTTGCGGGACTTCCTAACTGCCTAGCACCGAACCAAATCAGCTAGATAACAAGACCAAAGGTTTCGACTGGGTCACAAAATCTAATATTTGATCCGGACAATTGGGTCTTGTCTTCGCCAGATCCAGTCTTCGCAAGGCTAATCATTAGAGAAAACCAACTTCAGGTATGCCTCTACGAAACGACCGAAACTTCCTGCTTTACTTATGACAAATTTCGGTTTCGGCCGAACTCGGAGCGAACTAATTGTCCAGCAAAACAAATGAATTCAGAAACGAATTCAGCGTATATCCTCTATAACGAACATCTAATCAACTTCAAATAAAACTTCAACGTCTGTTATCTGTCATCTAATCAACTTCAAATAAAAATGTTGCTTTTAACAAATTTTCCGGTTTTGGCCGGATTCCGAACGAATGTCCGGGTAGAAAATGCTTTTCACATTAGTCTTCAGCATGTCTTCTTACCCTTAAATCGAACATTTAATCAACTTCAAATGAAACCTTTACTTCTAACCAACTTTCCGGTTTTTGCCGGATTCCGGACGAACTAATTGCCCGACGAGAAAATGGTTTTCACAGTCGTGTTCAGCAAGTTTTCTTACCCCAGAAGCGACTATCACATTAGCTGTTCAAAAATATTTTGTTCGCCCCTTAATTTGAACCCCACCCCTAAATGTAGGGCTACAAAGCCCATCTACGAACTTTACCTTACCCTTGACAAAAAAAATAATCCTCACACCAAGTTTCTTCAAAATATCTCATTCCCTTCGAGAGTTATCGTGCTAACAGACGGACAACTTTTGCGATGTCATAGGTAGGCTATCCCTCCACTTACATTACACTTACTTACATACAACAGAGTGTGAATTAGGTCGTCGTTTTCCTATTTGGTTTCAGCAATAGCCAATCATGAAATTTCAAACCTAATTTGATTGGCTAGTTGGATTGACTAGCTGGCACCTAATTGGTGGCAGTCTCCATTTTGAACGACAGAAACCCAGCAAAGCCTCTGCTATAGTTGTTTTAAGCCCTTTTCCAGGCCCGTTTACTTCTAGCAAAGCCTTGGACAATTTAAAATATTTTTTTTTGTACTTGCAGCTCCGCTCAAGTGCCATATACAGATCGCTTTTCGGTCGGGCGGTTCACCGTTTTTGAGTTAGGGTACTATTAGGGCATATTAGGGACCCGACTAAACTAACTTGGAAATAGTCACTTCCCCAATCCAGCCATCGTGAGGGCAGGGGCGTCACGACTAGGGGGGGGGGGAGGTGGGACGCCCCCCCCAATGTTGTCTGCCAGTCGGTAAAAAATAGTCGAGTCGGCACGAAGCGCTGCGATTTTTTTTTTAAACAGTCGATTTTTCGTCAATACAGTCGTTTCTTCCTCAATAACGGTCGTTTTATCTGCAAAAACAGTCGGTAAAATGACCAGCCAATCGGTAAATACCTCGCCCCCGTCCCCCCCCCCAATATTTTGGCTAGTAACACCTCTGCGTGAGGGAAGTGGAGGGAGGGGGAATACGAAATCTTGAGGTATACATAACTTTTGAGCAGGAGACTGGATCTTAATGAAACCTGACATTTGGAAAGGTAATCTTGAGGTATGTATAACTTTCAAACGCTTGTTCGGATCTTTATGAAACTGATACCTGGAAAGCCTCTGTGTCTCAGAAGTCCCATTTACAGTCCGGACCGAATCCGGCGGCTTTGGGGGAGCTGGAGGTGGGAACCGGAAATCTTGTGACACGGTTAGAGTGGAAGGATCGGGATGAAACTTGGTGGGAAGAACAAACACGAGCCCTAGATACAACGTCTAAAGAGCCGGGCCAGATCCAGGCACTGTGGGAAGAGTAGGAGGGAGGTCCGGAATTCCGGTGATGGCGAGCTGGTACTTCCAGATGTGCTAGGACGACGAAACTTGGCTGGCGCATTAGAGAACCAGCAAAACTGACTTGGAAGTAGTCATTTCCGAGATCCGACCTTTCTGGGGGGGGGGGGGGGACATAAAGGGAAGGAAATTCCGGAAACTTGAAGCATGCATAACTTTCGAACCGGTGATTAGATCTTAATGAAACTTGATAACTGGAAACAGTACATGCCTCTGATGTTTCTCATTTGTGCCTCAAGGGATTTGCTTACAAATGAATTCCTAGTTCCCTTAAAGTGCGCATCTTAACCGCGAAGTACAAAAAATAGTTTAGGGGATCCAAGGGTTTTGCTTGCAACTTAATTTCTAGCGCCCTTAAAGTGTGCATGTTAACCGCAAAGTGAAAAAAATATTCTTGACCAAAAGATACATTTTCATGATCCCCCAGGGGCCCATGAATATTCGTACTTCAAGGGTTTTGCTTAAAAGGATTTCCAAAAACCCACGAGTTGACAAATTCCCACAGTCATCCTCAGACCCAACTTTTGCAAGTGCCATATGAGCTTCTAGCTCCTGTTTAATAGTTTCTCATCTTAAAAAATAACGCTTAGTCCTCATTACATTATTAAAGATATTTTTCGATCCATATAAGCGTTCCCCTGCTATTATTGATTTGATAAGTTTGCGCCACTATCAACAAGGAAATCCCTCCCGAAGATTTGGCGTTTCGGGCGAACAGCTATTCAAACGCTGTTTCTTCTGAAACAAAATTCACTCAGCAGACGGAAACCCCACAAGGGGCTACTACTATAGACATTTATCTGTTGTGGTTTATTGGACTTCGATTTTGCTTTGTCTTTGCTTTCGATTATTTTTCAAACACCGCTTAATTTGGCTTCGTCAGGTGCAGCGGTCAAATTAACTGCATCAGTTCATAACTAAAGTGAATTGCGAAACTAGTTTCACGAGAATGTACCCAATTTACTTGAATCCTCCTGATAAAAGCAAACATTGCAATTCGAAGGAGAAATTGCCAAAAGTTCCGCCCGTCCTTAATAAAACAAGGCAAGAGATAGTGCCGGATAAAGGCCAAGGAACAAAAGTTTAATCAGCGTAAATTTTTCAGTACTGTACTAAGGACTATTTTATTTAGTGTTAACTGAAAAAGAAAACTACTAGGCTACTGCCAGGATAGAAAATCTAATAAATGCGTTAATTGAAAATACAATTCAGTGAATAAAAATAAAGTATATGTTTATGCGGCCTGTCATTTGGCGTCCGAACCGGATCCGACCAAAGTAGGAGGAGGATGAAGCGGGAACCGAAAATTTGAAGATATGCTCCGATTCGAGTTAGAGTTGATGGACGGGAAGAGGAGATGTTAGAGATGCGAAGCTGATGTGTCCAAGTCGTATTCGGCCACACTCCGGGGAGTCCCGGAAATGTTGTGGCTCGCATAGGGGTTAAACCAGTGGAGTGATTTGAATGAAACTTGGAAGGTAGAGAGCTCGTATGCCTTAGATGTCATGTTCTAGGGTCCGGACCGGATCCGAACAAGGTGGGGAGGAGTACTGGAATTTCTGGAAAAATGCTCAGATTTACTTTCTCGTTTCTCATGGCACCTACTCGTAACAAGTGTCATATGAGCTCGTAGCTCTTGTTATTTTTATTTATGTTGCGTTTATCTACTTTTTTGTTAGATATATGGCATTTGGCTTAAAAATTTTTATTATTAATATTATTAAACTATTAATTACTAAGAAGTGAGTGAGAAGTGAGTAAACCCTCGCGTAGACCTGGGATTGGTTCACCGAGCACCTAGGACTGGCTCACACACACCTAGCACCTGGGATTGGCTCACCCAAGTGTCCAACCCCTCGAGTACTCCTTCAACGGGTACACCCTATTCCTAACCCCTCGCGTGCACCTGGAATTGGTTCACGAGTACCTGGGACCGGCTCACCACACCCCTCCCAAAACTACTTTAGTACACCCACTGAGTACCCGATGAAAAATTTATCTCAAAATAGTACTATGAAGTAGTACGAAAAAGTTGCATGCAGTACTAACGATGCTACTACATGCTTCTACTTCAAGGCTACCGTGTTACTGCATACTACTATATGGTACTGTTAGCAAGACTGGATGTTACTATGGCAAGACAGGATGCTACTGGATACTACTATATAAGATTGGACCAGTCTGAGGCACATTAAATGATAGTATTCTTTGATATTACATAGTATTACATGCAACGTTTTCGTACTACTACCATACTACTACGCAGGTTACAAATGTTTCATCGGGTAAAACCCTCACTTATTCAGTAAATCTTTTTTTCCAGTGAGTAATCCCTCCCTTACCAAGTACACTTTTTCAGTGAGCAACCCCTCACTCACCCAATTCACCCTTCTTTCAGTGAGTAGCCCCTCGCGTACCCTAGCAGTTCCCTCTTTGATACACCATGAATCAACCCCCTCGCTTGGCTCACCCAAGTGTCTAACCCCTCGAGTACCCCTTTAACGGGTACACCCAATTCCTAACTCCTCGCGTGCACCAGGGATTGGTTCACGAGTACCTGGGACCGGCTCACCCCACCCCCTCCCCAAACAACTTTAGTACACCCACTGAGCAACCCCTCACTTATCCAATACATCTTTTTTCCAGTGAATAACCCCTCCCTTACCAAGTACACCTTTTTCAGTGAGCAACCCCTCACTTATTCCTACAATTCCTGGGGACCCGTCTATTCGCCCACCCGTCGATTCGCCCAACCGTCATTAGACCCAAAAAATACGTCACATCCCCCACTTTTTCCGACAGTTCGCCTAACCGTCACAAGACCCAAAATATCCGTCGATTCGCCCACCCGCTGATTCACCCACCCGTCGATTCACCCACCCGTCGATTCACCCAACCGTCGATTCATCCACCCGTCGATTCACACACCCGTCGATTGGCATACCGTCGATTCGCCCAACCTCGGTTTCGTGAAGCATCGATTCACCCACTTCTAAAATCCGTCGATTCGCCCACCCGTCGATTCGCTCACCCGTCATAAGACCCAAAAAATCCGTCACAACCCCCACTTTTTCCGACAGTTAACCTACCCGTCACAAGACCCAAAAAATCCGTCGATTCGCCCAAAAAATCCGTCACAAACCCCACTTTTTCCGAAAGTTCGCCTACACGTCACAAGACCCAAAATATCCGTCGATTCGCCCAATTTTCAAAATCAACCTCTGACCTGGCGCGGCCTTTATCATTGAACGCAGTATCAGAAAGCGACTGAGTCGCAGGGGAGTAATTAAGAAGGTTACGATACCGTCCCATGTAAATAAGGGTGAAAACTAGTAAATATAGCTTGGGGCAGATTGATCAGAAGCATCAAAAAGAGGATGAATGCAAGAGTAAAAAATCAGAAAAAAGAGCTACCGTTTTTATGGCACTTGCAGCTCCGCTCAAGTGCCATATACCGATCACTTTTCGGTCTGTCAGGCCACTGTCCTCGAGTTAGGGTACTTCCAGACGTGCAAGGACGATGAAACTGTGCAGGCATATCAGGGACCCGATCAGACTAACTTGAGAATAGTCATTTGCCTGATCCGACCATCGTGGGGTAGGGGGAGACCGCGGAATCCGGAATGTAGTAGCATGCATAACTTTCGAACAGGTGATCGGATCTTAATGAAACTTCATATTTGGAAAGACCTCTTGTCTCAGATGTCACACTTCAAGTTCAGAATGGATCCGTCTACTTTGGGGGGAGTTGGAGGGGGGAACCGGAAATCGTGTGACATGTTCATAGTGGAAGGATCGGGATGAACTTGGTGGGAAGTACAAGCACAAGCCCTAGATACATATTTGACAAGATCGAACCGGATCCGAGCACTGTGGGGGGAGTTGGAGGGCGGGTTCCGGAATTCCGGTGATCCCGACTTAAGGTGCTTACACATGTGCTAGGACGATGAAACTTGGCAGGCATATTAAAGACCCGACCAAACTAACCTGGAAATCCGACACGGTGGTCGGAAGATCCGACCTCCGTGGGGGGAGTGGAGGGAGGGGGAATCCGGAATATTGACGTATTTGCAAATTTTGAACGGGGAATCGGATCTTAATGAAGCTTTTATACTTGGAGAGACCTCGTGTCTCAGATGTCACAGTTCAAGTCTGTGATGGATCGGATGACTTTGGGGGGAGTTGGAGGGGGGACCGGAAATCGCGTGACATCTTCAGAGCGGACGGATCGGGATGAAACTTGGTGGGAAGAACAAGCACAAGCCGTAGATACATAGTTAAAAAGACCGGACTGGATCTGAGCACTGTGGGGGGGAGTTGGAGGGAGGGTTCCAGAATTACCGTGATCCCGACTGAAGATGCTTACACATGTGCTGGGACGATGAAACTTGGCAAGCAGTTAGCGACGCCACAATTTTAACTTAAAGGACCCCTCGCACTATTTACTCTTTAACTTAAAGTATTTTAAAATATTTTAATACTTTAAAACTAGGCTGTGCTTCCAACAAATAACCCACGGCTTTTGCTGTTTTAAGCCTTTTCCGAGACCCGTTGACTTGTAGCGAAGACAGGGAAAAAATTTACATAACCGGTTTTCCTGATGGAAAACTTGCCGCAGACAACCGTCGACAGCGTGATCCACATCGAAGGCAGCAACACACAGCAAGTGAGAAAATCAGCATGGTTTTATTAGAGGGGCTAGAATGTACCGTACAAAGTTGGGGTCTCCGGGCTTAGAAATATATGGAGTGATTATGGAAGTAGGTTGCGTTAGTATTAAAGGTAAGACAGGTCCTCTAAGAACAGCCATTTCTCGGATTTGACCACCGGGGGTCGAGTGGAGGGAGGGGGAATCCAGAATCTGCAGGTATGCCTAACTTTTGAACGGGTGATCGGATCTCAGTGAAGCTTGATATTCGGAAAGAACTCATGTCTCAGATGTCCCATTTCAAGTTCGGACAGGATCCGATCAATGTGGGGGAGCCGGGGGGGGGGGGGACCGGAAATTTTGTGACACGCTTCGAATATAGTGATTGGGATAACACTTGGTGGGAAGAACAAGCGTAAGGCCTAGATACATCAGTTACAGAACCGGACCGGATTCGGTCACTCTGGGGGAGTTGGAGGGGGATCCAGAATTCCGGTGGCCGCAATTTAATGTAGGCTACTTCCAGATGTGCTAGGACGACAAACCATGGCTGGAACATTAAGAGACTTGACAAGATTGGCTTAGAAATTGTCACTTCCCAGGTCCGACCATCCCTTAAAGTACTCATCTTAACCGCAAAGTACACAAAATACTTTTCAGCAAAACCTACATTTTCATGATCCTCATGAGCACATGATCATTTTTGCCAAAATGGTTCTGCTTAGAAATGAATTTCTGCACCCTTAAAGTGCGCATCTTAACCGAAAAGTAAAAAAAAATACTTTTGACCAACCATATATTTTCATGATCCCAAAGGGCCCATGATAATTTTTTTGTCAAGGGTTTTGATTACAGAAGAATTTCTAGCACCCTTAAAAGTGCACATAATCACAGCCAAGTGCAAAAAAAATTACCAAACAATACATTCTCATGATTACCAGGAGTTATAATCTTCAGTATGTACCCAACAATTGCGAAATCATAACAGAAAATATCACAAGTGTAGCGAAGTGTTATTTGTTATTGAACTAAATTACGTCACAGATATGTAATTTTTGATGCTAGTAAGACCACCCGCCTTACATGAGGGGAAGCTGGAGGGGGGAGGAGGGGGTATGGCCACAACATGCCCTATCAACATCCTAACCACAGGCAGTTACGGTTCGGACCTAGAAACGGGTCAATTAGCTCATCAGCTCTTACGACAAGTCTCATTAGAGCCAAGCATTTTCCGGAAATGTCTTCCCCACTTTAAAACCTCCCGCAAATGAGTTTTTCATCAATTCCACACGCAATCTGGCGATCTACTAGTGATACTTTTCGCACTTCTGTGAAACTGGATACTGGATATTCCAGTTTTCCCTTACTTGATAAAAGCTTTGTTCTAAGGCCAAGTATCAGGCTGGAGAATTAACACACATATTTTCGTGCCGTTGAAAAACGGTAAGTAATGTCTTGTAAAAGTTTGACCAGAATCGATCAGAGTGCCGAGATAGGGGCATGAAAACCCTAAACAAACAAAAATGGGGATATCATAGACGTTTTTCAGGTGGTTCCCAAAATCAGCACGATCTTTTTGCCCACCTCACAATGCCCACGACTCAAAATGCCGTATTTCAGGGTGAAAATCAAAATTGTCAAAAATGTCATTCCGACAGTTAAAAATGCTCTCAGGGAAGGCTACAATCGTCCTGGTTCAAAGTGCCGACGACTAACTGTCGGTACGGGAGGTCAAAATGATCTGGGACAACGGACAGCGAGATTAAAAGGGACAGGATTACTACGGAAAATTATAAAAGGATTATTTTATAATTTGCGCGAAAGTACGAAGAAATGGCGATCTAAACCTTGCACCCTGAAGGTAAGAATCGTTAAAAATAACAGTTTTGAGCTCACTGTTGGTGTTTCATTTCTATTTTCAGAATTCGAAATAACATTGTAACTGGACAGTTTCAATGAACGATTATCGCCATCCTGATACTCGGTCCGCGCCTTTCGTTTCACATTCATCACTAGGTTCAGTTTGCTACGGCCTGAACACCTCAAACTGTACGATCGTGGGCATTCTGAATCGTGGGCTGTGTCGTAGGCATTTTGAATCGTGGACATTTTGAATAGTGGGCATTTTGAGTCGTGGGCATTTTGAGTCGTGGGCGTTGTGATCATGGTCATTATGAGCGTCAGCCCATTTTTCCTGCTGGACCGATTCAGCTAAAATCAGGTTCAGCCCGGAACAACAAAAGAAATCCGGTAATAACTTAAGTGAAAAAGTTGACTTATAATTGTCTTCGGCCAGCTGTTCTGCAGAAGCTTGTAAAGCCACCGACTAATTAGTACAATTTCCGATTCATCCGACAAGGGTCATATTTAAGGAAGCATAAAATGGATCAGAATATCCCTTCGAGCTTCAGTACTCCAGCTGTAATAGTTTCATAAATATTCTCCTCTGGGTTTCCGTCGGAGCCTTTGGTATTCCTGCCGCCCAACTTCTAGCCGACTTTGGGTCGAGTCTGCCGACCAAAGGAGTACCAGTCAAATTTTAATCTATTGAGAATCGAATGATCGTGTGGCGTTATAATTTCCTTTAACCGGCCAAATAATCGCAACATGTAGCCTACCGCTTTCGGTACATGTTGTACATAAAAACATGGTAGCTCATTGATATTTTACTGTTGCATTCATCCTCCATTTCCTCTTTCATTATCAGCACCGAGGTCTTATATCATGCTTCTCATCATTCTGGCTCAAGCTGTATTGACTAGTTTTCACCCTTATTTACATCGGACGGTATTGTATCCTTCTTAATTACTCCCCTGTGACTCAGTCGCTTTGTTCCATCGCGTTCAATGAAAAGAGCCGCGCTGGATCAAAGGTCGGTTTTGAAAACTGGGCGAATCGACGGATATTTTGGGTCTTGTGACGGGTAGACGAACTTTCGGAAAAAGTGGGGGTTGTGACGGATTTTTTGGGCGAATCGACGGATTTCTTGGGTCTTGTGACGGGTAGGCAAACCGTCGGAAAAAGTGGGGGTTGTGACGGATATTTTGGGTCTTATGACGGGTGGACGAATCGACGGATCATAGAATTGGGCGAATCGACGCTCAAGCAACAGGACGTTGGGTGAATCGACATTGGGCGAATCGACGGGTGGGCGAATCGACGGGTGGGTGAATCAGCGGGTGGGCGAATCAGCGGTTGGGCGAATCAGCGGTTGGGCGAATCAGCGGTTGGGCGAATCGACGTTGGCGATTCGACGTTTGGGTGAATCGACGGTTATATGAATCGACGGATTTTTAGATTGGGTGTATTGGCGGGTGGGTGAATCGACGGGTGGGGGTAGTGACGGCGACCCCAATTCCTACTACATTTCCTACAATCACACACAAGATGTCGCACACACTCTCGCTCTCCACACATCGGGCAGAAGTAAGGACCAATTCTCCAAATCGGCATACCTGTGTACCTACTAGAATCGCGGTAAAATATCAGCACGTATACTAATTAATAATTTCAATTTCTCCCTATCGAAACCCACTATAAAATAAACACATTCACCCTTGTCTCTTTCGCCTCTGTATAAAACCTTAGGGACCCCCTTCGACCTTCGATTACGTCACTGAATATACAAACGATTGCTGGCCACGTGCGCAGAGCTATAGTTATTTGAGAATAAAGGGGTAGGACCGCTATAGCCGAAAACTGGTCGACAAGTTTTGTGTCCGGTTTTCACCGGATTCCGGGTGAACTACTTGTCCGGCAACAAAATAACTTTGATATTCGGATTCAGCATGTCTCCTTACCCCTAAATATCTCACAAGCTTTTAAATATATCTCACAAGCTTTTAAAAAAACCTTAATTTGAACCCCTCTCCCCCACCCCTAAATGTAGAGCTACAGAGCCCATCTACGAATTTGACCTTACCCTTGACCCAAGGAATCCTCACACCAAGTTTCATCAAAATATCTCATCCCCTTCGAGAGTTATCGTGCTCTCAGACAGACGGACAGACGGACGAAAAAATACATACGACATACGAGAAAAACACACAAATTTTCTTTCTAAAATTCCTCGAATCCATCAAAACCTCGCTGAGGCTGTAGCTGATGGTTGAGTTATTATGCATAAGTTCAAGTTCAAGTTTTATTTATCTTTCAACATTCACAAATAAATAAATAAAAAGCAACACTTTCGCGCTGGAGAAAAAACCTATGAGGGTTTGCATTTTTGTTTGATATTTGTGTGTTGAACTGTTTTATGCGATACGGCCTTGTTATGTCATAGTTGTCGTTTTATATTTTTGGCCAGCTATGTAGGCCTATGCGTTTACTATGTCTTTTACTCTCCGATTTCTGGAGGAATTAAATGAACTGACTGAATTGAAATTGAATTGGAAAGACGGACATTTTTGCGATGTCATAGGTATCCCTCCACTTACGTTTTGGGATCCCAAAAAGGCAAAGTATGCACTTAAAAAAAGAAAAAAAAACACTTAATAAAAGTATACCCTTCCACACAAACATTCGTACATGCGTAGCGTATGTTAGTGTAAAAATACTGTTTTATTTTATTATAATATTTATTATAATACAACTGGTGCTTTTGACAATATAACGCATTCTCAGGCCCTATTTTCTCTCATTACTTCTGGCGTGAATCTGTCTGTCGTCTATCTGTTGAAATTTTGGTATGGTCATTCTTCAGTAAGGTTCAAATGGCAAGGTAGCTTGTCAGAGATTATTTCTGTCCGAACTGGTGTTCGCCAAGGGGGAGTCTTATCTCCCTACATCTTCAAATCGGCCATATCTTCATGTCTCGATTCTTTGCTTCCTGCTTACTTCTATAAAGACTATGCCTTCAACTACATAGCCTACGCGGACGACTTGCTCTTAGTAAGCCGTAGCCGATCCACACTCACAAAAAATGTAAGTAAGCTGTCGTCAGAACTTCTGAAAATTGGCCTTGAAGTTAACCTTTCAAAATGTGAGTACCTGCATTTCAACCCTTCGTCAAATTGTTCGAGTGCATCTAAAGCTTCTATATCTCTTGGATCGTTCATCGTCAAATCAAGAGACTCTCTACGGTGGCTCGGCATAACATTCAAATCTTCATTGTCAAAATTTTGGTCTTCGGTTGTTCAAGAAGTTTATAAGTCGATCCGTAGCGCCTATGGGCGCATCGTCCCCAACCGGGGGCGCTATAATCGTAAAGCTTTGGGAAATTTGTACAGCACCTTCTGCGCTCCTTCTATACTATTTCGTTCTGGCGTCACTCATGTTCTGCGAAAGAAGGAGATTAAAAAGATGAGATCATGTTATTGTAAATATGCAAAGCACCTGCTCCACTTGTCGAAATTATGTCATAACCATACATTGACGGAGAAATTCAAAATTCAAGACGCAAGTGTTACCCTTTTGGATGTTTCGTCATCACTTTCAAAACTCATGGACAACAAGGCCCAACCAGCACACGATGTCGTCCACTGCTTCCTGACCGAAGATTAAAAATTAAGTGTCTTTTTCTGTGTGTATATATGTGTTATGTTTATTTTCTTTATTTACTCCGCCTTTTCAAAATGGCGGGTCATAAATAAATTACTTACTTACTTACTTAGAGAGAGAGAGAGAGAGAGAGAGAGAGAGAGAGAGAGAGAGAGAGAGAGAGAGAGAGAGAGAGAGAGAGAGAGAGAGAGAGAGAGAGAGAGAGAGAGAGAGAGAGAGAGAGAGAGAGAGAGACAGAGACAGAGAGAGAGAGAGAGAGAGAGAGACAGAGAGAGAGAGAGAGAGAGAGAGAGAGAGAGAGAGAGAGAGAGAGAGACAGAGAGAGAGAGAGAGAGAGACAGAGAGAGAGAGAGAGAGAGAGAGAGAGAGAGAGAGAGAGAGAGAGAGAGAGAGAGAGAGAGAGAGAGAGAGACAGAGAGAGAGAGAGAGAGACAGAGAAACAGAGAGAGAGAGACAGAGAGAGAGAAAGAGAGAGAGAGAGAGAGAGAGAGTTAATTTACACAACGCAGCTCAGTGGCTAATTTTATGTTGTACTACAAAACATGTTATTATGCACTATTCTACAAGGAAGTAAAAAAAGGGCTTGAAAGAGTTCTGGTAGTGATTTGTCCGAGCACGCACAGGCACAAGTTTTAGTTTCTGTCTGGTGCGGCTTGCTGTCGGGGCTTCTGGGGGTAAAATGTCACGGTGAGCAGGGTGAGACAGCAGCATTTTGCTGAACCTCAGGATAAAGTCACCCAACCGGAGTTCCAGACTTTGGAGTTCAAGGGTTGCGAGAGCTCTGCAGAACGAAAAGAATGCCAAACCGGTGAAGGGTATTCTAAATGAGGACGGATACAGCTTTTAAAGTAACAGAGGGGGGCATTTAGTCGCAGGTTTGTTTCTTATAGCCTTACGAGGACCCATGTTAAGATGGACCGAAATATCGTTAGAGCAAATCTCAGCAGTTGACGGATCCGTATCCGCCATCAAATATGATTCGCAGTATGCTTGGGCGGACGGAGTACTTAATTATACAAGACCAAAGGTGTCGATGGGATCCCAAAAATCTAATATTTGATCAGACAATTGGGTCTTGTCTTCGCCAGATCCACTCTTCGCCAGGCTAATCATCAGAGAAAACCAAGTGCAGATATACCTCTATAGGCCATATCTATTTGACGATACTGACCGGAACTTCCTGTTTTACTTCTGCCAAATTTGCGGTTTCGCCCGAATTCCGAGCAAACTACTAGTCCAGCAAAAAAAGAAAATTCAGAAACAAATCCAGCGTATCTCCTTATCCCTATAGAGAACATCAAATCAACTTTAAATAAAACTTTGACATAAAAAAAAATCCAGTTACACCCGGATTCCGGACTAATAATATGTCCGGGTAAAAAATGATTGTCATATACAGACTCACCGTCTCTTCTTACCCGTAATTGTGTCACCTAATCAACTCCAGATACAACTTTTGCTTTTAGCTTATTTTCCGGTTTTGGTCGGATTCCAGGCTAACTACTTGTCCGGCGAGAAAATGGTTTTCACCATCGTCCTCAGCATGTCTTCTTACCCCTAAATCAAACATTTAATCAACTTCAAATCAAACTTTTCCTTTTAACCAACTTTCCGGTTTTTGCCGGATTCCGGACGAACTACTTGTCCGGCAAGAAAATAGTTTTCACCATCATGCTCAGCATGTCTTCTTACCCCATAATCGACTATCCCATTATCTGTTCAGATATATTTTGTTTGTCCCTTAATTTGAACACCATCCCCCACCCCAATTGTAGGGCTACAAAGCCCATCTATAAACTTGACCTTACCCTTGACCCAAAAAATCCTCACACCAAGTTTCATCAAAATATCTCATTCCCTTCGAGAGTTATCGAGCTTACAGACGGACGGACGGACAACTTTTGCCATGTCATAGGCATCCCTCCACTTACGTTTTGAGATCCCAAAAACTAATCGTAAACGTCTTACCTGAGGCTATGAGAATTTCCGCACCAAGATCTTTGTATCGTTGATACAACAAATTAGTCCAGTCAATCTTCAGAATCGTGACTGCTGTCTCTTTGCTGGTATAATTGACTTCGGAATTAGTCGTCCAATAATTCTCCCTGTCCCTCCAATCATACTTCGGTTGCAGAGATAATTGTGCCGTCATCGCCAGTGCTTCCTGATCATGACAGGCATAGTACGCTTCCTTGGCTTCCAATGGCTCAAGGATCGACCCCCCGTTTTCACAGTAGCTGGACTGGGTACTAGATGTCGCCGCGTCCAACCGACTCTTGGCACTTTTCCATTCTCTTCGGCAGTTCAATTCTTGTGGATGATTGACCAAGAAATTATTCTCCAAGAGAGACAAAACGGTGGGATGACAGTCGGAGAATGAATATCCGGAGAGATGGAAATCATCCTTGAGAAGTGCACTCCCCAGGAAGCCGACACCGGAGCCAAGTTCGAGAATGTTTTTCCCACGCAAAACATCGGGATTCTCTTTCAGCCACTCGAGGAGATTGAACGCAGCCTGGAATGGAAAACAAATATTTAAGGAGTCTGACATATTGAAATGGTAGAAAGAACGTGTAAGCCTTCATTCTTTCATCAGAGATCAAATTCTCAGAAAGATCCAGATTTTCCTTCAGAAATAAAATATTGAGAGTATTGGTGCAGATACAACCCTAGAACTCTCGGCAAATCTACAAAATTCCAATAACACCAATAACAGTGACCGAACAGTTTGAAAAAAAGTTAAATCGGAAGCATTCTAACATTTGCAATGTCAAGGAGCGGGTTCCAACCTTCTAAGATAAGTAACTATTAGTTACAATTTTCCTTCCAACCTCACGAAAAGTTACTACGCTGATCGTTCCAACCTTCTCGAAATATTAACAATTTGCTTACCATGCCCAGGATCGTAGTAAGCGTGGTAACTACGATCTCTGTGACGTGACTGGCCTGTGGCAGGACATTTTATCGCAAATTGAAGAATTCATTCCAGCCCTGACGCTAAGAAGTCAAATCCGTGACGTCATGCGTAGTAGTCTAGATCACCCTATTACAGTGACAACTCTCTTAATAAAGTGAAAACCCGTTTCTACACGCAAGAACAAGTGTCAGGCTAATAAACGATGAAACAAGTTTAGCATGAACTCGGAAAAACACATAAACCTAGATTTCCACGCGCCTGTTCAACGTTGAGGCAGGGGATGTAAATAATATTCAATATAGAAAAGAAAAGATTTATTTACACTAAGAGCCAAAGGCCATGGCAAACACATGAAAAATAAACTCAAACCAACAAAAATAATACCTTATAATAATAATAATGATCTTTCTTCTTTCCCTTTATCACAATGCAATAACATGGGTATCGTCAAAAAAGAAGAAGAGAAAAACACAAAAAGACGCAACATGAAGAACACACACGATGAGCTGTCACTTCGATTTGAGGATATTGTCGTTGTAGTGCTTCACCTAGTACGGCACGAATGAGCTTAAAAATCTTGTCGTCGAGTTTGTAGGCGGGCATTCCAACAGTTCTTTTCCCTCTTTCAGAGTTGCCAACCTCGTCTTGTGTGCGTGGGTTACTGAAGTAAACTGAGGCAGGATTTCGCGGTGCGTTGGGGACTTCAGGATGTCAGCTCCAAACTTCATCAACGTTTATGCCTCCTTTCATCCAGTGTTGGGAGCTTGAGTTCGCTCAAGCTTTCTTCGTAGTTTTTGTAATTTGGCCCAAGAACTATTTTGCAGGCTCTCGTCTGAATTGTTTCCAGTTGATTTCTGTGTTTCTCTGTGAGCGACGGGTGACAGAAAGGACAGCCGTACATGACTATGGGCATGACATAAGTTTTGCAGCACGAAAACAGGAGTTGTTCTGTCTTTCCAAACCTTCCGAGATTTGCGAAGGATTTTAGAAGACCAGCTTCTTTTGCTGTGATCTGGTTGATGTGATCTCCGAACGAGAAATCGTCGGTTAATGAGATGCCGAGTATTTTGACTGATTTCTTTGTTTGGAGTGGTGCAGATTCGTCAATGCTCTTCTTCTTCAGGAAGTTGACACGCATCACACAGCTTTTCTCGAGGCTTAGCTGGAGCTTCACCTTGATTAGCTGGACGTTGAAGCTCTGCAACCAGGGGTACAAGTTGGCTCTGTGTTTGTGACAGGAATCGCCGCAGGCTTAGCGAAAGATCATCTGCGAACTTATACCTCTGTTTTTGTTGTCTCATCAGTCGGTTGATGAATAAGATGGATAATACAAATAAGATGGGACCTAGTTTGCTTCCTTGGGCTGCTCCACATGTGATGTCTTGGAAGTTGTATGTTTCCCCGTTTTCGAGTTGTACGCACTCTTACCGACCAGAAAGGAAACTTGCGTTGATTACAGTCTCGTGAACAAGCAGATCGAAAGCTTTCACGAAATCAGAAATAATTATTTTAGCAAGGGCCTCCGAAATTTCTGGTGTTCTGGTAGATCACGAAGTAATCTGACCAGATAGTAAGTTGTGATGTGTCCTCGACGAAAACCGAACTGCATAGGGTCGACTTTGTGTTCTACTTCTGCAAGTAGCCATTCTAGAATAAAATCTTCGAAGACTTTCGAGATGATGGGCGTCTTGGAAATCGGCCTGAGGTCGGATGGTGAGGTCGGTGATGTTTTCTTCGGAGTGCTGTGATAAATGCCTTTTTAAACTTATCTGGAAAACGCCTTCCAGTAGACACTGGTTATACACCATAGCCAATAGCGTGGCCAGGAACGAGGAGCATGCATGTATCAGCCTTATACGAGTTTCGCTGGAGTACGAGGCTTTCCTAATATCTAGGTTTTGGAGTTTTTCTTGGACCTAGGAAACTGTGATGACCGGGATGGTTTCGATTGGACCATTCTGTGGCAAAGTCTTGAGGGAAGGCTGTTGGCGGCAAATATTTGAGAAATGGGCATTAATTGTTTCTGCGGTTAAATTCTTTCCTTGCTCGTCCCTCAGCACGGATTTCGACTTCTGCTGTCCCATTAGTTCCCGTACAGTTGTGTGAGCTTCTTTGGATCACTGGCTGACAACTTAGCGAAAATTTGGTATCCATACAGACGTCTAGCTTGCCTTATTAGTCTAACTACTATGTTCCTCTTCCGTTTGTATTCGTCAGAGTGGGGCTTTGTCTCGTAAAGCATGTCTCGCTCTATCATTGCAGCTTTGATTTTCGGAGTAACCCATGGTTTACTCTGTGCCATAACTGTAACTCGCTTTTCAGGGAAGAATCGTTCGTAGTCTCGAGTCATTTGTTCATAAAAGAGTCCAGTCATGCTGTTTGCGTCTTTGTTTTCGAGAAGGCGGAACAAGCATACTGAGTTGAGCCATTCTCTGTAGCCAATTATGCATTCCTCTGTGAGTGGACGGTAAGTGAACTGGGTTGGTTTACTAGGTTCCACTGTTGACTTTGGTCGTAATAGAACAGTTGCATGGTCGCTGGTTGAGAGTGGTGCTTCCGCCGACGGATAAGTAGAAATCACCGAGTGTAGTGAAGATCAAGTCAAGGGTGTTTTCACTTTAACAGACGAAGGGCTGTGGAGCTTTCGGTCCAGTTCAACTTCAGGTCGCTGAAGTCCCCACAAAGAAAAATTCCAGCAAATGGGTATTTTGTTCTGATGTAGTCGAAACTTTGTTGGAGGTTTCCACTAGTTGTCGCAGATACGGTCCTCTTAGAGGGACATATATGTCGTTGCGTATATCAGTGACGCCACCGTGCGTCATAGGGTCACCTGATGCGCTGCAGCGTGGGGAAATGTAACAGGAGTACCCGTCGATCATGGCCAAGGAAGGAGACGAAATCCATGTTTCTGTCATGCACATGACGTCAATGTCATGTTTCCTTAAGAAACCTTCCATATCTTCTGCTTTGTTGTTGAGAGAGCGAACATTCGACGGGGCTATTGTTGGAAAACGGTAAGTTTGGGTTGGCCTCGCATCAAACCTGTTTTCTTTTTCCGGGCACTCAAGACGTCTGGAGAAGCCATTCTCGAAAACAAGAACCCGGAGTCGCTTCTTCCCGAACCGAGTCGTCTTACTTTGGAAGGATCTGCCAGAAGAGTTTGTTACACCCAAGACCGTAGATGCCTTCAAACGGTCTGTGGACATTGAATGGGAAACAAAACCCTGGAAGCTGTAGCCTACTGGGATGCGCCGGAACCCAGCACCAAGAACTAGACGAAACCAATTACCAGAAACACCACCTGTAAGAGCATCGCATCAGGATTACATCTTAGATTGCTCCGAAGTGCAATTTAAGGTAATGCTAATGTTCTCTGCCTTTCCCAAAATGACGGGATCCCAAAAATGTAATATTTGATTCAGAGAATTGCGTCTTGTACGTATCCAGTCTTCGCCATACTCCTTGAACATTTTTACTATTAAAATTTGATTACTATTAAAACAATGGCTAATCGTCTGAGAAAACCAAGTTCAGATATGTCTTCAGCATGTATGTTTATTTGTGTGTGATCGTATATTGACCGAAACTTCCTGCCTTACTTCTGCCAAATTTCCGGTATCGGCCGGATTCCGGCTGAACTAGTTGTCCGGCAAAAAAGTAAAGCTAAAAAAAATCATCAAATATATCGAACTTCAGATAAAATTAAACTTTTAAAAAATTTTCAGGCTTTGGCCGGGTTCCGGGCGAACTATTTGTCCGGCTAGAAAATAATTTTCATACACGGAGTCAGCATGCCTCCTTACCACTAAAACTTTTTCTTATAAGAAATCTTTCGGTTTCAGCCGGATTCCGAGTGAACTATATGTACGAGTAGAAAATGATTGTCATATACGGATTCAGGGTGTCCACTTACCCCTTCATCGAACATTTAACCAACTGAATAAACAAAACTTCGACTTTTAACAAATTATCCGGTTTTGGCCGGATTCCGGGCGAAATACTTGTCCGGGTGGAAAATTATTGTCATATACCGATTCGGCATGTTTTCTTACCCCTAAGTCGAACATTTAATCAGCTCCAAATAAAACTTTTACTTTTAATAAATGTTTCGGTTTTCGCCGAATTTTGGACGGACTAATAGTCCGGCGAGAAAATAAGTTTCAGATATGGATTCAGCATGGCTCTTTACCCAGAGATTGATTATCTCATTAGCTTTATAAAAATATTTTTCGTATCTTAATTTGAAACCCCTCCCCCACCCCTAAATATAAAGTGATGGATCTACGATGTACGAACTTGGCCTGTACTTTGACGAAATGGATCCTCACACCAAGTTTCAACAAAATATCTCAATCACTTCGAGAATTATCGTGATAACAGACAGACGGACGGACGGACAACTTTACCAAGTCATAGGTATCCCGTCACTTACGTTTTAGGATCCCAAAAACGCAGCACGGAGGTAAAAATTACACTATATGTAGACCTACCAGGCTAAAGGTCACTTTTTTCTTGGATAAAAAGTAGCAATCAATAGGCCTCGATGAATCGGCAACGCCGAGACATCCCATTACTCACTTTAGGAAAGTACAGAGTTTTTTTTCCCATTTGGGTCCACTATTACACTACCAATGGAGGGAATACACAAAAAGTTTAACTCCTGAGACCCGTGGCTTTGAAAGTCTTAAATACTATTGGTTAATACTTTATTTTCGAGGCCAAAGCTCGCAACCTATGACTACTTTATCAACTGATAAGTCAGTGTGTGTAATATGCAATCACCGTTTTACATCTGAGAAGGACCGAAAATAAGCTGAACATGATGGGCCTTGAGAACAGGGCAAGGTTCCTGGATTTGTGTATATTTGGGGGGGGGGGGGATGGGCGAATGTGACAACGAAATATGAAACACACTTTCTATTTTCAAAGCAGATCAGTCCAAGTGTTCCCCTCGGGACGAAGGAGGTCTAGCGACTGTAGCAGTAAAGCCCAAGCGCAAACGAAACCCGGATGATTTTTTTTATGATTTTGATTTTTTTATGAACATTTTGCTCCTTGCAATGTGAATTGCTAATATTCGGTAAGACATTGGCTGCTTGTCCAGGCTGTGAGCTACTTACCTAAATTAACTGATTGATTCAAATGTCAAAACCGCAGAGAAAATATCACCAGTCGCCAGAATGATTATTCTAAACAAATTGGTCCTTTCCTTTGTGCTAATTCCTAACGCCAAAAAGATGCATCACTTGCCAAAAGTATTCGTTCAATTTAATAGTCGATTTCTTTAAAGCATAACTCTTACTAGAAATTATGTTTTCACTACGAAGTGGATCAGAAAAATGTTTTTCGAAAATACCATTAGTTTCCACCTGAATTTAGCCATCTTCTTGTTAGCGCTTGTCGATTCTATCCAGCCTTCCTGCTCTCCGACGCGGCGGCTGGGCGCAAAACATTTGAAAACTGAACGCGCCGTGGTTAAAAAGTGGGAAAACAAACAGAAGAACAAAAACAGAAGATTCTCATATCCTTGTGTGTGAAAGAGTTCTCAGCGGACATTGAAGATTCTGGCAAACTGTAAGTTGCGTAACGGACAAAACTCGGCACGGCCGAAAAAGAGCTAAAAATTCTAGGAATAAAACGAAAAAATGGAGAAAGGTGGGGATTTTAGAAGCTTATAATTTCTTAAGGGAGCTAGGTATATTATAAAAGATAGAATAAGCAAGGGGGTCCTTTAAAACAATCAGTTTCTCGTAAAAATAGTAGATTTTTCTTAAAAACAGACGGTTTTTCGTTCACTGTGCAGGCGATGACGCACATTTCGAATGTGCTAAGAATTCATTAGGGCAGAAATAAGGCCCCTACAAGGCTTGCTAGAACGAGGGTCCTGTCCCTCGACACTGTTCGCGCGGGCAGGCTGGACAACTAGGGAACCTAAAGGATTGTATGTACGGTGCATGACACCTGGTGTTAGCAAGCCTTCTTTTGATATGCCGTGCATTCTTTTATAGTCCATGCCTTATTTTAGTTACCTGTGCCTGCTGTATCATCCCATCCTTTCTTTTAGTCAATTTAATCAAGAATAAATAAGGGAAGAATCGAGAAGACTAGAATCATGGGACGTTGTTTTCTGCCCGATCCTCAAGTACCGGGGGTGGAGCCTATTCGGCGCGTGTCCAGACCACAGAGTAAATATTGGCGCTATTTCTTCTGATCGCCATGCTTCGCGTCAAGGAAGTGCGCCAAATTCAAATTAAACAGAAAGAGGCCGACATTTTGCCCTTCTTCTTTCAACAAATCGCTGCTACCACTAGTTTAAAAGACGAGACAAGGGGCTAAAGTACAGTGAGATGATAGAAGTCGTGCAATTCTACATTCAAGGATGACGAAAATAAAGGCAGAAAAGGACCGATTTGGACTGAACACTATAAGTTTAAAGAAGGAAGGGACACGCTTCCAAACATTCATGCAATCTCTATGGCAGATTCTTAGTGATGAAAAAAAAAGACTGTCAATAGGATAGATAGTGAAACATTTAGCCAACTACCCGAGATAATGATATACATTTTGACCAAAAATAATAAATGGTTATCTCAAATGTAGACGTTTTGAATGGTACCGTGCAATTATCATTTTCAGTAATAAATTAAAATCTTAAATTGGGAAATACTTCAAGCCAACGTTTTTCGCAACTAACCGAGAAATGTTATGAACTGAATTTTGTGTACAGAGTACAACTTAAAAACAAAACATAACAACTCTTTGAGTACAATTCGCCAGCTATGCCCAAATTCCAACTTGAATGATGTAAAATCATGATAATAAAAAAAAAAACATTACGAAAAGGCATAGACAATGACAAATGTGGGCAGATGTAAAGTGCAACTATCCGAGATAATGATATACCTTTTTGAACAAGAATAATAAGTTGTTATCACAAACTGATACGTCTTGAAAGATATCCTACACTCAGCAATCGTTAATTAAAATTAGGACTTTATACTGTTTTTCGTAACTACACGAGAAAATGATATGAACTAAATTTCGTGTAGAGTACAACTTAAAAACAAAACATAGTAACTCATTGAGTACATTTCGACAGTTAAATAATGTCCAAGCTTAATACCTTTTCTAGAAGCGATTCTTTACAGTCCTGAGAAGACCAAAATAAAATTACTAATGTTCACACCAGTCCTATTGAATCTGAACTAAATGCATGCATGTTAGATCTGTGCTTCAGCGTTCAAGTTGCTTAATTGCTCCCCTGAGTCATCAAATGCCGCATTCCCTTGGGCTTCACCGTCTTTGTGAAGGGTGGTGACAACATAAGCTTCATAATGCAAATCTGACCCGAGATTGAAAAGGAGTTTCCATTTATATAATCCTCAGAATCTGCACTGTTTGAACTTCCCGCCTTTTCTGACTGCTTCATCACTTTTGCTCTGGAGGTAACATTTAATACTGCAAGAGGCAACACGCGAAGCTCCACCCAGGCTCCACCCCCAGTAAATAATATCGGACGAAAAGAGATCTAGGATGCTGACATCGGGATTATGTGAGTTCTCAATTCTTCCCTTATTTATTCTTGATTTAATGTTGGTGATCTTAACACTGCAAACGCGAAAACCACACTGTCAGAAGTTTCATAAAAGATAACACGAGGGTGCGCGGATTCAAGAGACAATGCGTAACAGATAACACTTCGGATGTTATCTGTTGTGTTTCCAAACGTTATGTATAACAAGCGTTACCATCAGGAAGAACCGAAAAACCGCCAAAAAGTATCTGCTGAGTTTCCTAGTAGATGCTTTTTTAGGTCTTCCTAACAAAGCTTGTTATGCATAACATTTCATGCATAACCTTTTCGAACACAACAGATAACATCCGAAGTGTTATCTGTTACGCATTATCTGTTAAAACCGCGCAGCCTCGTGTTATCTGTTATGAAACTTCTGACAGTGTAATGTTTTCGAATGAACTCCTTCATTCCTTGAAAATGCCTGTTCCCGAATACTCGTCTTCCTTGATGTCTTTGGTATTAACTCTCTGTTAGCCTACACGAAGGGAAAAGAATAACGAACTGATGCTTTAAGTCATTAAGACTTCCAGGGTCCATCTCAATCAATTTGGAAAATTCCACCAGTGGAATCTTTTTGTCTTGGAGCTAACGGCTTTCTTCCTCTCACAACGTTCAGTCCGCAATCCCAGTCCTCAGCGGTAGTCCATTTAGTTCCGTCTCCATTAGCTACTTTAACAAACAGAGCTTTTGGAAGCCGGGCACAAAAACAAGATACGAGCTCATTTACACTTGCTGAGGTCTTTGATGTTTTCACTACGAAGTGGATCAGAAAAATGTTTTTCGAAAATACCATTAGTTTCCACCTGAATTTAGCGATCTTCTTGTTAGCGCTTGTCGATTCTATCCAGCCTTCCTGCTCTCCGACGCGGCGGCTGGGCGCAAAACATTTGAAAACTGAACGCGCCGTGGTTAAAAAGTGGGAAAACAAACAGAAGAACAAAAACAGAAGATTCTCATATCCTTGTGTGTGAAAGAGTTCTCAGCGGACATTGAAGATTCTGGCAAACTGTAAGTTGCGTAACGGACAAAACTCGGCACGGCCGAAAAAGAGCTAAAAATTCTAGGAACAAAACGAAAAAATGGAGAAAGGTGGGGATTTTAGAAGCTTATAATTTCTTAAGGGAGCTAGGTATATTATAAAAGATAGAATAAGCAAGGGGGTCCTTTAAAACAGTCGGTTTCTCGTAAAAATAGTAGATTTTTCTTAAAAACAGACGGTTTTTCGTTCACTGTGCAGGCGATGACGCACATTTCGAATGTGCTAAGAATTCATTAGGGCAGATATAAGGCCCCTACAAGGCTTGCTAGAACGAGGGTCCTGTCCCTCGACACTGTTCGCGCGGGCAGGCTGGACAACTAGGGAACCTAAAGGATTGTATGTACGGTGCATGACACCTGGTGTTAGCAAGCCTTCTTTTGATATGCCGTGCATTCTTTTATAGTCCATGCCTTATTTTAGTTACCTGTGCCTGCTGTATCATCCCATCCTTTCTTTTAGTCAATTTCATGTTGGTGATCTTAACACTGCAAACGCGAAAACTACACTGTCAGAAGTTTCATAAAAGATAACACGAGGGTGCGCGGTTTCAAGAGACAATGCGTAACAGATAACACTTCGGATGTTATCTGTTGTGTTTCCAAACGTTATGCATAACAAGCGTTACCATCAGGAAGAACCGAAAAACCGCCAAAAAGTATCTGCTGAGTTTACTAGTAGATGCTTTTTTAGGTCTTCCTAACAAAGCTTGTTATGCATAACATTTCATGCATAACCTTTTCGAACACAACAGATAACATCCGAAGTGTTATCTGTTACGCATTATCTGTTAAAACCGCGCATCCTCGTGTTATCTGTTATGAAACTTCTGACAGTGTAATGTTTTCGAATGAACTCCTTCATTCCTTGAAAATGCCTGTTCCCGAATACTCGTCTTCCTTGATGTCTTTGGTATTAACTCTCTGTTAGCCTACACGAAGGGAAAAGAATAACGAACTGATGCTTTAAATCATTAAGACTTCCAGGGTCCATCTCAATCAATTTGGAAAATTCCACCAGTGGAATCTTTTTGTCTTGGAGCTAACGGCTTTCTTCCTCTCACAACGTTCAGTCCGCAATCCCAGTCCTCAGCGGTAGTCCATTTAGTTCCGTCTCCATTAGCTACTTTAACAAACAGAGCTTTTGGAAGCCGGGCACAAAAACAAGATACGAGCTCATTTACACTTGCTGAGGTCTTAAGTTGTGGATTTTGCGAGCCGAAAACGTTAATGACGGATACCTAAGACGAGAGTTCAGATAATTTGTTAAGCATGGTTTGAGGATACTTTGGATCAAAGTAAAGACCCGTGCCAGACCCGAGTGTCTGCAAATATTTGCCTTTGAATCCCATAAAAACCTTTGTTGGGGTTCCCATTAGGACTTAGGATTATTTTTTCAATTAGATTTAAGCTTTGAACTTGATGTTCACTCGACGGCAGCCGCAAGGAAGACGTCGACGGAGAAGATCGAAACAACACCAAAGGTGCATAAAGACTCATTCGATCAGCTCAATATGATGGTAAGAATATAATAATAATAGTAATTTTATCTTTCACCCATCAAAAAGCACATGGCATAGATAGAGTAGGAATAAAGAAAGAAAAGAAGAAGGAAACACTATAACAAGAAGAGACCAGACAAACATGGAGACTACGACAACATTATCCTATCTACAAAGCTATCCTATTTTAGAAGAATGCTCTCCCATTGATGCTTCATCTTATTGTTGTAATTCTGTATAAGTTGTAATATACAATAAATTAAAAAAAACGGAGGAAACGGCTCTCTTCCAGCAACAGCCTCCTTGCTATGAGGCTACCATCCTAAGGTAATCCCCTATTCCCTAAACTTAGTCCGAGGCTGACAAAGAAATTTCAGCACCGAAATTGATCAAAACATCCCATCCCCTTTAAGAGTTATCGTTCAGATGGACTGACAAGCTTTACGAAGTCATGGGTATCATGCCTTCTGGGATCCCAAAAAGGTTTCGTCACACCATCCATTACGACAAACAAAATAGTCAGTAGATGCTTTTTTGGCACTTCCTGGCAATGCTTGTTCTGCATAACATTTCACGTACAACGTTTTCCAAGACAACAGATAACATCCCAAGTGTTGTCTATTACGCACTGTCTATTAACCGCGCATCCTCATGTTGTCTGTTATGAAACTTCTGACAGTGTACCGGTCTCCATAATTAACCGGCGAAGCTCTGCATGTGTATTAGGTCATCCTGGAGGCACCACGCCATCCTGCCAATGATGACCGAAGGCCTATAGCTCAACTATGGAGGCTGATGACGCTCAAAATCCCGACAAGGGCCACGATTAAGGATCATCGAGACCACCAGAAGGAGCGTGGAAACTAAAAGTTTCTTTAGTACGGCTATGCTTGTAAAAAGTGCCATATGAGCTCGTAGTTCTTTCTAGACAGTGAAGCTTTTAAGTTTCGAGGAATTCCGTGTCATTTCGTCGTAAAACACTTGAACCTCTAAAACGCAATCAAGTTGCTCAGTTGTCCCACTCAGCCCATAGACGAACACTGACGGAACTCCGCTCATAATACCTCGATTCTGTTCGTTCTACATCACGACAATTTTCCTTTACTGGATAATCCACAGCAATCGTAGAGATGGTTCTACCATTTACTACGAGAAAGCCGAGATCCAAAATATGTTTCACGTGGCGGCTCTGGAAAACTTCTATCAAGGTAAGCAGAAGGTAATGTTTATATAACGATGGAAAACGATTCCTTTCTTTCCTTGAGTGCTTTTGTTGTTTTGCATTTTTAACTTAGAATGGTGGATAGTATACCTTTTTAATAGTACATTAAGCTGTTGTTCCCCGTAACCTTTAAACTACTTTTACTTGATACTATTATTTTCCGCGTGTAGTCCCAGGAAAAGTCTCACGACGTCTGGGAAAAAAAGCCCCTGTCAACAGGAAACTTCTTTTTGATACAAATTATCCAGCTGGATGCATGTGAACTAATAATAATGTAGTCTATGTTTTTGCTTATCACATCATAACTTACAATCACATCATAACTTACTTACACACATCATAATAGTTATTCAGCCAACGCTGAGTGTGACTCACAGTTGATAGTGGCAAACGGATACGTCAGCTGAATTTTATTTCCTGAAGCAATATTTCACTTCTCAGCTCGAGTGGCTTGAGCCCGAAGAGGACCCTTGCCAAGAAAGGCCAAAACATCACTCTAATAAAATTCAGTTGACGCATCCGTTTGCCACAATAAACTCTACAGACATCTTCCTTTAGGCCAAGCTGAATGCGCATCATATTTGACTGAACTTAACAGATATATGAGCTCACTTTTGCTCGAGCGATATTTAAGGCCTAATCCAAGTTGTAGGCTATCGGAATTCCATACAAGCGTGACGTCAGACCCATTTGATCTATTTTACCTCAGAAGTCGAAATTGTAGTTTATTCCTATCGGTGAATATATATCTGAATACATATATAGAGAGCCGAGCGAGGCGCCGGTCGCGTTTACATTTATCAAACGACCTAGGTACAATCAAATCCCATGTTCGGTCCTCAATCACATGACGTCAATATGTAGGTCACGACTGTATGAAATTACGAAACAACTTAGTCGACACCATCTTTAAGGGTTCGAACTTTAGGAGAAATGAATTTGAACTTGCGGCTTATCAGACTAGCGCACTTGTCTACTGAAGTATCTCAATTCTGAAGACAACAATTCCAGTATGGAAGACGGTTTGGTTGTTCAGTACACAGGTATCTTTCATATAGCCTAACAAGTTCACAAAGCCCATCCATCGTGGGTGAAGAGGTTGAGGAAATAACTTAAATAAAAAAAAAAAAAATAATTATCTATTTTCAACCCATATTATAAAAAAAAATTACACCTGAGGAGTAAAACAAAAAATATAAAAAAGAACTATACAACGATGTGATTCGAGGTGAACAAATTAGCCTACTGGCACGATACCAGTCATACACAAATCCCCAAATTCAGGGCAATTTTTTTTCAAAATCTGGTTGAAAAGCAAATTCCCGTTCTAAATTTCAATTGTTTTACAACAAACTGAATGTTTTACACCCAACTACGGCTAGTTCATTTTCTCTTGAGAAACCAAACCCTTCCTACGAAAGTCCCTGAAAGATTTATCTTCGTCCCACACTCCCAGTCGTTCTCATGTTTCCGTAGGAGTGCTGGTGAAATCATCTCCACAGAAACCAACTTTTGGGAAAAAAAGTGGCTCTCCCCTCCCACACACGAAAACATATCCGAGTTTCGCATTTCAACTAATCGAAACTTGAGATTCTTTCAGAAAGGAAACGAACGAAAGGGCTAGGAATTCGTTTTTTTCCGCATTTTCCCGGGAACACATTTTTATTCTGATTGACAGTCTCCACAGAATCGTTTCAGGAAGATTCTTCCGATTGGTTTCGTTAATCTGGCGGAAAAGAATATCTGCGGCATGAGGATCAATAGCGACAGAAGGGGCCCGGGACTCTTATAGGTGACTTACTAGATATCATGACGCAAACTATTTATACTCCCTCATGGCAGAACTTTGTAGCTAACAGTATTTTAACCTATTTATTAGTATAAAGTAGCGTGCACACACAGTCCGAATTTCGCAGTTCGGTGCGAATTTCCTTCTCCGCTCCGGAATTTTGACGCATCGCATGCGGATTCGGTCCGATAATTTCGTTCCGATTTGAGTAGAAAATATTCTACTTTTACAGGAGCGAATTTTAAACGCATGCGAAATTGTGCCCTGAGAATTGAAAAATTAGAAGCTGTGTTTGAAATTTCAACTGTTTATACGACCTATTTAATGTCAGCTGCATTCATTCATTCGGCAATCAATCAGCATCATCTGTCTGTAGGCTAAGCAGTGGATTTTTCAAACCTGGGGCCAAGTTTCACGTCTGAATTTCGTTTTATCTGAAAAACCTGTCGGGCATCGTGACGCGAATTTCGTATGCGCGTTTTCGCGTGCGGAATCTTACCGGACTGTGTGTGCACTTAGCTTAACCAAGGGCACGAAATACGTTTTGCACGGTTATTCAAAAATTTGACTCCTAGACGTATCTTTCGGCAATCTTCTCCACTCCCCACCTTAGAAGTGAGTTGTCTACAGAATATTTACTCCGAAATTTCTTCAAAAAAAGGAAAACATCCCCATAAAAAGCGTTCCCAGCTGAGTCAGAATTAACGAATAGAAAATGTCTAAGAATGGCCTGTTTTTGGACTTTTCGTCAGAGCCCTCATTTTTTCAAAGCAGATTAGTTCGAGATGCCATATGCATGGCATAGTCATATGGGATGACTATGCCATGCGAATGAGAGTTTCGGTGCTAGTAACTTCACATTTATTCACAATGAGCAACTGTCGTTGGGACGCCAATTTCACACTAATAAACAAAACGAATAAAAAATAATTAAAATATTCAGGGCCTCTCGCAAAATCGTAAAATATTGCAGAAAAAACACGACCTCGTCTTCACGAGCCCTTCGATAATTATATTACTCAACGAAACTTACGAAATTCCATCCTTCAACCTGACAAGTGTCCTTTTGAATTTTGGGATTCCAAAAACGTAAATGACGGGATATCTCTGAATTCGTACAAGTTGTTCGTCTGTCCGTCTGTTAGCACGATAACTCTCGAAGAGCTGAGATATTTTGTTTAAACTGGGCATAAGGACTCTTTGGGTCAAAGTACAGGTCAAGTTCGACGATGGGCTCTGTAGCCTGATATTTAAGGGTGGGGTCAAATTAAGGGATGAAAAAACTATTTGTAAACCCTAATGAGATGGTCGAGTAAGGGGTAAGGAGATATGCTGAATCCGAGTATGAAAACTGTTTCCTCCCTGGACAAGTAGTTCACCCGGAATCCGGCAAAAACCGGAAATTTTTTGAAAAGTAAAAGTTTAATCCGAAGTTGATTGGAGTTTCGATTTAGGGCTGAGTCCGAATTCCGAATCCGAATATGAAATATATTTTCTCGCCATACAAGTGGTTCATCCGGAATCCAGCAGAACCAGAAAATTTGTGAAAAGCCAGGTTAATCTGAAGTTGATAAGAGGTTTTAAATAAGTGTATATAAATCGGAACATGAAAATTATTTTCTTGCCGGACAAGTAGTTGGCCCGGAATCTCCAACCATAGCCGGAAACTTACTATAAGTTTCATACCCCAAAGATATAGCCGATATAGGTTGAGCAGACATGCTGTTGCAGCTTTCGAACATATTAAGATTGATTAGAGATTCGGTATCGGGGTAGGGAGACATGCTGAATCTAATTTTGAAATTTTTTGTGGACAGATAAGCTGGCAAAATTTGTAGAAAAGCGGAAATTTAGATCGAAGATTTCGCCTCTCAATGTCACCAGCTCTTTTGCTCTGCATGCAGTTCGCCGAGAGTACTATACTAAAATGGGGAATTTAGTCAAGTGGTCAAGTAGGTCGAGAGGTCGATTCGAGATGAGATGCTCGAGCCAAACATGCATCCTGAGTCCATATCTGACCTTGGTTATAGGTTATAGCAAAATGTTAAAAGTTTGGCGAAGACGGGAAATCTACAAGATTCGCTTGTCTGGATCAAGTAGTCAAATAAATATTCAATATCTGGGTTCCCATCGAAACCTTTGGTCTTGATTCACCTTGGGCTCTGGTAAGTGACCTTCAGAATATGCTGGGCCGACAAGACAAAATTCACCCCGACGCTGAGAATCTGGATTTCACAAAACCGTGAATTTCAATGGATACTGTGAATGTCACAAAATGTTTAATTTTAGACTGTAAAGCCACTTCCGAAGAAAGCCTGTTATTGCGTGTGACAAAAAAAATATGTGTTTTTCAGCCATCTTTTACTGCAGTAGTCGCTAAAGCTTATAGGTACAAGAACATAGAGGTATCACAAATCTGAAAGAATTCATTAGTTCAAAATTGATTTTATGGACAGCGGAGCAACGAAGTAACGGATTTTCATCGAGTATTCAAGCCTATTTAAGCAAACAAGCTATGGGTAACTTGACTGCTGAAATTGACGTATCGATCCATCCCATTCCCCTTATATAATAACACTCTTCAGACCCGGGTTCAATTAATCCTCGAATTTGGTTAACTGATTTT
Source organism: Branchinecta sandiegonensis (assembly GCA_030848855.1). Taxonomy (NCBI): domain Eukaryota; kingdom Metazoa; phylum Arthropoda; class Branchiopoda; order Anostraca; family Branchinectidae; genus Branchinecta; species Branchinecta sandiegonensis. Next base: position 1,974,921 of record JAUPMV010000021.1, on the reverse strand, counting down.
CAAAGGTTGTGTACATCGGGGATACTAAACAAGTCGTCCGAGAAATTAACTCTACTTTCCATTTGCACGTTTCCCTAGGAATACCAAGGAACGTAATATTCGCTCATAACTTGGCTATTCCGGAGAACTTTCCTCTACTTATCGTAAAGGAAATACAGCGCATATCTTCTACCTCTAATCTTAAAGACAGCATGCCGCGTTGAATGATATGGATGCAGGGTCAGGATTTCCTGGCCTGTGTTTTCTGCCTTTTCATAGTGAAGCTGAAATATCTAAAATTTTCCGATAGACCAGGTGATGGTGACGAAAATCTTGTCAGGAACTACAGTCTGCGAGAATCCTACCACGGTCGTCACTGTCCGCATCAAAATCGACGATTTCGACAGACCGATCCCGGGAGTATCTGACTTTCAGTCTCTGAAGGTCAGTCTCCTTACCCCTAAATCGACTGTCAAATTAGCTTGGTTTTTTATATCGCTTAATCGGAAACCCCCAGCCAAAGCTACTCGAAAAGAGCTAATGCTCTTGTTTGGAAGTTTGGGGCAGTAGACGAGCCTGTAAAGGTCCGCCTTTTCAGGACTTACTGTTACCAATGTTTTGCTCTTGGCCTTGTTTTCTCTGCCCATGCTCGGTCTTTGTCAGCTTTGCAAGTTGTTTACAACGCGGGTTTTCGGAAATTTTTCCGTTTGGCTGGGCGATGCAGTGTCAGTGGTGCAGTGGTAGAGAAAAGAGTTGCTACCCTGAAGGAGCTGCGCCGCAAAGCTAATGTTGCTATGTTTTGCCGGTTAAAACACTGTAATAATACTTTGGTGGCTTTTGCTACCCTACCCATTTTCTATGCGCTACCTGTATGGAAGGGTATTTTTGCGTTTGTATTTTTGTTCAGTGTCTGTTTTAGTGTATGTTTGTTTGTTGTTGTTATGGTCTTATGGGCTGAAGTAAAGTAGTCATGATAATAAAATAATAAATATAGGGCCACGGGGCCCATCTACAACTTGACTTGTACTTTCACCGAATGGATCCTCACACCAATATTTGAACCAAATATATCAACCCCTTACAGAGTTATCCTGCTAACAGATGGACGGATACACTGTAAAGTCTAGGTATTCCGTCACTTATGTTTTGGGGTAAACAAAACCTACCTACCTACCCTCTAACTACCCTCTAGCCCTACCCTAACTACCCTCTAAGGAACTCTAACTCCCTCCACGACGGCCGGACCCGGTCAGGATCTATAAATAATCTCTGCTGCTTATAACCCTCCTGTCCAGCAATGTAGTTTCCCGATCTCTCCGCCCTAGGCATACCACAAGACACCCGGAGGACCATCTCACACTTTGGGGGAGACGGGCATCGGAATAGATGCATTACCTTGGTCACGACAAGTTAGGTCTCCACTTTAAGCCTACATGGAGTGAATGGGTAGTTAATTTTACAATTGTATTTCCTGTCTTTTACAAACCTCTTGCCTGGGTAGCCCATGCTTTGATTTCTCGGTCATGGACTGTACAACTTTCTCTGCAACCCTTCCTGTCTCCCATTCTAGACCCTACCCCATCCTACAGATTCCTTATCCCACACCTATCCAACACTTTTTTTTTAAAAGAAATCTTAAAAGTAAGAGCGAACTGACCCCCCCCCCTTCTCTTGGTATAATTTATCTCCCAGAATTTTTTTAGACGATTTTCTAGGACCACTATCTCTTCGCTAAATCTTTAAAGGCTATAAAAGGACCTTATATTTTCGCAATTTCAAAGAAACAGCGAACTACGAACGCTTATCATCTCTAAAGACAAGACAAGAATGCAGACATTCTCTTTGACAGCACAGTACTGAAGAACATGAAAGTAGGACGGGCCAGTAAAAGTAACCTACTGAACACTAGTGTACCTTGCCGGACGGACCTGATCCAAGGTAAACCGGACCAAAATATCACTGTCCTCACTCTACTGGACGTAGACGACCTACACTCAGGGTTGCCACATCAGAAAAATTTAAAGAGTGACTTTTGGCTGAAAAAAATAGTGAACTGGGAGTGAAATTTTATTTTCATGAAAAAACGTGAAATGGTAATTTTTGGTCAGAATCAATGATGCAAAAATGTATTTCGGCAGAATCTCAATCGGTATGGAATCCTCTGAGCATGATGAGTTAAAAAAAACTCCAGTTTTTGCGTTCAGACTTCGCAAATAACTGCTGTATCATACAAAGAATAGACTGTCCAGTACCATAAGACTAGAATGGTTCACATTACAAGAGAAGTATGGTAGGCCAAAGTGTGCCTAAACGAAAAATAGGAGTGCTAAAACTTTATTCCTACGTGCTTCCAGTTCACGTAATAGTACGCAATACGTAATCACCCCACTTTACAGGAAAAAGCAGCGATTCGGGTGCATTTGATCAACGCAAAAAGTGTAATTACGCTGCTGACATGGTTCAATCTGTTTGGAGACTCTTGCCCATGGGATAGTACTTTTCGTAACTCCCACTGAAATTAAAATCTAACTCTTTGTGTAGTACAGACATAGTGGAATGCCATAAAATTACTTGCATCGAGTTGAATTCCGCGTTTATTTTTGTATTTTCTGGAATTGTCACACTATTGTGCGACAAATCTGGACATCTTCATAAATAGAGTGAATTTTATGTCCTACGCAGGACAAGAGTGACAAATAAAAAATAGAGTGAAAATTCACACTATCGTGCGACATGTGGCAACCCTGCCTACACTCCCAAGCCGGACGCTAGATCCAGTAGTAGTAAAGGCAACAGCACCAGCCTATACAGGCCTAACTGGTGGTGCGGATCTCCGATTATCACCCCTCCGCCAGGAAGCGCAATGGGCGATTGGGGGCTAGCCATCTTTCACACACCCTTCCTGTCACCTTCCCCGAATTTCTCCAGGTACACATTTGAAGCTGGCTGGGTGAGCTTGTCTTATAGGATTACACCCCAACCCCCCGCCCACAACCAAACTTTACGCACAACAGAGACTCAAACCAGCGGCCCTTCGCTTGGGAGTTAGACGCAGTATCCTACTACAAATCCCTGACACCCTATGCCAAAAACTGGACCTATTCGACGTCTGGCATAATCTATGCCTAATCTTGACCTACTACTCTGACCTCTAAAAAAGTATTCGGATTTCTTTTTTCAACCCTAATCAAATCACTAATACTTTATTGTGTTAGGGTACCCGGAATTAGGGCTGATTAAAGCGGCATGTCAATCGAATCATATAGATATAGACAAGTACATATTTATGGTTGTTTTGAACCGAATATTCCCTATAAGAGTGACAAAGGTATTCCCAAACAGATGAACCTACAAGATTTTCAATTCCCACAAGATTTTGCTTCTTCTATTCCTACGTTTCTTGCGCCTTAGACTCGCCCTACTGTTAAGGCCTTTTAATCCTCCCAACTCACAAACCCATCCTTCAAAATTCAAAGCTTTTAATTCACATACTAGGTATACTCCTAAGCTCGAAATGACGAAACCCTCCCCCTTTCGTGTTATCGAATGCCAAATGCTCCTAGACGTTTCTCTACAGGAAATCTACGAAGACCGACAACTTTTTTATTCATCTTATACATCCCAACGTAAACAGTATAATGGCAGTCGGATGTAGTTAAGCAGAAAGAAAAATAAGCGAAAAGGAAGACTATGGTTTGTTATTCAAGAGAAACTTCAAACGGAGAAAGAGCGAGATAGCAACTTAGTTTACAAGAAAGACTCGTAAATCATATCGTTAAAGGAGGGGGGGGGGGGGCATTTCCAGGCGAAGTAGGTGACTATTGTGTACTTCCTTTCTGCACAACTAAAACACCAGCCAACGTTCTTCCGAACTAATGCAAACTGGATCTACCCAATATAACAAGAGCTGTAAGCTCATATGGCACTTGCATGGGTCAAGATGATTTGATTGATCAAAAGTAAGTTTCGACTTTGCGGTTGAGATGCGCACTCTAAGGGAGCTGGAATTTCATTTGCCAGCAAAACCCTTGAGGCAAAACTGCTAATGGGCTGATGGGCATCACGAAAATGCATATATTGCTTAAAAGTATTTTTTTTTACTTTGCGGTCAAGATTGGTACTTTAAGGAATAATCGGATTTGGGACGTAGCAATTTCTAAGCAAATGTTGTTGAGTCTCCAATATTCCAGCGAAGTTTCATCGTCCTAGCACATCAGGAAGTACCTTAACGCGCGATCACCGGAATCCCAGACCCCCCCCCCCCCTCCTCCTCCAACTCCACCCACAATATAGCCAATCCGGTTCTGTAAATGATTAATCCAGAGCATCTGTTTGTCATTCACACGAAGTTCGATCCAGATCACACCAGTCAAAGCGGGTCAAGTATTTTCCGCCCTCCCCCCAATTATTGCCGGATTCGGTCCGGAAATGAAAAAGGTCATAAGAGAAAAATGTCCTCTGTTTAATTATTAAATTTCACTCGAATCCAATCACCCGTTCCAAAGTTACGCATGACTCAATATTCCAGATTCCCCCCCCCTCCTCAACTCCCCCCCCCAAGATTATCATATCAAGGATTTTTTTTTATTCCAAGTCAGTTTGACCGGGTCCCTGATATGCCTTCGAAGTTTCGTCGTGAAAATCCCCCAAAAAACGGAATTCCGGGAAACCCCCTCCTCCCCCCCCTCAAGTTTCCGGATCCAGACAAATTATGTAAAAGATTTACATGGACCAGATGTTTGTTCTTCCCAGCAAGTTTCACTCCGATACCATCATTCTAACCGTTTCCCGAGAATTCCGGTCCACACCCCCAGCTCCCCCGCGGTGCGCGCAGCCAATCCGATTCAGCAAATGACTTACCTAGAGCATCTGTTTGTTCTTCCCACAAAGTTCCATCCCGGTCCCTCCATTCTAAACGGGTCACGTATTCCCCCCCCCCCCCCCCCAATAGTTGCCGGATCCGGTCCGGATATGAAAAAAATCATCGGAGAAATGTCCTCTGTTCAATTCTTAAATTTCACTCGAATCCGATCACCCATTCCAAAATTACGCATGACTGAAAATTTCGGATTCCCCTCCCTCCACTCCCCTCACCATTATCTGATCGACAAAATTTTTATTTTGAAGTCAGTTTGATTGGGTCCCTGATATGCCTGCCAAGTTTCATCGTGAAAATCCCCAAAACCACCATCACCGGAATTCCGGGACCCCCCCCCCCATAGGTGTCCGGATCATGCTTGTTCTTCCCAGCAAGTTTCACTCCGATCCCTCCATTCTAACCGTTTCTTGAAATTTCCGGTCTCCCCCCCCAACTCCCCCCTGGCTACCGAATCCGGTCAAGACTTTAAACGGGACATTACAGATATATATTCTATTCAGTTATGAAGTTTCATTACAATCCGATCATCGGTTCGAAAGTTACACACTTCTCAATTTCCCGGATTCCCCTGCAGATTCCCCTTCCTCCACTCCCCCACCATTATCTGATCGACAAAATTTTTATTTTGAAGTCAGTTTGATTGGGTCCCTGATATGCCTGCCAAGTTTCATCGTGAAAATCCCCAAAACCACCATCACCGGAATTCCGGCCCCCCCCCCCATAAGTGTCCGGATCCAGTACAATGGTCTAAAGGACTTATATAGAGCAGATGCTTGTTCTTCCCAGCAAGTTTCACTCCGATCCCTCCATTCTAACTGTTTCTTGAAATTTCCGGTCTCCCCCCCCCAACTCCCCCCTGGTTACCGAATCCGGTCAAGACTTTAAACGGGACATTACAAATATATATTCTATTCAGTTATGAAGTTTCATTACAATCCGATCATCCGTTCGAAAGTTACAAACTTCTAAATTTCCCGGATTCCCCTGCAGATTCCTCTCCCTCCACTCCCCCCACCATTATCTGATCGACAAAATTTTTATTTTGAAGTCAGTTTTGAACGAATGCCTGCCAAGTTGCATCGTGAAAATCCCAAAAACCACCATCACCGGAATTCCGGGACCCCCCCCCCCCATAAGTGTCCGGATCCAGTACAATGGTCTAAAGGACTTATATAGAGCAGATGCTTGTTCTTCCCAGCAAGTTTCACTCCGATCCCTCCATTCTAACCGTTTCTTGAAATTTCCGGTCTCCCCCCCCAACTCCCCCCTGGCTACCGAATCCGGTCAAGACTTTAAACGGGACATTACAGATATATATTCTATTCAGTTATGAAGTTTCATTACAATCCGATCATCGGTTCGAAAGTTACACACTTCTCAATTTCCCGGATTCCCCTGCAGATTCCCCTTCCTCCACTCCCCCACCATTATCTGATCGACAAAATTTTTATTTTGAAGTCAGTTTGATTGGGTCCCTGATATGCCTGCCAAGTTTCATCGTGAAAATCCCCAAAACCACCATCACCGGAATTCCGGCCCCCCCCCCCCCATAAGTGTCCGGATCCAGTACAATGGTCTAAAGGACTTATATAGAGCAGATGCTTGTTCTTCCCAGCAAGTTTCACTCCGATCCCTCCATTCTAACTGTTTCTTGAAATTTCCGGTCTCCCCCCCCCAACCCCCCCCTGGTTACCGAATCCGGTCAAGACTTTAAACGGGACATTACAAATATATATTCTATTCAGTTATGAAGTTTCATTACAATCCGATCATCCGTTCGAAAGTTACAAACTTCTAAATTTCCCGGATTCCCCTGCAGATTCCCCTCCCTCCACTCCCCCCACCATTATCTGATCGACAAAATTTTTATTTTGAAGTCAGTTTTGAACGAATGCCTGCCAAGTTGCATCGTGAAAATCCCAAAAACCACCATCACCGGAATTCCGGGACCCCCCCCCCCCCCCATAAGTGTCCGGATCCAGTACAATGGTCTAAAGGACTTATATAGAGCAGATGCTTGTTCTTCCCAGCAAGTTTCACTCCGATCCCTCCATTCTAACCGTTTCTTGAAATTTCCGGTCTCCCCCCCCCAACTCCCCCCTGGCTACCGAATCCGGTCAAGACAAATATTCTTTGAGCCCAAGCTGACTTTGAAACATTTATTCAAACAAACGGGACATTACAGATATATATTCTATTCAGTTATGAAGTTTCATTACAATCCGATCATCCGTTCGAAAGTTACACCCTTCTCAATTTCCCGGATTCCCCTGCCCTCCCCCCCCCCCAAATGGTCGGATCAGAAAACTGATTATTTATAAGTTTGTTTGGTCGGGTCTCTGATATGCCTGCCAAGTTTCATGGTCCTAGCACAACTGGAAGTACCCTAACTCGAAAAAGTGTGACAAAATGCCCTAAATTTTCAAGTTTCCAGCGCCCCCACTTCCCCGCATATGGTCGGATCGGGAAACTGATTATTTCCAGGTTAGTTTGGTCGGGTCCCTGATATTCCTGCCAAGTTTTATTGTCCTAGCTCATCTGGAAGTACCCTCACTTGAAAAAGTGTGACAAAATGCCCTAAATTTTCAAGTTTCCAGCGCCCCAAATCCCCCGCATATGGTTGGATCGGGAAACTTATTATTTCCAGGTTACTTTGGTCAGGTCCCTGATTTTACTGCCAAGTTTAATTGTCACAGCTCATCTGGAAGTACCCTAACTCGAAAAAGTGTGACAAAATGCCCTAAATTTTCAAGTTTCGAGCGCCCCCACTCCCCCGCATATGGTCGGATCGGGAAACTGATTATTTCCAGGTTCGTTTGGTCGGGTCCCTGATATTCCTGCCAAGTTTCATTGTCCTAGCTCATCTAGAAGTACCCTAACTCGGAAAAAGTGACAAAATGCCCTAACATTTCAAGTTTCCAGCGCCCCGCACTCCCCCGCATATGGTCGGATCGGGAAACTGATTATTTCCAGGTTAGTTTGGTCGGGTCCCTGATATGCCATTTTCATTGTCCTAGCATATCTGGAAGTACCCTAACTCGGATAAGTGGGACAAAAAACTCGGACCGACCGACAGACCGACAGACGGAATTGTGATCGGTATATGGCACTTGAGCCAGAGGCTGCAAGTGCCATAAAAACGAGTCAGGCAATCCCATCTGCTCATACAGTGCTCAGTGGCAATCCATTAAACTACTGGACTTCACTTTTGGGGATCCCAAAACGTATGTGATAGGAAATTAACGACTCGGTAAAAGTTGCCCGTCCGTGCGTCTGTTGGCACGATAACTCCCGACGTGTTTGATATATTTTTTGTTCAAACTTGGTCTGTCGATTTTTGGGTCAAAGTACAGGTCAAGTTAGTAGCTGGGCCTCGTAGCCCTATAATTAAGGGTTGTACAACTTACAAAATGACGGAACAAAGGGGACGGCTTCGAGACACTTAAGTAAGCTGTGTGCGAGGTGCAGCTTCTGCCACTGCTCTTGCGGGTCTTTCTTTCTCGGTGTTTTTTAGTGCATTTGAAATTACCAACAGTGCCCGAGACGGAACTTTCTCAATAGCGTCCGACTGCTCTTATACTCCTCTGTTTCTCCACCCCAGATCAGCAGTAAGATACACTACAGTAACCGAATAGGGTTGAGACCAGACAGTCTAGTTAGACATCACTTATTTATTTAAAATAAGTAACTTCAGTATTTCATTATTTACGGAAAGCCAGATAACAATGCGTTACTTCGTTTGACCACTATCCACAGATAATCAATTTTATCAAACGAACACATTCTTTCGGATTTGCAGTGCCTTTATGTGCTTGTCCCTCTATGCTTGAAATGTAGTAACAAAAAGGTAAGCCACTGCTGGTAAATAAACTAAAACTGACAGTTTTCTTACAAGACATATAACATCATTTTCATATTTTCTTTACACTGTCAGAAGCTTCATAACAGACAACACGAGGATGCGCGGTTTCAACAGATAATTCGTAACAGATAACACTTCGGATGTTATCTGTTATGTTTGAAAACGTTATGCAGGAAATATTATGCATAACAAGCTTTGTTAGGAAGAGCCAAAAAAGCAACTACTGACTCATGATGTCGGAAAACTCAGCAGATATTTTTTTGCGGTTTTTCGGTTCTTCCTGATGGTAACGCTTTTTATGCATAACATTTTTAAACACAGCAGATAACATCCGGAGTGTTATGTGCTACGCATAATCTGTTGAAACCGCGCATCCTTGTGTTATCTATTATGAAACTTCTGACAGTGTAGCCGTGGTTTTTCAAAGCTTAGTGTATTTAGGCATAGAAATGCATGTTTGTTGAAATTCAAATTTTCCGCATCTGGGTGAATTTTCGGTTGTCCTGTAAGCGACGCACATCATGACCGTTATTCGGCCACTAGAGCACCGGGTAAAAAAGACAAAATAAATTAGACGAGTTAAAATAATTCGGTGTTTTCAATGCCAGATGTAAAAAATAAGCTGTATTTTCAGATAAACTTTAAGCTCAGCTATACGGCTAGAAAACGGAAGGTTATTTTTCAGGTTCTTGAAATATTTGAACTAGTGTTGATTTAGTTTTATTAGAGTTGATATTTTCAAATCAGCTTGACCGTGAAATAGGTTCCGAGAACTATAGAGTTTGCCGACACTGAATTCCCCTCTGGATTGTGGTGGTGGGATGTGGGGGGATTGTTTTCAGCCCTGTTGAGATTGTTATGTATCTTGAATCCCTTATTCATCCAATACCACGCATTGGAAACTTATCCTTATTCAACATGTGCAAGATAAAAGAAGAAGAGCATTCGGTGCGGTTGTTCGTTTACGAGGGATGCATCGCAGAGATGTTCTTGGTTCTATTTATACGGCTGTTGCAGTTCCTCACATTCTTTTTCCGTCTGCTTTCTTTTCTTCTTTCCGTCCTTCTGAACTTTCTGCGTCAAAAGTTACTTATTATAAATTCTCTAAATTCCTTCTTGGTTTCCCTATTTCTGCGAATAACTATTTCCAACTTCTAATTTTAAAGTGAAGAATACTTTGGAAACTTTAAATAGTAAAATCTAAAACTTTCATCAAAAGGCTGACAACATTCTTCTTCATCAGCTTTTTCCTCTTTTCACAAATATGCGCCCTGATTAGTTTGTTTATTTTGAACTTAGTTTATTCCATTGCATTTCATTGTTTCTTTAGTAGGCTTATTTATCTTTAACGGTCAGCTGTTTATTAGTATTTAAGTGTGTGTGAGTTTGATTGACATTTTGTTGGAACTTTTTATACACTACTCTTCAGTTTTGAAGGATTCAAATAAGTAACAATATAATACTGGTTATGTTGTGGCTCAGACCTTCAACTTTACCATCTTGTTGGAGACTTTTTGTAAATAGTAGCTGAGTGTACATTTATTTGATCGAGAAGAGTGCGTCTGAGCCCTAAGCTACCTAGGACATCCATTTGTTGATTGGTTTTGAGAGTGGAACCTAAGGTCAGGTCCGCCGGTATTCAGAGCATGTCCACGCTCTCCACAAGGTCCCAGTGACTCCTATTCAAGACCTAGCCTTAACCACCACCCTCAAAACCATATCACCCTATATAATATATAATAATGTAATACCAACTAGGTTGTATAAGATAATTTTCCAAGCTATCACCAGCCCCATGTCTACGACTGAAAAGGATAATTTTCAACTGTGGTATTTGATCCTGAAAAGTTACTGACAGCTTTGCAACACCAACTAGTTTATATAAAATAATGTCCCCCCAGTCCCAATATCTAAGGTTGGAAAGGATAAGGTTCGACTGGCTGCAAAGGCCAATTTAGTCCCTACGTCCGATATTCTATTTTTTCTTTAAGCCGTGGGGTATAGCTTGTGATTACGGATTCTGTCATCAGTTCGGGAAAAAAAAATCTTCTTGGAAAATAACATTTTTAAAACGTTGATGAGTTGACAACTACAGCGCTCAACAGATAGGGAAGGAATAAAACTAAAGTGTTGCTCTTGCAACAGTTGCAACACTTCAGTCTACGTAGCCGAACAAATGTTGCTGCAACGCTTCGCGTTGCCCAGGCACCGTAGGTCTAGTTACTATTAAAATTTAGAAACAGATTAATGCCAATGGCTAGTCATCTCAGAAAACCAAGTCCAGGTGTTCAGTATGTATGTTTACCCCTATACGTCATATACGTTTCGGGGAATTAGTGTTGCCCTCCCTGGTATCTTATTAAGTACTTCTGCGCAGGTAATCTGTAAAGTAGGGCGATACATTGATAGTGCATTAAAACTTGAATTTTGTTAGGAGATCCATTGATTTGTTTAAGTTTGCGTACTTTTATTTATGTAATGTGTTTGTGTTTATGGCCTTCGGGTTTTTTCTGATTACACTATTATTATCTACTTTGACGAAATTGGTCGAAACTTCCTGCCTTGCTTCTCCGGTTTCGGCCGGATTCCGGATGAACTAATTCCTCGACAAAAAACTATATGTCAAAACGAAATCAGCATATCTCCTTACTCCTAAGTCGAACCTCTAATCAACTACAGATAAACTTCCTGGCGAACTATCTGTCCGGCGAGAAAATAATTTTCATATCTATGGATTCAGCATGCCTCCTTACCTCTACATCGAATCTCTAATCACCTTCAGGTAAACTTTTTAGAATTTTCTGGTTTAGGCCGGGTTCCGGGAAAACTAAATGTCCGGGTAGAAAATGATTGTCATATATGAATTCAGCAAGTCTTCTTACCCCTAAATCGAACATTTAGTCAACTTCAAATTAACTTCTTACTTTCAACAAATCTTCTGGTTTTGACCGGACTCCGAGCGAACTACTTGTCCGGGTAGAAAACGACTGTGATATACGGATTCAAAATGTCTCCTTACACCTAAATCGAACATTTAATCAACTTCAAATAAAACTATTACTTTTAACGGTTTTGTTCAGTTGTGTAAATTAACGGTTGTGTAAATTTTCCGGTTTTGGCCGGATTCCGGACAAAATATTTGTCCGGCGAGAAAATTAGTTTCATATGTGGATTCAGCCTGTATCCTTACCCTAAATCATGGGGCCGATCAGGCGTCTCATTGGCTTTTTAAAACATTTTTTTTTCGTCCCTTAATTTTTTGGTAATTATTTCAAGCGTAGAGGGACAAGCACATAGAGGTACCAAAAATCCGAAAGAATAAGTTCGTTCTATGAAATCTATTATCCCTGGATAACGGAAAAACGAAGTAACACATTCTGATTGGGTTTTCAGGAATATTTAAGTTAATATGCGGATAGTGAAGAAGTGAATAGTGGATATCTACAAGATCCAATTGTCTGGATCAAATATATAAAAATTTGGGATCTCATCGAAATCTTTAGTCTTGTTAATACCGACACAGTCTGATGAACACCATAAATACGCTGGACATCGTCATATGCCCTATGTTTAATGTGTGTATTTCCCTATATGTGTATCTGGCTATGGCTGAACTGAAAAAATAAATAGCTTATTTCTGCATCGATTTTTTCTGGATCTTTGCTCTAGAGGGTTAGATCGGTTCATGTTACTTGTGAATAATGTTGGCTGCTGTTACGAACTTTCAGAAAGAAAAGGTAGTCTATAATTTGCTCGCAATAATCATATTTGACAATGCAAAACGGATACGTCAGCTAAATTTTATTAGAGCTATATTTCTGCCCTTCTTGGCAAGGCTACTCTTCGAAATCCAGCTCTAAAAAAATGTAGCTGATGTATCCGTTTTGCATCAAATGTGATTCGCAGCCAGTTTGGGCTGAAGGAATATCTATCACCGAACAACGGCACTTCAAATCGCCCAGACATGCTGCCGACAAGTATCCATCTTAGCTGGAAAGAACAAGAAGAGACAGGTGGTTCCAAAACCAGAATACAGTAAAATCTCTACCCTTTCAACGATCCAATCGAGCAGCAAAAACAGCAGCCGTGACTAAAATGATCGTAGAACCAGCTTTAACTTCCAAGCAATTTTCAGGGAAGAAATTCACAAAACCAGATATTTAAGGAAGAATCTAAAATTGTTTTTCCACAAGTTCATTTTCCAGCTTGAGAGGCTTGTGCCTGAAGAGGACCCTTGCCAAGAATAGCTCTAATAGAATGTAGCTGAAGTATCCGTTTGGCATTGTCGAACATGATTCTCACTCAGTTTCGGCTGAAGGAATATCTCCGAAGTAGGGAACTTCAAATACCCAGACATGCCGTCGACAAGTATCCATCTTAGCTGGAAAGAAGAAGAAGAGACAGATGATTCGAAAACCAAAATGCAGAAAAATCTCTACCCTTTCAACGGCCCACTCGAGCAGCAAAACCAGGAGCCGTGCCCAAAATGAAATCACAGCATCAGCTTGAACTCCAAGCAATTTTCAGGGAAGAAATTCACAAAATCAGATATTTAAGGAAGAGTCTAAAATTATATTTTTACAAGTTCATTTTCCAGCTTGAGCGGCTTGAGCCTGAAGAGGACCCTTGCCAAGAATAGCTCTAATAACATGTAGCTGACGTATCCGTTTTGCATTGTCGAGCATGCTTCTCAGTCAGTTTGGGCTGAAGGAATATCTCCGAAGTAGGGAACTTCAAATCACCCAGACATGCCGTCGACAAGTATCCATCTTAGCTGGAAAGAAGAAGAAGAGACAGATGACTCAAAAACCAAAATGCAGACAAATCTCTACCCTTTCAACGACCCAATCGAGCAGCAAAACCAGGAGCCGTGCCCAAAATGGAATCACAGCACCAGCTTGAACTCCAAGCAATTTTCAGGGGAGAAATTCACAAAATCAGATATTCACGGAAGAGTCGAAAATTATATTTTCACAAGTTCATCTTCCAGCTTGAGCGGCTTGAGCCTGAGGAGGACCCTTGCCAAGAAGGGCCGAAACATAGCTCTAATGAAATGTAGCTGACGTATCCGTTTTGCATTTTCGAATATGATTCGCAGTCCGCTTGGGCTGAAGGATTATCTATCACCGCAATAATCGTCAACAAGTAAAATCGTCACTACTTACAACATCACTGTCCCACTTACAGCAGTTGGACAACTTATACAGAAGTACAACAATAACATTAAGCATCAACGGGAGAGCATTCTTCTACAATAGGATAGTTTTGTAGATCGAATACTGTTGTCGTAGTCTCGATGTTTGTCTGGTCTCCTCTTGTTATGGCGTATCCTTCTTCTTTTCTTTCTTTATTCCTACTCCGTCTATGCCATGCGCTTTTTGATGGGTGAAAAATAAAATTATTATTATTATAATCACTGCCATCGACTCGTAATGGTCTGTTCCTATTTTTCTCCGAAAGAAAAACCATGTTTGGAAATCCGACTATTGTGGATCGGTCCCACCAAGGACACACATTGCTTCAAACTCAAAACCGACGGCAGACAGATCATGACTATTCCTTGAACCCTAGGTGACTGCACATAATTTCTTACTGCGATTAGAGTGCCCGAATGGGAAGATGTATCGGCAGCGGCCCTTATGAGAGACGACTGGCGACTCTTCCTGGAAGCTCTAAGCGCCTCCGGAGGTGCAGGAGGAACTAAGGTAAGGCAATCAGAGGTTCATTTCTCTAGCTGAGCCTGAAGAGTACCCTTGCCAAGACGGGCCGAAGTTCCAAAGAATAAATCTCAGCGGATTTTCCGTTTTGAGCAAATACAGACAAATCATGGACACTTGGGAGCATGCACACATACAGGTTAGTCAATTATCTCATATAACGCCTCTGGACAGCCAAAAGGTAGTATCTGACATATTTCGGAAATACATTTTATTGCATTTCTGTACATCAGAAGGAAAGACGCATCTTTGGTCTAATTGTCGTATCTGTACGACACATAGAAGCTGAGATATGAGTATGGCCCAGTCGTCGTATCTGCAGTTGCACTTAAAACGTGGGACCGCCAAAAGGTCGCAACTGCAAAACATCGCTAATGGACTTTTAACCAGGGACTCATAAATTTCCTGTAATGAATCGCCATTCAGGGGGCTTGTCAATAAGAGATTTCTGATGCGCTCTTGACCGAGCGTCAGATAGTTCGAGAAATACCCATGGGGATAGAATACGCGACTATCCACATAGAAATTTTTTTCGCAGCTGTTGTGCTGAACTAGGAGTATTTCTCTGTAATGGAAAAGTTTCCTGGATCGTTTGTCCTAGCTTAGGTACCTGGTGGCATGCTGAATAGTCCCAACAAATTTTGTCTATCTGAGCAAGAACGCCGATTCGACCAAAGCGGAATTTTTTGAAACTAGGTGAGGCTCGGGCAACATAGCAACACAGAAGCTTAGGAAATGACAAGCACCCTGAAAGGCGAGTCATTACAGGAAATTTATGGGTCCCTGTTTTAACAAAGAATTGAGAGGGATCCGTTCATTGCTGGCTACGTGTTAGAACGGCTTTCACCAAATCGCATCGCAAGCTGAAAGCAGGGTGGTTTCCATAACATCGAGCACACTTTACTACTGAAGCTTTGCAAAGATTTTCCCTGGTAGACTGATGATCCCCTGCACAGATTGCACACTTTGGGATTTAGATTAGATTTAGATTATATATGGGGTTTATTGGAAAAAAATACTAAGAACTACAAAACCCTCTAGAAGTTTACACTTGTTAAGAGGTTTAACAAACCCCCTTTGAGAGATTAACCTACATAACACTATAATAAAGAAAGAAATAAGTAAAAAGAGAGGAAGAGAAAAGAAAAAAAAATAAACAAACTTATACACTTACTCGGTTCTTGGTCCAACACCCAACAAAAAAAATGTACACTCCAAAATCCGGTCTCCAAAAACAAAGAAAACCAAATAAATGAATAAAATATAAATGATTAAATAAACATTACGGAATCTGGGCCAACCTGAGAACGACTCAAATCAACATAATGACAAATTAAAACTCATATTGGTGGAGACAAAGGGTTTTAAGATCTCGGCGGAACTCACACAGATTCTCTGACCTTCTTAATGATTCTGGCAACTTATTCCATACAATCGGCCCAGCATGGCGTAGTGAAAATAGTGACCTTGTACTAACAACCTGTGGTATTCGTATGTCACTAGCGTTACGCGTTGGATAATTATGTACAGCACCTCCAGAAATAAACATATTCGAGAAACAATTGGGAACCTTAGGCCAAGTGATCGAAAGCATGGCATTTCAATCAGGTTTGTGTGTGATTATCTTATTAAGATAATCATTTTCTCCTGCGCTGATCCCCGAGGGCTCGGATAAAATGCACTATTTCTTTCCCTATCACTCAAAAGAGCTCTAGGACACCAAACTTCCGTCAAGATCCCCCAGCATGCTAAAACCACCCAGGCAAAAGTTTGGCTTTTCCTCTCTTCGTAACTTGAGATCAACTACTTGGAAAGATGCCAGAACACAAGAAGCCAAATCTCCAATGACCTCCGTCCAAAGCTACATAAGTTCTGGAAATGAATGTAGAACACGGATAAGTCGGCTTTGGCTCGAAGCAACTCTATTACGAAAGTTGCAGCTGACTACTAAAGTTTAAATAAATGTACATACTGTCACAACTACAAAAAAATACGTTGGCGAAACTTTGAGAACCTGATTTAGCAGTCTAACCCAGACCCAGCAGTTTCGTGAAGATAAGACAAAAAAACAAGAGCTAGAAGCTCATATGGCACTTGCAAGGTTGGGTCAGACGATAAAATCGGGAATTCGTAAATTCGGTGGTTCATGTAATCATTTGTAAGCAAATCCTTGAGTCATAAATGGACCCTTGGGGATCGTGATAGTGTATCGTTTGGTCAAAAGTTATTTTTGCACTTCGCGGTTATGATGGGCACTTTAAGAGGGCTAAGAATTTCTTTGCAAGCAAAACCCTTAAGGCACGAATGATCGGCCGTTTGGGTTCCTGAAAATGCATCTTTCGGTCAAAGATATTTTGTTCACTTTTCGGTTAAGATACGCATTTTAAGGCAGTTAGAAATTCGATTGTAAGCAAAATACCTTGAGGCAAAAATGACCAGGGGCTCTTGTGGATCAAGAATATGTATCGTTTGCTCTAAAGTATTTTTTTTACTTTGCGGTTAATACGAACACTTTAAGGGATTCATTTGTAAGCTAGAAAAAAAAATCGAAAGCATTGCCCGAATAAGTCCGGTTCTGCAAATGATTTATTTAGATGATTTGTTTCATCTTCCCACCAAGTTCCATCCCGATCCCTCCAGTCTAAAGTGTGTCATGAGGTGTCCCCCCCTCAACTCCCAACACACTAGTCGGATCCGGTACGGAACTGAAACGGAACATCAAGGACACGTGCTATTGTCAACTATCAAGTTTCATTCGGAGCTGATCACCGGTTCGAAAGTTATGCATGACAGATGATTCTGATTTCCCTTCTCTACTCCCTCAACGATAATCGTATCTGGTGACTATTTCCAAGCCATTTTGGTCGGGTTCTTGATAAGCCTGGCAAGTTTCATTGTCGTAGGACATCTGGAAGTACCATAAGTTAGGCGATGTATCTAGGACTTATGCTTGTTCTTCCCACCAAGTTTCGTCTTAACCCATCCGCTCTTAAGCGTGCCACGACATTTGCGGCCCCCTCCCCTCCCCCACATTCATCAGATCCATTCCGAAATGTCTGAAACATTTGTCCTTTCCAACTTTTAAGTTCCACTAAGCGATCGGATCACCCGTTCGAAATTTATACATACCTCAAGGTTCCGGATTCCCTCTACCTCCACTCCCACTAAGGTGGTCCGATTGGAGAACTGACTATTTCAAGTTAGTTTGGTCGGGTCCCTGACATGCCTGCCGAGTTTCATCGTCCTAGCACATCTGGATGTAGGAGTAACTTAAAAGTGGGATCACCGGGATTCCGGAAAACCTACTGAAGCTCCCCCCGCAGTGCCCGGGTTTAGTTCGGATCTGTCAATGATGTATCTAGGGGCTGTGACTGTTCTTCCCATCAAATTTCACCCTACCTTTCCACTCTAATCGTGTCACAAGATTCCCGTCTCTCCCAAATCCCCCCCCCCCACAGTCACTGAGTCCGGTTCGGATTCAAAGTAGGACATCTGAGAAATGACGTCTTTCCAAATATCAAGTTTTTTTAAGATACGATCATCCGTTCGAAAGTTACACATACCTCAAGATTCCGGATTTCCTCTGCCTCCACTCTCCCCACTGTGGTCAGATCAGGGAAGTGACTATTTCCAAGTTAGTTTGGTGCAGTCCCTGATAAGTCTGCCAAGTTTCATCGGCCTAGCACATCGGAAGTATCTTAACCTGGGATCACCGGGATCTCCCCCCTCCAACTCCTCCTGCAGTGCCCGGATCCGGTCCGGTTTTGTCAGTGACGTATCTAGGGACTGTGCTTGTTCTTCCCATCAAATGTCATCCCGATCCCACCACTCTAAGCGTGTCACAAGATTTCCGGTCACCTCCCCCCAACTACCCCGCAGTCACTGAATCCGGTTCGGATTTAAAGTAGGCTATCTGACACATGTCAAATGACAGGAACTGAAGACTATGTAAAGCAAAAGTATAGTATGTACTTGTATGTTAGTGAATTTTTATTGACATTTTCCTATGCTATTTTTCGCAATGAAGAATTTTTGGATGAATAAAGCGAATTTGAATTTGAATCTGAAAGCTGTGTCCATCCTGTAAAAGAATTTCCAACATTTTGATTTTCACCTCCCCTTTCCTCGCAATACATAAGGTCAGTGCTATGACGCGCCGCTGAAACAGATGGCTACAAGATCAAGCCGGCGACACAGTTTGTCCGATTGCTGAAGTCTTTCCGATATAATTCTGGCCTTCATTGTGCCCCGAAATGCTGTTCAAATACTTTCGAACATTAACTCAAATGTGTGAAAATGAAGGATCAAGTATTACAAGATCATCCTAACTAGTCATCGACACCAATAAAACAGCCAATTTAAACTTTAACCGAATCAGGCTGAGATAGGACCTAGTTACATTTCACTTAATTATTTGAATAGATTTAAAAAATTTGATGAAAATACCTTACTTAGTTGCTCCGCTTTTCATAATCGATAATCTTCGAATGAACTTTTTCTTTCGGATTTCTGGTACCTCTATGTGTCTGTACCTATACATATGCGTGATATATTTAAGAACTACAACGGTAAATGCCAAAAATATGTCTTTTTGGGGTCACACACTATAGCGGGCTTTCTTCCCTGACCTTCGGTCCTTTATCCACTGAAATGTATGCTTTTGCTGAAACTCAAATCCTCAATGCCGGAGTGAACTTTGTCTTGTCGGCCCAGCAGTGCATATTTTGAACGTCATTACTAGAGCCCGAAAAAAAAAATCCTTTAGCGTGAAATAATTCGGTGTGTTCAAACTCAAGATATAAAATAAGCTGGCAATTCAGTTAAACTTAAAAACACTATTATGCAAATTTAAGCATACAAAAAGAACGATCTACTAGACATTTTAAGACAAAATCTCGTATCTTAGTCCAAACTAGTAAAATGAAGATGGCAGGATGTGAAACATTTCGTTTTGGGATATCGTTAAAAACAACTGCTGAGCGCGGCTTAGCGTGATAAGACTGGGATTGAGTTAGGTTGATGTGCTCACTGAACTTTACAACATCTACGCAACAGTCTCTGCTACCTTTTCATTACTCGTATCTTAAATCTTTACTCGATGATGGCAGGATGTGAAACATTTCGTTTTGGGATATCGTTAAAAACAACTGCTGAGCGCGGCTTAGCGTGATAAGACTGGGATTGAGTTAGGTTGATGTGCTCACTGAACTTTACAACATCTACGCAACAGTCTCTGCTACCTTTTCATTACTCGTATCTTAAATCTTTACTCTATCTTCAAATTCGCCTCCAAAACACATTTTTCCAGCAAAGGGCCGTGCGTTTCCAGGGTTGCCAAAACAGAGAGTGAATTGGGAGTGAAATTTATTTTCATGAAATGTTCACTTTTGGTCGGAATCGGCTCTGCTAAAATGACACATCTTATTTTTAATTTCATGAAAAAAACTTGAAATAGTCACTTCTGGTCGGAATCCCTGCTGCAAAAATGACACATTTGATCATTTTCTTAAATAGAGTGATTTGTAGGTCCTACGTAGGACAAGAGTGACAAAAAAACAAAATAGAGTGACAACTCACACTGTCCTGCCCTCTGATTGGGTAGCTTGAGTGACGTTTAGATCCATGGTACACACGCCTGAATGGAGCCTAGGAGCCATGGAGAACACTCTATATGAACAAGTCCAAAACACGCCAGTGATTCTCGGGAAGAACGAGAAAACGTAGCACTAACGACTCAAACTCAACAACTCAATCCTGCCTATACCAATCACGGCCATGTTTGGAAGCAGCTGTGATACCGCTTCCGGCTCTTCCGGTATGTACAGGGCGATTTTGAATCAGCAAGAAGAGTTAGTCATCAAGAGTATTCCTGTGTAAGACAAGGATACAGTCGCACATCGATTCAAGCATGGCTTTAAAGTTTAATGAAAAGCCAACTTATTTTTGTATCATCTAATTGGATACACTGAATTATTTTGATTCTTCTAAAGGATTTTTTGTTATTCTCCACTATCTGCTCTACTAGTGACTTCCAGAATATCTACGGCCGTCTCGACTGCAACGCACATTCTACTATGACGCGGAAAATTTGAATCTGAATACAAACGCGGATTTTCAGTGACCAATGAAAAGCTGCCAAGAATGCTTCTTGCAAAAAATTCAAATAGCTGGGTTTATTTTTCAGTAATCTAGTGTGCTCTGTTGAGAGTTGAGAGAATTCAAAAGTTTGAAACTAAGGTGTCAATTCTCTTGTCTTTGAGAGGTGAAAGATGAACAATCAGCCTTCCCTGGTTTCACTATCCTTGATCTCACTTGGTTTGTCTTATCTGCTGTCCAAAGTTTCTTAAGATATCGCAGGGCCTGCACTTTCCTTCTAGTTTCTAAGCTTTCAAGTCCAGATTCTGACAACAGGAACACAATAGGAGTGGTTTTCCTGGCTGCAAAGGCAATACGCATTGATGCGTTCAGTACCGGATTCAGCTTTGCTAATGTTGTATCACTGCCTGAACAATAAATGACTGATCCATATTTTAACTTTGATCTAATATACTTAATATGGAATTCGATCATAAAACGTGGCTTTTGCCCCCACCTGACAGTCGTGAGCACCTTCATAAGATTCAGCCTTCTCAGACATGCAGCCTTCTCAGACATGCAGCCTTATTCTTTTGAACATGGGTTTTCCAGTTCAGATTTTTCTCAACAGTTAAACCAAAGAACTTCGTTTCACTCACAAACTGACTTTGTTGGCCTCAAAATTTTAGAGAGGGGATCTCTGTAGTTTTTCGTTTAGTGATGAACATGGCATTTGTTTTGTGTGCAGAGAAGCTGAGGTCGATATCTCTGGCCCAGTTTTCAACTTGGACCAATACTGCTGAAATAGCTTCGACTCCTTCTTCTAATGTCCTTGCCATCACTCACAAATTATTATCATCAGCGAAGATTCCTGCATTTGAATCCCCATCATCAAGAGGATATTAGACTCCCCCATGTTATCGGAATCAGGTCCCAAAGCTGACCCTTGAGGTACACACCTTCTTCCTCTCACTAAGACTGATGACACTGTATTTCCTATTCTTACTGTCTGAACACAGTCACCCAGGTAATTCTTTCTACACAACAACAATCTACCTCGTATTCCAGCTTCAGTTATTCCTAATAGTATTTGTCGATACACCATATTATCAAAAGCTCCCATCAGATCGAGAAAAACTGCAATCATCATAAGTCCGTTCTGTAGAGCATATAAAGCGTCCTGCCTGAAGAACAGCAAGTTTTCAGTGGTGCTTTTATTTTTCCTGAAGCCACACTGTACATCTTTGAGCCCGCGCCTTTTTTCCACTTCCCAATTCAGTATTTTCTTAACAAGCCGCTCATACACTTTCCCTATCACTGTTATAAATCGATGGTTTTCCAATTTTGAATTATCTTTCCCTGGTTCTGGGATCATAATTGCTTGACCCTTTTTCCAAACACTCCGAAAATATCCATCAAGCCATGCCAGGTTGATTATAGCTAATAACACTGTAACCCATTGCAGTGGCAACGCTTTGACAAATTATGTATATATCCTATCTTCCCCGGGTGAGGTTGTAGGAAGATTATTTATTACACTTTCAATTTCAGCGCTGGTAAATGGCTGATTGTAGGGGCACATCAAATCCTGCTTTGTCATTCGATGAACTTTAGCTGCGATTCTGGCAACCTCTGCCTCATCAAGATCACTCTTTCCTATGGTTTTACTTAAGTAATGGGCACTGGCATTGGCTTTGTCTTGATCTGTCACCAGGACTTGATTCCTATACACTATGGGAGGGTTGGAGTTCGTGGGGGGAGGTTTATTTTACATTCGTCTGATGAAACCACAAATCTTACTAGTTGGGTTACGGAAGTCCAGATTTTCAAGAAACTCTTCCCAGCTCTTTGTAATTATAGAATAGCGACACTCGTTTATACTCGTTTCTCCTTCTCAGATATTCCTTCTTGGCTACGTCACAATCTTGACTCCACCAAACACAGCTTCCTTTGCAGCTACAAGTATACAGTTCTGGAAAACGTCATCATCCACTGATTGCCCCTCTGCAACAACTGCCTCAATATCAATCTTTCGAGATATTTTTGAAACTTCGCCCAATCTGCTCTCTTGATTTGAAACTTAGTAATCACATTTGGCTCCTGGCAACCAGATTTCACTGGAAACCATCACTAAGATTTATTATATTTGGAATAAGATCTCTAAACAGGACTGTGTTATCCAAACTTAACACGGTAGTAGATGTAGCAAGATCTGGACTTGTAAAAGCGAAGTCTATTGTGGTGAAAGTTCCTGTAAGAGGATTTTTTCGCGTAGGAAGCCCTCTTGGTGTCACTAGGCATACAATGCTATCTAGCAGTAAATCCCCGAGGCTTTTCCTGAGGCGTTCACAGTATCACAATTGCACCATACTTTACTGTGGGCGTTGAAATCGCCGGTTAACAACAACATGTTCCCCTGTAAGTCAATCAACAACCAATTCATTTATTACATGGCCTATGTCTTTATTACTCCCATTTGAGTTGTAGACATTTATAACACTAACTATTTTTCCATTTTCCAAATGCAGTTTAAATCCAATTATTTCTACACTCTCTGAAGCATCAACACACCACCTCTCCCATTATCAATTATATCCTTCCTTAAAATGTTGTAACCATGGAAATTCATATTTACATAGGGATTCAGCCATGTTTCTTGTACACATAATACATCAACAGAATTCATATGACAGAAGTCAACCACAAGATCTTTCTTCTCTTTCTCACTGACTGCGAGTTCCATGATAGGATTTGAAAGTCCATGTTGCTGAGCTGCTGCCTCATTTACTGAGCAAATATCTCTGATATGATCTGCATTTAGTCGGCCAAGCTCCAGCTCTTCTACTAGCTTGCATAGTTTCTTAATACGTTCTG
The DNA here is from genome assembly GCA_030848855.1 of Branchinecta sandiegonensis. NCBI lineage: Eukaryota > Metazoa > Arthropoda > Branchiopoda > Anostraca > Branchinectidae > Branchinecta > Branchinecta sandiegonensis. The sequence continues at coordinate 1,951,535 of JAUPMV010000021.1, read as the reverse complement.
GTAGAGACAGTGCAATTAAATTCAGCATTTCTGGACTCAAAAGTAGCCCAATCACAAGGGTTGTAGCAGCTTCCTGTTTGATTTCTTGCTTGAGGACTGGTGTAGCTTCATCATGGTCACGGTTCCAGTCTGAGATATTATCAGCAAGTTTTTTGTTTGCCACATCTGCTTAACTACGATGTGTTACTTTGGCTGTCCTGAAACCCATCTGATATTTTTCTGCGACCTGCAAAATGTCTCTGTTCTGCATTCTCACTGGGCAAACATATGAAGTTGACGAGTGATTGCCCTTGCAGTTAGCACACATATACAAGTTCGATTTTAGGGTACTATCAGAGGACACTTGTCAGATGAGTGTTTTCCACTCACCGTAGACAGATGTGAGCTTCGGCTGTACAATCGGTCTGTTTATGACCACATTTCTGACATTTATGGCATTGTAGGATTCTCCTGTTGTAAGCGTATACTTCCCCCTTCCTTCCACAAACCACACACTTGGGGGGAGACAGACGCTTTCAAAAGCAACCATAACTGTCTAATAACTTTTTTGTTTTTTTATTGTACCATTTTTTCCGGTGAACTTCTTTCACCAGAACTGATGAATGAACATACTCAAGGATCTCCTCGTCTGTCATGGTCAATGGGACTCCCTTTATAATCTTTCTGCTCAGTCTTGGTTTCTCACTTCCAGAAATTTTCATTCCAGCAATAATGTAAATTTTTTAAACCAATTTTGCTGATTCCTCATCCTGGAGGTACACAGTCATTTTATCTAGCTCTATTCACGTTGAATTCGAATTTTCTTATCTTTCAGTGATTCTTCTAAACACTTCACTATGTCGAAGTCACCAGGCAGATATTTATCTTGTTCACTGACTGTCACGTCGATCATAGAAGATAATAGTTCACCCTCTGGTATCTCAATCAATCAATCCATTTTTATTTTCAACCCTAATAGCACTAGGCTAACACGGGCGGGAATTGGAAAAATAAACACTCGCTAACAATACAAATAAAATACAAACTAACAAACAATAAATAAATAAGAAACGAACATGAATCATGAACAATTAAAATGTTTAGTAAAATACGGAACGAATGAATTTAGGTATCTTTCTGAAGATTTTGTAGGTGGGGGAACAAGCTTGGGTTTTGGGTCGTCCTTGCTTCGCGTGTTGTGTCCATGAGAGGGTGTAACGAAGTCCGGAAGGATGGTCCTGTGGTGCTGAGAATTCAAAATTTGGTGGCCAAAACGCATGAGAAGATTATGTCTTCTTTCAGACAGTTTTTCGATATCGAGGATTTGAAGGCTTTCGTTGTAAGATGTGTAATTGTGACCAAGTATTATTCTGCAGGCTCTCTTCTGCAGTCGTTCGATTTCGGCATCCTGAGCTTTACTTAAGCCAGGATGCCAAATTTGGCAGCCGTACTCTGAAATGGGCCTTACATAATTTTTATAAAGTGTCACTAGTTCATGGCGTGGAACCCCAAACCGCTTCAGGTATGAAAATGAACGAAGGGTAGCAGAGCTATTTTTCACTATTTTTCCCACTTCACTTTTCCATTGGAGGTTATCATCCAGAATGATGCCAAGAATTTTTACAGAATTTTCAGTTTTCATCAACGATTCCGACTCGACTGTTTGTAATACTTGTTTAGTGAAGTTAATCCTCATGACGTGACTTTTGGAATTGCTGACTTCTAATTTGACATCCGAGCATTGCTGATGGAGATTGGCGATCATGTCATGGAGCATCCGATCTTCATTTCCTCGAATCTCACGCAGAAGAGGAAGTGTGAGGTCATCAGCAAACTTTAAATGGTTTCCTATGTTCATCATGAGTTTGTTGACTACCATCAAAAACGCCAAGGGCCCGAGACGAGTCCCTTGCGGTGCCCCACAAGTTAAAAGTCTCAACGACTTGTCTCTTAATAGACCCTTTTTGAGCTGGAACTGACTGGACAGGGTTTACATTTCGCCTCTTTGCTTGCTTGGGTGCGATTTCACTACTAGGAGAATGTCTCTCCTCTTGAGCCCTATGTTTGGATTGAGTCCCAATATTGGAGTATTCACGACTTCTTGTACCAATCCCTCAACCACCCATGGATTTACCGGCCTCATCTCTTCATCACTTTCAGATAGTAGTGGTGGGTAACGTCCTTCGTCACTTAGCACAGAGTATCTGTTGGCAACTGGTACACCAGGCAAACTATATTTTGGTGGGTAAAAACAACTTCCTACTATCTGGATTGGTGCTGGTCTTTGAATCTTCTGAAAAATTTGCTGCTGACCATAAAAAGCATTGGGGTTGGGGTTGTATGCACCTTGCTGCCAGCTTACTGGTACATTTTGCGAACAAGGCAACCGGCGGTGAAGAATTTGCATATTACGTTCAGTTTGCCGGTTAACTTCGCATTGCTACTAATATCGACCGCACTCGAACTAGAAGCGTCTTCACTTGTCTGTATAATGCGGTGGAATGATCGCGAATTGTTTAGTTGTGAGCCCTGGGGGCTGGTCAACACAGTCACTGCATAAGAGAGAGAATTTGCCGGAGTCGTGATTAAAATGTTCTTGCACTTTGAGATCAACTGGTTTTCGCGCTGGAGTAAGAAGATTTTATGATCTCGGTCACTAATGGCTGCATTTAGGCGGGACGCCTCTGCCCTTGTTTGACTCGTTATGTCTAGGAGTTTTCGAGTCAAGGTGGAAACTTCCCTTTCTTGATCAAACCGGCTATCGTCAGAAAAGGTTTGTTGCTGTTTGTAGAGCTCGAACTGTTTGTTAAGGGAGGCAATAGTGTCCGTGCTCGATGTGGAGTCCTTTTCCAAAACGGTAATAAGTCTCCCCATAGACAGCTGGTTTTCTCGCAAAACAGACAATTCAGCTTCCATTGAGTCTATGAGGAACTGACGGTGGGAGATTTGGGAGTTGAGGCTTGTCAGTTCAGACTCGTATTTGCTGACACGATGGCAAATTTCGGCGGACGAACTGGTCAACGAATCGAGCCTTGACTGCAACCCATCGATCTCTAGGCTGAGAATTGGGCATTTGCGGCAATCCTTAGGATCGGTAACCGGCTTTGGGGCAGTTGCTGGAGTGCTTCGCAGCGATGGCGGTGTCTGGTTGTTACAAGACGTCGATGGGCGCCGGGAAATAGGATGTTTTCCAAGAGATTTGTTTGCCGTGGGGGTAGGTACGAGAGTTTTTGACTGACCTTGGGGTGTCCTGGGTTGGACAAAAGATGCGCAGTTGAGGCATAACCAATCCACTGAGTCTTTTGGCGTGTGTTCCTTGGCGACAAATCTGGAGTGCAGCACTTGACTGCACTTGGAACATTGTAAGGAACCGCCGGGACTGTTCCTGCTTACCAGCCCACGACACTCAGGACATGTTAGGCGAAAACTCTTTTCGCTTATCACCATGTTATTCGGTGGGTTAAAACCAGGGAGGGAGAGCGGAGAAAGCCTTGGTGAAACGGGGTAAAACAGTGTGGTATAACAGGATAGACTTCAAACTTCAACCTCGGACAGTTTGCTAGGCTGTCCAGGCACTGGTACTTCCTATAGAAAAGTTCAACACACTGCCCCCGCGTTTTCACAGAGAGCCACTTATAACCACTTTACTTTGACAATTATCGTCAGCACATCCAATAAACTCCGTGCGCTCGGCATGGACTCTCAATGAGAAGTGACTTCAGCAATCGGACAAACTGCGTCGCCGGCTTGATCTTGTAGCCAACTGTTTCAGCCTCGCGTCATAGCACTGACCTTAGAGGTGAGAATCAAAATGTTGGAAATTGTTTTACAGGATGGACACAGCTTTCAGATTCAAATTCAAATTCACTTTATTCATCCAAAAATTCTTCATTGCGAAAAATAGCATAGGAAAATGTCAATTAAAATTCACTAACATACAAGTACATACTATACTATTGCTTTACATAGTCTTCAGTTCCTGTCATTTGACATGTGTCAGATAGCCTACTTTAAATCCGAACCGGATTCAGTGACTGCGGGGTAGTTGGGGGGAGGGAGACCGGAAATCTTGTGACATGCTTAGAGTGGTGGGATCGGGATGACATTTGATGGGAAGAACAAGCACAGTCCCTAGATACGTCACTGACAAAACCGGACCGGATCCGGGCACTGCAGGAGGAGTTGGAGGGGGGAGATCCCGGTGATCCCAGGTTAAGATACTTCCGATGAGCTAGGCCGATGAAACTTGGCAGACTTATCAGGGACTGGACCAAACTAACTTGGAAATAGTCACTTCCCTGATCTGACCACAGTGGGGAGAGTGGAGACACAGGAAATCCGGAATCTTGAGGTATGTGTAACTTTCGAACGGATGATCGTATCTTAATAAAACTTGATATTTGGAAAGACGTCATTTCTCAGATGTCCTACTTTGAATCCGAACCGGACTCAGTGACTGTGGGGGGCATTTGGGAGAGACGGGAATCTTGTGACACGCTTAGAGTGGAAAGGTAGGGTGAAATTTGATGGGAAGAACAATCACAGCCCATAGATACATCATTGACAGAACCGAACCAAACCCGGGCACTGCGGGGGGAGGTTCAGTAGGTTTTCCGGAATCCCGGTGATCCCACTTTTAAGTTACTCCTACATCCAGATGTGCTAGGACGATGAAACTCGGCAGGCATGTCAGGGACCCGACCAAACTAACTTGAAATCGTCAGTTCTCCAATCGGACCACCTTAGTGGGAGTGGAGGTAGGGGGAATCCGGAACCTTGAGTATGTATAAATTTCGAACGGGTGACCGGATCGCTTAGTGGAACTTGAAAGTTGGAAAGGACAAATGTTTCAGACCTTTCGGAATGGATCCGATGAATTTGGGGGAGGGGAGGGGGACCGGAAATGTCGTGGCACGCTTAAGAGCGGAGGGGTTAAGACGAAACTTGGTGGGAAGAACAAGCAAAAGTCCTAGATACATCGTCTAACATAAGGTACTTCCAGATGTCCTACGACAATGAAAACTGGCAGGCTTATCAAGAACCCGACCAAAATGGCTTGGAAATAGTCACCCGATACGATTATCGTTGAGGGAGTAGAGAAGGGAATTCAGAATCTTCTGAATGCTAACAGCGTTGGCGTTTCTTCCAATGGTGGGTATCCCATACAGCGTTCGACCGCTATGTTCAAATCTAAAGTATATCCAATCTTTGACTACTTTGAAGACACTTACATAGGAAGAACATCAAAGGCCATCAGGGCAAGCAGAAATGTTGGAGCAGCTCATCCAAACATTCTGCTGCCGGAGCAGGGCAAAACAAAAATGAGTATTGAGGGATTTGTTGAAGGGTGCCCGAACCCACCAAAGAAGTGGAATTACTAAAACTAACCTGCGACTGAAAACCATAGTAGGGAGATCTTTGTCTAGTCAAACTGACGTACTCGAATATTTGCAGGAAATTGCTCATAAATACATGTTTTAATGTATTATATAGCCATACTATTTTAATGTAACTGAGTATTTAATATTATAAAGCTCAAAAACGAAATCCAAACTTGAAATCCGGCTCTCTGTGACGAAATTTGCGTATGACAAATTGTCCTAATGACGAATTGTCCGTATGACGAATTGTCCTTGTGACGAATTTTCCTTGTGGCGAAATGTCCTTGTGACAAATTGCCCTGTGACGAATTGTCTGTGACGAATTGTCTTATGACGAGTTGTCCTGTGACGAATTGACCGGACACCTTCCCGTCTCGTCTCCGGGAAACAATGCCCGCCGTGTAAATGAGCCTTTAATCATCTGACCCATCGATTATAATGTTTTCCCCGCCTTTGCCCTCAGCATGAAAGCAGTCCTTTATATGCCACTTAGTATTCTAGACCTACATTCATATTGGCCTAATCCCTCCTTCAGACTTGATCACCAAAGATCTTCGCAGTCAAAAGTTCTGCGATAGCATCTTTCGCATCGACCAAAAAGCCAAGTCAATCTTCCCCCTACTGAGCGAAAACTGCTAGCGGGACAACTTCGTGCCCTGTGAATCAAACGCGCCCGCAAGGCCAGGGGCAAGGGCATTAGGAATATCAACCAGCGAAGGAAAACCATATTCGAGGGAATATCAATGAGGACGGAGAATTATATCGTCGAGAGAACACGATTTGAATTTCCTTAAGCGCCGCAGAAGAATGTTCCCACGCTCAAATAGGCGTGCCCCTCTGCACTTCCTCTCAGAGAGTTCAAGGACGTGACAAAATGAACACATCAAAGCTTCATCGACAGATCTCCTTTAGCAGTGCTTATAAAGGGTTACACATTCCCGTGCACTTGCTGTACACCGTTTCCGAGCACCCGCGATGCTGGCCATAAATTAGGCAATTCATTTGTCAAAACTTCTAACTATGCTGATTTTAGGATTCTAGCACGTTGCGACCGGCCAGGCACCGAGTCCTTGATGCACCGAGAGTGGGAATCCCTCGGGTAATTAAGCATTGTCCAAATAGGTGTTGTAAGGTGTATTACGGCGTATAAGGCTTATTACAGATTCCTCTTTTCCTCGGGGCGCGATGTAATAAGGAGAATAAGGGAAATGGAGCTCGGCTCTATTCTGCCTTATGCAGAGCCAATCAGATTGCTTGGTTGTTTCTTCCAGCGGGCCGAGGAAAGGGGCAGCGCCGCCAGTGTTGCCACGGGAAGCACTAAAGTTCTACTTTGTTGGAAAACTGAAGAAACAACTTTTCTTCAAAAGAACACGATTTGTTCTGTTACGACTGCTTACTGCTAGTTCGAGGACCAATGCTGTTATCTATAAATTTTATAGCTTTTTACAATATACATATAATTGTACTGGTGTACTTCAAGTAGTAGCCTACTAAGAACACTTGTTCTTATTAAAGCTTGTACTTTGCTCCTTTCTAAGTGGTGATATTAGAAAGTTGGCCTACGGCAAAAAAGTAAACTTTTGAGCTGATGCAGATAGAATTTTTTTTAGATAGACATTGATGAGCTGATCAAAGTATATGTCATCCGTTTTTTGGTACAGAAATTCCTTTATGAGATACAACAGTTTGAAAGTTTAGAGGGGTTGACAAATTCAGTAGTAAGGTACACAATGTAACCAAAAAATAGGCCGATCCCAATCGTGAGACATGTAGGGGATTTGTAGGCAACAGTAGGCTGTTAGAACATTATCATCTTCGGCAATAAGGGGTTAGCAACTTTGGTACGGGGAGATTGATTTGAAAGTAAGAATCGGTTGCTAGAAGGGGTTCATGAGGGGCTAGGAACTTGTGCAAATTGGTGCGGATACAAATGATAATGTAAAACAATGTCATAGTTTCGCAATAATTAGTTGAGTGTCATCTATGGTATTTTGATGCTGAAAAGTAACGGATAGCTTATAATACCAACTAGGTTATTTAAGATAATGTTCCAAGTTTAAGGGGGATAAAGGATAAAGTTCAACTGGCTGCAAAGTCAATTTAGTCCCTACTTCTGAAATTCTGTTGCCGTTGTTTTTTTTTCAGCGCTGAGGGATAGTCGTGTGATAACGGATTATGTCATCAGTTCAGGAAAATTACTCTCGCAACACTTTTGTCGTTACGGATTACGGATTTAAAGTTACGGATAGCTTTATAATACCAACTATGTTATATAAGATAATGCTCCAAGTTTTCGCCAGTCGCGACGTCTACGATTGAAAAGGTAAAGTTCAACTGGCTGCAAAGTCAATTTAGTCCCTACTTCCGATATTCTGTTGCCGTTGTTTTTTTCAGCGCTGAGGGATAGTCGTGTGATAGCGGATTATGTCATCAGTTCAGAAAAATTGTTCTTGGAACATACCACTTTGTAAACCTTGATGGGTTGACAACTTCAGCATTTAACCGATAGCGGAGAAACAAAACCAAAGTGTTGCTTTCGCAACACTTTTGTCGGCGAAGCCGAACAAAGTTTGCTGTAACACATCACGTTGCCCAAGCAACGTAGATCTAGTTCAATTTCACCTCCTGGAATTCTACAGCTGGATCTTTTTAAGGAATCGTCGTCATATCATGGTTTTCCGACATCTTCAGCATCAAATAGTTTATTGTCTCACCAAAGAAGGCATACTTCAAGAGGGGCGTTTTCAATAAGGCATGCAGTAGTAGCGCTATGGAATGAAATACCTCTGTGTATTAGGAATGCAACAACCCTTCAGTCTTTTAAAAAACAACTAAAAGAGTCATTTTCAAGAGGTAGTAGTTGAGATTTGGTATTTACAATTTGCAATTTACAATTCGGTTTATTTGTCCATAGATATCTTGTACACACAAAAAATAGTGCTTGAAATGTCCTTACAAATAAAAAGATCAACCAAGGATTTATATGTACAATTCACGGTTTGAAATACAATTCATCAGAATACGAACGCGAATTACAATGACAATTACAGTATTGTAAATGTCATTACGATCAAATACAAAGTATTTGTAAATGTATTTAAATAATAATGTTTCTTTTTATCTTTGTTCTAAAAAGGAATATTATTGAATGAGCTCCTTATTTGTATGTTCGTTCCCATAGGCCACATGGCCTTTTATTAGGCGGACATGTAGTTGTTCCAGGAAGTGTATTATTTTTTGTGTTAATAAATAATTTGAAAAATCTGAATCTGCAACAGCAACAAATCCCCGGGTATTTTGGACTTCAATTTCGCGAACATTTCACCCGAGGATTTGCTTGTCGAAGGATATTCTTCGAAGTCAACAACAACAAAATCGGGTTTTGGAGCAATAATTTTGATTAAGTCCATATAAGAAGTGATCCAAATGGACACATGTTTATGTCCATTGTACAGAGATATCCTGAGCTTTACAACCTTGGAATCAATTGCCACATGACAGTACTCTCCCTTGAAAAATACCCGGGTACCGTGTGAACATTTTTCCCTCTCGTCTCCGGGGAAACATATCCGCCGTGTAAATGATCCTTCGGGGTGAAAGTGGACTAGGCGTTACGTTAACATATAAATAGTTTGGACGTAACGGGACACGTTACCCCATCATCCATTCTTCATTTACAACACTGGCTACCGCCTGCCGCACTGGGGTTGCAGCCTTGCGTGTATGTTTGCCAGGCAGAGATTGGCGAATCCGGCCATGACAGGATTCGAATCCGAATCCAGGGCAAGGTATGAATCCGATTCCGAATCCGAATCCAGGGGAAGGTACGAATCAGATTCCGAGTCCAGGGCAAGGTACGAATCCGATTCCAATTCCGATTCCCAATCTATCATTTCATGCGAAGGATTCGAATCCGGAATGGAATCCGACTTAACCAAAAATCAAAGCATGTACATAGGTTTTAGTTTAAAAATCGGGGGGTGACAAAAAAGCGCTGGGTCGCTAAGGCAAATGAGAAGGTTAATTGGGCGTTTAAACGAAATTTTAGGTTCACTGTAAAAAAAAAAATCTTGCAGTATTTGCTACTGGGATTAATCTTGTCTCTAAAAAGATAATCTTACCTCTAATTCGGATTCATCTTATCTCAGTAGAAATAAGATTAATCCCAGTCGCAAATACTGCAGTTAACTTTAATCCTTACTCGGAGAAACTTTTTACAGTGTTTTCGGTGTGTTCGTTATAGTATGGGTTTCCTCTCGGCATCCAGGAATGAATTTCGGGCTTACAACCTTACAACCACAGCTTGTAAAAATTGGGACAAGATTAGAAAATGGAGGGAATTCGTGAGATTCAGACTTTGGAATCCGAGTCCGAATCCAGCCTGGCAAGCAGAAGATTCGAATCCGGCCAAAAAGAACGAATCCTGGATTTGAATCCGAATCCGGATTCGCCCAACTCTGTTGCCAGGTCCCTCTGGTAAGTGCGACGGATCTCTCTGGGGCTAAATATAGCTGTATCGAATCTCAAGACAAAAGACAGACCACTCACCGGCCATGTTCGAAGTCCTGTTGTCCCTCGACTAATCAAATTTGAACTCTCTAGAATGTGAACTTGACTATTTTCCCAGAAGTAAGTTCGAAAGCCGTACTCATCGGAACTCGGTTGGGAAACATAAAAGGCGTAAAGTTCAATCAAACGCTCACAAGGTTCCAGACTCATTCGTTCAACCTAGAATTTAGAAATGGGGATATTCAATTATTAGCTCTGTTAAAGGACACTGCGTCCCTAAAATACTAATACAACCTATTTCCATAATCGCTACATCCATTCTTAAAGCGGGCCACAAAAAATGGTCTTCTACCACACACACAACGCTAACCATCCCTAATGTCACTATGGATGTCCGAAACCACTAAAAACACCGTAAAACAATGAGCAAATTAAAAAAAAACACCAAATTTCCTAGGTTTGAAATAACTCTGTCTGGACTAAATCTCAGCCGATTATCCCGGACAGCTGCTATGGCACGTAGGGAGCCAAGGGTCAAAATAATAATTTCCATCTAACGCTCCAACTGTTTATTACAAATACAAATAAATTATAAAACCAAGACCAGTGTGGTACCTCTGAAGACATACAAAAATTATCAGTTAGGTCTTATAATTCTTTGCTAATCAATCCTGGAAAATTCCGCCATCTAGAACAGAAGACGTTGTGCGTGGGTTTTTTCTCGAGCTAAAACAGCAACTAGGCAATCGAGTTCAAATCCAAACAACCCATGGCATGCGATCACTAAGAAAAGGTAAACCGAATGTTTGGATTAGGTCTTTAAAGTTTAACTGAAAAGCCAACTTATTTTGTGTCATTTAATTGAATACACTGAATTATTTGGATTCACCAAAGAATTTTTTATTTATTTTCCACTATCTTCTCTAGTTATGACGTTCAGAATATCTGCGTCCGTCCCCACAACGAAAACTCTACTACGAAGCGGGAAATTTTAATCTCAATACAAACGCGGCTTTTCAGTCGGCAGTGGTGAGACTGGGGAAGATTGCTTAGTGCCTGAACACAAAAAAAAATAATTTATTTTTCGTAAGGCATATAAAAAAAATGCAAGCGCAAAGAGGTACCACAAATCACTCGGAAATTCCAGAATTTGAAAATCGATTATTGTGAATAGCGGAACAACGAAGTAACACATTTCAGCGGGTCTTCTAGCCAATTTTAGTGAACAAGTGATAGGTAACTAGATTGTCCCATCCCAGCTCTTTTCGGTTACACTTTAAACTCAGAGACCCGAATTTCAGCCTGTACGTACTAACGACAATACAACTTGCAATTTTGTACCAGAAAATACTACTAAAATGTATAAAAAATAACACAAATAAATAAAGAAAAACCATAACCATATGATGGAAAATAAATAAACAAAAGCAGCTAAATATTTGGCAATGTTTATTTCTTTTAATAACTAGTTTCCAGGCTGTGAAATCATTGCTGATTACACACCATGCCATATTCTCATGAAGGAAAGGTATGTTTACGAGCTCAAAGAAAGCTATCGAACCACCGAGAGAAGTTTGAGAACGTAAAAAGGTACAGATGTGTTCACATTAATCGTTCCTATCGGCAGAAAAATACTTGCTCAGCGTCTCCCGCCATATAATTCAATTCAATTCAATTCATTTATTTGTATCCGCCAAAGCTGGCGAGTAAAAAAAAAAATATAATAAAATTCACACAATTGGTCTACAGACTAATAACTAGACCATATACTCTCATACAAACTCTACTTCATTTAAAAAAAAAAAAAAAAAAAAAAAAAAAAAAAAAAAAAAAAAAAAAAAAAAAATTAGCCTACGCTATCCTCAATGAAGTCTACCTAAACTTTAACCAAAATAAAATCAACACAACGCATCGGTCAAAGTGTGCTTTATGGAATAAATTTTTGAAAAAAATGTTTCCCGTTTCTTTTTCAGAATATCAGTGGGGTTTTTTAAACCATAATTTTCCATCATAAAAGAACTGGATTGGTATTTCGAAAACCGGCATAAAAATTTCCCAAAATTAAAAAAAGTAGTTTTAATATGAGATAAATTTGTCAACGTTAAAAAAGGTAAAAAAGAAGATGCAAGCAAAGCCTGTGGAAGAGCAACAGTGTTAAAAATCTTTGCAAGATTGCGTCTAGATAGGAAATCCCTGAGACAAATCACCGCCCCGAAACTAGAAGAAATACGCGACTCCACATCTTTTACTATTAGAGCCCTCGTTAATGACAAAGTCGGGCCATAAGGGATTCCCAGATATCTTAAAGACTCACATGGTTTTGTGACTGAATTATATATACGGACAGATACTGAAAGAGACTCTTTCAGAAAAAACTTTTCAAAAAACTCTTTTAGCCTTCAGCTTTGAAAAAGTATCTTGCATGTCAGCCTCATTTCTCAGCGAACCACTTTCCAAATTCAATCTAATGTTCCAACTCCTTTCCCAAATTCCGGGCGCATCTTTTGTTTTTTCCATACCATTTATTTTTTGTAATGTTCGCCTCCCCCAACCCCCAAATAACCGTGTAATATCAAACATTTATCATCCCTAACGGTTGAGATACTCAGAACGGTCGGGAATTCCGGATACTCTCCCGTTTAGTCCCGCTGGGGAATTATTTTCTCAGACGATTCCGGAACTCCATGTTCCTTGGTGGAGAGGAGCCAAGCGTAACAATTCTCAGATGTGCTTGCAGTTTACGTAAAGGTGGAAAGATATGCAAGGGACGTTTACCGTGACAAAGAAACCAATAGTGATTTCGAACTAAATTTAGAAGGAAAAAACGTCAGCGTCAGAGCCATGTAGACACTGTGACAAAATAAACAAATTTCACGCCACCTTGCAAAAGTGTATAATGCTGTATCTCTCCCCTATGTTCAATACTTGGTTCCTTTCTGGGACATACTAACTCAATCGGATAAAACAAAAATTCGGAGGGCTTACTTCAAATATGCCAAGTTCCTCATTCGGGTGCCGCCCTGGACAAGGAACGGTAGACTGCTGGAGAGATACAACCTGCCGGATCCTCTTGATGCCGCGGATAAACTTTTGGCTTTAGTTAGTTGGTTTTGGCTTTGTTGGCTTTGTTGTCCTTTGTTGTTGTTTCTTTTTTTTTTATTTTTTTTTTTGGTTCATTAGGTTAATTTGTTAGAAATTAGTTTCGTGTGCTTTTGTATGGTGTCATGTCTTTCTGTACATTACTTTTTTCTCATTTATTCAAACAATGTTTACAACGGGTACGTCAGCTACGATTCTTCATCAGCGATATTTCGGCCCTTTTTGGCAAGGGTCCTCGTCAGGCTGTCAATCCTCTGGTTCAGCTTCGGGGAAGGAAACAAACCTGTAATCTGTAATGATTACTAGAACAAACCTGTAATCTGTAATGATTACAGGTTTGTTTCCTTCCCCGAAGTTGAACCAGAGGATTGACAGCCTGACGAGGCCCCTTACCAAATAGGGCCGAAATATCGCTGATGAAGAATTGTAGCTGACGTACCCGTTGTAAACATTGTTTGAATAAATGAGGAAAAAGTCAGCTTGGGCTCAAAGAATATTTATCTACTTTTTCCTCTTTTTGTATTCATACTCCGTCTTTCTCTTTGTGAGTGTATGATGGGTCAAAAATAAATTATTATTATTATTATTATTATTAATAATTAATTCAATGTCGGCGCCTTGTAGATGGACCAGGGTCACAATTATAAGTAGTGAACACAGAGACAGAAATGCTCTTCAGCCGGGATTTGAACCCAGGACCCTCTGCTTCCAAGGCAGCCGCTCTACCAATTGAGCTACCGAGGGGCTTGTGACCATAGTTTGCAAACCTCTATAATAGTCAGATAGAAGCCGGCCATAGGAACAGTGATCCCGTCTGAAGGCAAACTCATCATCGGAGAAAACAAAAAAAAAAGGTTTCTGGTTTATTTGTCACGGTACAAGTCCCTTGTATAAAGCGCCATCTATGTTTATGTACAGTTTAAACCCCGCCAGAGGAGCATTTTTGTATTTGAGCTCACTTCTTGTAGCCTACTGTGCTTCAAGTTCAAATTATCTCATGTTTGGAGGTGCTAAACGGATAAGTCAGTTGGGACTCTCGTTTCGAAAACCTAAAACATGAGGAAAGAATAACTAAAACGATCTCGCATTCAAGATCCTGCGTAAAATGAGTTTGGTTCGATTTCTTTTAGTTGAATGTTCACGAAGTGGCGGTTCAATTAAATCTATGTAAGAGCTCATGACCCCCCCCCCCCAAAAAAAAGTCGACGCGCTCACGTGTCATTGATCTCTTACGAGTGTGTTGAAAATGCTACGGCACGGGAACGACTGGTAAAACAGAGCTTAAAGGACCCCTCTTGCTTATTCTGCCTTTTTATAGTATACCTAGCTCCCATACAGAATAATAATCCCCACCTTTCTCCATTGTTTCGTTTTGTGCCTACGAATTTTTAGCGCTTTTTTGCCCTTGCCGAGTTTTGCCCTTCATACAACAAAACGTTGTCGGAATCTTCAGCCTTCGCTGGCAACTCTTTCACACATAAGGATCTGAGAAGCTTCTGTTCATTAATTATTTTATTTCCATCGTTTTCCCACTTTTAACCAAGGCACGTTCAGTTTTCAAATCTTTTGCGCCCAGCCGCCGCGTCGGAGAGCAGTAACGCTGGATATAATCGGCAAGCGCTAACAAGAGAATCCCTGGTTTCAGGTGGAAAGTAGTGGTATTTTCGAAAACGTTTTTCTGATCAATTTTATCGGGAAAAGATAATTTCTAGTAAGAGTTGTGCTTTAAGATCATGCGGGCTGGTGATGGTGCAGGTTACTGAGAAACAGGATGATGAAGCAGTGCAAGTTTTTGGCTCTACTATATTTTTTTTAGGGAACTACGAAACTTTCGGCCATCAAACCGACCTGGGTGGCTTAGATAAAGATACAGGGACTTATTGTCGCAGGCCCCCCCTTCTTTGTTATCTCGAACCCCCTCCTTAGCTGCTCCTTAGTGTTCCCAAAGCCAGCTGGCAGGCCCTTGCCCCTTATGCACTGTAATTATGCACTTATGCACTGTAAAAGTTCGCCTGTGGCCGTGTTGACTAACACATCGGGATAGTAGTCAAGAGGTCGTGCGTTCGATTCCTACTCCCGGCACACAAACCTTTTGCTTTTTTTCTACTAACTCAAAAGTCGAATTCTCGGAAACTGCCCGGAGACTGCAATGGTCGTAACGAGAATTTTTCTTACTCTCAGAATCGACTCAGGGTACATTCTTGATATGTCAGTTAGCTCCCCGAGTCAAGTTTTCTGTTCCTTTAACGATTAAAACAAAAATTAACAGCAGCACGAATATCTTAGGAAGAGATATTCCATAATTAAAAAAACACAAATACCCTCACGAGAACTTTAGGACAAGGTAACTACATTTAAATAAAAAAAATAAAAAAATCAACAGATTATAATATTAAATAAAACCAGCAATAGACTGTAATTCTTGTAAACTGCTCAAACTGTTTTCCTCCTTCTTCCGTAAAAGTGTCTAACAAATTTCCTACAAACACAAGAGCGGGTTGGCAATGCTATGGCGCGGTAACTACAAATTAAAACATGACGGGATGGTAATGGCGCTCGTTACTCGGAAATGAAATGACGAAACAGCGTAGGATCGCAGCTTGTTATACTTAACTGAACCGGCAGCTAAAACAAAAAGACGTATCCCATTTGGGATCTCTCCAAAGACTTGGGCTTGTTTAATCAGAACATGTTTGTTTATTGGAGGTTGTGTTGTGATGAGAAGATATGGGGAACCTAGTAGTATGATCTAAGTGAGTATGAATTTGGCCCGAATGTTAGACAAACTCAGTCAAAGCCTCCCCCCTCTTGATATTTCGTTTGTTTTTCTTTCGGAGAATAAAGAAGGATTTCCTCTCTACTTTCTCCTAGACGCTTTTCTTGTATGTCATTCCCCACTTCAGTTTTATTTTTCCCCTTATGAGAACGAATACGTTCTCTCACTCTTGGGAGACTCAAATTTCTATGGGCCCCACTTGAATTTTAAATTTTTTTCGAACAAGGGGGTCTAATTTCTCCAGGAAGTAGGGCTATTCAGTCGAGTCGACTCGTTTCGAAAGGTTGAAATACGAGCAGAAACGGAGGGAATGAAAGACAAAGAAAAATGAAATGAAGGGAAGGGAGATGATGGATTGACCCATTCAGGGCTTAATCTGAGCCTAGCGTTTGCTTTTAATAAGTTCAGAATTTACGAGAGTCGCCTTTTTTTTAATTAGTAGAGACTCAGAGTAGGGGAGGGTTTGGGTGGATTCGGAAGAGGCTTTGTGCAGTTCAGGCCTACCAATATTAGCGTGAATTGCTGATATAAAAAAAGAACAATTACAAAAATATTTATCGACAACTACGAAACCTGGTAAAAATTTTGTCTTTTTAACGAGTGATTTAGCTGCCACAGGATTCTTCACCGGACTTTAAAGCTGCACGTAAAAATGCTAGTTTTGGCTCAAACATTTTGACTCATCCCTACAGCCTAAATCAATGTTCAGAATCACAGGAAAGACTAATAGGCAATTAGATTATTGGAGAATACTTCCGAAATTTCAGTTAATCTAAGAAATTACGATTGGAATAAATTCGGGAACTAATCAGCCCTCAACCTGGCCTCAACAAACAAAATCCGTCGCTAAGAAACTACGTAGTGAAATCAAACACATTCAGTACGTAGGCATTTTCACTGTTTGTGAAAGTTACAGCTTTCATAAAATTTGATTTAACTTCGTACAGTTAACGGCGGATTTTTTAGTCGCCGCGTGTCTTTACCCTGACAAGCCAAGCCAAGTTATTAGCGTCAACTGCATAATAAAATTCAGCTGACGTAGCCTATCCGTTTTGCACTACCAAATATGATACGCAGTCAGCTTGGTCTGAAGGAATATTTATGTCAGCTGCAAGACAAAGTGAAGAGTTATTAGCCGCAACTGCAAGTTACAAAGCTATAATAATAACTTCACCAAACTGCCACAGCAGATTTGTCTAAAATGTATAAGTTGAAATACCCCAAGTTGAAATCAGATCAACTTTGAGGGTACTAGCCAATCAGATTACTTAGGGGAATATTGAGGAATATTCCGATTGACTAATGCTGAACCACGTCAGACCGAGTAATAATGACCTACATTCACTTTCGGTTTTCAAGACAGCAAGGAGTGGATGTGATTTTATCTATTGAGCTTCGTTCGAAACTAGCCAATCACAATATTCCTCAATATTTCCCAAAATACTATGATTGGCTAGTACCTTAAAAGTTGAACTGATTTCAATTTGGGTCCGAGATTAGCTGGTACCAGAAACTGGCACCAATATCCATTGCGAACGGCAGAAACCTGGCAAAGCTTCGGTCTCGGGGGCGATTTTCAGAACTAGCTGGTACCGAGTATCAGCTAAAACCCGTTGTCAATGGGCCTTAAGTCATATCTATTTTGACGAAACTGATCGAAACTTCCTCCAGAAGTAAAGCATTACTTCTGCCAAATCGTCAGTTTCGGCCGAATTCTGGGCGAACTACTTATCCGGCAAAAAAATAAAGTTCAGAAACGGATTCAGCGTATCTCCTTACCCCTATATCCGATATCTAATTTTTTAAAAATAAAACTTATATAAAATTTTCGGGTTTCAGCCGGATTCCGGGCGAACTGTGTGTTCGGGTAAAAAAATTATTGTCATATACGGATTCAGCATCTCTTCTTACTCCTAAATCGAACATCTAATTACCTTAAAATCAAACTTTCGCTTCTAACAAATTCCGCTACTGTAAATTCCTCCTCGACTTGCCTATTTGGTATAAAAATCGAAAAATGATACATAAATTTTCAGTAACTAATGTAACTGTTAGACTTGATGAGCTGTCGGTCGCCGCGTTTTCTCCGCATCACGGTCTTGTCCGTTTGTTTGAAGTGTAATCCGTTCGAAGTTTTTACAGAAGTGGATAAATAAAAAGATTCATTCATTCATTCATTAAAAGATGACCACATACTAAAAATAACTATACATACAAATCTACTCGCACACAAACAGGGGGGTGGGGGGGAGACGAAGCCCGAGCAGTGGCCTTTTTCACATTGGCAAGTACCACTTTTTTGGGATCCCAAAACGTAAGTGGAGGGATACCTATGACATCGCAAAAGTTGTCCGTCCGTCTGTAAGCACGATAACTCTCGAAGGGAATGAGATATTTTGATGAAACTTGGTATGAGCATTCTTTGTGTCAAGGGTAAAGTCAAGTTCGTAGATGGGCTTTGCAGCCGTATATTTAGGGGTGGGGGAGGGGGTTCAAATTAAGGGGCAAACAAAATATTTTTAAACAGCTATAGGATAGTCAATTATGGGGTAGAAGACATACTGAACACTTATGTGAAAAGCATTTTCTATCCGGACAACCAGTTCGCCCGGAATCCGGCCAAAACCGGAAAATTTGTTAAAAGCAAACGTTTTATTTGAAGTTGATTAGATGACAGATTTAGGGGTGAGAAGAGACGCTGAGTCTGTATATGACAATCATTTCTTAACCGGACATATAATTTGTCCGGAATCCGGTTGTAACCGGAATTTTTTTATAAGTTAAAGTTGTATTTGAATTTGATTAGATGTTCTTTATAGAGATAAGGATATACGCTTTACTCGTTTCTGAATTTTCTTTTTTTGATGGACAACTAGTTCGCTCAGAATTCGGCCTAAAGCAGAAATTTGGCAGAAGTAAAGCACGAAGTTCCGGTTAGTATCGTCCAAATAGATATGGCTTATAGAGGTAGGCGAAGACTGGATCTGGCGAAGACAAGACCCAATTGTCTGGATCACATATTAGATTTTTGGGATCCCATCGGAACCTTTGGTCTTGTCTACAAAAGAAACTTGTGAACGAACACATGAACGGAAATGAACCTTCAGAGTGCGCACACCAATTTGACACCGAAACAAGACCCTTTATCTCAGTTTGCCGAGGTAAGAAGCTGACCTTATCATCTGTGAAACTTCCTATGTCGCATCAGGTGATTTATATCTCTAGTCTATTTATCGATTATCGTCTCGCACTTTAAAACCAACTAAGCCCCGGAATCGAGTTGACATCCGGGCAATCACACTCTATTCTTCATCTTTTCTTGTCAGAGGCCGTTTTTTCCCTCTGCAAGAAAGTCTCCGATGAGTTGAAAGGATTATTTCCTCCGACTAGGGCTCAGAGGACCTACTACGGAGGCTCAACTGACTTCGTTAATATACAACGGTTCTTAGGTTTTATGGTACGTGTTCGATGTTTAAATTATTCCAAGTTCTCCCATTTCACTCTCAATTCAGTGATTCAAGAATGTCTTAATCAAGTCATTTACAGCTTAGACATCGGGGGCAAAACGATACGCTGAGTTTGATTCCGACTTTTATTTCTGGCGGGATCAGTCGTTCCACCGGAATCTGGCAAAATTTGAAAAACGTAAAAGTTACCTGGTGAAACTGATCGAAGTGTCGACGTAGCGGAATTAAGCCCACATACGTTTCGTTTTGTCGGACGACAAACCGGAAATTTGGCTTTTTCAACTGGATTAGTCGAAGGACCAACCGGAAATTTGGTAAACCAATAAATCTTAATTCATTATTGATATGCTGCTAAAAAGACATGTTACATAAATCTTGCCGTTTCGCTTTTCTAATTACCGGACAGCTGTTTTCCCGGAATCCGAGGAAAACCGAAAATTTACAACCATGGTCAGGGTCAACCATCAGGTCATTTTGTCTCAGATGCACGATACAGGGGAAGGGAGTCAAGTTAAATTGACCTAAGGCATACTCTCGGAGTGCCCCAAAACTCTCACAGCGGAGTCGTCACGTTTTGTTTGTCCCTGGGACTCGCGCCCTATACGCTCGCGAGCACCCACGAACGGGAAATGACCCAATTGTCATCACTATCATAAAACAGGGACTCCTTTTCAGATCGGTGGGGAGTTGCTGCTGTAGTTGTTTTGTGAAAAACAGATGTTATGGATAGTTAAAATGAATTCCTTTGATCTGTATTTTAGTTATGAATTGTATTAAAAAGGGAATCTTTTTCATTGTCATTACGATGTTTTTGTTAAGAACATTAAAATAAACAAAAGTAAGAATAAAGTAGACCATAGCCTTCACATACTACGACGCATACTACATCTACATCTGCGAAGTTTCGAACAAAATCCATACGAAGCCATTCTCGCGTTCTCGTTGTTTTCCGTTGTGAGGGTACCCATAAAACTCCCTGATAGATGGACCCCCATCTATCCTCACATTTCCCTTTACCTCTCGACAGTCCCTGGGGAACAATGAGAGTACACCTCTATTGCTCCACAGGGTTCGGAAACCAGTTGTGCCTGGACCAAAACGCATTCCCCCGTCTAGGATCCTTTGATTTTTTCGGTCTTGTCTTTTTAAGCCGCCGTGTCCTTAATGATGATTCGAAAGCCCCCTAAGCTAAGCAATGTAAGCATACTGTCCCATTTTCCTTTCGAGTTCCTCGTTCGTTATCGACCGAGTAATACCTTTTATAGCTATCTAATCAGAATTTACGGCTGACGCTGCAGTTATGACGTCGCAAGCTTTTTTCTGGCTGTTCTTTTCGGGAAATTTATGGGACTTCGGGATACGAAGCGTGATCCTTTATCTTTATTCTTGGGCATCTTCTCGATTGTTTGGTCTACTTACCCCAAGTGGTTTCAGCTCTCAAAAAGGAATTTAGTTGTTTCTTTTTTATTCGAGTACCATATATCAACATCTCCCGAGTACAAAAGCGGACCGGAATAATTTGTCCAGATTCACTTTCCGGCCAAATCCGGATACTGGAGAAAGATCAAAGCAGAGAATAGGGCAAAATATCCCCGAATGCAAGTCATTATAGCCGTAATGGTCGTTTATCAGATTTCTAGTGCCCCTGTGCTAATGTGCTTACGCATTTTCAGACATCTGTAAATTCTAGTAAACTTAAAGGACCTGACTTACCTATAATATATGCGTTCCATAATCACTCCATTTCTAAACCCGGATCCGAGACCCCAATTTCGTACGGTACTTTCTAACCCCTCTAAGAAAACCACGCTGATTTTCTCACTTGCCGTATTTTGCTACCTTCGATGTGTATCACGCTGTCGACGGTTGTCTGCGAGAAGTTTTTCCATCAGAAAAACTGATTATGAGAATTTTTTCCCTGTTTTCGCTACAAGTCAAAACCGTGGGTTATTTGTTGAAAGCACAGCATAGTTTTAAAGAATTCAAACATTTCAAAACACCGGAAGTTGAAGAGTAAACAGTGCGAGGGGTCCTTTAAAAAAAAATGTTTTCGACAGTAGGCTACTTTACAGTGTTGGAGCCTGGTGCATTTTCTGTGCATTTATCTGGCACAATTCATCTTTTTCCGCGAAAAACATTAAAGGACCTGTCGCACGTATAATGCCAATCCAACTAACTTCCGTAACATCGTTCATTAGTTCTTAAACCCGGAGATCCAAATTTCCTATGTTACATTCCGAACCCGCTAACAACACCTCACCATCTTTGCACTTGCCGCGATTCACTAGTTTCCATGCGCACTAGCCTCCGGACGAGTGTTCACGTATCATGCTACTGATGCATAAAACCGGTTTTCTTAATTCTGCCGAGATCTTGCTAGAAGTCCATGGGCCTGGGAAAAGGGTTAAAACAGGCAAGGCTGTGGATAATTTTTAAAAAGCAGAGCCTAGCTTTACAGCATTCAGATAACCTTGAATATTGGAACATAAACAGTAAATAGTGCGAGGTGAGTTTTAAGGTTGGCATATTTCAAATACTGGAAACTGCTCCCTAGATAGCACTGAAACCGACCAGTCTTTGCTCGGGTTAGTCTCGTGGATTCTCTAGCCTTCTCGTATTCGCATCTCGCGCGATGAATTTCGTAAGGAAACCTTATGTGTTTGCGACCCACAAAAACCCCTGGCTTTCACCATCATGTTGGTTAACTAGTTTACGTTTTCTTTAGTAGTGTAATACTTCAACGTTTCTTCTTTTCTTTTATTTACTTAACTCCGTACTTTGTGTTTACCCGCTTTTAAGGGGAAGGAAGTTCAATCGATCAGTCAACGCCAGAGACGTAATTCTTCACCGCTTCACGCCGAATTGTTCATCCCGAAAAGAACAGACGCAGAATATTACGTCTCAACATTTTATTTTACCCCTATTGACAAATAATCTCTAATCACTTTCAGTAGGAAATCCGAATAGCCTACTATAGCTTGGTTGAACCACCCACCCGAGTCTAAAACCAACGTAATAGCCGGGTTCGAAATGTAGGCTATGTTTACCTTTGCGCAATCCCACCGCAAAGACCATCAAATTTGTACCGTTCTCGAATATCTGTGTTTCCCCCCAACCCGGCAAAATCATAAATCTCAGGTACGTCCGGGACGGAAAACTCCGCAGAAAACTAAAACATTTTCCGTTTCGACATCTTGTCTCAACAATATAAACCAGGCTGTCCTGTTTAACCCGGATTCGTTATCCCAACTATCCACCTATGGCGAAAATCTCCCTCTCTCCCCCTCTGGTCAATTTGATTGGAGGAGTTTACGTCCACAAATTTTTCCTTCCCCATCCTTAAAGTCTGTACACAAAAGCGGACTTCTTAATCCCAATCTACATCTTCAGCTTTTGCGTCATTCAAGTCTTCCATATTGTGTGGTACTTCGTTCAGGACGAGGCAAGATTTCAGGTATCCAACATTCTTGTCCTCAAACCCATGGATAAAGACAGACATTAAAAAGGAAAGAAGACACCCCTACCTAACATCTTAGTATAAGCAGGGACCCATAAATTAGCTATTGTGCTGAACTAGGGAATACTATTTCTCTGTAATGGAAGAGTGTCCTGGATCTTTTGTCCTAGCTAGGGTACCTGGTGGCATGCTGAATAGTCCTGAGTGAAGATGGCTCATACAGAAAGGTGTTATTTGTATATAATCATTTTTCTGCATGAATGAAGAGTTGTGTTGTGTCAAAGATGCAGCCATTGACAATGTGTGATAAGTTGTCTTGTGGTCTTTCGGCATGCACCCCATAAAAATTTACAGAATTCGATTTTTTTTTATGTGGAAAAAGAACCTGATGTGCCGACGAGAATACCGACGCCTGACAAAACGAGCATTTGATTTTTTCTATGTTTTGCTCGACTAGACTGTACAGAACTTGATTTCTTATGTGTAAAATTAACGCCTTGGACCGATAAGATTTGAACTTCCCAGGTGCGCCCGACAAAGTTTGCAGGATTTAATTCCTTACGTAAAAGTAGAACCCTATGTGCCAATGAGTCGACCGATGCCCAACAAAAGCATAAAAAATTATTTCTCCTGGATTACCGAGGTACGATAAAAGCATGCAGAATTCGATTTCTTCATTGTTTTGCCCGACAAATGTTTGCAGGATTTCCTTTGTTGCGTACCGGCAAAAACCTAAAAAAAATATTTTCTTGCATGCAGAATTTGATTTATTCATTGTTTTGACCGACAAATGTTTGCAGGATTTCCTTTGTTGCGTATAAAAAGAACCCGATGTGCCGACGAGTCGACCATCGCCCGATAAAACATTAAAAAAATTATCTCTTCGGGATTACTGAGGCACGACAAAAGCATGCAGAATTTGATTTATTCATTTGACCGACAAATGTTTGCAGATTTCCTTTCTTGCGTATAAAAAGAACCCGATGTGCCGACGAGTCGACCATCGCCCGATAAAACATTAAAAAATTATCTCTTCGGGATTACTGAGGCACGACAAAAGCATGCAGAATTTGATTTATTCATTTGACCGACAAATGTTTGCAGATTTCCTTTCTTGCGTATAAAAAGAACCCGATGTGCCGACGAGTCGACCATCGCCCGATAAAACATTAAAAAATTATCTCTTCGGGATTACTGAGGCACGACAAAAGCATGCAGAATTTGATTTATTCATTTGACCGACAAATGTTTGCAGATTTCCTTTCTTGCGTATAAAAAGAACCCGATGTGCCGACGAGTCGACCATCGCTCGATAAAACGTTAAAAAATTATCTCTTCGGGATTACTGAGGCACGACAAAAACATGCAGAATTTGATTTATTCATTTGACCGACAAATGTTTGCAGGATTTCCTTTCTTGCGTATAAAAAGAACCCGATGTGCCGACGAGTCGACCATCGCCCGATAAAACATTAAAAAATTATCTATTCGGGATTACTGAGGCACGACAAAAGCATGCAGAATTTGATTTATTCATTTGACCGACAAATATTTGCAGATTTCCTTTCTTGCGTATAAAAAGAACCCGATGTGCCGACGAGTCGACCATCGCCCGATAAAACATTAAAAAATTATCTCTTCGGGATTACTGAGGCACGACAAAAGCATGCAGAATTTGATTTATTCATTTGACCTACAAATGTTTGCAGATTTCCTTTCTTGCGTATAAAAAGAACCCGATGTGCCGACGAGTCGACCATCGCCCGATAAAACATTAAAAAATTATCTCTTCGGGATTACTGAGGCACGACAAAAGCATGCAGAATTTGATTTATTCATTTGACCGACAAATGTTTGCAGATTTCCTTTCTTGCGTATAAAAAGAACCCGATGTGCCGACGAGTCGACCATCGCCCGATAAAACATTAAAAAACTATGTCTTCGGGATTACTGAGGCACGACAAAAGCATGCAGAATTTGATTTATTCATTTGACCGACAAATGTTTGCAGATTTCCTTTCTTGCGTATAAAACGAACCCGATGTGCCGACGAGTCGACCATCGCCCGATAAAACATTAAAAAATTATCTCTTCGGGATTACTGAGGCACGACAAAAGCATGCAGAATTTGATTTATTCATTTGACCGACAAATGTTTGCAGATTTCCTTTCTTGCGTATAAAACGAACCCGATGTGCCGACGAGTCGACCATCGCCCGATAAAACATTAAAAAATTATCTCTTCGGGATTACTGAGGCACGACAAAAGCATGCAGAATTTGATTTATTCATTTGACCGACAAATGTTTGCAGATTTCCTTTCTTGCGTATAAAAAGAACCCGATGTGCCGACGAGTCGACCATCGCCCGATAAAACATTAAAAAATTATCTCTTCGGGATTACTGAGGCACGACAAAAGCATGCAGAATTTGATTTATTCATTTGACCGACAAATGTTTGCAGATTTCCTTTCTTGCGTATAAAAAGAACCCGCTGTGCCAACGAGCCGACCAACGCCCGACAAAAACATGAACAAATTATTTCTTCTGAATTACCGAGGCACAACAAAAGCATGCAGAATTCGATTTCTTCAGTGTTTTGCCCGAAAAATGTTTGCAGGATTTCATTTCTTGCATATAAAAAGAACCCGATTTGCCGACGGCTTCTGTGTTCTTTGAAACTTGTGGGAACAAATTTTTTCTATCTGAGCAAGAACGCCGATTCGACCCAAGCGGAATTTTTGGAAACTAGCTGAGGCTCGGGCAACATAGCAACATAGAAGCATAGGAAATGACTGGCCCCCCGTAAGGAAACATTACAGGAAATTTATGGGTCCCTGGTATAAGCAGCAACTGTTTACAAGCTCATACATCACAAGCTCATATATCACGTGATATATTGCAATGTATCACAAATATTGCAATTGCTAATTGTTCACATATCACAGATGATTTCTGCTACTCATGGTAGGAATTTAGGATTCCCGACATCACTTAATCCTTCGAAATGCATGACAAGCGATAATCAAGGCGTTAGAGCTCTCTGCAATTAACAACTAAGTAAGTGAATGTACTCGCGGTTTTGTCATAATACAATACTTTGACGGAAGGAGAACTTACAGGTCTGAGGACACAGAGATTAAAGTTGGATTTATGCAGAAACAGCGCCTTTCGAAGCCCTCTTTAAAGGACCCTTCGCAGTATTTACTCCTCAACTTACAGTATTTTAAAATGTTTGAATACTTTAAAACTTGGCTGTTCCCTCAACAAATAAGCCACGGTTTGGGCTGTTTTAACCGTTTTCCGAGACCCGTTGACTCGTAGCGAAAACAGGAAACAATTACATAACCGATTTTCTGATGGAGAAACTTCTCGCAGACAACCGTCGATAGCATGCCACACATCGAAGGTAGCAAAACACGGCAAGTGAGAAAATAATCGTGGTTTTGTTCGAGGGCTTAGAATGTACCGTAAGAAATTGGAATCTCCGGGTTTAGAAATACATGGAGTGATTATGGAATAGGTTGCATTAGTATTATAGGTAAGACAGGTCCTTTAAATGTGAGGAATCGTTTCAGGGCTTCAGTACGAATTAGGTCTCCCATGTGACCGGCCAGGAATCCCCATACCAGGTTTCATTCTTCAATTACCGTTCGGTAATTATCGTAATCACAGACAGATAGACTGTCAGAGGCACACAGATGATGTCATTCCCTCAGTTGCATCAGCGATCCAAAATCACAGATATATTCAACTAATGTATACAACGGATACGTCAGCTACGATTCTAGAATCGTAGCTAGAATCGTTTCAAAGTCAGCTTGGGCTCAAGGAATATTCAAAATCACACAATCGATTCCGGGAACACCACTCCAATCAAATTCCCAAAGAGACCAAAAAGTTGACACGAGAAAGAAAATGTTTGCTAAGAGGAGACTTACGTTACCAAAAAATAGAAGACGAAGAAAATGTCTCAAGGACCTAGCATTATTGAATTTTTCGAGGATACAGCCTACTGGGTTAGGGAGGAATTGTGCACGTGCGAGGATTCGGAAATTACTTTAGTGTCATTACAGATTTAACCTCTAAAATGGCAACAGTAAGATAGAAAACTGAGGAAATTGACCTGCACTCCCAGAATAATGCAGTTTCGGCTAAAGCACAGAACGCTTGGGACTCGAGTTACTAAGCTGTCGCTACGCCCACCATCGATTCACCCACTAGTCAGTTCGCCCGATACTAAAAACAGTCGATTCGCTGATCCGTCGAATCACCCAGTTGTCCCACTCAAATTTGTCGGTTCGCTCACCCGCGCATTCATCCCAGGGTTGGTCACCAAGAACCAGGGTGTACGAGTTACTTCAGGATACTTTGGGTTACCTTGGGTTACATTGGGTTACATTGCATTGGGTTACATTAGGTTACATTGGTTTACTTTGAGATACTTTTGGGTTACTTTCCAGGGTGTACGAAGTTACTGTTGGTGACCAACCCTGGCATTCATCCACCCGTCGATTTAGCCACCAGTCATTTCGCGCACTCTAGAAATCCGTCAATTCACTCAACCGTCGCTTCGCCAACCCGTCAATTCGTCCACCCGCCGATCCACCCACTAATCGGACTCACCCCCTCCCCTCTGGTCGAATGCAAAACTTGGAAAGTCGCGCGCTGGAGAGCACCGGTTTATTTAGGTGCTGGGTTCTTCACGTGAGTCCAGTTACCTTAGCTTCAGTATCGGTAAATTTTTAAGTTTCTAGGATTTGATCGATCAAGGGCACTTTATAGGATATCAAGGAGCTGAGCAAGAGCGTTCTAAACTCTGTTATACCTCCGTTTCTAGCCTGGAATTTTTAATCAGAAATCTCTCCAGAATACGTCCGTATCCAGAAATGATCTTTTCACGACAAAATGGTCCCGAAATATAGTTTTTCGAAAATAACTGTGAAATGCGCGATTTTCTTGCTGGTATTTGATGGTGGAAAACGGATACGTCAGCTGAATTTTATTGGAGCTATATTTCGGCCCTTCTTGGCAAGGGTCCTCTTCAAGTTGGAAAGACGAACTTGTGGGAAACACAAGTTCGTCTTGTGTTTCCCACAAGTTCGTGTTTCCAACTTGAGCGGTTTTGAGCCTGAAGAGGACCCTTGCCAAGAAGGGCCGAAATATAGCTCCAATAAAATTCAGCTGACGTATCCGTTTTCCACCATCAAATATGATTCGCAGTCAGCTTGGGCTGAAGGAATATTTATTTCTTGCTGGTGTTTGTCAACTTCGTCCAGACTTTATTTGCACGTAGGGATCCCTCCCGTCCCGTTCCCCCACTCAAATCGGGCCAAAATTTCCGCCCCCCCCCCCCCTCTTCGACTCCCGTAGCCTAGTAGATATTCCTTCAGCCCAAGCTGACTGCGAATCATGTTTGACGATGCAAAACAGATACGTCAGCTATATTTCATTTGAGCTATACTTCGGCCCTTCTTAGCAAGGGTCCTCTTCAGGCTCAAGCTGAAAAATGAACTTGGAAAAACAATTAAAGATTCTTCCTTACATATCTGATTTTGTGAATTTCTTCGTTGGAAATTGCTTGGAGTTAAACTGGTGCTGTGATTTCGTTTTGGACTAGGTGTCGCTTTTTTCTTGCTCGATTGGGTCGTTGAAAGGACCCCTGACCTTAGTACCGTCCAAGTTTCATCCTAGTCCTCCGATCCGTTTGGTCCCAATGCATGTTACAAATCCCCCCTTCAACTCCCCCATCAAGTCCATATGCGATTCTGACACATAAATGTCACACCTAGGGCATGTCTTCGTACCACTCACCGAGTTTCACTCGAATCACAGAACTTCCAGAAAATTCCTTCTACCCACCTTCAACTCTCCCACAAGGCCAGATCTGGCTAGGACCTCACAATAACGTATCTAGACCAATACTTTGTACGTCGAGTTTCGTCCCATTTACTCCGTTTGTTTGGTCCCTATGCATTTTCAAACATCCCCCCCCCCCCTCCAACTCCCCTACTGTGGTCGGAGACATAAGTGGAACATCACGGACATCTGCTCCTACCATCCAACTTCACTTGAATTAGGTCACCCGCTCGCAAATTATGCGGGTCAAAAGATCCTGGATTCCTTTTCCTCATACCCTAAACGAACAACCGGATCCGGAAAAAAAGAGGTTTAGTTTAGCACTGTCCCGGTCATTTATGCGCATACCGAATTTCATTGTCATAGGTTACTTGGAAGTGTCCAAAGTAGCCAAAGTGGAACTGATCGACCAACAGACTGACATTACGATCGCTATATGGCGCAAAGGCTGCAACTGACAGACAAAACCTCTTTAAATTATTCGACCTAGCATATTTACACCATACCAGCATATTTTCAGTATCCTTTCTCCAGATTTTCAAATTTATTCAAACATTTTACTATGGCTCCTATTGGTCAACCTTTGATTATAGACATTAACGAAAAAAAGATAACTAAAGGCGTATACTCGCCGTTCCCAGAGGACTCCTTTTGAGGAGTCCCTGCGTTTTTGTTTGTCCTAGGGACTCACTCCCCGTATTCTTGCGAGTAAGTAAGTAAGTAAGTAAGTAAGTAAAGTATTTATTACCCGTATTTTTCACTTAAAACAAAACGGAGTAAAGAAGAAAATAAAGAAAAAGAAAAAAGAAGAGAAGTTTAAAGCACAACACAAATACAGACACATGACATTTACATAACAGTTACGCAATCAAGAACTATAAAAGTGTCGAAGCCAGAGGTGGTTCCATTTCCCCTGGAAATTCGAAATTACCCGATTCACTGCGATACTAGGGGCCGCAATCTGGTCTTTTTCAATCATGTAAGTATTCCTCGTCCACAAGGGACAACGCAGCAGAAACTTTGCAAACCTGAAGTAAAGGGACCCGAGCTTACGTTTTTGGGTCTCGGTTAACAAATTCCAAAACGGCGGGGAATGCTTCGATTATCATCCTCATCATGAAAAAGGACTCCCTTTCAGATTTGGAGGGTTTGCTGTATTTCTGCAATGTAGAATTAATTCAAAACTATCAGAATAATGAAAACCAAAAATAAAGTGGATCCAGTCTAACTTCATCAACTGCATATTGTTCTTTCGAACAAAATCCATTTTGAAAGGATTCCCCGTATTCTCGCTGTTTTCTTTACGCGAGAGTCCCCGTGGAATGACTCCCTCTGTTCTCGCCGTTCCACTTGATTCCCCGAGGAGTCCTCGGCGAACGGCGAGAATACGCCTTAAAGTTGAATCTCTTGCCTGCTGCCCTAAGGACTTAAAGCAACTTTGAGAACGACTTTAAAGGACCCCTCTTGCTTTTCTGTGTTTTCACATACCCCAGTGACCTTAAAAAAATAACTATTTTCAAAATCCGTGTATAATCATTTGATGCCATCTGAAATTTTCGCTTTTCAGTGTTAGCCGAGATTTTCCGGCGTTGCCAGACAATATCCTTTGCTTCGTCTGGAGACGTCGCCAAACAAGCGGGGACATAAGCGGGGCTAAGTGAAGCCTGATTCCTCTGCTTCCCTGCATCAACTAATTACTAACCAATACGTATTTCTTTAAATTTTTCGCCAGAAAAACCGAGTACTTTTGCACAAAGCCCGTTCAAAGTCGGCAGGCGCTAACAAGTGAATCCCTAATTTGACGGAGCATTGGAGCAAGTATGAGTATTCTTGAAAACAATATTTCCGGACCATTTTACCGTGAAAAAGCCCCTGAGAGTTGTGCTTTAAAGTTTAACCGAAACCATAACTTATCCACTTAAATTGGCTTGAAGACCCGCTGAAAATGCGCTACTTCGTTGCTGCACTATAAATAGTGAAATTTTAGTGTGGTTTCTGGTACCTCTATGCGTTTGTATCTGTGTTGTATGGTATGACTTACCAGAAAGATTTATGATTTTTTGTGTGTGTTCAGGCCGTAAGCAGTCTTCACAAAGCTCACCACTGCCCACTGAAAAGCCGCGTTTGTGTTTAGATTAAAATTTCCCGCGTCACAGTAGAATTTACGTTAAAATATTCTGAACGCCATAACTAGAGCAGTTAGTTGAAAATAAAAAAACTCTTAGCAGAATCCAAATTATCAGTGTGTTCAATTAAATGACACAAAAATAAGTTGGCTTTTCAGTTAAACTTTAAGTAGTTGATCAATGCCGTTTGAGCCGTCAGCTGTCATCAAGACCCAGAGCTGGAGCCGCTTGGGCCACGCAAACGGGCCCTCCGCTGCCTATACTTTATCGGAGCAATTTCCTTCTTCCTTTATCCGAGGTCAATCTCATCTCACAACGAAAGAGGCCTCAGTCTGAAAATCATTTGCTCGTGAAGAGCAAAGGTAAAGAAATTATCTTTTGGCTAAGTAATTCGATTATTTTAGGATGGGGGAATAAAATAGTCAAGGGGAGGTGGGAAAGGTGCTCAGGAATTCGAGAGAAATATATGGGAATGCAAGGATGTTCTGGGGAGAAAATTTCACGCAAGTTGTCTTAGTTATTCGTTTTATAAACACAAAAATAAATGCAAAAGTGTTACTGTAATATTGTTTCTCGCCTTGTTTGACCTAATAGCCTTTTTAGGTTGGAGTATTAATATGTATTGTGTCCATAATCATACATGTTATTTTCTGCTGGCACTTCGATCGAGCCTGAAGGGTGTGTTCTATAGTCAGATAGAATCTTCACTATTGAAGGTCTTGGCTCTTTTGTTTTGTTATTGAGTTTTCTATTCCGCGTATCCGCAGATCACCACAGTGACCTCCTAACTGCATAGCTAATATAAAAAAGATACTAAAATTTCACTGGCGGAAAAACCTACATGAAAGCTGGGGTACCAAGGACCAATAAAACCCGAAGAAAAACGCAACTATGGTCACTCAAGCTTTAAAGGACCTGTCTTACCTATAATACTAATGTAACCTACTTCCATAATCACTTCATATATGTCTAAACCCGGAGACCCCAATTTCGTACGGTACATTCTAACCCCTCCAACAAAACCACGCTGATTTTCTCACTTGCCGTGTTTTGCTACCTTCGATGTGTTTCACGCTGTCGACAGTTGTCTGCGAGAAGTTTTTCCATCTGAAAAACCGGTTATGTAAACTGTTTCCCTGTTTTCGCTACAAGCCAATGGGTCTCGGAAAAACCGTAAAACAGCCAAAGGTTATTGGTTGAAAGCACAACACAGTTTTAAAGTAAGTTGTACTGTAAGTTGAAGAGTAAATAGTGCGAGGGGTCCTTTAAGGCTAACCAAGTCTTCATCTGGGTTACGTGATGAGCGGAAGGATTCCGCAGTGAACGTGAAAATAATCAGAAATAAGAATGATCCCGACTGACCGAATCTGATTAATGACAAAGGATTCCAGCCATGTATGAACTGTTTTCAGCGGTACTTGAACCATATAAATTTTGTGGGTAACCCAACGTGTTACTTATTGTTTTCGATGAATTCCTGATTCCGATTTATCAGATACAAGTTTTCCTGATCAACGTTTGTTGTATGATTATTGGCAATCATACGCTCTTTCACCCAAGTTCCGTGAGCGCAATCTATCGTTTGAAGAAGCAAGCCACGTTACAAACCGTTTGTTACTAGATGGCAAACCATCCGTGTGGCAATTGTGAAAAAAACTGTGGTGCGGGCACTTTTCAATGCACCGCGTGCCCCTCTTGGTTCCACCCGTCTTGCGTTGGTATTTCCAATGCTGCCAGGCGCAAGAGCCCTACTTGGAGATGCGGAAAATGCGTGAGCGGTGGCACAGAACCAGTGCTAATCCCAACAACAGCAAAGAAGTGCCTGGAATGCTACAAGAACTGCGGCCCAGAGTCCTTTCAACGTTCTTTTTGTAGTAACTGGATCAATCCAAACTGCGCCGTTCTGTCGAAGAGCGAAAGAGACAGAAACCCCAGTTGGAAGTGTCTTTGCTGTCTTTCGGCTGCAGATTATATGAAGAACATCAGAGACGCTACCAACACTGCAGCCTCTCCTCCAGAAGCAACAGACCTAGCCTAAAAAACTAAAATCCACTCCCTGTCGTGGGAACTAGAAAAGTCGTAGAGAAGACTGAAGAAAAGTGAATCCGAACTGCTAAAGTTAAGAATAGAGAGCGTTAACAACAGTCATTCTTCTCCGTTGCGCTCTGGAAGCCGTTCCCAGGCCCCGTTACCCCCTTTAAACCTGACTTTCAGCCCCTGCCTCAAAAGGCCAACACGCAGCTCCACCATTCCTGTGGATGCCAGTTGCCAAACGACAAATGCTGATGACTTCATAGACCTGATAATCGTGAAGGATAGCTCCACACAATGTGAACCCATAACAGACATAGTATCAGAGGACAGAGCCTCTCAGTGCATTACCCAGATTTATACTGATGCTTACAGTCAGTGCGATGCTCACACCTGTAAAAATGGCGACGAACTATCTGCGTTTCAAGAAAAACTACAAGCGCAAGTCCATTCACTTCAGACAACAATTCTTCAGCTTCGTGCTACTCTCCAGGTGAAAGATAGTGAATCAGAGACAGTGAATCAGACAGAACCGGTACCTACCGAGGCGAACAATCACGTTTCTTCAAACAGATTATCAGATTACAACTCAGATTATTCTGAGATAGTTGACCACTTTACAACTAAGCTATGCTCCCGGAAAATTACACACGACTTCGGCTGTTTTTAGCCTCTTTCCATCACCCTTGTCTGGGATGGCATCTTGGCGAACTTTGCATACACTCATGAAGTAAAGAATCTCGGGAACGAGAATAGATAGAAATACTACTGAAGTAGAATGAGTAAGCCTACTATCATAAGTAAGACGTGTCGTTTTAGGCAAACTAACCCTTGGTCCGCACACATTGCATCGATGGCACTGCATTCTGCCAGTGATGAATAGAACAGAACAGAATGTACTACACAAAAAAGACCGTGGGCCATGGCAACGCAAATTATACAAAAAAATCACTACCTTACAGAACACGCACACTGCTCCTATTCTAAAAATCTCATTCTATGATCCATTGCAAGCCTCAAGTAACGTCCAAGTTTTTTCACAGTAACAAAACATTCATCCTTCATCATCCTTACATCATCCTGCAGAACTCGATATTTTCAACAGAAACAACAACGAGGGGTATCGTCCTGACACGAAATGCAACGTTTGACAGACAGATCGTCTGTATGAACTAGAGGTAACTGAAATGGCAAGTGACCTTGACCGTTTGTTCTACCTTGACTGCCAATTAATGGTGCAAAAACTCACCTGTTGCAGCAGAGACTTCAAGAAAGCACGTATATAATCATTTCCAGGAGAATATTCGGCTAGTGTTGGGTCGTCAACTGTATGATGCAAGATTTTGTCTTGTATGTCAAGTGTTTCATTTCCATCTTGTATAGTCTGGAACTGCAGATCACATACCTGAAAAGGGCAGTGGTTATTTTCAATTTAATTCAATTCATTTATTCCCAAAATTCTGATAAAAAACAAAATGCACGGGATTGTCAAATTACAAATTTGGTTAATTCACATTAAAATTGCGGATAAAAAAAGGCACAAATGAGTTGAAATAGCGTTCAGTGCTATGAGCCGGCGGGTTCAATAGCTGAGCTTTCTTAGCTGCCCTTGAAATACTCCTTGTTGGGCGAGCATCCATTCTTTTTTCATCTTCTGGTGGCAGGATCTCACGGTGCATTTCCGAGGCAAGGCACTTTAGTCCAAATTTGATTTTGGTATCGTACCAACGCGAAGCAAGGGTTTTCATCCCTATTTCTTCCAGTGCTTCTTGATAGGATTTGTATTTATCGGCCAAAATAATTTTTAAAGCCCTTTTTTGAATGGTTTCCAGCCAATCGGTTTGCTTGTGGTTCAGCCCAGGAAGCCATCCAGGGCAGCAGTATTCAAGGAGTGGCCGTATGTAAACCATGAAGCACTGGGCCATGACTTTGGCACTAGGTCCAAACCTCTTAAGGTTTGCAAAACTTTTAAGGGTGGCGGCTGCTTTGCTAATCATTGTGGATACATGACTATTCCATTTTAGATCTGAGTCAACTGTAACCCCCAAAATTTTCACAGTTGTTGCAGATGGTACATCTGGGCAGTCGACTGGCGGTACATCACGACAGAGAAAGCAGACTCGAAAAACTCAGGTTCAGTTGAAGTTTTCGGCCGGTCGTATGGTTAATGAGGTCCCGTAAGAGTGAGGACACTGTTAAGAATGGGTTGTGGATGTGTAGTCGGCGAAGAATGGACAGTGACATATCATCCCCGAATTTTTTCCGGTGTCCTCATTTTTGCATCAGATTATTGCAAACCATCACGAAGTGGGTGCACCAGAAGTAGTTGAGGCTGGGTCTGATAGCTAAGGAGTCTTTAAAAATATTATTTACGCTACTGTAACTGAAAGCCGGCTTATTTCTGTATGTTCTTTTTAAATCCACAAAATTATTTTGAATCTCTGAAGGATTTTAAATTTTTCCAATATCATAAGTAGAAACATGGGGAATATGGACTGCCTTATGGCAAAACCCGCTCCATGACTGATCTGACAAACTTGAACAAGAAAACAAACGTGATTTTTCTGTGGAATTTCACGGTGTTGACTGAACTGTAGCAGATTATTGACAGAATGTGAAGTCACAAGAGAAGCCTATATTTTCCATTACTAATGGAACCGATTGTCTCTAGAACGGTTTATCGTTTGTAGGAGTAAACCCTATATTAGAATATATATATAGCATTATATAGGTACAAATATATATTCTACAATATTAACTTAATCGATTTTTCCTATTTCTTTCATGTTGTCACGAAAACATCACAGGCCATAGATAATCGGCTAAAGTTTAGTCAATACCTTCCAACCTATCAATTTTCCACCAGGATTAACAAGTCGGCAAAGTACACCAAGCAAGACATCAAATAAATGGACAGTAGCTCAGAATTACCTCTAGCAGCTCAGAAGCAGGTCTCTGACCAGAAAAGAAAGCTTTTCTCAATGTTTCTAAACCTTCTTGAAGCTGATGCATTTTTTCAATTTGAAATTTTCCTCCTGTCCCGTTCACTTCAGCTAACCATAGAGGTAATAGTCCTGTGGCCAGAGCTACAAGTTAGCGCGAAACTTTCAAAGCAAGAAGCGTGGGTTATTCACAACAAATAAACCAGGCTGGCAGGCTACACTACAGATTTCTAAGTCATGCAGAAGCAAAGTAATTATCATTAAATCTTACCTCATGTTTATTTTGTTATGTCGTTACTTCTTTGGCTGTATTTTGTGAGAGAAGAAGGTCTTTCCCAGTTTCCCTGGTAAAATTGCATTTATCTCTCCTTGCATTTCAGAAAAGATGACATACACTGCTCATGAAGTCCAGTGATGAATTGCACCAGACGCACTAGAGAAACATTAATCACACATGAGATCTTGTTATAAGTTATCTGAAGGAAGTCTGAATAGGGAATAAGTGGTTAAGCTTTTGGTTCATAGGCTATGGAGTCTCACATTAGCCTGTGGAAATGTCAACTAGCAGTCAACACTGTAGTCTGAAGCCAGAATTAACAAGCTTAATGAAGTTTGACACATCAGAATTGGGTAGACCACCCGGTAGAGCGGCTAAGAGGAATTAAAAATAGCCAATCAAACCTGGATAACTGTACATCAAGAACTAGTGTGTTGTTACCTAAATTACCCTAAATTGCATTTTCCAGCGACAAAGGTGGATGGTCCTCCTGTGGTTGTCGCTGGTTTGGGTGATGTTAGTCACACATGGTGTTGGGAACTGGCTTTTGGTTAATGTCTGGTAGAGGATTCCGGGGTATCCCACTTATATTTCCAGGGTTTGGCTTCCCACTCCTTGTCGAGCTTGGATTTGAATGAGTCCACTGTCTGTGCACTGACTGTGTCCTCTGACAGGGTGTTCCAGTTTTGCACCACTCTACTTGAGAAGAAGTGGTTTCGGGTCCTGGTGTGAGCAAATGGCTTTGGAATCTTCTTACTATGTCCACAAAGAGTTTTTTCAGCTTGATTTGTAGAGGTGTAGAGGTGAGGCAAGACTTGATTTTGTATGAGTTTGTACCTTTGTATAACATCACCTCTACGTCTTCTGTACGCCAAGCTTGGTAGTTTCAGTTGTTGCAAGCGTTCTCTGTATGGGACATCCTTCATGCCTGAGACCAGTTTGATGGCTCTCCTCTGGACTTTCTCAAGCGCTTCACAGTCTTTCTTGAAATATGGGCTGGCAACTGACATTGTGACTTCTAGATTTGGTCTCACAAGGCCTTTATATAGCATAGTGACTACTAATTTGCTTCGAGTCGAGAACATCCTCCGCTTGATGATACCAAGGGTTTGGTTTGCCACTGCTGCTAGGTTTTGGTGTGAGTGCTGAATTTAAATCCTTGGTCTACAATGGCCCCCAGGTCCCTTTCTTCTTCCTCTGCTGCTGGGGCCATTGGGATTTGACATAGTGTACTGAGGCCTAGGATTCTTTGTACCAAGGTGTATCATTTTGCACTTGTCAATATTGAACTTCAGTTGCCATGATCTTGCCCAGTCACTGAGGCTGTTGATGTCGTTGCTGGTGCATCTAGTGGCCAAAAAAGAACTAAACTCAGAGGAATATTATGAAGAGAGTATGGATCATGCCTGTCATACCAGTTGCATTCTTGCATCCACTGCCAAGGGTGATATCCAAACATGCTGTATGCATTTGGCGGAGGAAACGCATTAACTTCAACTTCATCCTAAACTGAAATCTGAGTTTAGTTTACAAATATGGCTCAAGAAATTCCATGCATCCGGAGCTACTTCGGGATTTCAAACTCTAGACGTAACATTCTGTTTGACAAGCAGATAAGCTAAAAACAATATTTAATGGAGTACAGAGGTACGGACAAATATGGCTCAGGACATTTCCATGCATCCAGAGCTACTTCGGGATTTCAAACTCTAGACCTAACATTCTGTGTGACAAGCAGATAAGCTAAACACAATATTTAGGGAGTACGGAGACTGAACCTATGCCTCGAGATCGGTAAAAAACTTATTTCGCACCCCATCTACAATGAGTTTCCTTCTCCCCCATACAACAATACAAGCAGTCTCTACGGATGTCCCAATATTCCAACCAGTAGCAGCCAAACACAGCCCTTACCAAAATAGTTTTATACCAAAAAATTGTTGAAATTTTAAATTGACCATTTGTATGTATTTTTAAATGTATATGTTATACTGATAAATTTGTGCATGACAGTACTCACCAATTTTTTGTTTTTAAATATTCCTTGAGCCCAAGCTGACTTCAAAACATTTATTCAAATAATGTATACAACGGATACGTCAGCTATGATGCTTCATCAGCGATATTTCGGCCCTTCTTGGCAAGGGTCCTCGTCAGGCTGTCAATCCAGCAGGGCCAACGTCAGGGAAGGAAACAAACCTGTAATCCAGATTACAGATTACAGGTTTTTTTCCTTCCCCGACGTTGGACCTGAAGATTGACAGCCTGGCGAGGACCCTTGCCAAGAAGGGCCGAAATATCGCTGATGAAGCATCGTAGCTGACGTATCCGTTGTACCATATACATTATTTGAATAAAAAAAAATTGTTTTGTAACCGTGAAAGTGTGAGCGAATAAATTACCATTTTATTCTACTAACCACAGAACAGTTTCAGTTTTATTTTCAAACTGTGAAGTTTCAGCAATGAGTTTTTAAAGAAGACTGGAATGAAAAATCTCTGGAGAAGTGTCTGAAAGCTTTATATAAGCTAATGCAGAACTGATGATCTGATTCTGATGATATAATGCTTGAAAAGGGGTAGTCTAGCTATTAGTTACGAGCTTCCTGGGGTCTTTCTTGTTAGTGTGTTTAACCCGCATTTTAGCTCATTTTAAATAAATCAGATTTGAAGCGAATAATGATTCTACAAGCATCTTTGAACCTGATGGAATATGACATTTTTTTTTTGTTTCAGTGGTCCCACTGGCTGTGCACGTAAACCATGACCATAGAGCTTCGCATACGGTTTTTCTAAAAGAGCATTCTGTCAGAGAAAAGACAGCAGATAAGCCATCTGAAAAGACACTGTTTGTTACCAACATCCCCCCCTATTGTGATGAGGTGAGTGTTTTATTTGTATACATCCTGAGAAATCTTTGCTTGAGAACTCTGTTCGACAAATAGGCCCAAAGCTTACTTGTTTGTTCAATTCTCAGTGTTATTTACTTTTTTGCTTCTACCAACGTCCCACCAAGTAAGTGTTTGTTATAAAAATTTCCAGCAACAGCTTTCATCAAAAGACATCCCCTGAAAAGGAGGTTTGTGTCAGGGCTCCAAGATGCTATGCCAGACAATACTATGTGACTCAGATTCCATATCCTGTCAAACGTCAGCCCAAAGAAACCTTTTGACTTTTAGGAATGTCTCAGGAGGCTGTTTAGTGAGTTTGGAAAAGTGGAGTCAGTGCAGCTTCAGCATACAGTCTCAAATGCACCACCGAAAAAGGAAGTGTCACGATTTTTTCCGACAGAACACCATAAAACGGTAAATAGGAAATTCTTACATTATTGCAAAGTTACTTGTAGACTCATGGTTTCAGTCATGCAGAAATCCTCAAATTTTTGGCATGGTGGCCAAACGTCCAGGCATGCGCCAACGTATAGACATGGTGCTCACACGTTGGGACACCATGCCCTGCAGCAAGGGCGTGGTACACCCATATGAATCTGTTGAACTGAGAATCGGAAATGACAATCTGCTTTTCAAACAGATTTGTATGTGGGAACCATGCCCATGCTGCAGACCATTGTGCCCCAACATATGAGCACCATGCCCATACGTTGGGGCATGTCCAGACGTTGGTGCACCATGCCCAAAATCTGAGGATTTGTATATAAGTAAGTAAGTAATTTATTTATGACCCGCCATTTTGAAAAGGTGGAGTAAATGAAGAAAATAAACAAAACACATAAACACACAGAAAAGACACTTAATTTTTAATCTTCGGTCAGGAAGCAGTGGACGACGTCGTTCGCTGGTTGGGCCCTGTTGTCCATGATTTTGAAAGCGATATGACTGGTGTGTTCGAGTAGTTTACACTGTAAAATCTGTCCGGCATTTCTTGCCGAGACACTTTAGAACACTCTTATCTATGTGTCAGACCATTTCGTCTCCACCCTTTCATTCAGATGTTCCTTCACAATTTGAGAATGGGCGTCTGGACGCCAATGATAGTGCAAAGCAAGTTCACTTTCGAAAGTCAGAAAAGTCTACAGCACAGTTTTGACATTGTAGAATATGATTTTATTACGCGCAGCCTAGTAGTACAGTGCACAGTGTATACAACGCAAAACGAGAAATACACAACGAAACACGAAAAGAATAGGAAATTTATGTATGAATGCAGTATAGCCTACATAAATAAATTTATGTATATTAAGGTTCATTGTATTGTCGTTTTTCTTAGGGCGGCTTCAAGGTTGCTTATATTGTCTTCAAAAAGCCCTCACACCTCCGAGCAGCGCTGAATGCGCAGGACAAACCCCGCTTTTTCGTCGAGCGAGACAATCAGTATCTCACAGGAATGAAAAGTAAGTCAATTCAGATTTGCAGGTTGCTACAGCCGCGCATGGGGATCAGGAATATGCCCGATCCAGCATCATTACACTTGTAAGGACATAAGATCAATAGCAGCGTTTTTTCCTCGACTCTACCGGGTTTTCTGACGCCCATATGTCAAATGGAAAGTTCAACAAATCTTTCCTCGAAGTGCGGAAGCTTTGTAGCCTCATAATCCTTTAGATCCCTGATAAGAACAAGAGCTGTAAGCTCATATGGCACTTGCATGGGCTAAGATGATTTGATTGATCAAAAGTAAGTTTCGACTTTGCGGTTGAGATGCGCACTCTAAGGGAGCTGGAACTTCAAAGCAAAACCCTTGAGGCAAAAATGCTAATGGGCTGATGGGCATCATAAAAATGCATATATTGCTTAAAAGTATTTTTTTTACTTTGCGGTCAAGATTGGTACTTAAAGGAATAATCGGATTTGGGAAGTAGCAATTTCTAAGCAAATGTTGTTGAATCTCCAATATTCCAACGAAGTTTCATCGTCCTAGCACATCTGGAAGTACCTTAACGCGCGATCACCGGAATCCCAGACCCCCCCCCCCTCCAACTCCACCCACAATACCCGGAGCCAATCCGGTTCTGTAAATGATTAATCCAGAGCATCTGTTTGTAATTCCCACGAAGTTCGATCCAGATCACACCAGTGTAAGCGCGTCAAGTATTTTCCGCCCTCCCCCCAATAATTGCCGGATTCGGTCCGGAAATGAAAAAGATCACCAGAGAAAAATGTCCTCTGTTTAATTATTAAATTTCACTCGAATCCGATCACCCGTTCCAAAGTTACGCATGACTCAATATTCCGGATTCCCCTCCCCTCAACTCCCCCCCCCCCCAAGATTATCATATCGAGGATTTTTTTATTCCAAGTCAGTTTGACCGGGTCCCTGATATGCCTTCCAAGTTTCGTCGTCAAAATCCCCCAAAAAACGGAATTCCGGGAAACCTCCTCCTCCCCCCCCCCCCCCTCTAGTCTCCGGATCCAGTCAAATTATGTAAAAGATTTACATGGATCAGATGATTGTTCTTCCCAGCAAGTTTCACTCCGATACCATCATTCCAACCGTTTCTCGAGATTTCCGGTTCCCCCCCCCCCCCCCCCAGCTCCCCCACGGTGCCCCTAGCCAATCCGATTCAGTAAATGACTTACCTAGAGCATCTGTTTGTTCTTCCCACAAAGTTCCATCCCGATCCCTCCATTCAAAACGGGTCACGTATTTCCCCCCCCCCCCCAATAGTTGCCGGATCCGGCCCGGATATGAAAAAGATCATCGGAGAAATGTCCTCTGTTCAGTTCTGAACTTGCACTCGAATCCGATCACCCATTCCAAAATTACGCATGACTGAAAATTTCGGATTCCCCTCCCTCCACTCCCCCCACCATTATCAGATCGACAAAATGCCTGCCAAGTTTCATCGTGAAAATCCCCAAAACCACCATCACCGGAATTCCGGGAAACCCCCTCCCCCCCCCCCATAAGTGTCCGGATCAGTACAATGGTCTAAAGGACTTATCTAGAGCAGATACTTGTTCTTCCCAGCAAGTTTCACTCCGATCCCTCCATTCTAACCGTTTCTTGAAATTTCCGGTCTCCCCCCCCCCCCAGCTCCCCCCTGGCTACCGAATCCGGTCAAGACTTTAAGCGGGACATTACAGATATATATTCTATTCAGTTATGAAATTTCATTACAATCCGATCACCCGTTCGAAAGTTACACACTTCTCAATTTCCCGGATTCCCCTGCCCTTCACTCCCCCCGAAAATGGTCGGATCGGAAAACTGATTATTTCTAAGTTTGTTTGGTCGGGTCTCTGATATGCCTGCCAAGTTTCATGGTCCTAGCACAACTGGAAGTACCCTAACTCGAAAAAGTGTGACAAAATGCCCTAAATTTTCAAGTTTCCAGCGCCCCCACTCCCCCGCATATGGTCGGATCGGGAAACTTATTATTTCCAGGTTAGTTTGGTGAGGTCCCTGATATTCCTGCCAAGTTTCATTGTCCTAGCTCATCTGGAAGTACCCTAACTCGGAAAAGTGTGACAAAATGCCCTAAATTTTCAAGTTTCCAGCGCCCCCACTCCCCCGCATATGGTCGGATCGGGAAACTGATTATTTCCAGGTTCGTTTGGTCGGGTCCCTGATATGCCTGCCAAGTTTCATTGTCCTAGCACATCTGGAAGTACCCTAACTCGAACAAGTGTGACAAAAAAACTCGGACCGACCGACAGACGGAATTGTGATCGGTATATGGCACTTGAGCCAGAGGCTGCTAGTGCCATAAAAACAAGAATCCTTTTGTTTTCTTGCAAGTTAAACCGCAGCGGTCAGTTATTCGTCTTTTGGGCCTTGTCCGGAGGAGAAAGTCTAAACACTTCTCTTGGGTCAGGGGATACGGATTGAGTTTATTATTTCACGGGAACGAATATGAAGGAAATGAAAGTGCTAGTTCAGCTGAGGACCATTAGGAGGTCGAGAAATAAGAAAATGGAGTAGTTGAAGCATTCAGTTCCTTTTTAACGACGCATGAAACCTCTCGTATGCTACAAATTCTTCCCTTCTCGGAGGCATCCACGGTTATTCCAGAATAGTTGTCAATCCGTAACTTCTGGCATTTGATTCGTGAAGACCCAAGGATAAAAACGTGAAAACTCCCATTGACTTTATGGAAAAGAGAAACGATGTACTTTTAAGTCAAAATTACATACGGTCTGCCGTAACCGTAACATCGTGTTGAAGTGCAGTTGAGGTATACTTCTTTCAACTTTTGTATACTTTCAACAGCAGTTTTCGGCTAAATGGTAAAATGAAGACCCAACACCCTCATTCACGTGTTCTTATAAGAGCTTTTAATTAGCAACTTCAGCTAACTGGTAGCTATTCGGCTTTTGCCATAATAAGTGGATGAGAATGGCACTGTTTCAAAGAGCGGTTCCACCCTACTTAACCGTAGTTACTACGGATGACGTCACGAATTCTGTTTTTTGCCGTTAAAGGAACAGAAAACTTGACTCAAACTTGACTCGGGGAGCTCAAGAATGTACCCTGAGTCGATATTGAGAGTAAGAAAATTCTCGTTACGACCTTTGCAGTTTCCGAGAATTCGACTTCTGAGTTAGTACAAAAAAAAGCAAAAGGTTTGTGCGCCGGGAGTAGGAATCGAATGCTATCCCGATGTGTTAGTCAACACGGCCGAAGGCGAACTTTTACAGTGCATAATTACAGTGCAAGGGCCTGCCAGCTAGCTTTGGGAACACTAAGGAGGGGGTTCGAGATAACAAAGAAGGGGGGTCCTGTCGACGATAAGTCCCTGTATCTTCATCTAAACCCCCCAGGTCGGTTTGATGGCCGAAAGTTGCGTAGTCTAGTTTTCTGTGCCTTTAAGGCTGGAAAGATTTATCTATTTTCCAGCAGAATATCATGCCACGGGCGAATCTGACCAGTCACGTTACAGAGATGCGTAGTTACCACGCTTACTACGCTCCCGAGCATGTTTCGCAAATAGATGCTATTAGTTACTATTTCGAGAAGGTTGGAACGGTCAGCGTGTAGCTTTTTACGAGGTTGGGACGAAAATAGTAACTAAAAGTAATAATAATTAATAATTCGTTTAATTTTATGTTATCTTTTCACAAAAATAGTGCTGGATCGTCATACATGGTCAACATAGTCATAAATAATCACATATATGTTACAGTTTTAAAATACAATCCGATAACAAACATAATTACGTGCATGTCATTTTAAATTCAGAATTCCGATCCGTTAAAATACTTTACAAAATACGGAACAAATGACTTGAAATAACGCTCCGTAGATTTTACGTGCGGTTTCGTCAGTTGTATCTTTGGTGTGTCTGTGCTGCGGGTTGACTTAACTTGCAGATTTGTCGTCACAGGGGGTAAAATGGACCGGTGCACATCCGAGGCAAGACAGTTTTTGCCAAATTTCAATAGGAGCTCGTGTCTCCTATCAGAGAGGGTTTCCAGACGCAATGTCTTTAGGATTTCTTGGTAGGACACGTATGTCTGTCCAAGAATGATAGAGCAAGCTCTCTTCTGAATCCCTTCCAACTTCTAGCTTTGCTGAACCGTGAGTCCAGCGCGCCACACGGCACAGGCGTACTCCATCACAGATCGGACGTAAGTTTTATAGCAGGTGACAAGATGACAAGATAATTACTACTGGTAGAAGGGTGAAACACGCTCAAAGTTAACTAACGTTTGGAGATTACTCTCCCTCTTTGGAGGATGCAACTAAATGAAACGAAAGGACCGACCCTCTTCTGTTGCACCTTCTAGCTTGTATCGTTATCTACTTCTAGAATGGACGAAAAGCTACGAAGACAGTATCGTTTCCGCCGAAGCGCTTCAGGCCGAGGTTGACGCCTACATGGCTGAATACGACAAGCAGAAAGCACTGAGAGAAGCCAAGGAGAAGGAAGGGGAGGGTGAGCCAGACGATGAAGGATGGGTGACGGTCACATCAAAGTAAGTGT
The DNA here is from genome assembly GCA_030848855.1 of Branchinecta sandiegonensis. Taxonomy (NCBI): domain Eukaryota; kingdom Metazoa; phylum Arthropoda; class Branchiopoda; order Anostraca; family Branchinectidae; genus Branchinecta; species Branchinecta sandiegonensis. Next base: position 1,906,749 of record JAUPMV010000021.1, on the reverse strand, counting down.
TTGATAAACAAAAATGTTTAGATCCGACCTGCCATGACTTCGAACCATCAGTTAGTAGATGCTTCGCTAAGTAATGTAGCCCAGTACGAGAATCAGATAGCGGTACGCTGCTTCCCAGAGACATAGATTCTACCGATCGCTACCTGAAATTTTGTTTATCCTATTTTACCAATAATTTTAATGCTGGTTAATTTAAATGATATTGATAAGTTGTACGTATAGTAAAGACGAAAGGTCTGTTTCTATTATTGTGTTATTTGAATTAATCGTTTTTGCCGCAAATGATGTTATTACGGTTATCATTATTTATTTGGTTCCTTCGAAACTGAAAAATGAAGTAGAAAACTTTAAACGACAATGTATTAAAAAAATAAATTACATTATTTGCTAACCAGCGAAATCTGTTTAACTGCCATTTGGTTTTCCGTTAGTGCGACCGACACGCTAAAGAAATACCGCACAGCGTATTTATTAGGAACACCACTGTATCTGAAGAGGAGACGCTGCCTTGGTACGAAACCAATCAAAATTCCCACCCTCACTCCCTTTCCAATTTTCAGCCAAGGCGTTCACGTTTTCGTCAGAATGATAAGAATGAAATGTTATCCACATTTTCCATCACAACATTAGGGAGTGGCCACGCAAAACGCCATGGCAGGCCTGCGCCTGCGTTACTACCAGAGCAAAATAACACTAGGGAGTAGCGCCAGGACTCGAAAAAAGTTCGAACAGCAGTGACACTAGCTCCACTAGTGATAGAGAACGTCCAAACTGAAACGCAATCAGTCCTGTACCAGCGCTGGCTGCAGTAACTTGAAATTCTGAACACAGCAACAAAAAGATACAGCCTCCTCTGTTTCTTCGATGTATGCAGACCGCAACTCAGCTTTACTAGAAATTTATAAACCTGCAAGTTTGTCTCGCTTTAAATGCCACAAGCTTAGTGGGCAGCGGTACAAGTATGGCCCGATTGTGAAGCATGGAAAGTATAGGTTTTGGCGCTACTCCCTAGTCTTATTTTGCCTCTGTTACTAAAGTGTTCCCACCCATGCAACCTCAACGTTTTACGCCGAATATCGCGGCATTCGCCAAAGTCTGAACCTCGTCTCAAAAGGGCTTATTCACTGGTCCGGTCCCGTTGATACGTAGCTGTGAACAGCTATAGATTCTTCGAGCTAAAGTAGAGGTATGTTTATGTGAACAGTTACTTTAATATGAACAGTGCGGTTTTGGGCTAAATGGTAGAATGAAGATCCAAAATACCTACTCAAGTGTTTTCAGATTCCTTTAATTGCCTACTTTTGGCAACTGGTAGTTAGCCATAGACACAGCAAATGCATGAAAATGGCAAAGTTCAATGTCAACAAACGTCCACATAAGCATACCTTTACTGTACATCACCACCAAGCGACACGTTTAAGAATGTAAGACCTGAAACAACGTTTCGTAAATTGAATGCCGTCTTACCTGAATGTTCTGTTCCCCAGTCTTACTTGTATTCTTCTTCTAGGAGTCGAACTCCGGTCATTGCTCGAACCGCTGCGACGGAAGATAACTTAAAGAAGAAAGAACGGACCAAAGCGGCCGAAAAACAACTCGTCAACTTCTACACGTACCAGCTGAAACAGACGAAAATCGAAAGTAAGTGTGGAGAATCCGCTCAATCAAGACTCGAAACCTTCTTGCCGATTGACGCATAGGCTCTATGCAACCGGATAGATCCGCGAATCCCTGAGTCCGTTTTTAGCTTTTGTTTAAGCCATCATAGCCATAGGCTCTATGAAACCGGATACGAAGATTCGCAACCGCAATTCGAAAACTGGACATCGGTTTGCCGGATCCAGAATTTCGGAAAGTTTCTGAAATTGGATATCGGATCTGGAAAAACGGATGTCATTCTACCGGATCAGCAAGTTCTCCGGAAAACTGGATATCGCCAATCAGACTACTGGATTTAAAAATGCAGGGCCGCTTCCGGAAAATTGGATATCCTTCTGTGCTAACAGGACTGAGCTCATCCATATGTTCGCATCTAAATTTGCACCGGACTGCGTGGGAATCCAACCCTGAGAAGGGATAAATAAAGTTTCGTTTTCTGCAGAAAGTGTACCAAAAAAAATACGAAGTAACGAACTCCTGAATTCTTCCGGAGTATTCGAAGCAGAACTAAGAAATTCTGATGTGTCGAATGACCGGATAAGCACTTCAGATAACATCTGTGGGGGATAGATAACGTTTTTAGATAACATTTTCCTCACGGTGATGTAACGCATCTGTTATTTTTAAGACATCGCACATCTCCGTAAGAAGTTCGAAGAGGACAAGAAGAGAATACAAGAAATCAAACAATCCAGAAAGTTTAGACCTTATTAAATATCTTGGTTTGAATAAACGATTTTCTAATTAGATCTCTCCCCCTATACACAGATACATTCGCCTAGCACATAGACAGTAGAAGGGTCTTAGAAGACCAGTAACTCTAAGAAGAGATTGGGACTATTTAAGTATTCTACAGGCCATTTGGCCTCTGGCCATGGTCTCTGCTGTTCTTTAGAAAATTCTCAGAGAATGACTGAAATGGACTAAAGATACCTTAGGAGAAATATCCCAGCTTCCTCCAAGCTACTAAACCATACGCTCACGGCTGTTACGATCGCCCTGGTAAGAGATATTCCTTCAGCCCAAGCTGACTGCGAATCATATTTGACGTTGCAAAACGGATAAGTCAGCTACATTTTATTAGAGCTATATTTCGGCCGTTCTTGGCAAGGGTCCTCTTCAGGCTCAAGCTGGAAAATGAACTTGTGAAAAAACAATTAAAAATTCTCCCTTAAATATCTGATTTTATGAACTTCTTCTATGAAAATTGGTTGGAGTTAAAGCTGGTGCTGTGGTTTCATTATGGACACGGCTGCTGTTTTTGTTGTTCGACTGGGTCGTCGAAATGGTAGAGATTCTTCTGCATTTGGTTTTAGAGTACCTGTCTCTTCTTCTTTCCAGCTAGATGTATGGGCGATTTGAAAGTTCCGTACTTCGGTGATAGATATTCCTTCAGCCCAAGTTGACTGCGAATCATAGTTGACGGTCCATAATGAAATACAGCACCAGCTTTAACTCCAACCAATTTTCAGAGAAGAAGTTCAGAAAATCAGATATTTAAGGGAGAATCTTTAACTGTTTTTCCACAAGTTCATTTTCCAGCTTGAGCCTGAAGAGGACTCTTGCCAAGAAGAGCCGAAATATAGCTCTAATAAAATGTAGCTAACTTATGCCCTGGTAAGGACAGGAAGGATCATAGCCTGGCTACTGTCGGCAGGCCTAGTTCTTCCCGCTCACGAAAGAAGCCTTTCAGTTTGGTGGAGTTAGATGGTGGTAGCACGGTGCCACACCCACGGACTACACTGTCGGCAGTTTCATAACAGATAACACAAGGATGCGCGGTTTTAACAGACAACACTTGGGATATATCTCTTATGATTTTGAAAAGGTTGTGTATTAAATGTTATTTCCAAGAAGAGCCGTTTTGTTTATCGTCATGATATCGGACAAGTCAGCATATGCTTTTTGGACCGTTTTTGGCTTTTCCTGACAACGCTTGTAAAGCATAGTATTTAATGCACAACATTTTCAAGATCATATCTGAAGGTGCAAGCAGCCGTTTCCAGAATGAATTCGCAGCACCAGCTTTAATTTTCAGAGAAGAAGTTCATAAAATTAGATATTTAAGGAAGAATCGTTAATTGTTTTGCCACAACCTCATTTTCCAGCTTGAGCGGCTTGAGCCTGAAGAGGACCCTTGACAAGAAGGGCCCAAATATAGCTCTAATAAAATGTAGCTGACTTATCCGTTTTGCACCGTCATCAGCATGGACTGAAGGACTTATCTATTTTCAAGATCATAAGAAACAGCACCCCAAATGCATCCGCGCATCCTTGTGTTATCTGTTATGAAACCTCTGACAGTGTAGTACCCGACCGTCGAGCTAGGATGCCCTGACATTCGCAAGCATGCAGAACAGATTCTACATTTACAAAGAGCTGAAATGAAAAGCTACAGCTCCGCTTGTAACTAGATGCCTATTCTCGCCGTTCCTCGAAGACTCCACTTGAGGAGTCCCCGTGTTTTTGTTTGTCCCGGGGACTCACTCACCGTATTCCCGCGAGTCCCCACGGACAGGGAATGCTCCGATTATCATCACCATCATAAAAAAGGACTCCCTTTCAGATTCGGAGGGGAATCAATTTTTGCTGGTGTTGGTGGATTGTAAAATAAAATAAAAACAATCAGAATAAACAAAACCAAAAAACGGATCCAGACTAAAGGCGTGTTCTCGCCGTCCCCCTTTGTCAACTGCATATGTTTTTTTTCGAACACCATTTTGGAAGCATTCCCCGTGTTCTCGTTGTTTTCCGTACGCGGAGTCCGCGTGGAGTGACTCCCTCTATTCTCGCCGTTCCCTTCAATTCCCCGAGGAGTCAAGTCTACTATTTGGCAAAATAACTTTATTGATCGATTGACCGACTGAATGGTCCAAGCTGACTGGTTGATTGAAAAAAGGCTAAACCTGCCCTTAGGCTTAGGCGCCATGACCAGAGCAAAACACTAGAGAATAGCGCCAAAACTTGACAAAATTGACACACACTTAAACAGCAGTGATACTATCACCACTAGCGATAGAGAACATCCCTACCGAAACTCATTCAGTCTTTCACCAGCGCTGGCTCCGACAACTTCATATTCTGAACACTGCAAAAAAAAATGATACAGCCTCCATTGTTTCCTTGGTTTGTGCTGATCGCACCTTTGCTTTACTAGAAATTTCTGAACCCACAAGTTTGTCTTGCTTCAAGTGCCGCAAGCTTAGTGGGCTGCGCTACAAGTATGGTCCGTTCACTAAGTATGGACAGCATAGATCTTGGCGCTACTCTCTAGTGTTATTTTGATCTGGCCATGACAAAGCAACTAAGGAGTGATGGTAATCGTCAGCGAGATCGTCAACCACAGTCGGACTCGCTTTCGATTTGTTTTTGTGCCATACTTCATCATGTTCATAAATGAACTGAATTCATAATAATAACACAACTGGCCAAAACTACGGAAAACCTAATTTTTGTTTCTTCCATATTGGATGGTCAGTCTGGCTTAAAACCTTGTATTGGGGGGGGGGGGGGGGGGGGGTAGCACCGCCAGATGGATGAATTTTCAGGCTGATGAACTGTCGGGTGGTTTGACTACCGTATGTTGGAGGTTGAACTGACAGATGACTGAACTGTCGGAAAAGGTAGTACACTGTAAAAAGCTTCTCCGAGTAAGGATTGAAGTTAACTGCAGTATTAACTACTGGGATTAATCTTATCTCTACTGAGACAAAATCAAACCGAATAAGAGATAAGATTAGTTTTTATGGCACTTGCAGCCTCTGGCTCAAGTGCCATATACCGATCACAATTCCGTCTGTCGGTCTGTCGGTCGGTCCGAGTTTTTTGTCCCACATATCCGAGTTAGGGTACTTCTAGATGAGCTAGGACAATGAAACTTGGCAGGAATATCAGGGACCCGACCAAACGAACCTGGAAATAATCAGTTTCCCGATCCGACCATATGCGGGGGAGTGGGGGCGCTCGAAACTTGAAAATTTAGGGCATTTTGTCACACTTTTTCGAGTTAGGGTACTTCCAGATGAGCTAGGACAATGAAACTTGGCAGGAATATCAGGGACCTGACCAAAGTAACCGGAAATAATAAGTTTCCCGATCCGACCATATGCGGGGGAGTTGGGGCGCTGGAAACTTGAAAATTTAGGGCATTTTGTCACACTTTTTCGAGTGAGGGTACTTCCAGATGAGCTAGGACAATGAAACTTGGCAGGAATATCAGGGACCCGACCAAACTAACCTGGAAATAATCAGTTTCCCGATCCGACCATTTGCGGGGAAGTGGGGGCGCTGGAAACTTGAAAATTTAGGGCATTTTGTCACACTTTTTCGAGTTAGGGTACTTCCAGTTGTGCTAGGACCATGAAACTTGGCAGGCATATCAGAGACCCGACCAAACAAAATTAGGAATAATCAGTTTTCTGATCCGACCATTTTGGGGGGGGGGGTGGAGGGCAGGGGAATCCGGGAAATTGAGAAGTGTGTAACTTTCGAACGGATGATCGGATTGTAATGAAACTTCATAACTGAAGAGAATATATATCTGTAATTTCCCGTTTAAAGTCTTGACCGGATTCGGTAGCCAGGGGGGAGTTGGGGGGGGGGGGAGACCGGAAATTTCAAGAAACGGTTAGAATGGAGGGATCGGAGTGAAACTTGCTGGGAAGAACAAGCATCTGCTCTAGATAAGTCCTTTAGACCATTGTACTGGATCCGGACACTTATGGGGGGGGGGGGCTCCCGGAATTCCGGTGATGGTGGTTTTTGGGATTTTCACGATGAAACTTGGCAGGCATATCAGGGACCCAATCAAACTGACTTCAAAATAGAAATTTTGTCGATCAGATAATGGTGGGGAGGGGAATCCGCAGGGAAATCCGGGAAATTGAGAAGTGTGTAACTTTCGAACGGATGATCGGATTGTAATGAAACTTCATAACTGAACAGAATATATATCTGTAATGTCCCGTTTAAAGTCTTGACCGGATTCGGTAGCCAGGGGG